>OY282582.1:41529671-41849671 GCA_958299025.2 Drosophila histrio
CAAACATAAAATTTAATCTCGTAAAAACAAGAGTTAAAAATAAAATCCCTGGTAAAATCTATAGATTATAGTCGAAATAACTTCTTAAAATCTTATACCATTGTTATGAAATTCTCAGAATATTGAGTTAAAATAATAAACTGTGCGTAAACGATTTATAAGTATAAACAATATATTAAGCAGCTCTTATTATTAATCTTAATTTATTACATTAAATATTATAAATAAAGGTATTTAAGCAGTTCTTAAAATGTGTTAAATACATAAAAATAATTAAGGTACATTATGAATTTTACAGCATATGAAATACATTTAATTGGTGCATTGCGAACTTAGATTTTAAATATTAAACAAAGAAATTAAACTATTAAAATTTATATATATATAAATTTAGTTATAGTTCTTACCAGAGAATAAAGGGAACATCGTCATATTGAAAAAAATGAAGCAATTTCAAACAATAATCAAATTTTAAAATTTATAGCTGACTGTTAATTCGTTTACAAATGAGAAAACAATTTATTAGTGACAGGGAATATCCACTAAAAATACTTTATTAGATAAATACTAAAGAAAAATGATTAATATAATTATAATTGATGCATTCTAATATGATTCCTTTAATTAACTGAATTTAAAATATGTTTAATTCTTTGAATAATTCTAAAAATTAAGAAAACTTTAGTATAAACAAGTTTAGCAGAGCAAATTTCCATTGCAGGTCGCCTAATAAAAACAGAAGATATTATTAATATATAGTTAAAAAAAATATCTAAACATAATAGCAACATTCATTACCTGTATCTTTTGAGCTTAATTGGGATTTGTTGAATGCCACAATACGGCAAGCTAGTGAAAGCTTAGACATGGCTTATAAGTGGCAACATGTAACCTTCTTAGTATTTTAATGTCCTTAATCAGGCTTGTTACTGCTGTACAATATACAGCTCTGTTCCGTTTCGCTTTGTTATTATTGCATTACATTAACAGACATTACCTGGACACACTCCAAAGCTGTCTGGACCTCGGCAAGGACCTCTGCTGGGTATGGGAATGGGAATGGAAATGGGAATGGGACTAAGACCCTTCTTACCGGGACCTCAACTCGGACTCCGGATTCAGCTTGGTTCAATTGTGAACTGAGAAGCGCAGTTTTGTGGCCAAGTTCTTGTTCGTACCATGTTTGTTTTTGAGTCAAGGTTTTGATGTTGGGCCGCGCATGTAGTCAAATTGGTTTGCCTTTTGTGTGTCGGATGGAGGAATAAGAAGAAGAAGAAGCTGAAAAAAAGGGAAAAATGGGTATAGTATGAGAAAAAAAAAAAAAAAGGTAGAAATTCACAAATTACTCTCATTTCGTTAAAACGGCACAAAAGGCATCGGGCAGCGGCAGCAATAACAAAACGACATAATCATCGTCGCCGTCATCTTATCCGTGGTTAAAAAATTAATAATTTAAATTTATGGAAAACGGAAAGAGAATGAAGCGACGAAGTCATCGCCAAAACAACTTCAAAGCCATAGTCTATTATAAAACAACATGACTCGAAACACACACACAACACACCACACACACAACACACACACACACACAACAAAACTAAAGCAAAGGCCAATGCCGGGCCGGACATATCGTATATGTGAAACGCGTCTGAGGTCTGCGATGGTCACCGCAGTGTCTGGATATATGTATGGTATATGTACATATATAATATATAAGCTATGGATTGATTATGTCCATGTGAATGTGCTTGGATGTGGCTGTGAATGCATTGCGAGTGCGTGTGTTTGGGCCATAGGTAGCAGCTATAATACAGGGTGTTCCACAATGAAAATTAAATGAACTAAAGGCTATAACTCAATGTATATCAATGTCTAACTTTGAATAGTACTTAATTAACATTTGCTGATAAATTACATTTAAGACTAGCTTGAGTTTATATCTATATTTATATTTACAGCGATTAATACTTCAAAATCTAACAGAAAGATTAAATATATATTTGTATATAATTCACTTATTATCATTTACAAGTTCTATTGTTTGAGGATCTTGAAATCGATGTTAATTTGTTATCGTTACTTTCTAATTCCTGCCAGAAGCAATCCAACAAATATCTAGGAATATGAATTAATAGCTTATTTAATTCTGCATTATTTAAAGGAAAATAGCTAAAATATGAACTGTAGATAAATCAAGTTTTTACTTATTAATATCTATTCAAATTAAGCTGATCGCTAACTGTGACACCCTGTATATCATACAAAAAAAGACGATATACAGATTACCGAAAGCTGATCGAACGTAGTACGTACATAATTTAGAGCGTAAAATCAAAAATTTGTTCGTCCGTCATTGTTGTTGGCGGTCCCGAAAACCCATTAAGGTTTCATTCTATGTATAAATCTAATTCCGTGCACCCCATGAAGACGCCGTCACCATCATCATCACCAATCATGATCATCACCAATCATCATCATCATCATCATCATCATCGTGATGACCATGACCAGAGAATGTTTTGACTTGTTGTAAAGCCTTTTGTTGCCATTGACTTAATTGTTGATCTAAAAAAAAAAAAAGAAAAAACGAAATAAGTAGTAGTTAATACAGTGTTGCTCGTAAGTACGTGTACGTACATCTCGGCATGGGAAATATTTGAAAGTCATATCGATAGATACTAAAAGAGAGTTGCAGTTACCAAATGATGGCTATGATGAGTCTTCAGCTAACACATCATAACTACAGATCCTTCATTGTTCACACCAGGTCAGTCGACTCTCTATCACTTTGTATGATAAATACTTTAAATAATGCCTAATTAATGCAATTATTTAAGTATATATGTATAAATTGCATAACTTGTATTACAATTTATACATGATTACTTTATAGAAAATACAAATTCTTATAAATTGGTTTACTGCGAATCAAAGCTAATTTACCCAGAGATTCTTCCGACTCTTTTCTTCGCTCGTCTTATAAGTTATCGTTAGTTTGTATTCATGAATGGGCAGTTAGAAAGGCTTAACATATGCGAATAATATGAAATTGGGGGAGCTCTAGACTAATTTTCATGCGAACATCATAATAAATTAACAAATAAAAGTCGAAGGAGCTTCCAAATGGATTTGTCCATTCACAATCAAATAAAAGGCAAATTTGTTGCCATTCTTTTGGCTTGATTCTTTCGTTAAAGCGAAAGAAGACGATGAGAAACGATGGGCGAACTGCAAGTCAAACATTTACTGTCCTCAGTCGAAAACCGAGTCTCCATCTCCGTCTCCATCTCCATCTCCATCTCAGTCTTATTCTCATTCTCGTATTAATTTTTCCTTTTTATTTCGGTAAGGTTATTGTTGGTGTTGTCGTTAGCATATTGCGAGGACTCGTCGTCGGTTTAGGGAATCCATTAAAATAAGTGCTTAATTTCATTTCTTTTGGCCATGTCAAGTTATAACTTAAGTTACAAAATTCGGCCAAAAATGGATGCGATGATCGTCAAAAAAAAAAACAACTAAAAAGAAGCCACATCCACATCCGTCCCATTCTATCTAGAGAGTCTGGACTTTAAGACTATGAAAAAGGCAGCACATTTATCGATACAAAAAGCTGTCTTCATGTCGTTTCGTTTCGTTTCGTTTCATGTCGTGTCGTGGTCTTCGGCGGCTCCTCATAGAATGAATCTTAATGAATTTCGATTTGGAATACTCGTATGCAAGAAGAAGGAATCAGCAAGTGGGTGTTACCTTCTGGCTGTAAAGTCAAAAAATGGCATCTAAACTCCAGACAGATAGGTGGACAGCGCTTCTCTTTCGTTTCTTTTGTTGTCGCTGTTATTGTTATTATGTTATGTTGTTATTGTTGGTTTTTTAAGGGCACAACAGCCAAGGATCGAACAGGGACTGGACTTGAAACAGAACTTAACTGCGGTCTCCCAAGCGCCGCCGCCGTTTGCGCGTCCACAAAAAGAAAAAAAAAAAGAAATGAGGAAAAATAAAATGAAAAATCAAAAAAAAAAAAAAATCATCTGCACACGCAAGCACACAGCGAGGATCTGTCTGGGTTCTGGGCTTAGGTTCAGCCTCAAGTTTAGTGCTGGGCGCGGTCTGTTTTGGACACAAAAACCACCAAAAAAAAAAAGAAGGAAGAAAAACAATACAAATTTCGGAGACAGCTTGAAACCGTTTTCAAGTTAACTGAAAGCGGAACGCCCGTTCCAAAATGATCAGACGATCGATGCACTAATTTACTAGCAATTTTATTAGTTTATAAACTGTTCACTAAGCGGTGCTAAGAGAAACGGATAATATTATCCAGCAGAGAACTGGATAAATGATAGATAAAGTCTCGCAGCTCTCGCTATGAGTGAATAGAGAACGGATAAAGTTTCCTTACTATTCACTTTTATATAACTTAAAGATGGTACCCAGCGCAGTGTCTAGTGAAATGTACACAGGAGTCAAAGTTTTAGCCCAAAATTAAGTTTACTTTTCTACCTTTTAACATAGCAAATTCTTCCATGAGTATTTTAGTTCTTATCGATTTCTTTATATAATATATACATATAATATCAATCGACAGTAAACAATGAGTTTGCCGAGTCGCTTCTGTCCCTTTGAAGATGTTACCTACATCGATTTCAAACTATGAGCTGTAGAGATTATATCACAGTCAAAAGTCTCAACGTACGATTTATTAAGTATTTAATTTATAAATAGAGTTCATTGAGGGATTTTAAATGAGAGTAATGATGCAAATAAGAATATAATTTCCAGACAACTTTAGTATATGGAATATATATAATTAGACAACTTAAGACAACTTGATATTTCAACACGACTTGAAGGCTGCTGATCATCTACGACTTCGTAGAGAGAGTGCTGATAGAGATGACAAACCGACGATAGTTATGGGGATGCCGATCTGCAACACATGCACAGAGTTGACACATTACATATATGTATGTGAATAATGTTAATAATGGGTGTTTATTAAATCCAAATTGAAATGATAATTAACAAAAGTTCATGAAAAATACAGCAAACGACAAAACAGCTTCTTATAATCTTCGACGATTATTCTCCACGACGTACACGACTTTTATACTCCGGAATTCTCGACGAAATTAATCTTTTTAACTGCTTTTCTTCTTCTCACCACGACTTTTCTTTTCAGCCACTTGACAACTCTTGCTTCTTGTATCGACTCTTACAAAAAAACGTAACGTTCTCCTTAACGTTGTTTTGCGTTGCCATCTTCTTGTACTGCTTAACGTTAATAGGCGTTGCCATCTAGTTCCAATACTACTCCATTTTACATGTATATCTGTCGACAACTTATCTTTATTGCGATAATGTATCTCTTGAGCATATTCTTTAAATGCAATCTATGAGATCTAACAAACAAGTCATTAAAGAGTCTCCAGTTTTGACTTATATTTTGCAAGTTTAATTTCGAATATGTTGACCGAATGTCGCTTAAATTTCCTGTAGATTTCCTACAGAATTTGTCTAATATTTTAAATGTTTTCACTTTGCTTTTATGCTAAGTACTTATGTTAAAAATAATACTTTTAACTTGTGCGGACTTCAATTCATCAGATCAATGCCAATCTTTAACATTTTGTCAATAGTTAAAATCGGAACAGGTAAAGTTAAAGTACTTCCTCAAAATCCTGCCGAAGTAGGAGCTAGTTCCTTAGCCAAGTTTTATGTCAAAAATACAGTCAAGTTTTTCCAACAAATTCTGTTTATTTGTATGCTACTTTATTGGGACAAAAGTATGATCTAGTTGAGCATAATTATTAGTGAAATCTTGTGGAATGTATCTCCCTATTGAGGGCACACTTTGACGTAGTCGTAAATTGTCGAATGGCCCAAAGATTTCACGACAGTTGTAACATTTCCATGTACACCATCTGTGTTATGCGAAAGAAGATTATTTTTTGTATGGATCGTATAATATGTGTGTGTGTGTGTAAGTGTGTGTTGTGTTGTGCACATCTGAAGTGTTAATGGCGCATGAGTCAACTTATTCCTTAAATCAACAAACATACCGAGTATAATAGAGAGAAGAAAAGTTTTTAAAGAAAAGAAATAATCATTTGCGTTTCCTACAATCGAACAAAACGTTAAATAAAACGAAACAAAAACAACAATATCCAAAATACGAACCGATCCCATTCGATGTGATGCGATACGAACCGATCCGATCCGATACGATACGATACGATCCAATCCGATCCAATCCGATCTATTGCGTTCCAAATGGAATGTCTACTTTTGGGCACAAGTACCGACTACCGAAAATACCTTTTAAGTGTCTTGTATTTGTTTACTTCTGGCTAAATGTTTACCCAAGTTAGAAATAAAAAAATTTTGTAGTACGCATTAAAGTCTTGGACCGCTATTTTTCACGTGGCATAAACCAAATAGAACGCTTCATCTTCAACAGACAGACACAGACACAGACGCAGACACATGCGGCGAGTTGGGGGCGAGGTGATTAGAATAAATTTGAGGAGCTGATGGTAACATGCAGTGGAATGAGCATCACCAGATACCAGAGACGAGTATCTCTGCCTCCCAATTGCTACATACACTACTTATACTTATGTATACACAATCGACGACTTCTGAAATCATTACAATGTACAGGGGCCGACTTTCCATTTGGCACGCACCTGCAGTACTTGGCGATGGGAGGAGAAGTCAGAAGGGAGGGCAAGGTACAGGGCCAGGGAATTGTAAGTGGAAGTGATATACATATATGTATATTGAATATGCATCATTTGGCTGGGGTAGAAACTGTCCTTGTAATCATAAATATATTTATATGGAGGTCACTTATGATATCATCTTTATACTTTGCCTAAAGTGTGCACGGATTCGTCTTCCCTTTCTTTATATACCCTGGGCAAAAGCGGTATAATGAATTTGTGTGAAAAAGACCCTATAAAGAATATATATTCTTGATCAGTATCAATAGCCCAGTCGATTGACACCTATCCGTCTGTCTGTCCGTCCGTCCGTCCGTCCGTCTGTCCGTCCGTCCGTCCGTCCGTCTGTCCGCCCGTCCGTCTGTCCGTCCGTCCATCTGTCCGTCCGTCCGTCTGTCTGTATAATCGCATGGATCTGAGCAACTATAAGAGCTAGATACTTCAAATTTGGAATGTAGGTTTATGAATACCAAACGCAGATCAAGTTTATTTTCAATTTTCGATACCAAGTCCCGTTAGTTTTAAAATTAGAAAAATCACCATAACATAAGCAATGTTAAAGCTAGAGACTTGAGTTTTGGCACACATGATAAAAAGCTTGGGCCTAATGTGTCCTGAAAATTTAATAGCGATGCCACGTCCCCTTCGCCCACAACTCGAAAAAGCTGATAACAAGAGCAGTTTTATAGCTAGAGACGTGAGACTTGGCACACTTGGTAAGTATCCTACTCTCAATGTGTGCTACAAATTTCAGTACGATCGGAAATTGAACTCAGAAGTTATTCAAGAAACAAACTTATGCAGTGTTGCCAGACTATCGCAAGCTATCTACGCTCGATGCAAGCAATATCGACAATATCGAGCGATATATTTAAATCCTATTATAATGAATATACTTGCATTTGAAGACCTGCACAGGGTTTCCTACTGTCGCGCCCGCTCGACTGAACGCCTTGTTCTTTAAGCAATTTTAATCGAAATTATTTTCAAGTAGATGATTTATACACAACTATTTTTATCAATATTAAAACCATTTTACTTTATTAACGAATATTTAAATATCATTGTTACCATTCATAGTACCTTTCACTATTATTTCATTCTTTAATTCAAATGTTACGTATTTAATAAATCATTATAAAATGATTTCAAGCAACTTTTGAATACACTCGCCTATCAAATGTGAAGATCTAAAAAAAAGCCGGCTACTTAATATTAAAATTTTTCGGCAACTTTGAGAGTTTAATTTATCAAAGAGTATGTTTTAATTTTGTAAAATGTATACTCTCGTTAAGAATTTGTACTGTCAATGTGACTTTAAAATATTCAAATATTCTTTTCAAAGTACAATGAAAACTTTGCCAAAATCTTTTTAAAAAGAACCAAAATAATTTACATTAAATACTTGGTATATTTCTGTTATATTTAGCGACCTTTTTACTTTGTGAGTTTGGTGCTAGCCGACTCGAGGTCAATTTAATGACGATAGAACAAATATATCAGCATTTTATATTTCTATGTTGCTCCCTTAGAATTCCCAACTGGTTCTAGCAGCGCAACATAGAGACGAAGCTTGGATTGTTGGTTAAGCTAGTTTAAATGGTTTTCCTCCTTGCCATTTATCAAGATTTTTGAGTCGAGTCGGCTGTAAAAATGTTGATCATCCCTTTCTTTAGTCTTTTTGTTTTCCATCTAAATTGTTAATGTAAGAAAGGATCTCGGCAATGTCAATTTAAAATGTTTTCCAATCTATTTCATGCGTTTTATCAAGACCTTTCAGTTGGGGCATAAACAAATGTTTCTGTTTTTCAAATGTACCAATGAATTAACCCAAGTTATGTATGTTTTTTCACCAGAAATGGGGATTTCGTGCTTATTTTGTGATACACTGAGACTGATACAAAGGGGCTGAAGGAGTGGGGAGGGGGGGGGGGGGGCAAAGAGGCAGGAGGGTGGCAGAATATAAATATAAACATATTGGAACAAACAGACACAGACACAATTGCGTATTGTATTTGTTGTATGTGTAATTAAATTTCATTGGCAATGACTTGAGGTAAAAACTGTGCAGAGGGATACCAAATGTATCTGTATCTGTATCAGTAGCTGTATCTGTATGGGCGTTTGGTTAGCTTAGTATTTTGTTTGCTTATTCATTATTGTTATTAGAGCACATTTTTCATCGTAATTTCTTTCACGCGAAATACTAAAAAAATCAAGTCTACTAAAAAGTTCCCCCTACTGTTTTGCACTTTTCCTAACATTTTCTTTATTTTATTTTTTAGTACTATTTTTTCTTTTATTTTCCTCTCTTTTTGTGTTATTCTAGGTGTTGTTGTTCTTGGTGTGCTTTGGTGAGTGTGCGGCATTTGGTTTGCAACGGCCCATTAATAAGTTTGGTCGGGTTCGCGCCTGACCGCTTCTATGATTTTAGATTTAATTTTTTTTTTTTTTTCTTAGTGTACTCTATAAGTTGTTTCGACCTCGACCAATTTGAATGTACATACATAGGTATATATTGTAATTCAAGTTTTTGCCATTTATGATCCCAATATCTTAATAATAATTACCTGTCATATAATAAACCTATAAAGTGTGCTCCAACATTAATTAGTGCAGATCTTAAACAAGTTGTGAATGCGGAAAATGTACTAAGTAATTAGCAATTTGTAGTTAATATTATAATACCTAAGCACACATACTACATATTTGCCAATAAGTGTGTGTGTGTGTGTGTGTGTATTGCCACACAGGCCACAAAACAGAAGACAGAAGAAGAGAAATACTTAATTGTTAAGTATCAACAAAGTATAAATCTAAGATGCAAAGCAAGAGCGATTAAATTATTTGAAATCTACACACACAACGACTATACCAAAATGTTGCTTGAAACAAAAGCAAAATACACAATAGCAACAACAGCAACAACAGCAACAACAGCAACAACAACAACAAAAATAACATTCAAAACAAAATGTATACAAAAAGTAAGAAATTACCATTAATATAGGGCAACGCGCCGACAGAAACCAAGTGCGAATGATGTGCAACAGATGGCCCCCCCGAATTCTTGGGTGGATATGGATGTGGATGTGGATGTGGATGTGGATGCTACTGCCAATGTTGTTGATGCCACTGATGCCGATGGCGACGACTACGACGACCACGACGGCGACGATGGCGACGGTATTAGCCGACGCCAATGGGATACACTGCAAAAAAGACGCGAACAAATTGATGCCAAGTTTAATACACATACACACGACTCAATACTCATAAGTTAGCTAAGAAATTAAAGAAACAATTTACGTATATTTTTAAATTGCTGAAGTCATGAAAAACTTGGCAAAACATTTAATCTAAAGTGTTATACTTTAATGAAACTCAAAGCAAGCTTAGTCATAAGTAAATTTAGGAAAGAAGACAAGAAGGGATACATAGGTTTTTTGTTTGTGTAAACAGGACTATAAATGGAAGAATGGAACAATTAAGCAACTTTTAAGCAAACTCTAAATATATTTACAAATAATTGGGAATTAATTACATTTACAAAGTGGAAACAGCAATAGTTTTTAACAAAAAAAATAGTTGTGGGCTAAACACTAGATTATCACTGTGGACAGGAGTCCACGCTAGTGACGAAAGCAGAAACCAAAGACAATGAATAAGCACAACTTTCAGAAATAAATCAAATTATTTACTTAAATAACAGACAGTTCCTAACACAATTATATTAATCATATATTAGATAGTTTTCTTATTAGATCCTTTACTTAAAAAAAAAAGTAAAAAGGGTCTATTAAGTTTGTCAAAATGTGCGTAACAGGTCGAAGGAAGTCCGGCAGACCCCATAAACTCAATATTACTCAGTGTCGGGCCAAAGGAAGAAGAAGAGCATATTGACGTTACAACGCGTTATGGGAACTATTAGTGGGAACTTTTTGAAGAATAAGTAAAGAGCTTCTCATAGTTTTTAAATACAAAAGTAAATCTATAATTCTATAAATTCGTTGAGTCGATTATATTATATTGTTATTATATTGTAAATACTATGTAAAATATGTAGTTTAATGAAAAAAATAAAATATATATTAAATTCGTTAAGATACGCTGAATAAAAATAATATATAATTAAGAAGTAAATTTAGTTAATAATAGCATTATTAGAGCAATAATAGATTTAATTTATCGATAACAGTTTTTAGTTCTCAGCGTAAAACTCTTAAAAAACTGTTTGTAAATTAAGATTTAGTCTCAAGATATTTTCCGCAGTGTACAAATGTTATAGATCGCGAGGTGAGTCTGATCGGTGGGCCAGCGTTGTGGTGAGTGGAGCCAGCGGCTCCCTGCCTGCCTGCCTGCCTGCCCCTCCCCCGTACTCCCCATAGTGTCAGCGTACCCCGCAATGCGAATGTTTGGATTTGGCTTTGGCTCTGCCATGTTGTGATGTTCAACAAGAGAGAAGAAGAAAAAAAATAAAAAAAATTAAAAACGGCGGCAACGTTGAAGGCAGCGGCGTCAACGTCAACGTCAACGTCAGCATCATGCAGCATCAGCAAAGGCATCAACAGCGGAATCGAAATCGAAATCGAAATCGGTGGCGAATCGGTCGAGCACTTAGACACTTGAGTTGTCCAAAAGAAAGAAAACAACAAGACGAAAATTGTATTGGATCTCGTGTGTGTGTTTGTGTGTGTGTGTGTGTGTGTACACACAAAATGGATCAGGACTGTTTCATCTTAAAGCGCTCAAAAGCACAGCAGGTTGTCTCCAGCAGCAGCAGCAGCAGCAGCAACAGATCCCCCAACTCAACCCATTCCAATATATAGTATAGACAAACTCAAATGCTGATATAAACATTCTCTGGCATTTGCTGTTTGTACTCAGATGTGGCCAATACGATACATAAATAAATTGGGGCTATAGAAATAGGTATGGCAGTTTCCAAGTGTGTACGGATCAACGACGCTTAACGTTTTCGGTTGATTCGAAGACACAATGAATACATCTATCTATATATCTTAAAAAGACTAAGCTATCCATAGGATAAGCATATAAAATACCAAGTAATATCAGAAATATTGTCTCATTTCTTTGTTTTAAGTAACTTGGTACGATCAGAACATAAGTATATCATTAGTTAGGAAATACAACAATTAAAATGACATTCCATGATACAATGAATACATCTATCTTAGAAAGACTTTCATATCAATAAGATTATCATCTAATATACCAAGTAATATCGAATATATTCAGTCATTTAGTAGTTTAAAGCAACTTTGTACGATTCCAACTTGCAACAATTAAAATGATCTTCTCCCTTTGATTTGAAGACCAAACAAATACAACTAACTTAAAAAGACTTTGCTATCCATAGGATAAGCATATAAAATACAAAGTAATATAAGAAATATTGCCTCATTTCATTGTTTTAAGTAACTTGGTACGATCAGAACATAAGTATATCATTAGTTAGGAAATACAACAATTAAAACGACATTCCATGGCACAATGAATATATCAATCTTGGCAAGACTTTGATATCAATAAGATTATCATCTAATATACCAAGTAATATCGAATATATTCAGTCATTTAGTAGTTTAAAGCAACTTTGTACGATTCCAACTTGCAACAATTAAAATGATCTTCTCCTTTTGATTTGAAGACCAAACAAATACAACTAACTACAAAAGACTTTGCTTTCCATAGGATAAGCATATAGTATAATAAATATTATCGAAAATATTACCTCATTTCGTCGTTTAAAGCAACTCACTACGATTTGAACTTAAGAACGGTAGTTAGGAAATACAACAATAAAAATGACGTTCTTCCGCATAGAACACTCCTTCAATTATCTTTCACTGATTTATTACACGAACCCCTCCCTACACAATGTCATGGCACCAAGCCTATGTGGTTTTTCCCCTCTTTAAACGGAGTCAGGACTTACCGGGTTGCCAGCTGGTTGGACTTTTAACCCCATTGTCGAACACGCCCAATTTTCTTCAATGCACGCGAATTGCACGCGCCTTCTCCCCATTCCTTGGGTTGCAGGAAAGAATGGATGACAGAATACGGAATACGGAATACGGAGTTAGAAAGAGTGCGATAACATTGAGGTAACTATTTATGGCTGACCGTAGGGGATGGTAACGGATACGGATACGGATACGGTTATCGCAGATCCAGACAGGGATCTCAGATACTGCGTATGCATATGAATAAATACAAAGGCTACTTAAGATTTCAACTGCAAAACTCTTTATTCAATCAATCGAAATACTAACTGACAAATACTTTTCTTAGACGAAGACTTTTCTTGCAAAATCATTACATGAAATGCTGTCAAAAGTTTAATTTATTTAAACACGAAATTTAATTATAGATTTTGCCATATTTCATGAAACTCCATTGTAATTTCTGTAACTTGATGACAGTATTAAAGGGACAGTATTAAAGTGGTAAATTTATGAATAAAATCAGGAAATAAATAATAGCTTAAGTAATCTGACTGGACGAAGAGAAAGTTAAATATTTACGGAGAGTACAAACGAAATTTTTAATATTAGCTTAAGTAATATTCTTAGTGATAAATAATTGAATATGCCAACGACAGCATTTTGTGAACTCATTTAATTTCTGGTAACTTAAATTTCTATTACGCAAATTAGATATGAAATGTCGAATCGATAGACAGCAACAAATGTGTGATCAAGTTAAAGATAATCAAATGGACTTTGTCTGTTCAAGTAATTTTAATTTAATATTATGCCAAGTGTCATATATTATCGAGGATACTAACTGCAAGGCCTATAGATAGTTTGATTTTTTAATTAAATCAATTAATTAATGATTAATTATTCCATTTAATGTGCCTACAAAACTTTGACCTCAAATCGACAGCAGATTGTCTCAACCTTTTTTTTGGTAATTTTAAAACTCATATGAAATTAAGATGGTTGAATAATCAATCACAGCTTTTGGTCACGATTGTCACGCTGTGACGATCCTGCGATCATTGATTGGACAAAATGGCAGCAGATCATCCCTAGTCCAACCTCTCTCTTCAAGGTATGCAAATGTAATTTATTACTCTCGATTACACTGTTGCCCAACTATTTATGAGTATAAGTATGTGTGGTGGAACATGTCGGGCATTTGGATGCGGTAATTGCCTCAGTGGCACTAATTTTGTCCGCGGTTCTCATAGATGCAACGCCCGTGACAGCCATAACCAGCTATGAAAATGACGAGGTCGATGCTGAGGCCGAATCAGAGTCTGTCCCTTCTGACTGGTCGTCATCGTCGTCGTCGTCGTCGTCGTCGTTGTCGTGTTTGCAGCCGAAGAGATCTATAGATCTGGGCTTTAATAATCTGTACACAGTCCGGGGCTGGGTCAATGGCAAAACAACAAATTGACTTGATTGATCGCAGTAGAAAGCAGTATGAAAAGCAGCGGTAACAAGCGGTAATCACAAATAGTTTCCACTGATTTTGAGTTATGGGAAATTTTTAAATATCTCGAAACAAAATTACGGCCCGAAAATGCCATTAACAATGTGTTTTGGCCATGACTAAAAAAAAAAAATACAAAACCAAAAAAAAAAAACAGATTACGAGTATTTTCTATGGGCATTTCATATGTTAACACCAGACTTCAAGTGGGGCTGGATGCTGGATGTGTAAATAGGCGGGTGCCCTCGCTCCCTCTCTTTCCACCACTTTGCTATTGCCGTCCCTCTCAGTTGTACACTCGTTTCGGACAGGCCATTAAATGTAATGACAAAATATGAAGAGTACAACCCCCGAATCCAACAAACACGAACCTGAACCCAAACCCAAACCCAAGAAACCAAATACCGAACACCCGTCTAAATGAGCAACCATATCATTTCGATATCCACGCTCTTGATGATGAGAGCGAGGCATGGACACTCATTTGTTATCGGCATCTTTGGATAGTTGAATTTGTCAAAGTCGTCGTTCGCTTGGATACCTTCCAATCACATTGATTAATGACATCGAATCAAGAGCTAACGAGTACGAGAGTACGAGTATTTATGCCGCATCCTAACAACAGCCACTTCATAAAACAATTATGGCCGAATATTATTAAATTCAATTTAATTGTTTGAGGTAGAAACATACTATGATGTCATAACATAGCAAAGATTGTGTCCCTTCCAATGCATGTTAAGCTGGAGAATATTTGACTTGATTTTCTAAAGAGTGAAGGGTTTAAGGGATTTATTTGACTATTATTAGCACTCCTTGAATGTCCTATGACTTTCATAAAATGATCAAATCAAATTAAATACTAGCAATCACATTTATAATCATTTTAAATATATATATAGTATAATTATTGTTAATAATATAATTATAATTATTATAAAAGTGAATGTTGGTATTTAATTATTTAATTTTAATTATTATTATTATATTATATAATCAATATCAACTTATCCTTTTAAGAATTATACACACAGCTCAAATCATTCAGAACAAATCAAATAATATACTAACAATCATTATTATAATAATTATAATAATATATATTTTTATAATTATAATTATTATAAAAGTGATTGTTGGTTTGATTGTTAATAACATAATTTTAATTAATATAAAAGTGATTGTTAGTATTTAATTGGTTAATTATGATTATTATTATTAAATGATTATATTATATGATAAAATATCGACTTATCTATTTAAATTGTATACACACTGCTCTATTTCTTTGAAATGACAAAGTTCCGACTATCAGTTCGATATGCAAATCAATAGATACGAATGTAAGTTAATATCTAGATGTTAATTCTTATTTTTAAGCACAACTTCTTTTCAAATTTCAATTGTAAGTTGACCTAGCAAATTTATCTTTTATAAGGTGATTAAATCAAAGCTGATTTCATTGTGAAATATTAAGATTTTGGCATCTTAATTTAAGTGAATTCTTTTCTTTTTTTTTAACTCCCACTCAACTTAAACTGAAGAAAACATCCAATTGGAAGACATTTCTTAAGGTGACAGTACCAGCAGCTGTGCTCTCATCCTCCGACTTACACAGACTCTTCCTGCTACTGCAACTTTAACTTTAACATCCGTATCGCAATATCTTGTTGTAAGCCTAAGTAAGTGCATGACTTCCAGAATATTGTTAACATTGTAATCGACAGTCCTCTGTCCCTCTGTTCACAGCCTCATCTGATCCGATCTGATCTGATGTTGAGCACTCAACGTTTTGTCGCATTATTTTTTTTCAAATCGTCGGTGACTTGGGTTAAAAAATGAGTTTTAATTATTTTGTCACTTACTTATCAACGGGCTGGCATCGACAAATCTTGACAATAACATGACATGGAACAATTTGTTCCATTGCCGCGATTGTGACAAATTATTGACAACAATATCAGACAGCAGCAGTCGCTTTAGACCTGGCCCAAAACTCCGACTCAAACCTAAACTGAAAAAAAAAGAAAGAAGAAACACCGCAAAGACAGAATGCTGGCGCCAGTGTAAAGAGTGGATAAGAAGGAGAAGGAGGAGGAGAAGGAGGAGGAGATAGCTGGAGAGACGAGTATGAGTATGAGTATGAGTATGAGACTTTGAGTACATGCCATCAATCTCAATCTAGTAATGACGACGCCGAAGCGCCAGACACACGGCTGGAATCAAAAATCACCGACTGGCCACTGTCACGGACATACACAGAGCTATGCCATGTGCAGGGTATTGATTCCCAAGCCGCTCCAGCTGCAACCCCTCGATTCCTCATCCTGCGTCTACGTTTCGGCGTCTTCAAGTAAAAGCTACTGTACGCAAAAGGCGGGTGATTCTTTACATAATTATTACGTTTTTCTTGATGCGTTCAACAAAAAAAAAAAAAAAAAAAAAAAGAGCTGAAAAAAGTGCTCGTTCATACATAGGATAAATGGAAAGAACCCTGCCGAGCAGACACACACACACACAATGGACCAGGCCACGTCCGAGTCGACTCGAGTCGAGTTGAGTCGACTTGAGTGTGTTGTCTGTGCGCCAAATGTAGAAAGTAAATGCCGATGACTTTGGACTAATCTTAGAAATGACGGGAAAATGTCAGTCACTATCACAGATCAAGCGTAGAAAAAATCATTAATTTAAATTGTGACCATCTATTCGACCTGGCCTCCACAACGGTCGCGGCCCCAGAACACATTGGACAACAATCAACATCAACATCGACATCGACAATCGACAGACCGACCATTCGACCATTCCGACCATTCGACCGACCATCGACAATCGACAATAGCTAAAGCTTAAGCTAAAGCAAAAAAAAAAAAAGCAAAGGCAAAGGCCAAGCAGCCATCGATTGCCATATTGGCTCAAGTCAAATTGAACGACAGTGATGGCAATATGAATGGCGATAGAGATGGATATAGTGTGTGACTGGGGAGAAAGGCAAAACGATTGTGCGTATACTTATGCAATTGAGTGTTTGCGCCTCATGCTGTGATTGGGTTTCGCACAAATCCAACAAAACGGTGTCACATGCTCCACAATTCCCCATTTGAACGATTGACAGTTGAGCTCCGTTAACAGAAATTTCAAAAAAAAATATTTTAGAAGAAAACGAGCATTCAAAAGATTGAAGTTTAACTGAAACATATTTCAAAAGCTACACTTAAATATAGTTTAAATTTTATCTAGTTAGAGAAAAAGCCATTTTAATGCAATACTCACATTTCAATAGATCATAGAAAGACAGTTCGATTAAACTTTCTGGACTTAATGCAGTACAATCAAAGAGAATTTAAATAGAGAATTTAAGTAGAGATCTAATGGGTTAAAATAAAATCTTATCGATAGATTCAATAGCTGATGAGATGGTAAAATATTAGATACTCTTAGATACGTAAAGTACGAAAACTATAAGCTAAACTTTGATAGATCGAGATTCGATTGATTTACATTTACCGACCGGTACAATTATAGATCGGATAAGTTTAAACAGACTTTAGAGATTACATTTTTGATTAACTAATAGTATATTTTATTGAAAATTATGTATAAATTTAGATTCTAAATCTTTTCGAGAGTGAAATCAGATGATTCAAGCGATTAGAGGTGGAACACTTATGAATATATGCCAAGCCTACAGTTAAAACTGTTATCGATAAATCACTTGTCGATAAATGGATGTCAAGAAGTAGTTCCCATACAATATGATTATAGATAATTAGATAATCTAGCTGATGAAGCGATATGCTGTCGATAAAGAACTTGGTATTAATGGATATATGTATGTAACATTCACCTCGTCATCAATACCATCATCATTATCATTATCATTATCATCGTCATTATTATTATTATTATTATTATTATTATTAACATCATCATCATAGGCTGGCACATGAGTTGGCAAATGAGCAGAGACTCTGAGAGTTAAGAGCCGACCGACAATGCCAAAAGTTCGCATGGGCATAAACTTGAACACATGTATGTATGTATGTATGTATGTATATATATGCATATATATTTGTATGTGATCAGTTGTATGTGTGTGTGTGTGTGTGTATAAGTGTGTCTTTGGTGTGCTGGTATGAGCTCGGGGAACTCTGTGGCGATAAAACATCAAACAAAATTCCGAAACAAACGATTAATCTTTTGGTCATTTTCATTTTGATTGACGGATGGGAAGTAAATGCGCGTCTGTAACTGAAAGAGTAAGAAAGAGAGAGAGATAGAGATAGATATAGAGTGAGAGAGATGGTTGAGGAGGGGAAGGGGTGGCTATTTAAATGAAATAAAACTGATTTCAAGTGTTGCTGACATTAGGCACAGTTGCATAATCAAATGTTATAGTAGTACATAGACAGAGGCAATTGGAGTGGCAAAAATACATATGTATGTATGTATGTATGTACTACTATAGTAGCAGAATAGCAATATAAAACGAATAATAATAATAATTATAAGAATATATATTTTTTAAATATTATATATAATTTTTATATATTAATTGTCAAATACTAATAATAATAAGTAGTACATACTTATGTATGCTTAGGCAGAAAGTTCGGGAAGTATACTTAGTACTAGTAGTAAATCGTTGTAGTATCGTAGTAGAAATAGCATATAACAAACTCGCAATAGTATTACTTAATTTATTATTTATATATTCATGTATTTCTTTATTTAGCTATTTTTATTTAACGTCAACTAAGAGCAGTCAACCAAATACAATTTAGAATTTAAAATAAAGTAAGGAAATATATATAAATAAATCATTAAGAATGGAAATAAATTATTTATAATTTAAATTAAAAACTGAAAGTATAAAAAAGATTCAAGGTTAAAAGTCTGGGCGAGTTATAAAGAAAAATAATAGATTCTTGGTACTTTTTTGAAGTAAAGGGTCTGGAAATTAATTGATCTAACAGTTGTTGAATGTTTTGGAGAAAATCCAGTGTTGGTAATAATTGGAAATTAGTATAAGAAGTATTTGTAGTAGAAATAGTAGCATTTGTAGTGGTAGCTGCAGCGGAAACAGTTGCAGTGGTAGTATAAGTTGTAACAGTAGTTGTATTAGTAGTAGAAGTACAAGTCACATTTAGTAGTGAAAGTACTAGCATTAATAGAAGTAGCTGTAGCAGAAGTAGTATCAGTATTAGTCGCATACAGCACTACTACAACATAGTACTAGTTTCAATAGTAGTCGTACGAAATAGTACTATGTATAGTAGTAGTAGCAAATAGTATGATATATGTAGTAGTTGCACATAGTAGTATTAAAACTACTCACATATAGTACTGACCAATAATACTTTATATGGAAGTAACTATCAAATAGTAGTAAGTATGCTAGTAGCAAATAGTATCATGTATAGTAAGAGCAAATAGTAGTAGTAGCATGCATACGTCAAAGTGTATGGTTGTAGCAAATAGTACTATATATAGTAGTAGCAAATAGTAGAAGTAGTATCAGCAGAAGTAGTAGCATATATTGCTCAATATTATAGTAGCAAATATTAAAGTACATATTAAGAAGTAAATAGTAGTAGTAGTAGCATATATTACTATATATAGTAGTAGCAAACTTTACAGTACATAGTAAGAAGTAAATAGTTGTAGTAGTAGCATATATTACTATATATAGTTGTAGCAAATATAGTACCTTATATAGTAGTAGCAAATATAATACTATATATAGTAGTAGCAAATATACTACTATATTAGTGGCACATAGTAGTATTAAAGGTAGTCGCATATAGTAGTAGGAGTAGCAGCAGAAATAGTGCCAAATTGTAGTAAATAGCAAATAGTAGTATAAGTATTAGTAGCACATATATATGTTACTAAATATAGAAGTAGCAAATAGTACTATGTATATTAGTAGCACATAGTTGTGGCAAATACGATTTTATATAGTAGCATAAAATGGTACTAAATATAATTCTTGCAAATAGTACTATATATAGTAGTAATAATATCAGCAAAGTAGTAGTAACATATATTACTAAAGATAATATTACGAAATAGTACCATACATAGTAGTAGTAGTATAGTTCTATAAATAGTAGTAGCAAATAGTACTAAATATAGCTTAACATATAGTACTATATTTGTTATCAGCATATAGCACAGATTGATGCTGTCGTCTCTGTTGTTGTTGTTTACCTGCCTAACCTCGGCCAGACGGAAAGGTGTTGTCCATAAAAGGGCAATCTTTTGGCTTGGTTCGTTCTACTGAGCGGCTCTTAAGGCCATAAGTGCTGTCAGTCAGAGGCCGCAAATGTACGCGTGTGTGTGTGTGTGTGTGAGTGTGAGCCGAAAGAGGACAAGCAACTAAAACAAATTCAAGTCAAAGAGCAAAGTAAAAAGAGAAAAAAAAAAAAAGAACGCCTACCGCGGAAGCAGACGTTTGACTGCCCAAACCGGCAATTATCAAAATATGTGCATTAATAATGCGTAGCGGAATGAATCAGCTGCCGACGCTGCCAATGGGGTGAATGTGAATGTGAATGTGAATGTAGTGAATGCGAAACCAAGACAGACAACCACAACAACAACAACGACAAGAACAACAACGACAACAATCCGAAGTGCTCTGTGAGACTAGCGCAGACACTCTCGGGGTCAGGGCAGTCGTAGCCGCGGTTGACGCCCCAATGCAGATTGATATCCAACAGGCAAAGGGCCAGGAATATGGCCAACAACAACACACATAACAACAACGACAACAACAACAACAAGAAGAGGTACAACAACACATAGCCACAAGCGATTCACGAGGGCGTTTATGGACCCTGCAAACGGCGCATTTCAATCTAAAAGGACGCGCCGCTCTTTGTCCGCTAATTAAAAATGTCCTTCGAGGCCAGTCTAAAGACCAAAGTGATAGAGACAAAAGACTGTGAGAGAGAGGGAGTTAGAAAGATCGGATCTGATGAGAACTTGAATTAAATATTTTTAATAACTCAAATATTTTTTTTTAAATAATAATAATTTGAAAGAGAAGATAATCTATCAGATGATAACAGGTAAAGGAAAAACATGAAAATAATATATGAAGAGCGAGAAAGAGTGGGGAACAATAGAACAAGAGAAAGAGATTCGATCCAAAAAATAAAAAGAATTAGAAAGACAATTAAGATTGTCAAGCAAATGTTAGTAGGGGAATGGACAGCAAGAAAGTGTTGGAATGAGAAACAATCGAATGGGACGAATGTCTTAGTTAAAATCACATACATACATACAATTAACTATAGTATTAGACAAACTTCCATTATATTTATAGGATCTACATAAATGATCTTCTTCTTCGCTTGCAATCGTAAAAGAGAAAATTTGCAATACAATTATTCCGCATTTAAATGAATCTGCCATAATCATAATAATTGCAGTAAAACACTTAGAGTCGGATGCTCAAAGCTCTCCACTGAACATGTGTATGGCCAAGTACAGGTTTCTTTTGCAATGCTTAGCCGTATTTTTTTTACCTGTATCTATCTGCTGTCAGATGACAGCTAGTTAAACTCGTACAGTTATGCGGGCCAAGCGACTTGTGTTAACGAACTGAATGATTAATTTCTTGTCACTTTAATTTTGTTGAGTCCCAAAAAGCGTAATGAGAATAGATTCGAATTTAGATGTGTATAGTTTTATGGAATGTTCGACCTGTAGGCAAAAGTTGAAAGGGGGAGAAAAGAACTGAGAAAAGTAGTACAGTGAATTGAAATAAAGTATATACATATACTACAACAGTAATCCGCATAGGGAAACTGAATTGATAGCTGTCAAAAATAAGCATAATGTAAATAAGAAATAACCATATTTCAAATAAAAGAAGATTTACTTTTCGTATGATTCTTCACTGTTCGACTTTTGGTAGTATTCGAAAGGGGAAGAGAGAAATGGGTAACAGTTTTTTTACTATAAATAATACCATACTCTCGTAACCAGGTCTAAGATATAATATAGAAAATAATAAATATAATGCTTATGTTTTCTAAAACTTGTGACTTTGTAAGCAAAGTTGAAGTTGCATATAATTCTTACAAACATTATTAATATTAAAGAAATCTTTTTTATGTAACTTTTTTCAATGTGCAACTTTTGCCAGCAGATGAAGGCGGAATGATTCATAGTTGAAGCTAAAGTTACTTCTATTAAATACTAAATATTAAATCCATTTGTTAGA
The DNA here is from genome assembly GCA_958299025.2 of Drosophila histrio. Classification (NCBI taxonomy): domain Eukaryota; kingdom Metazoa; phylum Arthropoda; class Insecta; order Diptera; family Drosophilidae; genus Drosophila; species Drosophila histrio. Next base: position 41,552,091 of record OY282582.1, read on the forward strand.
GTATCTTGACTGTTTTAAACTAACTGACTGACCGAGCAGCTCATCGCTGGCGATCATCTTTTGGGCCTTAAACAACACATATATATATATACATATTTATATTCATAAATTGCTGGAATTACTTAATATTTGGTATTTATTGAGCGTGACCGGGCCAAGGGCTCTGCCTGCACCTGTCGGACAGACAAAGACACAACTGTAAACGTTAACGTAAATGAAACCGAAACCGAGACCAAGACCAAGACCAAAAACTGGAAGTGGAAGTGGAAATCGAAATGGATGTGGAAGTGGAAATGGAAATGTAAGTGGGTACTGTGACAGTGTCTTGAGATCTTTTGACAAAAGTTTGTGTCAAGTGCGGAGTTCGGTTAAGAAGAGGTCATTATCATTGTGGACATGGGGTTGACAACATTAGCTCGTTGCACCCAAGCAAAATGCAACTGATTATGTATTCATGAATAAGTTAATATGCAACCAAACTGCCTCTTCCCTCTGCCTTGCTGCCTTGCTGCCAGTTTGCCCGTTTGCCCGTTTAGTTGGAAATGTTGCGGCGTAAAACGAATGCGCGAACTACTGCGGCATGAAATTAAATCCAACTTGCAACTTGCAACTTCATATCTGAGACGGAGGCACGCTGCTATCTTGCATATCCAAGTGCTGCTGCTGTCGCTGCCTCCGCTTCTGCCACCGCTTCTGTCTCTGTTTCTGTCTTTGCTGGTGAAATGCAGCGGCAAAAGGCCCCACAGATATTCAACAGATGCACATGCATGTGTCCATGTCCGAAACAAAGAAAACTCTTCTCTCTCTTTGGCTCAGGCTCGGCGATTGTCCAACCGTGCCATGTCCATGTCCAAGTCCATGCGTGGTCTGTGTGTGTGCATAGAGAGGGCACTTGTTCAGTGCCCCAGAAAACGAAACAGCAAACAGCAAACGAAGCAGCGATGATCGCCACATTTTCTTCATTTTTTTTTTGCCTTGTCTTATTAATGAGCATCGTGAAAAGTGCGACCAAATGTGACGTTTAAATATTCATGAATCACCAACTATAACGCAGTTTCAGTTCCAGTTCCATCCAAACAAACACGTGCAACACACAGAGATAAACCCAACACGTACATTAAAAGATGTACAATCCACTTCCGTCGCCAGACTTTCATTTACATACCTATTAGTCTTGGCCCAAATGACCGAAGGGGTTTTTTTTTTGCTTCTTTCTTGTGTTTAGAGGTTTAGAGGTTTAGGGTTTTCAAGTTTCTGTTATAGATTTGCGCTAGCTTTCTCTGCTGGCTTTGTCAACGTTGCCCAATTAGCTTAGCATACCATCCCTACAAAATATCTTGAGGTTCCTTTTCAGCTAATTAGTTAATTAGATAATTGATTGTGTTTTGAATTAGCAATAGAAGAAGTCTTTAATCCATGGGAATCTTTTTGAACTTTGTCTTTAAACTTGAACTCTGCCAGCATATAAGAATATCATATCATTTTTATTTTTTTTTTTTGTTTATAAATGTTGTGTTGTAAATCTATAGACAACTATACTGCATTTGAATATTGCTCAAATAGTTTGTTTTCAACTATGACTTTTTGCTTTTCCCTGACAGCAATAAATTCTTGAAAATTTAGCACTTATATTGATAGAAGTCTGTGCATTCCATTTAGATTCTATTCAACATACTCTAAAATTTCATATTTATGTAAAAAGTTAAGACTTCTTTCAGTTAGCTATGTAAGTAGATCTAAGAATCTGTTTATTTTTGGTTTAATTAGAAAATGATTATTGTATTGCATATTCAAATAAAATATATATCAAATTAATATTCAGAAAATGCTAGACGAATCTAATTTACTACAATTTAATTTATATATTTTTAATAATACAATAGAAATGTAATAAATTATTGCATTATTCACAAGTGATTTGATGACTATCTCTACTCTATTTGTATCATCTTAAACTTTACTTTATTCTACTATGACTTTACTTTATTTGCTGTCAGCAAACCATCTCGAATTTTCTGTATTTTGAGTGAATATATCCAGGATAAATTGCTGATTATTCAAATGTTTATTCGATTGATAGAAACTGGAAGATCACTCGGATATTATTTAAAGAAAGTCCGACTATGGATGTTTGGATAATCTTATCATATATTCAAAATAAAGAGAACTTTAATATATGTATTGCATTTTGTGTCATATCGAGACTAAATATGAAAGTCGCTAAAATATAACAAAAATATATCATTTTAAAATGGAAATTATTTGTGTTCTTTTGCAAAATATGTAAAATATTTGGAATGTCAACTAAAGGCTGTCGACACAAAGTTATTGACAATTTTTAAATTTAATAAATTAATTAGAAGATTCGATTTTAAATTAACATAATATATGTATAATACTAGATCTAACAGCTTCCATTAATTTATATGTCTTCCCCTTTTCTACAGTCATTAAATGATTGAACTCTTAAAATTTTTCATTAATCTTTCAACTTTAATTGAATTGAAAGCAAATGTGAAAGCATAGATGCGAATTGAAACTTGAAACCAATTGCAGCTTTGTTATTTAAGGGCTGCATTCTGCATTCTGCATTCGAGTTTTCCCCCTCTTCCTCTTTCTCTCTGTGTGTGTGTGGATGGGCTTGGGGCGTCATATTAGTCGCATCATGGGCATTACAAAAACAAACATTCTCGTTTCATTGCATTACGCATTATGCATTGATGCCCCCCCGGCTAACTGGGCATGGTGAGAGGGAGCGGGAGAGGGAGAGGCAGGAGGAGAGTCAGCCAGTGTGGCTAATGACTGCGGTTTTCGTAAAGCGTCCAAATTAAACCATCATAATTTGAGTAATGATTGAAAACCCAAGGGTATTTTGTATCTGTAAGGGTATTTCTGGTATGAGATAAAATTCAAAAACTGGAACTGACACTGACACTGGAACTGGCTTTTAAACTGGGTCTGAGTCGGAGCTGGAGTTCGAGTTGGAGTTGGAGTCCGGCGTCCGGAGTCTTAGCCTGAGACTGGGGCAGCGAATGTTTTTGGCGGCTTACTGATTTGCATATGTAAATGTGAGCCATCGCAGCGGTTGGGGATCCTTTTTCCTGGTTCCTTTGTACTTGGTGTTGTCTGTCGCTGGTGCATTCGCTTTGGGCTCCTGCTCGACTTTTCCCTAAATGAATATCGCAATTTGCATCGCGCAAGTGTTAAATAAGTCGTTTATTGCATATTAAAAGACAGCCAATTTCCATTAAATTATGTGCATGTTTATATAAGTAATAAGTATATCAGAAGCCAGCAAAGCTAACAAGATGATGATGGATCATGTGCATAAGAAAGCAAATTAAAAACAATTCACAATTTCTCACATTTCAATTCATAATGTTGGCTGACATTTTATTGGTTTTTTTAGACCCTTTACTTTAAAAAAGTAAAACGGGTCTATTAAGTTTGTCAAAATAAAAATGTGCGTAACAGGTCGAAGGAAGTCCGTCAGACCCCATAAAGTATATATATTCTTGATCAGCATCACCAGCCGAGTCGATATAGCCATGTCCGTCTGTCCGCCTGTCCGTCCGTCCGTCTGTCCGTCTGTCTGTATGAACACCTAGATCTCAGAGACTATAAGAGCTAGAGGCACCAAATTTGGTATGGTGGTTCGTCTATGGGCTAAGCAGATCAAATTTATCTTAAAATTTTGACACGCCCCCTTCCGCCTCCGTAAATCGAGAACAAAATTTTTGAAATCCCATAAAACGAAACTTATCAAAGATAGAGTCCTGAATTTTGGCACACAGGACGGGTATCCGGGTCCTAACGTATCCTGAGTTAGTTATCTCGGAAGATATTCAAAAAAGTCTTACAATCCCATATAATGGTCATTTTTAAAACTGGAGCCTTGAATTTTGGCACACAGGACAAACATTAGGGTCATAATGTATCCTGAAAATTTCATGGCGATCGGATAATAAACTCCGAATTTATTATTAATCTTACTCAGAGTCGAGTCAAAGGAAGAAGAAGAGCATATTGACATTACGACACGTTATGGGAACTTTTAGTGTTACTCTTATTTCCATTTTGAAGAATAAGTAAAGGGTCTCTTATAGTCGACTTCGACTGTAGCCTTTCCGACTGGTTTTTCTTTGAATTTCATGCAAAAGGATTTGAGAATAATCAGCGACTTGTTTCCAATCTATCAATGTAACTTTGTCTTGATGACATTCTGTATTGCATACATTTCAATACTAAAATAAAAACACCATCATTTAGAATGTTTTGAATTAGGTGTATTAACTATTTATTTCGGTTTCTTTCTTAAGTAATGATTGTAAAATAATGAACATATAATTTACTATACAATTACACTTATTAAATATATTTATCATAATCTCCCGCAATGCTTTGAATTTCGCGATTCCTCACATTTTAATTCCAGACTTTTCAAGTTCCTTCTTTCTTTTCTGTCTTTTAAATGTAATGTTAATCTATTATTGAAGCTGTAACTTTATTCATCTAATGAATTACCAATATCCACACAAATCGATACCAAACTAGTTCACCCTTGGATCTCTATTGATACCAAACTTTTCTTTAAACACAATTTCCTTCAACTTTTCGCGTATTTTCGGACGAGCTGTGAATTTCTCCCTTGTCGATTTCGAAATAACAAAGAATATTACTAACTAATTCACACTGAAAACTGAATATAATCTATGCTAACTATAGTTACTTCCTTTAACCCTATATTAAACTCCAGTTGGTCGCATCTTTTGCCAAAATTTCGCCATTCAAATATGATCTGTATCGGGATTTTGTGGTAATTGCTCAATATCATTTCCAACGATTGGCACATCGATTGCATTGACGTTTCTTTTGCGGATTGATGTTGCCCCATCGGTTGGCTTACATGTTGCATGTGTGGCATGTTGCATGCGGCATGTGGACTGCCGTTATTCACTCACTCGCCACAGCAATTGGTGCAATACGAGTATGCGAATATACGAGTACACTCGTATACTCAAGGTGGCCAGTTTTGGCTATGACTCCACCGATCATTTCGCCGTTCTCGTTGAGTTGCAATCGTTTGTTGGCGCCGTCACAGTCACCGTCACCGTCACCGTCACCGTCACCGTCACCATCAGCGCTGCGGACATCGACTTAAAGTTGGAGACAGAGACGGTGACGGAGACGGAGACAGAGACAGAGACGCAGCTCATTAGATGGAGATGGAGACGGAGTCCGAGTTGTAGTCGGACTTGGACTCCCTTGAGACAGACAAACAGCGGGCAGCGTTCGCTGAAGCGTTAACTTTAACTGCGCGTACTCGTGTGCAACTGCGAAACCTAGCTACAGTGCCCCCTCCCTATACCATACTGTCCCGTGCCACAGCAATAGCCACAGCTATGGCTCCAGTAAACAGCAGCAAATTGAAGTGAGAGTACCGTTTTTGGCCCCAACACTTGATGGCTTCGAGTGCCAGTTAAACTGGCGCAAATAAACACATAGCTCACACACCCACACAGACACACCTTTTCACACACACACACACACACACACACACACACACACACACCTAGAAAAGTCACTCTGCTGTTTGGTCGCATCTCTTCCATCAGTCGATAGTTGACAATCACTTTCAATGTGATCTGATTGGGTTTTTCTGAGGTTTTCCCCAATCCTTGCAATAATCGTTGGATCATTTAAAAATATACTTTTAATATCCGATTTTCTAATGTTATTTTAAACTTTTGAATAATTTTTTGTCTACTGCTTTTAATCAATACTTAATAAATAAATACAAATTATTATTTGCTTTTATATAAATCTGATCATTTAATTGAAACACATTAAAGATAACAAAGTTTCTTCAATTATTCACTTTAAATGATACACTTAGAAAAAATCAACGGTAGAAAATCAACAAGAATATACAGAAAAATAACCAGGTATTTTCGATATTCATGATAATCATGCAATTTCATAAAAATTTGTGTCTTTGTTGCTGTACTCGTATTTCTGTTTATTTAAAACTAAAAAAATATCCAAATGATTCGGTCACGAATCAAAACAATGTTCCTAGATTTGTTTGCCTATATTTTACATACTCTTTCTTCTGAGTGCACTGACAGCCGAAACATAGTTTCAATACTATTGATAGCTTAACATTTTTTCAAATCAATACTTACATAATTTCTTAAAATATGTAATTGATTTAAATTTAAGATTGCCTATGCTCATCCATTACTCATTGGAAATAGCAGTTCAATCGATAGTAACGATTATACCGATAGTTTTTAGGCATTTACTTGAGATTTTATTGTGTATTTTAAAATTTGACGATATACTTAAAATACAAAATAAAATCTCATTCAGAAAAGTTACAATTATCATCATTAGCAAGCCGAAGAGTCGGGGCGGGAGCGATAGCAGGGAACGATGTGCTACAGTCAAAATCGACTATGAGAGACCCTTTACTTAGTCTGTAAAACTCTCGACTATTCGGAAGGGGGCGTGGCAAAATGTTAACTGGCTCTGCTTAGCCAATAGACGAACCAACATATCAAATTTGGTGTCTCTAGCTCTTATAGTCTCTGAGATCTAGGCGTTCATACAGACGGACGGACAGACAGCCAGTCGAACAGACAGACAGACAGACATGGCTATATCGACTCGACTGTTGATGCTGATCACGTATGTATATACTTAATGGGGTCTGCCAGACTTCCTTAGACCTGTAACGCACATTTATTTTTTGACAAACTTATATAATATATATCTATAATTTTTAAAAAGATAGATGGATTCACTAACACTTAGATAATAGTTTTAATCAAGGGGAAGCTATCAGACCCTGTCTCAAGTGTGACACTTAAAATATCTGATAAGTTTCGCTAACAATCACAGAAACATATACAATACTCATATTCATATCAAGTTTCCCATCTCTAGTTCCCAAAGCTGCTAAGCTTCATAGTTTATGGGGAGAGTTTTATACTTAAGCTAAGTGCAAATCCGATACCGATAAGCCGATAACATTCCGTTTAATGAATCTTAGAAAAATCAGCTTGCTTTTATCAATTTGCTAAAAGTATCGGTTTTTTGTTTTTCAATTCCAGTTCATTATGTCCCTGTGCTTAGACAACGAGTTAACTAATTAAGTAGATAACTTTGGATAAGCAGAAGTCGACTTTAGTTTTTATACTTACATACTGTTTAAGTAATACAAAACGTAATCGAATAGTTTATCAAATCGAACTTATGCACTTGACGCATTCCTGGTCGACTTGATAAGATGCTTAATGGGAGATTTAACATTGTGACTTGGCTATAAATACAAGCAACCCCGAATTTAGTCACCTGCAAGAACAACAACTAAACAAAAATTTCGAATATAGTTTTGCTGTGTAATTTTGGAAACTTGTATCTTTGGATGGATGTAAATACATACATATCGCATGTGTCTTGGGAGAAGGCGAACAACAAAAATTAATCATGCCCGTGATTCAGCTACGTCTGTCAAACGCAAATGTCACATTGATGAATGATTATCGTAATTAAGCGAATAACGACATCGGGGACGTAAGGACTAAACAAGGATCCCAATTGTGCCCCTTCCTGCTTCTGCTGCCCCTGCAGCAGAATGTTGACCAGCTCATGTGGCATGAACGGACGGTGACATTGCGACATGTGCGACTCAATGAGTTTGTCTTCAATCAAAAGTCACAGCAGAAAATCTTAACAAAAATACACACACACACACACACACGTCATGTTGTTGAAAATGTTGCAAAGTCAATTCTCGTTTATTGCCCCCCATAAAAAAACTGGTCAAAATCTGAATGCATAAAGGTCAAAGTGCGCTCTTCAACTAATTTAATCTACAAGCTTGCATATTTGAATGAGGGAATTACATAGAGGTGGGGGAGTGGGAAACCTGGACATTGTCTGCCTTCAAAAGTGAAAACAGAACAGACAGAATAAGTCAACTCGTTGCCATTAAGTCAAGTTCCCGTCCGTCGAGTCATCTGCAAAATTAAATTGTAAATTTGCAATGCTCTTGGGACAAATTTTGTATCTTTTATATGTTTTAACGTCTGCCGTTTGCCGCACGACAATTGTGTGGCATGAAGAGAGCTAACGAATTATGGCCTTAAGGGCGCTCCCCCTCCCGCCTACCCAATATCCCTCCTTTGGGTTGGGCACCCACAAGACTCCTCGCATTGTCTTCCGACTGTGTGTGTGGCTCACCTCGGCGAGACGGAAACTATAGCTATATGACAATATACGTTTATACTAGCTACTAACGGCATCTGTGCCATGCAACACAGCAACAGGAATGACGCGACACGAGACTCCAGACTTGCCACGCCAAGGGGCATGTGTCCCATATACATACATACATAACATATGTACATACATATGTACGTATGTAACCGGGTCGTAAACGGATATGCCTGGATATCTATATATCTATCTAAATATATACACTTACTCAAGAAATTTTTCTTACAATATTAAATAATTTTATATTTTATTTGCATATTTTCCTATGGTTCCCAGCACAAGGGAAAACAAATGAAATAATAAGATCCATTGGTTTTGGCTATTTTTAAAAATATAAAACAAATACGTACATTATTTTCCCTTTGTCAAAACAATTACTTGACTAACTGTATGTATTGTATAGCTATATCTTCATATGGTTTTTTTTTGGGCGACTCCTTGGCACTGAACTCTAGGCAGAGACTATTTAACAGGCGCCAGTCACAGAAGCTGCCAGCAACATTGAATGCCATAGAAGGCGAGAAAGAGAAAGGCAGAGATTGGGTGAAAGAGTGAGAGGGTGAGAGCGAGAGAGAGAGATAGCTAGGTGTCAAAGGGGTAAAAATGTTTATGAATTTGTCTTGACATTTGACAGTTTGTTTATTTTATTTCGTCACATTTTCGTGATGATTTGTAGGCGGTTTAGCACCAATTACTCCACAACTTTTACACTGTAGACTGTAGACGAGTCTTTAAAAAGAATATGTTGGCGCCAATACCTCAATATAGTATGTATGTGCAGGCATTGCCCATACATAGTTATGGTAAATACCCTAACTAAATGGGCAAGAAAACTTATTATGGGAACCTCAAAAATATATGAAGAAGGATCGGTCCGGTGGTTTGATTCATAGAACAAGTTATCGATTCGATTTGAAAAGCCTCAAGAACAAGCGATTTGGTTCGAACTGGGATTCAATTAAAAACATTTTATTTTTATGTAAAAATTGCTATAACTTTAGATAATGATTTCCTTATAATTTCTTAGACATTTCAAAGTCAAGATGAATATATTAAATTGTGGTATTTTCTTATAATACGAATTGATAAATTTTTTTAAGAAAGTGTTTCGGTTCTTCGAGATCCGCTTCGGAACTGCTTTTCAGCTTTGGTTTACCAGCATTTTATAATTTAAATTGCAATTATTTGATGTTCTCATTAAAGTTCTAATTAAATAGCTAGTATATGCTGAATAATGTAATCATTTCAAATTCAGTTAATTACAATTATCATTCAGACTCTGATTGAAATCATCATAAGAAGTCTAATAGATTTGCAATGATTTTAAGTATGAAGATACATGTTATTCGAATTCCTTTTGAAATTTTCATTAAAGTTGTTATTGAAAATATGTAAATGCTACATTTAATACTAAATTTGTCACCAAGCTTCTGATTTATGCTACATTTCAATGAATTGCTCAACTCGAAACTCTTATTAATGTGTCAATTAAAATGCTCATTGGTATTTTCATTAGCGTTATCAATAACGTGTTGACTGAAGTACTAATTTAAATACTTTATATTAATCTTCTAATTATTATCACTACTCACAGCGTGGATCATCTCATTTATAGGGTATCTAAGCTGTGGCATGTCAAAGATATCGCGTCTACATGTTTTTATTTTTTTTTAATATGTAAATGTATGTATGTGTAAACAACATTCGAATGTATACACATACGGCATATCTCCTATCCTATCCCAAATTACATACAATGCATGTGCACCGGGAATGGTATCGAAATCGAGAATAAGTACGCCCAGACACATGTGCCATATACTACAGGGAAGTGTTAAAGTTTTTTGGTGAGACGACGAGGTAAATGTGTCGATCACAGTGTTACTTGACTAAAGTGAACATGCCTAAAGCAGAAATGATAATAACTCTAAGCAATTATTATATTAATTGCAGTAAATATAAAATTGGAAGAGCTGGAATATCGCGACGTGTCACGTTGTCATCTCTTAATGTGTCAGCGATGAGCATAACAGGAAAACTACAGTAGAACTATAGCTAAGACAAACTTACATGATTTAGAAATTATAATAAATTCAAGATAAAGAAGAATCGATTGTTATAATGTAGTACATATAGTGTCACGCGCTCATCTCTAGCGTGTCAGCGATGAGTACATCAAAGAAACTACATGATAACTGGGTTAAAATTAACATACTTAATGTAGAAATCTTAAGAATTTACGTATTGATTGAAAATATAGAAAGTGTAATAGATAATATTATTGAATAGTTGCATGCATCGTGTCACGTGCTCATCTCTAGCGTGTCAGCGATAAGTACATCAAAGAAACTACATGATAACTGGGTTAAAATTCACATACTTAATGTAGAAATCTTAAGAATTTACGTATTGATTGAAAATATAGAAAGTGTAATAGATAATATTATTGAATAGTTGCATGCATCGTGTCACGTGCTCATCTCTAGCGTGTCAGCGATAAGTACATCAAAGAAACTACATGATAACTGGGTTAAAATTCACATACTTAATGTAGAAATCTTAAGAATTTACGTATCGATTGAAAATATAGAAAGTGTAATAGTTAATATTATTGAATAGTTGCATGCATCGTGTCACGCGCTCATCTCTAGCGTGTAAGCGATAAGTACATCAAAGAAACTACATAAAAACTGCGTTAAAATTAACCAACTTAAAGTATACATTTTAACAACTTTCGTAGCAATTGAAAATATATAAAGTAATGTAGAAAATATGATTGAATAATTGTTATTATCGTGTCACGCGCTCATCTTTGCCGTGTTAGCAATGAGAAACTACAGCAAAACTGCCTTACAAATAAACACACTGAATGTACAATTTAAAGAACTTTCGTATTCATTTAAAAATATTAGAATGCTAAAATGGATTATATTATTCAATAGTTATACGCATCGTGTCACGCTCTCATCTCTACGCTGCCGCATTTCAATGGCAATACCAAAGCTAATAGCGCAGTTATTGGCATTTTATTTCGGTCTGATATTGTGGGATTACGAGAGAGATTGAAGGGCTTTCCGTTGGCGTTGGTGTCGACTTTGACAATAAGTAAATTGTTGACATTCAATTAGAAACAAATGCGTTGCTTTTGCCTTTTGACATGCCGTTTTAATGGGCAATTGGAATTCGTTTTGGCAGCCCAATGTGATGGAAGTGAGGAGTGCGAGGGGAAGACACAGTTTCAGTTCCACACAGAGACGGAGACCGAGACGAAGACCGAGACGAAGAAGTTGCCATTTTACTTAATCCAACTTAATGGTCATGTATTGAGGCAAAGGGGCGCACTTGATCGTGTCAATTTATCTGTCAAACGCGTAGTCGTTTAATTTCTGTGACAGAAACGCGATTAGTAACGTTCCATTGTGGCAGCCACAACAGCAACAACAGCAACAACAACAGCAACAACAACAACAACAGACATGTTGCGCTGGCGTTGTTGACGAGAGTGAGGCAAGTGAAGGAGTCAGGTGTCAAGCCGGAGAGGTAGTTGCCGACTCGTAACATGGCCAAAATGCCACAACGACGCGACGCGACGTCGACGTCGACGTCAGCATCGCTTGTTCAAGGCTAATTCTGTCAGCTGTCAGCGCTGTCAAGTGCTGTGTGGCGATTCTCTAAATTGTCACCGCAGCAACACTTTGACAGATTGTCTTGCCCCGCTCTTTGTCCGCAAAACAGCTAGAAAACGGGTCTGAGTGCCCCATCGATTCGACCATGAGAAACAAATCACACCGACAGCAAAACAACTACAACAGCAACAAAAATAATAATAATAATAATAAAAATAATATCTATTGACGCGTCGCAATCGTTATGAAAGTGTATAATCATAAAACTCGTAGACCCGCTTTGTGATTACTTCTGAAACCTCTCAATAAATTTAAATATTTTATTTATTTTTTAGTCATAAACATTCAAATTGAGTAATATTAAATTGTATAAAACAATGGGAGCTTTTTGCATTCAACAGGAAATTTTAATAATCAAAATTGTTAAATTTCGTGTTTGGTGTCACTAAAAATTTGTTTTATAAATAGTGTGATATCTGGTACTGATTTACTTTTATCAAACAACGAATTTAAATTTTTTAAGAATTTTTGAAATACATAGTAGATTGATTTAATATTTAACTGATTTGATCATCACAAGCCATAGAGCGATGACTGATTGAAATTACCTACTAAATGCTCCCAATGTTTGATCTAATATACTTTAATTCACATCGAACTCTCGTCAATTATCCCAGCGTATTTTGTCCATCGAATACCTTAATAAAGACTGAAAAATCAATAGCGAATTCTAGATGATTTTTTTAGATCGTTTGGCTGGGAAAACCGGACTCACATGGCGAAGAAAAACCCACAGCTCCACCAAGACAATGCACCCGGTCATAAGTCAATGAAAACGATGGTCAAATTAAACGAGTTAAGATACGAATTGCAGCCACACCCCCCATATTCACCAGATCTGCTCCCTAGTGACTATTGGCTTTTTGCAGATCTCAAAGAAATGCTTCAGGGAAAAAGATATCGCTCCTATGAAGCCGCAACTGAAACTTATTTTGAGGACAAAGCTTCATCATTTTTTAAAAAGGGAATTGAGAAGTTAAAGAAGCGTTGGATTGAATGTATCACCTGAGATTATAGCTATGTCGATGAATAAAATTTAGTTTCTGACTAAAAGGTGTATTTCATGTGTTAGTCAAGGGACTTATGGAGCTCAGTATTATATTTGTAAAACTAATCCATTTTCGACTATTTTTAAAGAATATAGGACACTAAAAAATGTGTAAATGGTGAATGTCTCAATCGCTTGAAGTCTCTCGAGTTTCTAGTGTGAATCTATAATATTTTTATTATAGTATTGGAAATGCCTTCTTTAGTGATTGCAATATCGACTTTTATAGCATATGTAACTAAAAAGAAGTAACAGCTCAAGTCCGTTAAGTGTGTTAATTATAGGGAATATATAATTTGATTCCCAACAGGGTAGTAGGTAGTAGCATATTTCTTTGACCTTTTTTTTACCAATTTTTAAGTTAAGGGTTAGTATTAAGTATTATTATAGCCGTTATTGTTGCTGTTGTTGTTGATTTGTTGTCGCTTTGTTGCTATTTGCTTTTAGCTTAACGATCAATTGCATTTATTGGCAGCTGTTGCGGCCACACCAAATTTAAAATAGCCCAATAAAGCATTCAGTTGTGTGTGCGAGTGTGTGTGAGTGTGTGAGTGTGTGAGTTGAGAGTTTGGCAATCTGTGGTCAGTCTAACAATCCAATAAGATGAAAAGCCAAAAAACAGGGACTCACACTAAGGAGTAGAGAGTGAATCAGAGAGTGAGGGAAACGTTGCCGAGCTAACTATGCATGAACCGAGCATTTCTTCCATACTTACGACACCCGTGGGAGCAGCCAATAATTTCAAATCGGACACACACACACAGACACAGACACTTAGCCACCCACCAACACACACACACACACTCAGTTTGCCACACCCATACACTCATGAATCAATGGCACACATATGAGTATCCTTGGCGAGCATTCGACCCGCAATAACAAAATAACAACTTGCCACAGCCTGAATTCTAGATTTTCCTCTTTTATTTTTTTTCCTCCACTTCCCGTCACGTAGCTTTTCAAGTCAAGACAGAAGTGAGCTCAGGTTTTTTTTTTGTTCAGCTATTTTCCAATATATTCGATATATACATATATTTACTATTGTATCTAAATTTATATTCTCTAGTTGCAACACTTCAGCAGAAGAAAGAAAACTTGACAACGCTTTAAATGAATCGAATGAATTCAAGTCTATGAGAATACTATAGTTAGGATTAATTTCAGAGTTTAAAGATCTAGTAATCTAGTTAAAGAAATAAATGTAATTTGATGATAAATCACTTCATAATCTATGAGAATTACTTCAAAAGAAACCTATTCGAAACACCAATAAGAACTGCCAAAAGATTTTAGCAAATTTAATATTGAAATATAAATGATAGTAATTAAGAATGAACTCAACTCAACTTAAGATGTACGCATTAGACATAGCTAAGAATTCAAATCATTTTATTCAGTTTATTAGGTTTTTCTTGTATTCAAATGAGAACATGCTAGTGATATTTTTGCATTGCAATTATGTAAACAATTTTGGCAATAACAAATGAAATACATAGTTCATAATTAATTATGTTGTTGATCATTAAATAACTACATACGTAAATGTGAAAGAGTTAGTATTAAAAGTAGAACTGTTCCAATCGGGAGTAGCTGACGAGGAGATGCCCTCGTCGCTGTTTTATATCTATAAAAATATAAATAAATACTTTTACCAAAGATTTTCAGTATAGTAAATAGTTTATTGAATAACTGCTGTACTATTTCCTAATTCATCATTATGAAATTTAGTTTAGACAGTGGATTAAAAATAGTATTTAACTAATAAGCAAATGTGTTGCAACATTTATGTGTATATAAGTGTCAAGTGGCTGCATACAAAATTTAGTGACTGTAGCTTATATATTTGTCGAGTTCAAATAGATCACTGAAGGATAGATAAATATATGTAGTATTTTTTTATTTTTATCTCATTTCTTATTTTATTAGTGTTGTTTATGGCTCTAAGTAGTAGCTAAAAATAGAAATAATTAGATTCATTACGCCTAACTATTATTTAAAATTATAATCAACTATGTGATTTTATTCAGTCTAATCGTATATATTTTTATTACTAAGCAAATTATCCACATAAAGCGTATTCAGTTTCCTTTGCCTATTTTCCTATACCCTGTTCACTATAGGGTATGTAAGGGACTTCAACAAATTATGGCAAATATATTTAGTACTCAATCGAAATTCAATATGTTGAAGTTTCACCAGGAAAAAAGCTTTGCCAAGTAAAAGGCAAATCAAAGTAAAACTCGCAAACTGGGCAAAAGCTGAGATGATTGTGAATACTTAACTTAATATGCGGATGAATATGAATATGTAGATGAGTATGTATGTATGTATGTATGTATGTATGCATATGTAACTAGCTGGTACATAACATATATATACGTATATATATATATATATATAATGCTTGTGTTTCTGCTGCTGCGGCGTCTGCGGCTGCTTCTGTTTTGTCGTTACACCTTTTCATGTTGTAGTTGTTACAGTTGTTGTTTTTGTTGCTGCTGTTGTTGCTGCTTTTTGTGAAAACTGAAGCGAAATAAAATGAAATATTTCAAATGACCACGTCTTGGCTATTTTCCGTTACATTATGGTAAAATATTACTGTGGCGTACGCTCCGGCGTGTGTGTTGTCTTGTGCCGAGTGTGTGTGTGTGTGTGTGTGTGTGTGAGTGTGTGTGTGTTGTGTATGTGTTGGCCAGGCATTACATGCTCTCGTGTCCAACGGTCCAGTGTTCCGTGCAGCGGCCTCTTGTTGGGGAAAGCGTGAAGCGTATAAAGTCATAAGGGTTTATGCATGAATTGATTGCAACAGCAGCAGCAGCAACAGCAGCAGCAGAAGCACCACCAACATCAACACCACCACCAACAGCAGCAGCACTTGCACCACAAACACAACTCGCACACTCGCCTGGCAATATACTCGTAATAAAAGTATAAGAATTATATGCTTTTGTATAACATTTCGCTTTAATAATCTATGAAGTGGCCAGAAGCAAGAACAACGGCAGCAGCAGCAGCTTCTTGGCCAAGACCAGTTCCCTCTCTCTGTCTCTCTCTCTCTCTCTCTCTGTTTCTCTGACCAAGTTTGTGGCGATTACCGCAGCTGCGCTCCCAACTCGAACTTGACTCATGTCCAGCTGCATTGACAAGTGAAATATTTGACATAATTAAATTTTGATACAAGTCCATAACTATTAGACTGGCATTCCGGCCATCTCGTTAGTTCTACCGCAAAAACAAATAGCAAACTACGACTACAACAACAAGAACAACAACAACTTGGCAGACAGATTTGTCGCCCCTTCGTGTCCCCTTTTGTTGTGGCATGTCAAAGGACCAAAGTGACACTCAGTTTGGGGCACATTATTTGTTTACTTCGTGACTGACCAGCGGTCACTACTTCAGACCAAAACGAAGACGAAAACGATAACCAAGACCAAGACCAAGACCAAGTCGAAGTCGAAGATGACGACAGGCCAACGAAAGCAAACCAAAGACTTGCCTCACGTACTTGCAGCAAGGACCTGCCACCAGTTGTAGTTGTTGTCGTTGTTGTTGTCTGCGGGCATTCCACTTGTCATTAACCTTGTTATTAAAACACTTTTGTTTATGACCATAACATCTGATGTCCAAGTCTTCCCCCGATGAGGGGGACAACATGTACAAATAACTTACGTGCCGCTCATTTGTCTTTTTTGTCCTGCCAAAAACTACTCATTGTATGAGTACTCACATACCTATTCACATTCGTATTCGCTTGCACATAAGAGTATGTTGAATGTTTGCTTGATTGTTTTAGGCTGTGACCATTTGCAGCGTATAAGCTTAGAGATGAGTCGATTGTTGTGACACGAAATTGTTTTTATTACAACTTACAGGCAGTAGAAGATCAGCTCCAATAGTCGAGTTGATATGAAAATATCTACTGTATATCAGAGACTGTAAGAGCTAGAGCCACTAAATGTTGTGACAATACTCTCTTAAGATGTTTTCAGGTCAAGTTAGTTTTGAATTTGCAATTTAGTAGATTGTTTTTATTATAACTCACAGGCAGTAGGAGACATCTTCGACTCTATAAATTCATATTTTGATCAGCTCCAATAATCGAGTTGATATGAAAATATCTATATCTCAGGGACTGTAAGAGCTAGAGCCACTAAATACTGTAACAATTACTCTCTTAGGATGTTGTCAGGTCAAGTTTGTATTAGAATTTGAAATTTAGTATATGAATCCTTCTTTATTGGTAGTCTTTCAATTTAGATGTCATATTTCTGCAGAGTATATAATTATATGTATATATAATAACATATATTGATTCAAATCGATAAATATATATATTTTCAATATTTTTATATATACTTAAATTATTTATATTTATATATATATATTTTAAATATTTTTGTTATACGTAAATATATTTTAAATATTTTTGAGATTTTAATATAAATTTTAAATATTTTTTAAATTATTTTCCATCTTTATATTCATATTTCTATCTTTTAAATATTTTTAAATATATTTAATGTATTTATATGTATATTTTAAATATTTTTGTTATTTTTATATATATTTAAAATATTATTGTTATTTTTATAAATATTTTAAATATTTTTTTAATTATTTTCAATTTATATATTTATATTTCTATCATTTCAATATTTTTTTACATTCATTAAATGTTTGTATATATATTTTAAGTACTTTTAATATTTTTATATATATTTAAAATATTTTTAAAATTATTTGTAGTATATGTATTTTTTGCTTTGTTTGTTTTTCTTTTGAATATTTTTGTTTTTATTATTTACTTTTAATCAGGCGGCTGTGAAGTTACGTGTAGCGAGTATCTCACAGTCGAGCGCACTCGACTATAGCGTACATTTGTTTGTTGTCAGTTTAAACTATTGATAGTTTTTAATAATTTACAATTTTAGCTAGACTTTCTTCAGTTTTGTTTCTCGTTTAAAGATGAAAATCACCAACTTTGCTCTGCAAGTTGTTGACCCTTTTTTATGGTTCCCCTCACGCACCCATCTCTAAGGCACGTACTCGCAGGCCTCGGACATGGAACATGGTACTTCGGGCGCCAACGACAGACAGAGGGAAACCTCCTTTCCACATATCCTCCTGCCCGAACTCTTCTCCCGTCTTCAGCGTCCGGTGCGGTGTCCACTTGGTGTCCAGTTGCGAGTCCTGTGCAGCCGTTAAAGCTTCCGTTTTGTTTTTGGCACTTGGCGGCCATTTGTTTTCCGGTGATCATCGCAATGTAAACGAAATGAGTTCCATTTGTTAACGCTGCAGACACACGTATTAAACACACTAATTTGCGGCATCGCTTCTGGACATATCAGCAATTTGTTTCAAGCAGCTGTCCCCACAACAAACACACAACACCACACACCAGACACACACTCCACAGCTACATTGGTAACTGTAAATGCCGACAAGCCATCCATCGAGTGGTTGATCCGTCAACAATATTTCCTGCTCCCCACACTCGGCATATTTCAACGTTAAATTGACAAAAAAAAAGCCCATAAAAAAATGTATAAAATGAAAAA
Organism: Drosophila histrio; assembly: GCA_958299025.2. Taxonomy (NCBI): domain Eukaryota; kingdom Metazoa; phylum Arthropoda; class Insecta; order Diptera; family Drosophilidae; genus Drosophila; species Drosophila histrio. Next base: position 41,570,672 of record OY282582.1, read on the forward strand.
CAATTTGAGGCAAGTGATGAGAGACGGCATATTGAATGGGATTAGAGAGACGTAACTGTTCCCAAATGCCAGTAGAATATAATTTACTTAACTGCTAAGCTTATCATTTGAAATATAAGTAGATACGGATACGGACAACACTGGTAAAAATACATTTTTTAGTCGAACAATTCTTCATATAAACAGAGAAAACATCTTGACTGTTCGACCAGTTCATTTTGTATTTTCACAGATTTTCTAGACCCTGTACTTTATAAAAGTAAGACAGTAGCGTGCCCTCAGTCAGTCTTCTTTGTAATTTTTGTCACACCAATGATTTCATACACTTTCAGAACCCTGTATTCAATTTATAACCGATCTTTTACATATATGGCAACTAAGTATGTGATATCGGATTCTAACCAAATTTGCTCAGAATGTAAAAGACAACTCCATCCACTCAATTAGTCAGAGTGGTCGAGAAGTCTTAAGAAACAACGGCGAACAACATTAAATGTCGATCAATCCTTTCTATGGCAGCTATATGATATAGTTGTCCGATTTATAACAAATGTTGTCAGAATGTTAATGACAATTTCAAACACACAATCTGTCAGTTTGGTTGAGAAATCTTGAGAAATAACAAAGATTTTCATACGAATCCATAATTTTCAACCGAACATTCCTATGGCAGCTATATGTTATACGTAATAGTTCGATTCTATCCAAACTTGATCAGTATGTAGATGAAAATACTCAATATAGAATATGTGGGTTTGGTTGAGAACTCTCAATAAACCACAAAGATGTTCACACTATACCTTAATTTTCAGCATATTGTTCCTATGACAGCTACTATATGATATAGTAGTCTGATTTTAATCAAATTTTGTCAGGATGTATAAGACTTGACCATGAATGCATAATCTGTGAGTTTGGTTGAGGTATATCGCAACACCAAATAGTTTGTCATACTAAAGTATATAGTATAGTAGCTATGGTAGCTATATGATATAGTGATCCGATCCGATCGGTTACGACATATGTACTGCCTGCAGGAAAAAAACTGATCTTTACCAAGTTTCATCCAAATAGCTCTGAAACTGAGAGACTAGTTTGCAAAGAAACAGACAGACGACCAGACAGACGGATGGACAGACGGACGGACGGACGGACAGACGGACGGACAGACGGGCGGACGGACGGACAGACGGACGGACAGACGGACGGACAGACGGGCGGACAGACTTACGGCAAGACAGACAGACCGACATGGCTGTATCGACTCGTCTTCTTGAACAGAGTACTTGCAACATTTAATGTTGAAGTTTTCTTTGTGTAAATCGAACAAATCGATTAAGAACGATGTGACATTTCAACTTTGAAAATGTGATTAGAGTATCTAAACGTATTACAACGGAATTCCATCCATTTTCCCCTTTGAGTTGCAAGTATTGAGCTTTCTTTCAATGCCTTGACTTGATATAATCACAGAAATGCCAACTTCTTTAACACGAACTGAACATTTCGCAGCGCTTCACTAAAATTCGTAATCTGTAATTCGAGCTGATGGACGTCGACCCATATTTGAAGCTTTGAATAATCGCATAGCTCATCCATGTTGTTTTTAGACGAAATACATGGGATAATGTCTCTTATTGTCGCCATCTACAAGCAGTTGAACAACTCTCTGAAATTCGAGACGCAGCACGAACAAAATCCAAACCACACTCAAAAAGCCCAGGAGCTGCTGCCAAGTAGACAAAAGTCCAGCTACCAGTTGATGGAGAGGAAAATAAACAAATTATACGACTGCATAATACCCTAATCGTTAGTCTCTGTGAATAAAATATTCAAATTAAAGAATTTGGATGGCCCTTGCATACCTTAGAAGAGAGTAGAAGACAATAAGTATCGGATGCCTCAAATTGCATACAACCTCATTATCCATTTTGATGGACCTCAACTTAAACATGTCTCGCACCAAAACCGCATTCATGAAGTCGTGCTCCAGGGCAGATCTAAATGACAGCAGAAATACACGAACAATAACAAGGCAAATATTATAAATTTGCCATAACGATACTGTGATACTCTACATTAATTGGGATTAGTTTATTTAGAAGGGCAAACAGAAGAGTTGAACTTCCCCATAGCCAACTTGCAGGCACACCAAGTTGATTAAAGGGAACGACAAAAGGGAGAGTTTAAGTATTTAACTAAACAGATATTGAACTAGTGTTGACTGAAATGAGATCTCTATAAAAAAAACTGAGAAAGGAATTCAAAAAAACCTCATTATTTATTTATTTTATTTAACGCCAACTGCTAACAGTCCACCAAAGATTATTGCAATATTAAAATAAAATTAAGAAAATGGTTTAAAAATAACAATTGAAATCAATTCTACAACATTTAAATTTTTGTCTGAAAGCAATAAAAATATAAGTTTACCAGTAGCTAAACTGATGAAATATCAGATTATATATTACCATATGCAGTATAAATCTTAAAGGGAAATTTCTTAAGATAATTTAGTTATGGAGACGTTTGTTATAGACAATTACAACTGCAATGAAAGTAATGTCAAAGGAAAGAAATTATATATATAAATTTAATATTTGTTTATATATTCGTTACTTTTAGAGAAGATAGTTTAACTAATCACAGAACTGTGATTACTGGTTGTAAAAATGAGCCAAGAGTTATAGAAATATATCTAGATTTAGCGAAATATGTCAACATTTGCCTTAAGTAACGAACAGATTGGTTCGTTATAGCTAAGTTCGACTGTCGCTATGCCTTTAGCTAAAGGTACGGCACATGTTGTATGCCACAGTTGAGATGCTCTTGTCGATTGCCTTATAAGCTGTTGCCCCCTCGATCTAATCTGTTGCATGCAACAGCTCCACTTGGACGGTGGTCTCATTTGTTGTCGCCTGGCCCCGTCCCCGTTCCCGTCCCCTACCCCATTCCAGCTCCCTGCTGCCAACAATCTGCTACCTGGTCCAGGCAGCAGCTACCAGGTGTAACATGATGCGCCTTTTGATGCCAAATGACAAATCAGATACAAGTTGCGTCTCACGAATCGAGCTCTGGCCATAAACGTTTGCCTTGACAATTCGCTGGGCTAAGAGGAGGAAGGGTTGGTAAAGGGGGAAGGTAAGCTGTGCAGAGGGGAAGAGGGGGAGAGGGTGGATACAACAATAAGCCTGCTGCTGAGCTGCATAATAATTCGCCTGCTTTTTGGTCTTTAATAATTCCAGCTAACGAAATTGCGTAGAAACTCATTAACGAACTCAAAGGACGCGTTCAACAAAAACTGAAGGAGTCTTAAATTGAATTCCATGTTGCCAGTTAGTGTGTGTGTGTTAGTGTGTGTGTGTGTGTGAATACTGTTGTTGTTTATGTAAGAACTGCTTTGGAATTATTTATGAACCCGATGGGAAAAGCTTTGAATGTGTCGCAATGCTTTTGCCACAGGGGCACGCCTGAATACCTAATTCCGTGTGCACTTCTTTTTTCCGCACCCCCCCCCCCCCTTTATTTTGGATGAAGTGGAACCAAGGAGCGGGGTTGCAGGAGGCAGGGGCAGGGGCAGGGGCAAGGGGTAACTGGTTCCTTCGGGCCGCACAACTGGGAATACATTTGGCTCACAAAGTGGCACATCGTGCAATAAAGGAAAGTGTTTTCCAATATAAGAAGCGTTTTATCCTATAATGTGGTAATCGCTCGCGTAAAAGGCGACAAATCATTTAAACCCTTTGCCACCCCTTCCCCCCCCCTCCCTGTCACCCTGCCCCACATCTCGAAGTGACCAGAAGCTGTGTGTCTAACGATGTAACGCTATGTATAGAGTACAAGGGTGACAACACCCTCATGTGCTGCTACCAAGCTGCTACCCCATCCAATCGCTCGCTTTCTCCCTTCCCCAGCTACATACTGAAAAATGTATGCGCACGTTAACCCTTTGAGCATTGGGCGTCCCTTTTTGGACCGAGACCCCGTAGGCAGCTAATGCTAATGTTTCATGCCGTCCTCCAGTGGGTGATGTGCTCCTTTTGAAATTGGGCATCAGTGTTAGCTGATGGTATATGGTAACTGGTTAGCTGGTTAGCTGGCTAGCTGGTTAGCTGGTAACTCAAGTCAAGGGCCAATTCGAATGGGCCATGAATCTTTTCCGGGCAAAACATAAAAGTGAAATTTGTTTTTTATGACATCTTTATTCTGGGCTAAATAAATACAAAGTATCATAGTGCCAGGGGACATTTGTTGCCCCTTTCTACCTCTACCAACTGCCGTCGTTCCCTCCCATCCCCACACTGTCATATTGATTAGCCAGCCGTTCATGATAAATAGACCATTATGCAGTTATCGTAATTGCGTACAACCAACCATAGTATAAAAAAAAAATATAGAACGGCGTGAAATTTCGGGAACATTTTTGTGGAAATTCACCGGCCGCAATAATGTTGCCAACAAATGGGGGGTATTATATCAAAAATGTAAATGATTTCAAATTGATTTCTTGCCTTTCCAAATACCCCGGAGAGCCATAATCGTAATCAGGTATCAAATTATCAACAGAAGACATTGTGGCCTTAAAAGAAATATTTTTAATTGTGAGACGAATGTTTATTTATCTAATATCTGCGATGAAGTCAATTGCTTGAGAGATTTTAACGTTTTTCGACACTTACCGCATTTTTTATTTATGTACGAGTATTGACAATTTCTACATTTGTGATAATGTTGAAATTGACTAGATAATTGAATTAACTTTGCATTTGTATTAACTAATTTATACAATCAAATTATAAATTAGGTCAAATCAAATATGTTGTATATTCATAATATAACTTTAAAGTTCAAAAAAATAACTAAAACTTAAAGCAATATTTGTATTATTTTCATATTTTTACAGTATTAGATTAGCACTGTTTTTAGTGCAAAACATAAGTTCTATCGATTTGAAGTTTTCAATATATTAGCAATAAATATAAGATATATCACGCACATAAAAATGAATGAGATTTTCGACATGCATCTACAGATATTCAAAAATCTTTAAATAATATATAAAAATAATATAATATATATATATATATATATATATATATATATAATATATAAAAATATATAATATAATATTTTAAAGTTATTAATTTCAGACTAAAACCAGTCGGAAAGGCTACAGTCGAAATCGACTATGAGATACTCTTTACATATTCTTCAAAAAGAAAGTAATAGTAAAAAACTTAGATACTTACATTTATATACCCCTAAATAAATTTGTCGCCGCTCAAATTAGCTTCCGATTAATAAAATATAATTGGTACGCAGAGAAATCCACGGGGAGGCTGCTACGGATGTAAAGGGGTAATTTACGGGGGCAGAAAGCGGCGCGACAAAATTTTACCACAAACTGCTTCTGCTTAGCTAATAGACGGACCAACATAGCAAATTTGGAGTCTCTAGCTCTTATAGTCTCTGAGATCTAGGCGTTCATACAGGCGAACGGACAGACAGACGGACAGACAGACGGACAGACAGACGGACAGAAAGACGGACGAACATGGCTATATCGACTCGGCTGTTGATGCTGATCCATAATATATATACTTAATGGGGTCTGCCAGACTACCTTACTTGCCTGTTTCCTAGACATTTATACTTTTTTAAAGTAAAGGGTCTTAATATAATAATATACCTTTTTCTACTGATAGCTGTCATTTTGTAATGTACTATGTTTCTTTGTTTTCATGAAGCTTGCTTATATCGTATGTATTTCTAGAACGCAACATCTGTTACTATTATGGTTAACTGGATAAGGATCTATGTATAAATTAATGTATCTTAATTTTTTTTGAAAATTAAGAAACAGTTTAATCAAGTTTTAAGTATTACCTTTGAATATTGTTTAGATATTTGCTGCTCCAAGATAAATTTTGGTCAATAATTGTTATAATGCATCATCCTTTTAAACAGGAAGACAATAATACAGAAAAACTTAATGTATGCAAAATTCCAGTCGTTAAATAAATTAATTTATTCCCATTAATATGTTTCTGGATGATTTATTAATATATTTCACAAAAAATGAGTTTATAAACAATTTTAAGTATTTGGTCCCGGTTAACCTTTTCCTGATAATGTAATCTGTTATAGTTTATTTAATTATAAGGCCTTTCATAGACGAATATATCTACGTTCTGGGAGAATATACTTGGGCTGCCTATCCAAATTTCCATAGATCCAATGTTAAGTTTTCTCTAACACAATTCATTAGTTGTCAATCGCGTCGAATAACGATTTATTTGCTATATACTTACTTGAAATCCCACTGAATCCCGCTGAAATCCCACATCTCAATCCACTTATCCTCCCATTGTTGCATCAGTAGAAAACTGTCTACAATTTCTTGGCATTTCATTAGCAATTTCAGCATTTTGTCGCTATTTAATTTCAGGTTTAGATTTAAATTACTAGCACAACAGAAAAGCGAATTCATTTCCCCACATTTCATTGTAGAAAGTCCAAAATCAGAATGTTAAATAGAAAAATGTGGAAATAGCCAATAAATGTAAAAGATAAACAACTCTATTGATACCCAAATTATGGTTAATTGACAAAAGTATTTCGTTAACTATAAAATAAATAATATTATTTAATTTTTTAAAATTATATTCAACTTATGTTATAGTTTCTACATAGCTGCCAGTGATATGCAAGTGCTTAGCATTTGTTTAGCATCGACATTGAACCAACACCCCCAATCCTCAGTCCTCAGTCCTCAATCCCCTATCTGCAATTCCAAATCCCGCTGGGAAAAATGCTCAATTGGCAGGCGAAAAGTGTCCGAAAATAAACTGATGAAGAATCGACAGCAATGGCAATTTCTGGCCTCGCCGCCGTGGTCGATGGATATGACAGAGTCAGACAGAGCAGCAGAACAGTGCTGTATATAAGTATAGAGACAGCTGTATGTAAATAAACGAATATAGATGTATGCACATAGTTAATGGCATTTGGCTTCTTCTTTTTAAATAGATCGCGTTGTGTGTTTATGAATTTTCGATTAATCAACGCTTGACTTTCATTTGGTTGCGTTTTCAGAGTTTGTGATGACAGGATCTGACAGGATGAAAGATTGTGGCGCGGATGTGGATGCGGATGAGGGGGGTTGTAGTTGTTGTTGTAGTTGTTGTTGGTGCTGCGTTTTAGCGTTTCGACAATTTCATTTATGGTAATTTGCATGTTGAACAAAGGTCGTGAAATAAATAGGGACAACAAATCAGGACAGGCCGTAAGCGTCATGTAAATTGTATCTTTGCCGCCCTCTGGTAATTGAGCAGGTCTGTCAGAGCATTAGCAGGGGGTGTAAGTGGAGGGGATGGGAGGGGAGGGGAGGTTAGGGCAAAGACGGGGACACGCCTCAAACATGTCGTCGTCGTCGTCGTCGTCGAGGACGTTGCCGTTTAGCCCGGCCAACAGTTGTTGGTGGCAGTGCCAAGTCCCATGTGAGCAGTGAAGTTTTTTAATCAAGCCGCCTGTCAAGTGTTTGCAAAACAAATACCGCGCTTATCCATCAATCAAAACACGCAATATGGCAGCGTGACTTTCCACAACTAAGCAGAGCCAGAGCACCCAGTGGAGCACCCGTTACAACAACAGCAGCAGAGGCCAACAGCAGCAAGTGGTTCTTGCCACTTGGCGGCCAGGCCGAGTGCTAAACCATATGGAACGAAGCGGAACAATAAAGCGACACTGTCAAACATTTGCATACACGACACCCAGCACTGACACAGCGACAGCGACAGCGACAGCGACAGCTAACAAACGCACTTCATGACTCCGTCCGTCCGTCTGTCACTGTGCCTTTCCCTGCCCCATTCCCACACCATTTTCCACCACACGCACACAATTACGAGTCAGTCCTCATACCCAAGGAAACCCATGAGTTTTTACTTAATTGCAGCTAATCAAGCCGTTAACTTTATTTGACATACAGTTGTACAACACTATAATTAAATCACAAATTTTTTTTATTATGGGAGAGAGAGTTGAACAAATATTTTCATTTATCATTTATTTATTTAGTAATTAGAATACAATATAAAAAGTATGAGTACTAAGTAGTAGTAGCTGCCAGGCCATCGACTAGACAATTGAGAAGGGATTTAGAATTGTGTACTTACAAATCTATGAAATTGTAGATCTTAAAATTAGAGAATAATTTGATAAGTGGTTCAACTATGTAATTCCCAGTTTGCAAATTCTCCATATAAGCAATTTCGAATTTAAATTATTAAAGAGCTCAAAACAAATTTAAATTATATAACAAATCTAATACAGTTCCCAGATCTATTATTGTTCTGGAATTGAATTTGCTTTGCATACATATTTTAATATTGTCACTTTAACTTTAGTTATAATGAATTCAATTCTAACTCAACAACAAGTGTGTGTATTACTCAATACAAACGAATTTACAAGAAATTTCCTTAAATTCTTAAATGTTTTATTTGCTTGAATATTAATACTTTCAGTTTTAACCACAACTGTATTCAATCTAAGAACAAATTCTCCAATCGCAATGTTGACCATTAGAGCAAATTTTCTTTGAATCTTATCTTTGGACAGTCTTTGAGGAATTGACTCTTAAATTAAAGAATGAATAATATATGAATTATATAAATTGAATTTGTTACAAACACATTTAAATTACAATTATTTTAAAGTTAACTCAATACAACAAAGATTCGAACTCATAACATTTATGTATATTTTTAAATAATCTAATTTATTTACATATTTTACTTATTTTATAAAAATTATCATGTTAGCAATTTCAATCTTAACGACAACTTTATTCAATCTAAGATTAATTCCTACAGATTTTCTCTAAACTCTACTAGTTTCAAATTAACTTTGACTATCTGTTGGAGATTGAACATCTCGCAAATATTCCAAATGTCCTATTAACTCTTGAAATAACGAATTCATTTCTTATTCAGCAAAGAGTTACCCTTCTCCTAAGGAAAACTCTATCTCATTCCAAGCTCAATATTTGACTAAATTGGAATTGAATTCACCTAAAATATTCCAATTGTCACTCGAGCTAATGAATTCAATACTTATACCCTATATATATTACTATGCGCATATATAGAAATTTAAAGGAAATTCACAACCAGAATATCAAAAGCACAAATGGGAAAATTCGTTCGTTTTAATGAACTGTAGGAAAAGTAGAGCCAAGGTCGCAGCGGCGACTCCAAAAAAACACTCTGTCACATTGTCAAATGTTTCACAAATTAATCCAATGGCATTTGCATGCCTTAGGGTGGCTGGTGAGAGGGCGGGGGGGAACGCCCAAAACCCTTGGGAGGAGTGTGAGGCATGGGTGTAGAGGGGGGGATTGTATACGTATTTGGGTCCCAGCTTGTCAAAGTTGTCGAGCGAGTATTGTGTTGAAATTGATTCTTAAACGTTTTGAAGAATGATGCAAAACTTGACTTCAGCTACCCCACAACACGCTTTACTCCCCCCCGTAACCACTGGGCAACAACCCTCAGGACGGACGGACGGCTGACAGGCGGGCAGGAGGCAGGAACAACACATTAAACAGCAGTTCCTGGTGTAAAACATGCACACACAACACAACACAACAGCAACAGCAACAGACAACAATAGAGTGAACAAAAAAATTGTAAATGCCATTGTAAAGATGTAACACAAATGTGTTGGCATCAAAACAAAAAAAAACACCAACCAGAGAAAAAAAGGATGCAGAGATATGGCAACAGTTACAGGATACACAGGATATACATATTGGCAAGCACACACACACACACACACAATGAGAGGTGGCGATACAGGGACGGAGTCGGATGGGGGTTGGTTAATGGGAAGAGATATGAGTACAGATGTCGAGAGTTTTAAATTGCATTAACTCATTTAATGATGTTCAAATTGAGGCTGACAAATAATGGGCACATAGTATGTCATGGCGCCTCCCAACCCTCTCCACAAATCTCACGCCACTTTGTGACACCAGCAAATAAACCCCACTGTATCCGTCTTCCCCTCTGTCCTCTTCTTTTCTCTCGCATCACTTTAAATTGCTGCTGTCAAAGGCGACATACTGTGTATGTGTGGGGGTGTGTTGGGGTGTGCGGGGGTGTGCGGGGGGTATGTGAGGGAGGGAGCGTTGTAGGGGGAACTTTGGCACGGGCTAAACTATTTGTCATGTCTGTCACACTCTCGTACATCTTTGTCAACACTATTTAGAAGTTTAATAAATTTTCACTTTGTTGAAACGCCAGTCAAATATTTAATATCCACGCGCCACAACGTCAATGTCAGCCTCATTCTCACTCTCAGTCTCAGTTCCTCAACTAGCTAACCTCCCTTCAACCACTTTCTGCTCCCCCCGCACCTTGCAGCCCCTTCTTCAGCCTCTGTCCATGCCCATTGGCAATTGGGGTTTCCGTAGAACCAGTGGGTATAATAAATGTTTAAGGGAAAGCATTCCTAAGACTAAATACTAATACAATATCAAAGCAAACATAAAGAAATTAACTAACTATATTAGACATATTTATTTAAATTAAATTAAATTGTATATTTAATTGTAAGCTGACTAATTAATTTATATACTGAATATATTTGGTTAGTCATTTAAAATTGTCTGATTTAAAAGGACTTCTACAAAATGCATATTTATTTAAATTAAACTAAAACTAGTATTTAATTCTAAGCAAATTAATCAATTCTTATTCTAATAGAATTGTTTTAAATTTTCTGCAATACTTTAATATTTTCTACATAAAAATGTATTAAAATAATAGATTAAATCATATTTATTTTAATAAAACTAAATTGTATAATTAATTGATAGCATTAATTTGCCCAATATGCTTTGATTAGTTATTTTTTAATAATCTGTAATATTATTATTATTTTCTTAAAATATTTATTGAAATTATTTATATTTGGTTTATATTTATTTTAATAAAACTAAGTTTTCTCTTTAATTCTAATCACATTAATTTATTCATTTATTAATAAAATTTACAGGTTATTTTAAATTTTCTGTAATATCTAAATATTTTCTAAATTTAATAAAATAAATGTTATTAGATATATTTATTTTATTAAAACTAAATTTAATATTTAATTGCAAGCATATTAATTAATTCATTTATTTTATAATTTTTTTGGAAAATGTATTAAGTTAATTTTTTTAAGAAATATCTATATTAATAGAACTAAGTTTTCTATATAATTCTAATCATATTAACGAATTAATTTTCTAATAAGATTGACTGATTATGTTAAATTTTCTGTATTATTTTCTAAATATTTTTATTTAATTCTTAGCATAAAACATAATTTGTTATTATAAGATTGAGTGATTAGTTCCAAAGTTCTGAAATATTTAATTAAAATATATGTTAAAACAATTTGAGTGTTTAATAAATTATTTTTTTAAAAAATATGAATCTAATAAATATTATAGCAAATCTAAAATAATCAAGCAAGCAATTGAGAATATGAATTCATTAATGTTATTTGAGTTAAATACAACATTTACTTGTATTCAAATAAATATGGACATTCAAGTTTTTCTTTGGTTGTAAGTCGCTTTGTAGACTCAACTTAACTTTAACTTATGGAGATTGTATTCATTTACTTTATTGGGCAAAGAAAGTGTTTGCAATAGGTTGAAATGTGTGATAATCTCGTTCATTTACCCATTTGTAAATTGCAAAAATATAAAACAAAGCTCGGAATGTAATTTCTCAACTCATTCGTTGGTCACATAAATCTCAAACTTCCTTTCTTACAATCAGAATTAACTTGGGAATACAATTCGGAATGTTCTCTAGTACGATAAGAATTTGTAGTAGTATAAAATATTTGATAACCTCCACTGTGATTCAAATTGACTTAACGTATAACTAGGTCATCTGATTGCGCAATATTAATTCAAAAAAAAATGCAATAAAGTATTTTCTGCATGAACCATGTGACAAATTTTCTATGTAAATTTTTCTTGATTTGATTCCCTTCATTATAAGTTGTGTTGAGTGTTAAATCTAAGCATAAATTCATACATATCACATTTTTCGATTAAAACAATTCTCAGATCAATCAAAGTCAACTCGTACTTCGAGAATTGGCTTCAACATATTAATATGTAAATATAGTTTGACTATAACACAAATATTCTATCAATTCGGACAATATCAAAATGTACAAAATATAAGTATACTATGTATACTATATATGCTATTGGCGAGCACGCACTATATGAGAATGACGTTATATGGTAGGGTCCAATACGATAGGCTCGTGTTCGGAAAGATCTATAAATATAATGCCGTGGTTAAGTGCGACGAGAGTATTAAGTATACGATATGGAGAAGTTCGTGACTGAAAAGTGAGCAAAGAACAACAATGTTCGACATTGGTTAATCTGATGCCCATGTGCTGGAAGAGTCACGCTTCCAAGTGCTTAATTCGCTGAAATGAATGTTCTGTGAATATAGATTTGGATTTGGATTCGGATTGGGAATGGGAATGGGAATGGGGAAGGCGACCCACTCTTGCCTCAAACAACTGGGTCCAGTTTTATGTGGCATGCCACCTAAATGTATACACAGATAGAGAGAGAAAGACCACCGTGCAAAAGGAAATGCAATGTGGAATCTGAAACGAAGTGGGAGATGGAGATCGAATTGGAGTTGGAGATGGAGATGGAGATGGAGATTTCCCGACTATGAAACTTCTCGTATTCTCAGACAGCATTCTATTCCAACTAAAGATTCTGTATTATAAAACTGTAAAACGCACGCATTTCTGATTGACCATATATACAAGTGTGTGCCAGTGTGTGTGTGTGTCAGTGTGTGTGTGTGTGTATTTATTTATTTAAACTGTGATGCAAACGAAACTCCACAATTGGTGGTCCCCATGAATACTTTTCGAGTATGCGAGTATATTCATAGTCAAAACTGCAGCAGCACATGTACAACCAGTGACGTGGAGAGGGGTCGACAGCGGTGGGGAGGGTGTGAGTGAGGGTGGGGGAGGGAATGGGAGACTGTGTTATGAAAACGACGCGTCTAAAATCGGAGAATGCGACTAATGGAAAAATTCATATTAAATCGATTATATTGACAAGAGGGGGCGGCACATGTAGACCACAAAACAGACCATGCTCCCCATGCTCCCCCACACTCCCCTCCGCGTGCTGCTGTCGCCAGGCGTTGTCAAGGGGAAGCCAATACAGTGGGATGTGTGCGCCAAAAGGCGAGACAAAAAATCAAAAAAAGGCATTACCAAAAGTCGTGAGTCAAATCATAAATATATGTAAGTTATTAACAAGAACAAATACGTTGTCAAATGGTAAATGATTTACAACAGCAACAACAGCAACAACAACAACACTGAGAGTTAGTTTGTTGTAGTTGTTGATGTTGTTGTTGATGTGGCGACACTCTCACTTTGCGACTTTCACATTCGAGGTAAAAGCCGTCTGTCACACAAAATTGCTGAAAAGCCATTTGACAACTAATTTTTCGAGGTGCCGACGACAACGATGACAACAACAGTGACACCTTGCACTGTACCCTCCCCCTCCCCCAACCTCCATCGCTCTACCCCCTTTCCATTGCTCTACCCCTGCCTCTTTGAGTTGCCAACAGACATCGCCCCGCACTCGCAATAGCCGAAACGCACCGCAATCTAATTGCTGTTGGCAGCATCCGCGGTTCTTTAATTGAAGACATCAACACTAGCTAAAAATACGATATATGTGCGTATGTATGCGAGTGTACGTGTGTGTGTGTGTGTGTGTGTGCGTGTGTGTAGCGAGTGTGTGAGCGTAATCGATGAAGGGCGAAATGAGCAATGGGAGCAAATAGCGAGGAGGTTTTAGCGGGCATTGAGAAGGTGGCAAGCGCATAACTTGTAACTGCATTTCAATTAGAGATGGAAGGGTGCGAGAGAAAGAACTCTATGCGATAGTTATGCAAGCGATATATTTCCAGGACTAACAAGATACCGGAAATGTATGAAGAACTATTGATTTTATTTTTGGAGATTTGTATTAGTCTTAACACCTTGAATAAATACGCTAGTGACTGAAGTAAATACTTCTTTCTAGCTTACTTTGTTAGTTTCACTCTGTAGTCATCATTTATTTCTTCTTTAACTTCTTATTAAACTATTTAACTTAAACTGCAGGTAACCACTGAACTCATTACTTGCTTGTTCATCATTTGAGTATGCATATTCTAATGTAACCCATCTCTAAATATTATCTAGATTATTTTCAAGGTGACTTATAAGCCAGTGAGTTTGTGAGAGTTTCCACTTGAAATTCAGATTTTTAGATCGTATACCTAGAAAAGTAGCAGAGATCTATTAACTTTGTCAAAAAGGAAGTCTGGCAGACCCCATAAAGTATGTATATTCTTGATCAACATCCGAGTCAATATAACCTGGTCCGTCTTTCAGTCCATCCGTCATTTCATCCGTTTGTTTTATCAGGAAAACATCATAAACTATAAGAGCTAGACACACCAAACTTGGTATGTAGGCTCGTTGGTCCATCGGTTCGTGGGCCCCTCTGTATGTTCGAATAAACGAAAGGATCTCAGAGATGGTAAGAGCTAGATGCATCAAATTTGGTATGTAGACTACTTATATGTATTATGCAGATTCAGATTATTTAAAATTTTTCGGTTATTTATTCTGTTAGTTGCTGTCTATTCACCAATCACGCGACCATCTCTAGCTGCCTCAGAAGTCTCTAAAATGTGCGTGCACCGCGTAGAGGCATAAGGAAATGTGTGGCAGTGGCATGCTGTGTTGTGTTGTGTACTATGTGGTGTAATGCCATAAACTGTTATTTGATGTGGGTTTGTGTGTGAGCATTTGACTGCTTCTTCATCATCATCTTCTTCTTCTTCGTGCTCTTCGGGTGGTGAACGAAGTTCCTGAAAATCCCACAAACCAGATGCTTGACGTTTTTGCCAGCGCAATATGGTTAACTCGACTATGCAGTCAATCGGAAAAGGGAACTGCAATCACAGATATCCCCTACACCGACTGCAGGTGATGCAACAGTCGACTCGAACTGCACTTGTGCAATGGAGAACGAAACGGAACTGACGACGACAGCGACATGACGCATGGAGAACGTAGACTCTAGACTGGGAAGCTGGAACTGAGACTGATATTTGTTTTCTTTGTTTGCGATGTGTTTACATCGCGGGCGACAATAGTTTACATTTGCTGCCATCTAAAAATTAAAAGGTGACAAATCATAACAACAGCCGATGGATGTGAACACTGCGGACAGAGCAGAGAGGGTGGAGGAACAAACCCCAAATGGCTGAGAGAGAGAGAGAAAGACAAGGGCAATACCCTCGAATCGATCACTTGACGCTGGAAGCTACAGCTATTGATGGAGAGGGGCAGATAGAGAGAGAGGGAGCGGAGGAACGGGGGAGGAGGCAGATTTAGCCGGATGCCAGATATGAATGTTCAATGAACATTTAAAACTACAAATCGATTGTGATTATGATTAGTCATTTGTTTAGCATTTAGTTCTAGAGAAACGCTGACATTTCAATTGATTTGATCGACAAATTAGTCCAAATTTAAAAGATTATTAATATTATTACTAATAGTTTAGTCAATTATTATAATTTCTTTCTAGACTCTGAATTGTCTTATGAAATTGGTATTTTATTATGACTAAATGATTAAAATATTAAGTATAATCGATTAAATCTAAGTAAAAGAAATGAAAATGATTTTTAGAATTTATTTTAATTGTGGGATCCTTTCAATATTAACTAAAAACTGAAGGGAGTTCGAAGTACGAACTTCGTACGTTAATACTTATACGAGAACTTTTGCACAATAATAAAAATAAATATTAGAAAAATATTTGTTCTCTGCGCATTTGGTTGACGAATATTTCTAGATTTGACAGCAAAATCGTTGAGTTAATTCGCCTAAAAGAAAACATTTTGATTGTAAGACTTTATTTTTATAATTTGGGATCTTTTCTCTTAAAACTGTCTAATTTTAAAAACAAAATATTTAAAGACTGTTCTTCATTTTAGAAACCTAAGTTTTAATCAGTTTATGATTGATTTTACACATCTTCTGTAGAAGTAAACTCACTTTTTATAGTTTATTCCACTGAAATACAATTTTATTTATGCTAGAAAAATCTCACCAATATTTTCAAAAATAACAGAAATAATTTCCATTTAAAAATGTTATATTTCTGTTATTCGTGAATTGGGTGCTAGCCCTTTTCGAGATCGATTTATTGTCGATATGACAAATTTGACAATAAAATGTGCGTAACAGGTAAAAGAAAGTCTGGCAGACCCCATAAGGTATGTATATTCTTGATCAACATCCGAGTTAATATAGACTAGTTCGTCTGTTCGTCCATTCGTCATTTCATCCGTCTATTTGGTCAACTACTAGATATCAGAAACTTTAAGAGTTAGAGACACCAAACTTGGTACATAGGTTTCTTGGTCCGTGGATTCGACTGTCCCACAAAAATACTTGCCAAACGACAAGGAGCTAGACTTGGTATAAAGCTGTTGCAGGAGATGCCAATCTCGCTCTTCAGTACCAATTGAGTTAGCTTACCCAAAGATCCAAGCTTGTTCTGCATATTTCGCTGCTAGAACCAGTTGAGAATTCTAAGGAAGCAACATAGAAAAAACCCCTGAAAGTTGAGAGAAGCACTCCTTTTCTGTGTTGTTGTATATAATGTAATGTACTCTCGTTTTTATACTAAAAGAAAAACATTCTTGATAATTAGGACGTCATCATGTAGAACCCAAAAGGGTCGACAGTTTGCGCTTTAATAGAATTAAAATGTCAATAGAATTTAAAAGCCTTTGGTAATTTTTAATTAATAAATACAATCGCTCCAATAATATATATATTTATTAAACCCAATCTGTGAAATAGAATCTACTTTGTATTTGTAAGAATAAATCATGTTCTTCTTCCTTCACAAAAATTGTGATGTAAATAGGGTGTTAAAAACTGACTTAACTTGTCTAATTCAGTTCGTGAGACAGTCTCCGAATTGGAGAATATGAAACGAACTATGATCCACTTTAGCAACTTGTTCTTTTCTCGATATCTTTCTTTTGCAATTACTCTATGTTTAAAGTTTTTTTTATTTATTAAACGTAGACAGAAAACAGTCGACAAAAGATTATTTAAAATGTATAACCATGAATATTAAAAACTGACAGGATTTTAAATAAATACTAAGATATTCGATGCAAGAGTGGGGCTCAAAATATCGCTATTGATCTATGTCGATTATCTACTGTACGAGTTTGTCAGAATCCTCTACAATTTGAAGCTTCCATTGCGTATCTTGAATCTGTGGGATTACTCAAGTAGTTCATGTAATGGATGGGTATTGAATCTGTGTAGACTAGTGTCGCAATCAGAGGATGGCACTGTTGTTGTCATTGTTGTTTTGTCTGTTTGTTGTGGTCATGGTCGGGATATCATAATGTGGGCTTATGGCTTGTCCTTTTGGGCTGAGGCATGCTTCGAGCTTCCCGATAATCGGCCGCATAATAAATGGCATCACTGTCCCATGCGAAAGATCATTATCGCCATAAAACTACCACTAAACGTCACTTCTTTTAAGATCAAAGTGTTGTTAGCGCGATTTAAGTATGCGCGCACGCATCTTCAATTAAAGGCATATGCTGAATACGATCTGCAGTGAGATCAAGGGAGCAGAGAGCTCAGTCTGTGTGTGTGTGTGTGTGTGTATGTGTGTTGCAAGCTGGAGTTGCAAGTTGCAGCAACTTCCAGTTTGACATCGATGATGAAGTCAGCAGGAGCAGCAGCAGCAGCAGCAGCAGCTGGCGGAGAAAAGAGCTGGTTGCATTCACTTTGGAGACCACCAAAAGATTTCTTCTTGGCTGACGACAAATTAATTTGGCAACCAGTCAGCTCATTGGGCAAACAATGGACTCCAGGCCAATTGGAGTTCGAAGTTCTTTTTAAATGTGGAGTGTGGACTGTGGAGTGTGGAGTGTCGAGATTCGCAAGCTGAGAGCTTTGTTGTATTGTGTATTGTGTACGAGAGTATGTGTTATCTTAATATTGTCATTGTCACAAATTTGCAAAAAGTTACGCTAATGGATTACACGATTTTCGCATTATCGCTTTGTTACCGCGCCGATCGCAATCGCATGCGATCAGCCTACAACCCAGTCAAGATATCTACCTGTCTCTCTTACTCACAGTCTCTCCCTCTCTCACTCTCTCTCCCTTTCTCTCTCAATGTCTGTCTGTTGGAGGCCCTGTGGCAGGCGGTAGCTGGCTGGCATTGTATGTAAAACTACTGGCAAAAGCATTGCGACCGCCAACATATCGCGTCGGCTCCTCGATACGTGCCGAAAGCGAGATTAAGGGGCCAACTTTACAAGCAGGAAACGCTGCTCGTTCTCCGACTAGGCCTCTCCATCTCCAACACCAAGACCAACTCCAACTCCAACTCCAACTTCATCTCCATCTGCATCTGCATCTGCAGCCTCGCGTACTCGTTTCAGCTTTCAAAGTGCCCATGAGCATTATGCCAGACACTTTGTCTTTGACAGCAGCAACCACAGACTGAGACTCAGACTCAGACTCAGACTCCGACTCAGTCCAAGTGCAAGTCGCAGTCTCTTGGTGTCTTCCGTCTTCCGTCTTTTTCATGGCCTTCATCGTGGTCTTGGTCATGGTCTTGGCCACAGCTTGAAGACGTTTATCCAGAGCGAAGATGCTCTTATCAGCAGCAAACGAACACAGCACGTTCCATTGTCGCTTTGCCTCGATCTAATCGGAGTTTCAGCCTCAGATCCTTTCTCCTATTTGGACCTGAGTAGATTCAATATTCAGTCCCAAGTGTCATACAAGCTGCGACTTTACTCAGCTTAATGGCAATTCACAATTCGACTCTATCTAAACAATTGGCTAAAAGGCCAGCTAAAGTACTATACCCAGTGAAGGGATTGCATTGCATGGGGTATATACATATTGTTTTAAAAAGCTGAGATTGACTTTTTATCCAATTTAAGCTAGCGATTTAAGCGTATATAAATAAATATTATGAAATTATCAATTGCAAATATTATTTTGATTTAATTCAAATCGCAACTAAATTTAGGACTAAAATTCGGAGTAAAATAAGTAGTTAACTTTTAGCTAACATTTTTATATTTCTTTAAGTTTTGCAATTTAAATGCATTTTAAAGCTCTTTTAACTTTTTCTGACTTATTTTCGGAGTAACATTTAATAGTAGATTTTTTAAATTAATTATGTTAGCAATACTTTGAAGTTAAATGCTTATAATATCATTTCAACCCAATACTTTTACTACAACACATTTATTTATAGGGTATTCATTGTATTCGTACTACGTTTCGGAGTTGAGATTTAACTGGATTCGATTTGAAGTGAATATACACTTAGGTTATTCCTTAAAGCTCTCTCTCTCTCCTTCTCTCCACATTGCGTACTGCTTACAGGGTATTCCTTAGTTGGGCATGCCTCACACACACACACATACACACCTTCGTTGGACATATGGAGCCTGCATATTTTGGGCATTTCCATCGCATTTCGAGTGTTGTCAAATATTGCCGTTTTATGCTAATGAAGTGGTATGAGAAATCACGAAAGGGTTAATGTACCGCCTCAGTTTTTGGGAGGGGGGTGGGGGGATGGACTGGGGTTGGTAGGGGGAGCGTCTAACAGTGCTGCTAATCGGTTAAAAGCCAATTGAAAGGCACTGAAATGAATCAATTGGTGGTTGGGGGGGACAAACTGTTTAGGATGATTAAATTTGTAATAGAAATGATTTTGCATAGGCCTTTTTCGGCTTTGTCGTCTGGCCCTAAGCCAACCCTCCCCCCTCAAAGCCTCTTCTGCGGTGCACACTTGCAACCATTGATGTATAAATCGTAGTCAAGTCCGAATGTGCCCTCTGACTTTAATGTTGCCACACGAAACGAAAGAAAAAACACAGAAAAAGTGGGGAAAAAGGAAAAAACACTCGCATAAAAAGCAAATATTGAATGGGATTGGGTTTGTGTCGGCAGGGGATGGCGATGGGGGGGGCAGGGGTAAAGACACCAGTAATCAAGTGTATGCATACAGGGGATGCACAAGGGATGCCACATACCCACACCACCCCTCCCCACCCCCCATAACATACGCATACAAATGGGCATAGGTTTGGACCCTGGTTGTACATTTGTTTCTTTTTTGTGGTCAAATATTTTTGCATGTAAATGTTAATTCATTGATTTTTATAATGCGCGCACGTCAAAAGGGGATAATACTTTATACCCCGCCCCCTTTAATGCTCCTTGTCGCATTCGTCGCAGGACTTAGTGGGGAAAGGGGAGGAGGAAGGACAGCGAGCAATGTGTAAACATTCGAAACAAGTAAAACCAAACCAAACCAAACCAAACAAACAGGCAGCAGGAGCAGTAAAATGAAAAGCCAAGGACAGTTAAGGAGAGTGCAAAGGAAAGTGCAGAGAAAGGGGAAGAAGTAATGTAGGGGTAGGGGGGAGGACGGAGGACGGGGGCAGCTGAGAAGGACAGTTGAGGAGTGCGAGTATTTGGCTTTGATGTTGCTTACATTTCATCACTGAAGTCGTTGTCAATAAAAGCAAGTTAATGGGTAAACACCCGGACATAGACCAACCTCAACCTCAACCTCAATCCCAACTTCAATTTGAACCCCTCACCCCTTCGCTTACCCACCGTTTGACTGTCGCCGGGTCATGCCTGCGCATCCAGCGAATGCCACAAAACTAAAAACATAACTTCTGGCTAGGAAAAACATTGTTTGCGCGCTCGGTCGCCCAGTCAAATATTTGTGGACAGAGCATTTACATTTGCAGTAGTATAGTAGCTGACACGGAAAATCCGGAAAATGCCACTACCACCCATTTACTCCACACTCCTCCCCAGCCTTCTTTCCGTCTGCTCTATTGATAGAAATAATTTACAAATGGTTACAATTGCTGTATTTGTATTAAACGACATAAAACAGCCAAATCAAATATTTGAATAACATTTCTAATAGAATATCAACTGAGAGTATTATCTAATTTTGGATTACACAAAATAATTGAAATTAAATTAATCATGGATGAAAAGATGCATGTCTTATTAAATAGCTCAACAGATTGTTAGAATGTTAAATTAAAAGATAAATAATTAGATATATATATATATTTCACTTTATTAAAGTATAATTAGCTTATGTGTCTTTATTTTGTAATACTTTTACGATTGTTTAAGAACTATGCGATATTCGTTTAGCGATGATATCGCTATTGCCTTTAAATTTCTGGGGAATGTCTTCATAATAACTATTATAAGATGATAGACTTACTGTAGTTTCTGGATAACTCATTCTTTATCATATCAATATTTGTATTAAACAACATAAAAAATCAGACAAATCAAATATTTTAATAACATTCCTAATCAAATCTCTGTTGATATTATGTAATTTTGTCCAGGAATGAGATTTAGGATTACAGAAATTAATTGAAATTATATTTAGCATAGATGAAGAGCTGCACATATTATAAATAAGTTCAACAGATAGTTAGAAAGTTAAATTAACAGATAAATAATTAAATATATCTTTTTCACTTTTTAAAAGTGATAATTTTAAAACTATGATTTCTCTATCGATTTATTGTAAATTTCTAGGGAATGTCTCCATATTATTTATTATTATAAGATGATAGATTTACTATATTTGCATGCATTATGCTTTACAATTTCTCCTTGTTGACTGTTTAATTGTTAGTCCATAAGACAGCAAAGGAAACTAGATTAAGTTACAATATTATCTTGTTCTATCCCTGATGATACTTTAATTGTATTGAAGAGTTCTTATATATAAGTTAACGATGCTTTCCTAATTGTCATATAATAGCCTCAAAAACTCTTTACAATGATGGCTTGATAATTGTGCAATAGTGTCAAAATGTCTTATTACAATTAAATAATCTTTTTCATAGAGTTTCATGATAGTTTCTCGATTGATTTGCAAAAGAAAAACATACATTGCCAAAAGGATTCAACGATAATTGTTCGATAGTTTCCTAGGTCTATACGATAATTTGTTAATAGTTTACGAATGCCTTAAAATTGTTTAGTTAAGGTAAAAATGATATAGTATAAGTTCTTAAAGGTATACATTCTGTGTGTAAACAGTAGATATCATGATTTTGTAATAACTTTCTGTAAATATTTCAATACTCCATATTATAATATTTAAAATTAATTTGGTATTTGCAGACCTTTTTAGTTTAGTTTAGATTTTCACTTTTAATTCTAAAACTTAAAGCGAATTTCCCTTACATTTTCTGCAGCTTAGTTCCCGAATTTTCCTTCTTCCTTATAGATCTGGTAGCTTTCCAGCTGCAGCCCTAAAAATATCCCTTTAATTTTCTTGAATACTTGCAGAAATTTGAACATGTCAAATGCAAAATTTGCATTGCAAATCCGATTGTTTAGTTGTCAAAAATATTTTTAATAAATCAAATAAATTAATAATAATATATGTGATAATGCAAAATCGTTTCTGAAACATTAAAGTTTTAAATAATACCAATAATGTCAAGCGAGCTCTGTTCATACAATTTTTTACGAAATAGAAAATGGGGATCAGTAAAAGTTCATGTGAAAATAAGCATAAATCTCGCTGTATATTTTTCAATGAATACTCGAATTCTCTTAATATAATATTTAAATTTGTATAAGTGTTGTTTGGCAACCTTTCTAATTGTTGAAATTTAGTTTCTGGCCGCCTCCAAATTATAATTTAATATTATATACAGTACTTGAAGTACTAAATAAATGCTTGGTTGGGCAGAGTTTAACTTTAGTTTTGGCAATAAAGTTTTGGGTTTTAGCTATTTATTTACGACTGTGAAAATTAGCATAAATCTCGCAGGACTTTAGAGCATGATATGTGAACTTGTTCAAGGAGCTGCCGCTGCTGCTGCTGCTTCTTTTGGCCCCCAACATGCAACATGGTCTGATCCACGTCAAACTTTGCAACTGGCATCAATCACTTAGCTTAAATAAAGGCATCTACCGTGTGTAAGTGAAGACGTAGTAGGAGAGTGGCACTGTGGAACGCGGAGGGGGAGGGGGAGGGGAAGAACAACCTCAATTATTTAGCTGACGGTTAGCGACTCGCCGTCGTGTCGTTGACATATGGCGAAAGGACCCCCAAGGACTCCCCACAACGAAGTCCTCGGGCGGGCCAATCAGCTGAGACAATGTCGAAGTTCAAGTTGTTAGTTGAAGTTTGAATCATTTGAGTGAGTGTACTCACAAACGCAGTCGTACTCGAACTTGTATTCGTTTGTATTCGTGTTGTTTGTGGTTGGATTGTGGCAGGACCTGAGGCATTTTCATCATGCGCCGTTTACCGCTCGCATTTCCCATTCAGCTTGCGGGCGACCTTATCGACCTGTACAGCAAGTCAACCACACACACACACACACACACACACACCAACACACACACCTACACTCCTATACACACATGCACCTGGGTAAGCTTAATGAAGCTTGTGTAATTGATTTTATGTTTGTTAAAAACGGCAGAAAAAGAAGCACACTCGACTGACCATTCGACGATTCGTCGTTGTCGATTTGCCTTCAATATTCATGGCATTCAATTTCAATTGAATTGCAAAAAGAGGAGAATACAATAAAAAATAAAAAAACTAATTTTGTTGGCCTGCAGCGAGTAAAGTGCATAAAGTGGCCGCTAACAGGAAAAAACAGAACTTGAGCTTCGGTGAAAAAAAAGAAGAAGAAAAAAAACCGGCAGCCAAAGCGACTCTCCAACTGCCTCCCCAATCAGACGAGTGGCAAGTGGCAAGTGGCAGGGGCAGAGGCCAACGAGAGGCACCACTTTGATGGGTTCATTTGCCGTTGTAGTAGGGGTAGCCAGTTGTGTATAGGGTGTCTATTACCAGCTGACTGCAGCCCTTTACTTTGCTTTCCTTCCTTTCGTTCGTTCTGGCAAACCCAATTAGCACTTATCTACGATATATTGTGGGACACGAATTTTTAGTAGTTGTCTTCTTGTTTATGTTGATACAACACACACACACACACTCGCACACACACACAACTGTGGAGAAAAATCCTTAAAGTGCCGCGCCGCACGTCAACTTTTGGAAAATCCAGACATAGGAAAAGAAACGACACCGCCATGAAGATCACAGATCACAATTCACATTATCATTATCAAAGTGTTTACTTTGTGCATATATAGTAGTAGTATATAGAGAATGTTACCCCTACCAGAGAATTCTCTAACACATTTGTTGCTGTTGCTGTTGCTTCTGCTCAAATGTGTTAATTGCACTTGGCCGATGTTTTCCTTGAAAATTGATCCTTTCTTGGCCCCGAAGACAACAACGACTACTGCACCGCGAGCGCGATAACGATATGGATATGGCCTATGGATAATGTCAGATTAAACAACATTGCCGACAACACGCACGACCTTGGAATTTTACACACACACACACACACACACAACACAAACAGGAGGCACAGATCACACAAATTGGAAAATTGGGAAAATGAGTAAAAACAGTGATGGCTCGATTTGGATTTTTCTTTGGTTGTGTCGCATGTTTTGTTAACTCAAATTCGGTAGCATGTTTTCACAACATGTCGCCCAATTTACCCTTTCACGGTTTCCTCTTCTGCTTCGGCTTCGGCTACCTTCTTCTCTACTTATTTGGGAGTTACAGCTCCGTCTCCGTCTCTGTCTCTGTCTCATTCTCTATCTCACTCTCTGTGTGTGTGTGTCTCTTGTATGTAAACATCGATAGTTCTGTAGTTTTTATCTATGATTAGCATCGTTTGATGGACGTCTGTCACATACCAAAAACCAGCTCTTTGACGTTAGAATAATAAAACGTCAGAGAAATACGACCATATTTAGAGATTCCTAAACATGCGGATGGCTTAGACCTCAGCATACCCTAGAGTTACAACTTAAAAGGCGAAATTCAATAAAAAACCAGCAATAACATTAAAAATTATTTATTTTTTCATTGGTAATATCATTAAAATTAGCATTTACATTAGAATTAGCATTAGCTATTCATTAGCATTAGTATTATCATTGACAGTGGCATCAATATAAGTTATATCTCAAATATTATTAATGTAATTGTAGTTTCATTAGCATTAGTATTACCATTGGCATTAGTATTAACATTGGCATTAGTATTAACATTGGCATTAGTATTAGCATTAACCTTAGTACCAAGAGCATTTGCTTTGGTATATGCAATAATTGTGTTATCAGGTAGATTGTCATCTACCTTAATATAAGTAATTCTATTAGCATTATTATTGATATAAGTATTAGCATTAGTGTTATCAGTATAATATCATTAGCATTAGCTTAATAGTTTTATCATTGACAATTGTCTTTGCTTCTGCTTTTCTTCTCGCATTAGCATTAGTATTGACATTAGCATTAACATTGACATTCTCATTAGTATTAGAATTGGTATTAGCATTGACTTCGGCATTAGTATTAGTTATACTATGACTAATATTAGCATTTGCCTTAGGCATCATTAACATTAGAGTTAGCAATAATTGTAGCATCATAATTAACACTCACATTTTTATCAGTATTACTATATCATTATCTTTAGTATTATTAATAATATTAAAATTAGCATTAGCTTCAGTGCGTTCATTGATATTTTTATTGAAATTCTTTATTTCTTATTTGTCGACTTTTATTATAAGCAATACTGTGGATTCGATTCTAACACACATTATCATATGATCAGATATTAATGGTTAGTTCTTCATTAGTTCAGATTATTATTGCCATGCTCCTTGCAAAGCGGCTAGTTATTTTTTTGTTAACCGGTTTGTATATACCAATCCTTTGCCGAGTTTTGTCACACTTCGAACCCCGTTCGGTTGTTGTTTGATTGTGTTTGCATTGACCTGCGTTTTAGCCACTTATTTACGGTAGCTGTGTCGGCACCCCCGACCGGGAATCGGACAAGATCAGTCGTAGAGCATCAACATCAGCATCTACCAACTACATATTTTGGGCATGGTTTTTTTGTTGTATTTCGTTTTATGGAACTGCTAATTATGAAAGAGAAACGAGACTGAGCGACTGTCGGCGGCTCCTTGAACCGGTTTCGAGGAATCATCAAGGGATTAGTGCTATTCGATAAGTTACATAAGAAATAACTAATTGAGAGCTTGCAGCGGAAGCTGTTAAAGTTACAGGAACTAAAAATAGTTATAATAGTTATACTTGCAAACAACTTAAGTAGCTCAGAGATTGAATTAATTTGCATTAAAGTTTAAAGTGCAGTTTATGCATTGCGAAAAAGGAGACAAATATCTTTAAGTGTGAATTGACTAAAAAGATAGATATGTGTGTGTTTTAATTTAGTTTATCCGATGCAGAGATAATACAATAAATAACTCTACTTATATTCGTCAGATTACTAGTGGGCTAGAACCTATTCAAATTTTAAATTTTATACTCTCAACATTTAGTGTAAATTTTGATATTGATTGTTACATTTTTCCATAACTGAGGCACTTTTCTGAAATGTTGGATTCTTCAATAATCTTTCTTACTCAGAGCTAAACTCTTTTACAAAAAGTAAACAATATTTTAGACATTTATTTTTGACTCTAAACTAATCAAGTTTTAAATTTATACAGCCTGAAATGTACGGAATACTTTTATATTGATAGTTACATTTGTCTAGAACTGAGTCAATTTCCTGATATATTTTTGAAGTTCTAGAATGTTTGTTGAACGTTGTCTAAAGTTAAACTCTTCTAAAATTAGCGACGTTTTTCAGACTTTCCAATTAATTTGATTAATAACTTAGACAATTTTTGGATTATTGTTAGATTCTAAGCTAATCAAGATTTAGTTTAATTCAGCTCAGAATTTACTGAATCCTTTTAAATTGATAGTTACATTTTTCTAAAACTTAGGCACTTCTCAAATGGGTTTCCTAAACTTTTGTCTTTTTTCTTCTAGCATATTTATTAAGCATACTTATTGAAGGTATCTCTAAAGATTCTTTTCAATTCAGCTAAATTATTATTTAATTTTTTTAGAATTTTATAATTTGAAGTATTTATCTGAATCAAATTAGCAAAACAATTCAGTGATTTAGAGACTAGAAAAGCACAAAATTATAAAGTGTATTAAACAATATCTAAATATTATTTTATAATAATATATACAATTATGGAAACAATAGAAAGATTCATTAGAAAAATCAAATTAAGACCAGAGCTTGACAAAGTTATGAAAGTATGTTAAGGATGTCCAACTATATTTTGCTCTAAAATTATATACATATATTGGATCAAACTTTTAAACATAAAGTGGCAACATAAAATAGATAACTTTTAGTAATTTAAAACTTGCTTCCCTTAACTCCACTCCCACCTCCCACAGCTGGTCAAGGGGGTCAGGGGAATACCCAGCAGGTTGGCCTTACAACCTAATAACACTTTGAATGATGAGCTGAGAGCAGATCCAACAATATCCAACTAAGCCATGCGTGCCATGGACTTGACTGGGAATTGAAACTGGACCTAGAATTGGTTGAGGGAATGGGTTAAGGGTTTTTTTTGGCGATGGAGTTTGGGTTTGGTATATGAGTAATGAGTATGAGAAATGAGTATGTTACGGCTACTGTTATTGTTGTTACCCTTACGCATATGCAGCGTGTGGCAGGAGGAAGGGAGGGAGGGCGGGAGGAAGGGAGACTGCGGTGTGCCGAGCTGCCTGCAATTTGCGCAATGTAATTTAATTAATGACAACAACAACAACAGCAGCAACGACGACGAGGACGCTGAAAAAATATGCAAATCGTTTGTATTATGTGTCGTACGCTTGGACAAGGATGAAGCTGCAGGTGGAGCTGAAGTTGGAGCTGAAGTTGGAGTTGGAGCTGGAGTTGGAGTTGGAGTTGAAGTTGGTGCTGTGGTTTGGGTGTCGCACCACCAACACCTACAGAGAGACAGTGGCAACTGTTGCGGCAGAGGAAGAGATTGAGGTCTGTTGCTGCCTCGTCCCTCTCGCTTGCCACATGTACTGTCCGGTTGACTGGCTGTCCGATTGGCCCGCTTTGTGGCATGGTGGCACAGCCCATTGGCTGTGCGTTTGTGGTGCGTTGTTGTGCCACAGTTGTTGTTGATTATGTTGTTGACAACAGGCGTTACGCATTTTACGTATATTACGTAAATATTTATATAATGCAGCAGGTAAATTTATGCTGCCCGTGCGAAACTCAGCGAGTGTGTGTGTGAGTGTGTGTGTGTGTGTGTGTGTGTGTGTGTGTGTGATTACATACACACTTATGCATATGCACACACGCCCACGGCCATTTCACAGCCAGCAGAATGAGCCGCTGCAAAGGCAACGCAGGAGGAAGGAGCAGGAATGGGGCAGGCAACAGTGGCAACAGTGTTGCATGGGGCACGGGACAGATGCAGAAGCTGTACCGTGTTTAAATGGTTGTTCGCAAAATATTTATTTTGGCTGGCAAGCAAATAACCATTTAAGTAATTACAGCACTTAATTTTTAATATTGATTTTACAAATTTATTAAAACTTAATCAATTGTTTAATCACACCTCCAGGTGGCAAGCAACAGGTGTCACAGTTGTATGACCAACAAACTGTGGCAGTTCAACGAGCCTTTGACAATAGGTGAATTATAAATTAAAGCTGTGAAAATACAAATGTTCTGTGTGGATTACAATTTATTTTTCAAAATTAACTTCACATTGTGTGTGTTTTAACAGGGAATTATTGAAATATAGTATCAAATGTAGATTAACCTAGTAGTAGATAATATAACTCAATTGTAGGATTAAACTTCATTTACAATTGTGTTTAAATAAGCTAAGAATCACATTTGTTAATGGTTAATGTTCGTTTATTAAACCCCTTGTTGTCTAGATATAATAGTAAATAAAAAAATATAAATATAATAATATTAACGCTTTATTATATCAAAATACTTGACTTCGTTATTTAGTAATAAATTCATTTTATTTATTAATATATAATAGAAAATGTCTTATTATTATTTTAAAATACTTGACCTGGTTATAGCAAGTTATTCTTGTTATTTATATATTAATAACAGCTAATATCTTCATATTAGAAAATTATTGTATCTATTTTAATTTGTATAGCAATTTATTTATTTTATTTGTTTATAAAAATTAATTAATTGTTTGATTTATTTAATTAATTATCTATTTATTTGCTCATTGCTATTGACAATTTAAAATAAAATTAGAAAATTGAATTCCCAAGATAATAATTAAATTATTTTATATACAATTTTATATTTATAACTAAATTCAATTAAAAAGTTAAGTTAATTTAAGTTCATACTTATATCGATGGCTCAGTTTTCAATAGATGGAAAATAACTGAGAATTATATTCAAAATAAATGATGTTTTGTAAAGAACTTGCAAATAAATGTTTTTAAATAAAATATTCAATTTTTGTGCTTCAAATCGATGCTTAAGTGTTTGGAAAATTAAAACTTATATTCAAAATCCAACTCTTAGAGATATTAACAATATCTTATTACATCCAAATGATTAATTGTATGTTGCCTTAATTTAATAATAACTTAATATTAACTGCATAATATTCTTATATTTAATATTTGTAATGGCATTAACTGCACTAAGTTCTACAGTTTCCTCAATCGAAAACTGAGTTTCCTATATCGCTTTTCTTGATGTATTCGTTGTATATATGTGACCTTCATGTAATTATAAAGGTAAGATAAGCCCATTATAACTTGAGTTATAGTATACAAGTTCTCAACAAAAGAACTCAACACTATGCGTATAATAATCGAATTGTTGATGCATGACCTTGATATGGTAATAGTATCTATGGTGTTAACCCATTATAATTCGTTAAAATTAAAAGTTCAATTGCTTATGCAGATATGTTAAATGAGGCAACGCTTGATGTCGATGTCGATGTCGATGTCTTTGGCTTAATACTCGCAGTTAAGCGTCTTTTCCACTTGTCCAAAAGTTGTTCGTTTACTTCTAGTCAAACACACACACACACACATGGAATTACACTCACCTGTGGCTGCTTCATGTTCCCATGAAATGTAAATTAAAATGTCGAATTAATTGCCCAAGTACTGTGACTGCTGACGGTGGCGGGGAGGGGAGACTGAGACTGAAACTGGTGACTTCGACTGCGACAGCGACAGCGACAGAGAACTGAGGCCGCTTCTTGGTATTCTCCCAGCCTCCGACACGAGCAACTAACGAGATTCAATCAGCGAGCACTTTACCAGCAATTTCTATGTCATTAAAATTAAGTATATTTACTTACTTGGAATCGAAGTTGTCTCATGTCTTTCTACTGTTTGTTCTTCATCTACATCTACTTCTTTATTTTTAACTTACTTGTTTCTCTTGCTCTTTTTTTATATTTTTTTTTTTTGCTTCTATTCCATTGTTGGTACTATCAACAATTACCCAAATCTGAGTGCATTTTATGATGATTACAAATGCTGCATCTCTCAAATACCGAAGAGAAACAGAAGCTTATCTGTTATCAGACTGACCTCAAAAGAGACCTTCCCTTGTCTGCCCTTCCCTTCTCGACCTTCAGACTTACTTACTGTGAACCGCATTAAAATCAAGCTAATGACAAAGATTTCATCGGCGATTGTGCATCAATTACACACAGTGTGTTGACAAATGCCATAATTATAAATCAATCAGTTTACATGGAAATTTTCCATGAGGATAGTCATTTTAAATGTTCTTTTGATTTGGTTTAAACTTAGTTTAAACTCCCTAGAAATTTCATTTATGTATTCTAAGCTGAACAAACTGAAAGGACACTTGTTAATATTTTAAAGTACAGGGCCCAAAAGTAATAATGAAACAAGCTAAAAATTCGACCCATTTTCGCAATAGAAACATATGTGAAATGTGTTTATAAACTTATATAAATATAAGAGCTGCTTGGTAATATTTAATTAAATTAATATATTCACTTTGCATTTACGTCAATTATGTGAAAATTATCCATCTGCACATTTAAGTGTTTGAAACAGATAAAGAAAACTTTACAAAATGTTCTCTTATAGATTTTTACTAATGAAGCTATAATTCCGCCAATAATTCAATAAAAATGTGGTAACAATATTTCCATTCAAAGCAGAGAATATTAAAAAAAAAATCTTCACTTTTCACGGAAATGCATTGATGTATTTTAAGAAATTTCATTGAGATAAATTCGCTTTTTAGATACACAAATTTCAAACAATTTAATAAATCCCTTTTAAAGATGAATATTGTTTGATTTTTTATTACTATTATTATTATTTTATAATAAAATGTAACTTTAACTAATTTAATGAAATGTTATATTTAGAAGAAATAAAGAAATATATAAAGAAAAGTAGAAAAATTTTAAAGAAGTTTTTAATTGAGTTCGTTTAAAGTATCAATCCTTTAAATATTTATGTATTAAATATTGAATATATTAAATATCCACGATACAAAATAAATCAGTTCCCATTTTCAGCACTTCAAGTTTACATGGAATATTTTGTTTTGCAGCTTTTACTCTCTGATTGATTTTCCAATCACTCCGCAATTTATAATACAACGATTGTTCTATCAATTTTAACAAATAACAGCCATAGGTGGGAAATGATGTACATCTCCTTTTTGTCCTCAAAAGGTGAGAAAGCTAATAAGTTTGTGGCAATGTATCTAAGAGGCAAAGCGAGGCATCTCCCACTGTATAAAATAATATCTTCTTAATCTGTATAAAGTCTGTATCTGTCGAGTCGATATATTATCTGTCTTTCCGTCTGTCCGACTGTCCGTCTGTCCGGCTGTCCGTCTGTCCAACTGTCCGTCTGACCGACTGTCCGTCTGTCCGACTGTCCGTCTTTCCGACTGTCCGCCTGTCAAACTTTCCGTCTGTCCTACTGTCCGTCTATTTGACTGTCCGTCTGTCCGTCTTTCCGACTGTCCGTCTTTCCGACTGTCTGTCTGTCCGACTGTACGTCTGTCCGACTGTCCGTCTGTCCGACTGTCCGTCTGTCCGACTGTCCGACTGAAAATACTCCTATAGTATGCAGGCAGATGATGTTTGTATTATAATTTTGTCACGCCCCCTTCTGCACCTACAAATCGAAAAAAAACCAATTTTCAAAAGCAATTTTAAAGTTACAATACTGAGATTTGACATACATGAATCGTGAACTCTAGCGGAACTTGTTTTGAATCGAACTGCGAAAAAAATACAGGTACTGGGCATAAACAGTCGAGCACACTCGACTGTAGCAGGCACCCGACTCTCTGGCCTATTTAAATATGCAAAACGACTCAAAATTCATTTGTTGTTCAACAGAAATATATTTTAGTTACGGTTGACCATTAAATGTATTTTGTTAAATTGGCAAAGGGATTATTACAATAGCTTTTCCTTTTCCTTTCCCTCATGCCTTTCCTCCTTCAGGTCGATTCCCAACTTTAGCTGACTGTATAACAAGTGTTTTTTGTGCCAATGTCATTCGGCTGTCATATGCCACACAATGCACGAATACACATGTTGATGTGTGGCATTGGACATTGTCTTGGGTGGCAACTATAACAAATGTATCTGTATCTGTATCTCATTCTCTAGCTCTAGCTCTAGCTGTAGCTGTAGCTGTATCTAAACTCGTGTATATTTATAAGCGTATCCATTGCTGTTGGCTCTGTCTGTAAATTGTTAAACAGTTTTGATCCTATTTCAAACGTCAAGTTAACTCGACGCAGCGCAACATTGCGACGTGCCACAACTCCATCTCCATTTCCATCTCCATCTGCAACTCCAGCTCCATCTTCGTCCCCATCTGCGACCACGTCCAAGTCTCCGACTACTTGACTGTCACATCTCAATAACCCTCGAGTGGTTTTCAATTGTCTCCAAAAATAAACGCATTTGCATCCTCCCCCGAGCAACAAAACACATGCCAAAAAAAAAAACGTATATACTATAAAATATTTCAATCCCAATCGCAATCCCATTTGAAATGTTAATTTTTAACGCTTTGTAAATTTTTCTAATATTTCATAAAATGCGCTGCACGAAACGAAACCTTTTCGCCGGCTTCCGTCGCATCGCAACCACTTGAATACCAAAGTCACCCACTTGCCCCCTTCCCTGGAGCCGTCATGCCACAGCATATCTCCTTTATGCCCCACAGTCTCGTGACATCATCCAATTCAGAAAACTTAAAAGTAAATAGATCCCCAGAGATGAGAGCAGCCATTTCATGGCAATGTCGTTGTTGTGGTTGTCTGTGTGTATGAGTGTGTATGAGTGTGTGTGTGTGTGTGTGTATGTGTGTGAGTGTGTGTGTGTGTGCTGTGTCTCAAGTGACAACGCTGCCAAGGATCATCTCATAATGTGGCAAGCATTTAGCTGTCTCGTCTGACGGATTGCCGCTGCCTCACTCGCTCCATCCCATATCCTTTATCCGTCTCCCTCTGCCTCTGCCTCTGCCTCCCTATGCCATTCCCTTGCCCCCTTCTGCTGCCAGGCACTTGACATTTTCACAGTCTTCACGCATTCATGTCAATTTTGCGGTTTCGCTTTCACGCAACTTCATTTCGGCATTTTTGTACTGGCTTATTCAAAATAATATACTCATATTCTTAATACCAAAATATTCGGCAAAATGTTCTTTCTATTCATAAGCATTTTGAGTGCCTGTCTGTCTGTCTAATGAGTATCTATGTGTGTGTGTGTGTGTGTTTGGTTGTAATCTGTCCATAAGTGGCCACAGCTGCCTATCCATGTTGATGATGATTATGATGATGATGATGTGGTTGCCACCAATCGACTCGAACAGTTACAGAAACAGATCCACTAAACCAACTTCAATGTCACGCCTTCTCCACATTCAGATACATTTGAATACAAATATGAATACTACTCATTTACTAGAGTATAAAAACTTCTAGGCATTCAATGAAATACTAAATGGGGAGAATTGACAGAGGAAATCAAGTATAAAAACGATCCTTGAAGTTGTTAATTTTATTGCCTCAAACTATGTGAAATCTATTTTATAATTATAATTATTCATTGGGAATTTATTAAACATTTAATTACTATAACAATTAAGGCTGGCTTTAGCATGTTCCCAACTACTAAATACTCTTTAAAATCTTAGATGAATTTTAAACCTAAGAAGCAAGCATTTCCATGTTAAAAAGAGTGCGAAATATTTCAATAAATTCCTCATTTTATGTATCAACAATTTCAAAGCGAATTCTTAAAGTGGAAAGATGGATTTTCAATGATATGAATATATTATATTAAAAAATATATTATTAATATATTTCTACAATTAAGAAATACTCATTCTTTTGAATGATTGAAATTCGATGTAGAAATGTTTGTTATATTTTCTAAAATTATATACAATTTCTATATTTTAATAAGTGATTTATATAATTATATAAATTACATTTTATAATTTTAAACAGAATTTAAATAGCATTTAAAATTTCTGTATTTCGCAGAAAAAGTTGCACAAATTTCCCTACCTTTAGAATATTTTCTATACTTGAAAATAACTCGTGTTAAAAATATTTAAATGCAAGAAAGAATCTGTGAATTATACTTAATAATGTGACATATAAAACATTCAAAATGTACTGAAATTCTTGATAAATCACTGAAATTCTCTACAATGTAACTAAACTTGAAAAGTTATCATTAAATGAGCTTAGTTTTCATATAGAATATGGTGTCTATATCTAGCTATACCTTGTATTTTATTTGTTAAAATCTATTACAGTGCATGTTTCAAACTAATTTCTAGAGAAAACAATGCACAATTGGCGCCACGCAGTTCTCTGATTACAATTATCACTCGATCATTATGAAATTCTCACAATATGCATAATTTGTTTTTTATGGATACTATGAGAGCAACAATCGAAAGGTTATAATCGCAAATTCCAGCAGAGTGTACTCGTATGTAGTTTAATTAAATTCCCAAGAGATGTCATCTCCATCGAGCTGAAATCTAAAGAATAATAAAAAACTTCCCCTGCAACTGCAACAATTTTAAATCCCCTTTAATGCTATTTCCAAAATTGATAAATGCTTTTTTTTTTGTATATTGTTTTCAATTTTTCTTTGTTTTATTGTTTAAATGAAATGAGAAATCATTATTAAATACACATTTAATCTCTTAGGGAGCAAATTTCGTTCTTCATTAAAGAGAGAGAGAGCAATAACATTTCTACTAAACATGCACAGACACGTCTATGTATTTTTTTTTTCATTTTCAAGATTTCTTTAGTATCTTAAGCCTAAAGGGGGAGGGGGTGGAGGAAAGGAATCGGGGAGCAGAGGGATACATACAAGGAGGGGAAACACACGAGATATGTTCTTATTATTTTTTTTGGGTTTTCTTTTAGTTTTTTTTGTTGTTGTTGTTTATACTTATATAAAGTTAGTTACAAATACAAATAGTTATTGGCTATGAAAAAAAATTGCTGTTGCTCTTAAACATTACATAATATATTATTTAATTATTTTGTTGCATTAATTATTAATTAATTAATTATTATTATAGTTTTAGTTTTAGTTGCTTTTGTTTTATTCGTTAATATAATAACTGAATACTTCGTTGTACGCCGCACAGTGGCGCCCACAATAAGGGGTTGGTTAGAGAGGGGGTGGGGGGGGCTGAGGGAGGAGAGTGGGCAACATTCACACACACACACACACACACACACACATGTAGACTCATTGTGGGCCGCACTGCTTGCAACTGCTTGCACTGAGGAACGGATTGAATACTATACACTTAGATGTCGCATTAACTTAGCTTTAAATTTAGTTTAAAAAAAAATATATATATATAGAATAATATTAGATTAATTAAATGTAGTTAAAAAAAAAATCAAATATATATAACACAAGTACGAGTAGAAAAGCTAGTAATCGGAACAGCAGCTCCGTCATTATAATAATATTAATCATCAAGATCAGTTTCAAGATCAGCTTGCAATATAATTTCTTCTCTTTTTTCTTCCATTTATTTTCTGCGCTTTCCCAGCAGCCATTTCATGGCATTTTTCTCCAACAAAAATAATATTTGAATTAATTGTTCTAATAAGACGAATGCAGTTGGTTTTTGTTTCAACCGATTCAGATTCCGGGGGGAATCCCCTGTTTTCATTTAAACGGAGATGGCGGCATTTGTGGGCGGCATTTCGCTGTATTGCGCCGACTGCGCGTTCGTCGTCGTCGTCGTTGACGGCGTCTTCAGATTCAGATTGCTGCTGTTGAGGAGCATGGAGCGGTAAACCTCCGATAGCAGATTCCAGGGAGCAACGGCAACGGCGGCGGCGGCAGCAGCAGCGGCAGCCGAGGAGGCGCTGGCCGAAGCGGTGGGCGTGGTGGTGGTTTGTGCAGCAGCTGCCGCAGCAGCGGCAAACATTTGGGTCTGCAACAGTCGCAAATGATGCTGCTCCTCCAGATCGAGACCGAAGAGCAGAGCTGGCGAGGAAGGCGACAGATTGGGACTCAATGCGGTTGAGGGAACGACGGCGGCGGCGGCGGCGGCGGGCGACACACAGTTGTCCGGCAATTGTTTACGGCCGTGCGGCGTTGACAGATCATGTGCCAGTTGTGGCAGTTGATTATCCTTGTCGTCGCTGTCGCCGCTCTCCAAGTCCAGCTCCATTTTAATGGCGGATTCCTGGCCGCTGGACGAGCTGCTGCTGTTGTGTCGTCGCCGTTTGCCGAGCAGACGTTCCATGGAGAAGCCGCTGCCGCCGCACGGACTTGGCGAGCGTTTGATGCGTGGCTCTCGTGGCGCTTCCGCTTCCGCTGGCGTTTCCACTTCCGTTTCCGCTGTCGCTTCGCGTCGCTTGTGCAGCGAAAAGTCGAGCGGTTGTTCTGTGCGTTCTTCCTCGTCGCAGAGACTGTTCAGACTGTTGCTGGCAAGGCTCAGGCTGCAGTGTAGCTCAGCATCGGCATCCGCATCCGCATCGGCATCGGCATCCACATCCGCTTCAGTATCCGCATCGGCATCCGCATCGCTGTGACAATCCTGACTAGCCGGACTTGAGCTATTTGCATGCATATCCACATAAACATAGACGCCATCATCATCTGCATCAGCATCCGCATCCACATCCGCATCCGCGTCGCCATCCACATCCGCATCCGCAAAGAGACGCTCGTGTTGCGCCCGATTCGTAAGCAGTCCGAGATTATGCAATCCGGACTGTCCGGCAAACATGACGTGCGCCGCAGCCGCCGCCGTATTATAGCCCACATGATGTGGATGATGGTGGGGATGATGTTGTGGATGGTGTGGATGATGTGGATGGTGTGGTGGCGGCGGCAATAGACCGGGAAATGCTGCTGCCGCAGCGGCAGCCGCCGGAAAGACGGGAAACTGTTGAGCGGTGCGTCCGTCGTGCGGCGAAATCTTGCGGCGAATATGCGGCGAATGTAGCTTGGGATTGGGATTAGCACTGTGACGATTACGTGATCGCCGCGAGCTGAACACCATGTTGCAACCATCGACCGTGCACTTGTGCATCTCCCGCAAATGCACAGCCGAGAAATGTATCTTTAGGGCGCCCTTGTCGCAGAACGTCTTGAAGCAGATCGAGCATTGGACGCGCTTCTTTCCCGTCGCCGGATTGATGAACTGTCCGGCCAGATTTATGGGCGGCGATCCCCAACGCTTTGGCTTCGAACTCGCTGTGCAATTGGAACTGTTGTTGTTGTTGTTGTTGTTGCTGCTGCCGCCGTTTACCGCTCCACTTCCGCCCGGCGAACTCGCTGGCGACTTGGCGCCCATGTGCGAGTGCGAATGCGGATGAGAGTGTGGATGCGGATGCGAGTGCGAATGCGAGTGCGAATGCGGGTGTCCCAGCAGATAAGCGGGTGGCATGAATGGATTCATAATGTGCTCCATTGTGTTGTTGTTGTTGCTGCTGTTGTTGTGTGTTCTGAATTATACTGCAAAGATACAAGAAAAAGAGGGAAAAGGTTCTTGATTAGCAAATTTGACAGGCTTCTAATTATGTCAGTCGCAAAAGTATCCAGAAGATACAAATGTCACTAAGAGTACAAATAGATATTTAATAATAGTTAAATGAAATGCACGAAATATATATTAATATTAAAAAGTATCTGTGAGTTACAAAAGTATCTGTAAGATACAAAACTATCTGTCAGATACAAAAGCATCTTGAAGATTCAAATGCATCTGTGGTTAGAAACAGTAATTTAATAGTATTTATTTGACTGAGAGATGAAATCTATGATACAAAAAAACTATCTGCAAGATAGCAAAGTATTCTCATGATACAAATGCATCTGTGAGTAGAAACAGTAGGAAACACTGTGACTGGTCAAAGTATCCAGAAGATGCAAATGTAACTGTGTGCTACAACTGCAATTTCACCATTTCAAAAAGTATCTCAAAAGTTGCATTAGCAATAAAATCTTCGCAAGATACAAATGTATCTGAGTGTAGAAGCCTTTACATAACAGAATAATTTGTACAATTTGTACGTTTATAGTTTATAAAACGATCTATAAAATACAACTGCAATTTTAAGCACAAATTTAAGTTGTGATTGTTAAAATAGCTTAAAGATACAAAAGTATCTAAGATAGGGTTTAAATGTATTCGCAAGACTTAATTGTTGGTAATGGTAGAAATATCTGTAAAAGCCAAAAGTTCGTTTGGGATACAAAAGTATCTTTAAGATACAAAACTATCTTTGATATACAAAAGTATCAATTGTGCGTTTTCTCTTGCCGTCGGCCCAACGAATACAAATTTAATAGTTAGATAATGAAACCCGGACCCACTGCACCACACTGCACCACAGTTTGTCCTCAATTGGTCCTCAGAAAAGCGTCCGACACTCACGACAACGCTGGTGTCAACTGTCAACTCGAAGCAGCTCGAAGGTCCAAAGTGCCGAGGATGTCAATCAAAAAGCGAGTCACTCGGTCAATCAGACATCGAGAGGGCTGCACATGTGTTAAACGGGGGGGGGGGGCGGCGAGTTCAAGGCAACAAACAGAAACGAAACTGGGAAAATCCTAATCAGAAACTAATGAAGGGAAAACAGATTGAAGGAGAAGGAGAGGCAGGAAGCGGGGTTGTGGGGACAGGAATAGCTGCTGTGACAGCTGCAAAAGTTGCGCAACTTTTGTGACTTTTGCGTTATCATCGATGGACGTTTAACCCCCTTTCCCGTTAGCCCTCTCCCCAATGCCCCTCCTTGCAATACCGCCCATCGATATGACAGTCAACGTCCATTCCAATTTGAGATTTCAAAATTGCTGCTGCGCAATTAAATTGTGGGGACACTCGGTAAGCACAGTGGTGTCAAATTCAATATTATATATAAATTTCTAAAGTAATTCTATTTTATATATTGTAAAGCTTATAATTCACAACTGATTGAAGTAGTTATCTAAGTATTTAGCGTCAGCTATAAAAGTTATTTAATATATATTAGAGTTTAGAGCAATTAAATTTGAAGTAGTTTGAGGTTTTTAGTAAATTTTTTATTTATTTACTGTCAACTGTTAAATTATTTTATAGTTTGTTTTGTTTGTGTATTAAACTTTATAATTCACAACTAGTTGAAGTAGTTTTCTACATGTATTTCTAGTTATTTAGTGTCAACTATGAGCCAATTGATTTTTGATCTTAAATATTTCTGAATATTTTATAAAAATTGAATAAATCATAAACTTCATTTTTTAAAATCCAACCATTAATACATTATAAATGTGTATTAATATTAATAATATTTAAAATACGTTTAGAAATTTATTTAAAAATTTAAAAACTGTAGACTTCAGCTGCGTTTTGATCTTAGCAATTTTTGCAATTAGTTTTCGCCCCACTGTATAGAATAGACAGGAGATTTAACTCGTATCTTACATGTCACATTTATCTCGTGGACTTGGACTGGATTCGACTGCCCCGAGAGCTGTTATAAAAGACAACAACAACAATAACAACAACAATAACAAGAACAGCAACAACGACAGCAACAAAAAGTGTTCGCCTGCCGCCTTTTGGAGCTCATTTGCCTCATTTGCTTGGCCAAAATCTTTTTACAGCTTTTTCGGCTGCTGGGGGCCCCCCATTAAAACCGCAACAACAACAACAACAACGACAACATGCGGTGATCGGCAGCTAGTCCAAGTGACTTTTTATTGTTGTTACTCTCAACGTTGTTGTTGTTGTTGTTGTTGTTATTGTTATTGTTGCTACTGTAATTGTGAATGACGACGCGACGTTGAATTGATGGCCAAAAAGTGCTGCGGCTTTCGCGTTGTTTCTTGTTTGTTATTTGTTGTTGTTGACCACGATGGGGACAATTGTTAACGCAACGCGATGGGGATCTTAGCCACAATTTTCAGTCATCATGATCAGCATCATCATCATCATCATCATCATCATCTTGGCCATGTTCACCGACTTTGGGTGCCCCTCTCTGGCTATCATCTGGAATCAATCTTAAATGCTCCCCCCAAAAAAACAAACACACACATTTGCAAATGTCACACACACACGCACACACACACTTACAGTTGCTAACTAACAATTTGTAAGCCCAACAAACATTTTCTAATATCAAAATCAAGCATAAAGCAACGAAATCTGCAATAAACACATGACTTTTTCAGCTGTTTGTAAAGGAAACAATCAGTGAAAAAGTGAAATTCTGAAATTAAATTGTGATTGACAAAAACTGATAGAATACCAATAGTATTTTCATAGTTTACTATGATAAAAGAAATAGCTTAAAAAATTGACAGAATACATGATAATTTCTGTGAATGGTAAGTGGAGAAATCATTAGAAAAAAATTAGAAAATTGCAAGCCCAAATAAAAGTGCCATTAAAACAGTTTAAATGATCTATCATAGATATCTAAACTAAACAAAATCGAACTAAACACATGACTTTTTCAACTGTTTGTAAGGGAAACAATCAGTGGGAAAGTGAAATTCTGAAATTAAATTGTTCCCAATGAAAATTAATGTTAAAATGCAATAGTTTTATTATAGTGTCTTATGGCATAAAATATAACTAATCAAATTTAAAAGAACACATGATAATTTCAGTGGTTGTTGAGGTGAAAAATCAGTGAGAAGTTAGACAATTCCAGTACTGCTGATTTTAAGTTCAATTTAAAGTGCAATGAGACAATTGAGATGATCTATCACAGTATACATAGATATAGATAACGAAACCTAAGAAAATCCAAGTAAACACATGACTTTTTCAGTGGTTTGTAAGGTGAACTTTCAGTGTTAAGTTAGGAAAATGCGTTTGGATTGATTTTTAAAGTTGAAATTCAATTATAGTGAATAAAAACAGATAGAATACTTTAGGTTTAACGCAGTTTTCATTTTCTATTGAATAAAATAATAAATGGCAATAAATAGCGGCACAGTGGGGCAAATCTGACAGTTAGTTTACCATAATATTAAGCAGAAAAACAAAAGCTGTAAGAATTCGCCAATACTCCTGACTTTTTTGGTGGTTTGTCAAGGAAACATTCAATGATAAGTTAGATATGTAAATTTCCAATGATCTTCAGCTTAAATAGTGGCACAGTGGGGCAAGTCCAAAAGATTTCCATACAGGATAACAAAAGCTATGCAAATAAGCTTGAAGACATGAACTTTTCAGCGTCTTGTCAGGGGAAAACTCAGTGAGACGGTATAATAAAATGCATGTGGAGTGGGGCTTGAAGTACAGTGATGCCTCGATAGGTGATTTATCGCAGTGTTTCTCTTGTTGTTGTTTTTGTGCTGGGTTAGCGCGACTTTTTATGGTTTCGACTCATTAGAAACGATAGTAACTATAACAACAACATTAAATGTGTAATGCAAGCGGACAACTGTGTGTGTGTGTGTGTGTGTGAGAGTGTGTGTGTTTGTGAGTGTGTACATGTGGTAATTATTTTTGTCAAACGCTTTAAATGTCTTAAGAGACGGAACGACATCGACAACAACAACAACAACAGCAAGAAAAAAAACCAATCACAAGTTTTGATGGCCAGCGTCGAATGTTTTTTTATTATCGGCATGTTGAAAGTCACAAATTCCAAGAGCTGACGACGAGACGACAACAACTCCTGTTTGTTGTTGTTATTGTTGTTGTTAGTACACATTATAATAAGCAGTGGACAAGCGGCAGCAACAACAACAACAACAGCAACAACAGCAAATGGAGGAGCAATGAACGCAGCGCTCTCTCAACGATAATAAAGCTCAGCTCTTTAGCAGCTTCTTCTTCTTCTTCATCTTCAGCTGCTTCTGCTTCTTCTTCGCCTCCTTGTTGTTATTGTTGTTGTTGTTGTTGTTGTGCTCTAGTCTCGCATTTGTATCTCAATTTAAATCTTTGTTTTTTTTTCCTTTTTGCCGACGGCCCAACAACAAAATTTACAAAAACCAAAAAAAAAATTAATTTACTTACAATTTTATTATTGTTCTGCGTATTTGTTGTTATTGTTTTGATTTGTAACTTTTTTGTATTGTTGTTGTGTTTATTTTTGTTTTTTGTCACCAAAAAAATTTCAATTTGTTGTTGCACATATTTTGTTTTATTTTGTTTTTTAATTGTATTTATTGCATTTAATAAATGTTTTTAAACCGAACGCGACGGCAAAAGTTTCAGAAATTCTCACGCACACTTAAAGACACGGCCGTAAGAACAGTTATTATTATTATTATTATTATTATTGTAACAGTAACAGTGACTGAGACGGTGACGGTGACTGCGACAGTAGCAGAAGCAGCAGAGATCCACTCCTTCGAAAGTCGTGGGTGACACTGATTGTCGTGCGGCTGCGAGCAGAAAAAATGTAACGACGACGACGACGACAAAATGCGACAGCGACAGCGACAAGAGCAGAGACAGCAGCGGCAGCAACACCAATACTGACACACACACGCACGCAGCGACAGCAACAGCAACAGCGACAGCGGGGTGGGTGACACTTTGCTCTCGCTGCAGACAACAACGACGGCGACGGCAAAGAGCGACAGCAGCAGCAGCAGCAGACACGCAGCAGCGGACAAGTTCAACGTAACTGCCCCACAAATGTCTACCTGAAGCGCAGCCAGCCAACGAGCGACTGAGCATTGTGTGTGCGTTCGTCTGTGTGTGTGTGTGTGCGTCTCTCTGTGTTTGCGTCAGTGTGTTTGTGAGAGCGAGAGTGTGAGAGCAGCGCTATTGGAATTGGCCTGCAGCTGTAGTTGTAGTTGTAGGTGTGTGTGATGCCCTCTGCTGTTGTTGTTGTTGCTGCTGTTGCTGCTTGTTTAGGCTGTGTCACATTGTCGTCGTTGGGTCATCACACACACACACAAACACAGACACACAGCGTGCGCGAGTGAGACAGCGCTACTGGCAGCTACAACTCTCTGTCGCACTCACAGCAGTCGGTTAAGCAGTGCAAGTTAAAGAGCAACACGACTCTCTTTAAACATAAAAGAGACTGCTTGTATCTTTTTTTTCGTATTTATATTGAAACCATTTTCAATAAATCGCTAGCATTTAAAATATTTGCCGGTAGTCAAAAAAAAAAAAATAAAACACTTAATTGTCGTATATAAAGTATATGTATCTTTAAAGTATTTTTAGGCGGGGGCGTTGGCGAGTCTCACCCACACACACACACATGCTTGGTCAACGCAGGGCACAATAATAATTCGTGTCAAAATTGCAAGTGCGAGCGTAGCGCAATATTACATATACATATGTACACATATTTTTGGGCTATTGCCGGCCTGCTCGCACATTGTCGTCTGAGTGGACGAGTGGTTGACATGCGACGTATTTGTGTTTGCTGACCGAGCGAGCGAGCAGCACACACACGCACACATCTACACCTGCACGCTCACGCACCTTTCTTTGCTCTCCCGCTCTCTGGCCGCAATGTCATTTGCTCGCCAACCAAAAAGAGCGCCAGTGCGCTCTCTCGTGGGGCTGC
Source organism: Drosophila histrio (assembly GCA_958299025.2). NCBI lineage: Eukaryota > Metazoa > Arthropoda > Insecta > Diptera > Drosophilidae > Drosophila > Drosophila histrio. Next base: position 41,614,890 of record OY282582.1, read on the forward strand.
TGCTGTGTGTGTGTTTGTGTGTGTACCATTACCATTAGCCAATGCATGTGTGTGACAGAGCAGAAACGAGTTGGCCCCAACATTTGTTCGAATGAAATGGCAATGGCCAGCCAATTCGTTGTCGTTGTCGCTGTTGTCGCTGGCAGCAGCGACGTTAGCGGCGGCAGCGCTGCTGTAGCTTACTTGAAATTGCCGTCGTTTTGTCTTCGTCTCATTACGGCAATGTTGCTGTTGTTGTTATGCTCGTTGCTGCTGCTGCTGCTGCTGGCTGATATTCTGCTTGTCGTCGTCGTCGTCGTCGACACACGTTACTTGTTTTATTTTTTATAGTATTTTTTTTTTGGTTCGTTCTTTTTAAAATTTTTGTCATTTGATGTCTTGTCCACTGTGCGGAGGCGACGCAACGCCAGCAGCGACAGCGACTGCGAGCCTGAGAGTGTGTGTCCGTCTCTTTTTAGTAAACACCAATGAATGGCCTGCTCGTGCGACTGTATGTGTGTGTGTGTGTGAGCACACCTCTCGCTTGCTGCAAACGGCGACGGCGACGGCAACGACGACTTTGCTTTACTGGCTATGCGATTGCGCCACAAATGTCTATGTATGTAGTACATGTGTGTGCGTGTTTGTGTGTGTCTCTGTATGTGTATTGGTGTCACATGAAACGACACTTTAACATGGGGGCGATTTCTGCTGTCTCCTGCACCAATAGTATTTGAGCACCGCTCTGGTGACAAAGGCACCCGACCCCGACCACAATTTCAGCAGGGCACGAAGTGTCTGCTGCTGCTGCTGCTTCTTCTTCTGCTTCTGTTTCTGCTTCTTCAACTTCATTTTATTTGCTTTCATTTTTTTTTCGTTCAGCTTCTCGTCTCTTATGTAAAGCAAGCATATACAGCATTTGTATGTATGTATGTATGTATGTACATACATATACATACATATGTAGATGCCTTTATGTATTTGAGGGCAAGTCTGAAGGCGCTTTAAACGCTTGTCCTTTTGATAGCTAACATAAAAGCTTACTATAGTATACAGCCGTATACAGTGAGTCAAGTAATTGTTTTGACAGTATACAAAATGCACAAACATATTCTTTGTTATAATATAAACGATTTATATTTAAAAACTGTTAAGCCCAATGGATTTATTAATCAAAAAGCTTTAATAATAATATAACAAGGCGAACAGTCGGAACGGGAGTGATAGTAGGGATGGGAGTGATAGTTAGGGGTGGGAGCGATAGTTAGGGGTAGGAGCGATAGTAGGGAATGATATGCTACAGTGAGAGACCATTTACTTATTCTGTAAAACTCTCAACGTTTTCTTATTTGCATATAAAGAAAGGATACGGTGCCACGCCCACTGTCTCCAGCCCCATGCTCGACCATTCAGGACTCTAGCTTTAATATTTCTCGTTTAATGAGATTTCAAAAATTTTATTTTCGATTTACAGAGTCGGTAGGGGGCGTGGCAACATTTAAACACATACTGTTGCTGCTTTGTCCATAGACGAACCAACATACCAAATTTGGTGACTCTAGCTCTTATTGTCTCTAAAATCTAGGTGCTCATACAGAAGGACGGACAGACAGACGGATGGACAGACGGACGGACGGACGAACGGACAGACGGACGGACAGACGGACAGACGAACAGACCGACGGACAGACCGACGGACTGACGGACGGACAGACGGACAGATAGACGGACGGACGGACAGACGAACATGGCTATATCTATCTACAAATAATCATTGTTTGAAATTTCTTTACAATAAATATTTATTTACTAAATTACAGTTTTTTCTAATCTAACATTTTATTTAAGAACTTATGTATAAATTTAAACCTTAATTTAATTTATTTGCACTATTTAGTATTTGGACAAAAGAATTACTTGACGAACTGTAGATATACACGCATATGGCACAATCAATTACAGCTCCTTTCAACTGACCATCAACTTAAAGCTTAAGGACTTTCGCAGTTCACAGGATTTTCAGGATTCGCATTAATTAAGCACAACTGAAAAAGGAGCTACAACAACTTGTGAGTTATGAAAACGCTTAAGGCGCATTTATTCAATTCAAAAACACATTTTTTTTTAACTTTAGTTTAATTCTAATTGCTACAAATTTAATTATTATTTAGTATATTTTATATGCAATTTTAAAAAGCAAAAGAATCGGGTAGAAAGTTATGTTAAGAAGAGTTTTAACTAATTTACATATTTTATTTAAATAAAAGAATGTCTTAAATGTTAGAATTTATAAATTTTAGCTACATTAGTTTCTTTAATTTAAATTCTAATTGTATAAATTTATATTGAATTTAAACAACATTTGTACTAGATCTAAGATCTAAAATTCCTTAAATCTTTGTATAAATACCATCACTTTGCTATATCATAAATTATTGCCACAAATCGAATGTATCTTCATCGGTTTTACATCTTCAAAGTACATATAAGAATTGTATCTAAAAGTTCCAAACGTTTCTTTTTATTAAAAACAACAATTACTTAACACTATTTTAGCCAAATATTTACAAGCTGTTGAGATCTACATGATTTATACTTTTCATCGCATATTTTCTCTCTCACAAAATACAAAAGTTTCATTGCGCAAAACTGTAGATAAATTATATTAAATCTCTGGGTAAATAATGCATTAAAGAGCCATTAAGATACTACAATTATTTTCATTTTATACGCCAAAATAAAACTAGAAACAATTCGTGAATGTTCTCAAACTTTATTTGAAAATCTATCAAATTTAATGTAAATTCACATTGACAGCAAAGTTCATATCACTTTGCATATTTTATTGTGGAATAATATCAATAAATTATTATTGTTTTAATATAAGTAAATTAGATATTTCAAGATGCTGTTTTCATTTTGATTTCAAGGTGGGAAATAGAATTCAACAGAATCATTAAACAGAAAACAAATCAAATGAAATTATTTGAGCTTTAGTTGATTGATAAATTCATAGCGATAGACTTTGAGATCATATTATGCGTTTTTCTATATTTTAAATAGTTATTTAAAATTGGGTTTAACTTATTAAGAACATTTCCTAAATAAATAATGACATTTTTATTTATTTATTTTGGTATTTATTTAATATTTATTTATTAATATATGTATTGGTTTATATATTTATTTTTTTTATTAATTTATTTATATATTTACTTTTTAATTTTTTTATTTAATTATGTATTTATTTATCTATTTAATTATTAATATATTATTTTATTTGTTTATTTATTTACTTATTATTTTTTTTATTTATTTATCTATTTATGTATTTATTAACTATTTATTTATTTATTTATGTATTTATTTTTTGATTAATCAATTTATTTATTTACTTTTTAATTTATTTATTTAAATTTTTAATGATTTATCTATTTTTTATTTATATATATATATATTTATTTATTTATTTACCTATTTATATATTTTATTTATTTATATATTCACATAATTATTTTTGAATTAATTTATTTACTTAATAATATATTTATTTATCAATTTATTTATTTAATTATATATTTATTTGCCTTTTTATATATTTATGTATTCACTCATTTATTATTTTACTTATTTATTTATTTAATTGTATTTTTTTTTATTCATATATTTATTAATTAATTTAATTACTTATGTACTTATTTAATTTTTTATTTGTATATTTATATAAATAGTATATATATATATATATATATAAATATTTTTATATATATTTTTTAAATTTATTTATTAATGTATTAATTTATTTATTCAATTATTTATTAACTTATTTATTTATGTATTTATTCATTTATTTATATATTTATTTATATATTTCCTTATTTTTTTATCTATTTATTTATTTATTTAGCATCGCCTAAAAGCAGTCGACTAGAAATTATTAAACAATTCTAAAAACAACATTAAGAAATTCTATTTTAAATGAACAATTAATATTATAACTATAATAAAGTATTATTTTAAATTCTAATTGAAAGACAGACAATTAAGTAAATTGTGAAACTTCCTTGAAGAATTTCTTTAAAATATCAGAAATATGCATTTAACTATTTAAGTTATGTGAATGAGAAAAGAAACCACTTCGAGAATTCCTGAAATAAAAAAAAAAACTACTAAATTTAGATTATTCTATTATTCTTCAAATAGTACTTACTAATTCTTACAAACTTCAATTCATGCATTAAATTGTATCAGTTCCGCCTGCAGAGTCATGTCTGGTCGCGTCTAGACCTGTCGAAACATGCGAATTTCGAATGTTTTCAATGCTCTGTTAACTTTTGCATCTAAGCGTAATCCATTTGTATATTTTCAAGATGTTATATGAAAAGCTAAAGCATTTAATAAATAAATATGGAAGAAATCCTAACGATAAATGAAATTCGCTTTGGCTGCGAGATTTGACTTGACTTTTTATTGTTGTTGTTGTTGTTGATTACAAGACAATCAAAAGGTCGTCAAGTGAATAGTTATGATAAATCTCAAAAAAAAAAGAAAAAAATGTGAAAATGCGAGACGGATTGTAAGGTAAAAGGTGACTATTAGGGGGACAAATGGAAATACTATCTTCTATGGCCAGTCAACACTTTCGTTTCAATTCCTTTCACTTCATTTGTGGCGTTTTTTTTTCTTTCATTAATCAAAAATTGGCCTTTATTCAGTTGAGATAAATAATTGCTATCTTATTATGCCGATTGTCGTTGCTGTCGCCGCCGCCGACGTCTGTCCTTTGCCCCCCGCCCTGCCCCGCCTTCCCCCTGACTCACCCTGGCCCTGAGCTAATGTCGAAGTTCTTTATAAACAGCACGGCGCCCTTTGTGTGAATGTTGCACGAATCGAAATCGAAATCGATCAATCATTTTTCACACTTGGCCCAGCGTCAAGTGAGAAAGAAAGACCTTCGAGGGCCTGTGGAGTGTACAGATATACAGATACACATAGATACAGATACAACAACAGCTAAAGATACAGATACATCTAGTATATGCGTGATTTTGTTATGATTTTCGTATGACCATATTTCTTTCACCCATGGAAATAAGTGTGACCGAACTGCCATCTCTCGGTTTTGTTGTGATTTCGATTTTGATTTCGATTTCGAGCCTTGTACTTGACTTCGTGTCAATAAATCGTTTTAGTTTCTTTTACCCTCTGCCTCTTCCTTTACTTACTTGAAAAAAAAAAATACAATTTACGCCGACACAAATGATATTAAAAATCCATTAATAATCTGTAGTCCGCATCGATTAGGTCGGATTCTCTTCGTCTTTTACCTCTACAAACCCCATGCCCGCCCTCGCCCCGAGCTCGGACCATGGGAAGTCTAGGCCTGAGATCTGAGATCTGAGCTCTCCGTTCGAGCTCCAGAAAACAAGAATCTAGCTTCAGACAAAGGCGTCACAACATCTCACATTTAATTTCATTTACTTCTTGTCCAGATCTGTCTCAGTTTCAGAATGTACAGTCGCCTGACCACGCCCACACTTTGACTCCAAGATTATAATTTAATTTTTAATTATATTTAATTTCTTATTATTTTCGATTGAGTTATTAAGTGTCTATTGAATTCTATAAAAAGCTAAAAGTTGGATTAAAATTCTAAAATATAATTAATATTAAAGGAAAGAGAATTAATTAGTTGAAAAAAATCTGTGAAATAAATAAACTCATTTCTAAAGACTAACAAAATATTATAAGACTCATTGATTTATTCAGCAGTAATTAATTGAAATAAATCAAATTAATGACAATTTATATTAAAATAAATAAATTAGCAATTATTACTAAGTATATATATATTAAATATTACAAGAAAATATTAAAAATAAAAATAAAATATAAATAAAGATGTTGAATATAATACTAACTTCTTTTATCTGTAGTAAAAAGAAAAACAAATAAGTAAATAATGTAATATTATATACTAAATATTATTAATAAAACTCTTATTAAAAATTTCAAATAAATCACTTAAAATATAAATAAATGTGCCGAATAAAATTCTCAATATATGGGGAACAAAATTTAACTTTTATTTAAAAGAATGTCGTTACTAAAACTCTTCAAACAAATAAAAAATAAAGTACTTTTGTATGAAACAAATATGCCAAAGAAAATACTTGATACTTTTAAAGCTAAAAACTACTTTTATGTAAAACAAAATACTTAATAAAACTCTTATTAAAAATGTTAAATAAAACACAATTAAGTATGCCACTTGAATTCCTGAAGTACTCAATATCTTTAGAGCTAAGAATTTTTGTTATATAAGAGAATGTCATTACTAAAAAACATATCATAGCCGAAGGCCTCGTAGCCGGCACTATACAATAAGTTAGTTTAGTTTTGTATAAAATAAATATCAATTAAAATTCTTAACAATAAAATAAATATGTCAAATTAAATACTAAAATTCTTAATATTTTTCTAGCCTAAAATTACTTTTATATAAATAAAATCAATATTAAATTTAAATATGTTAAATTAAATACTAAAATTCTTCATATTTTTCTAACCTAAAACTACTTTTATATACAAAAGATCATTATTAAAATTCGTATTAAATATATAAAATATATACTTAAGAATTAAATAAATATACCAAAATGAAATACTAAAAAACTCAATGTCTACAAAACTAAAAATTAAATTATTTTGTTAAAACGGCATTACTTAAACTCTTATTAAACATATAAATTAAACAGATATAGATAGATATAAATATGTCATTTATAAAATACTTAAATACTCAATATCTTTAGAATTAATAGTATTTATTTAACAAAAAGAAACGTCGCTAAAATATAATAAAAATGAAACTATCAATTAAATGGCAATTATTATGATTCTCTTGATAGTTTATTATAAAACCGAAATCAAAATAAGATCAAATATTTCCATATTTAAAAATATCTTTCACTTACAAAATGTCACATCACTGAGACGTGAGAATAATAACTTGTTATTTCCCTTTTTCCGTCTTTTTTTTGAGTCCAAGTACAGAGACTTAAAGAACTCAAGGAAATGCATAATAACTCAAAACTATCCCCTTTATAATTATTGGTAACTTTAAGAAATTATATAATACTTTTTACTGAGTCCCTTCAGTCCTTTTCAGTTTCAAATAGAGAATGATTTGCAATTCAATGGCATTGATTGTGAATATAATTCGCTAGGGGTTAGTTTATCTAAATTTGATATCCATAGCAGCAGCCAGCAACAAGCTCTTAAAGGCAGCTGGTTAAAGAGTTGAGTTAGTTGGGCTGGAAATAAATATGGCTTGAAGAGCTGCTGCATCAATGTCAAGAGATTGACAGGGGGTGGGGGTGGGTGGGTTGTGGGTGTGTGGAAATGGGGTATATAATCCAAAATGGTAGAGATTTGTTTACACGGACACTGGACTCGTTGCGGTGCGTTGCGGTGGGTGGACGATGGATGGAAATACGAAACGATAAACCAAAAACTCGGTTGCATTGGTCGCTGGGTCACGCACATGCCAGAAATGTGAATGCGAATGCGAGTGTGAGTGTGAGTGTGAGTATGGGTACTCATACTCACTTATCGAGACGTTAGCTTAGGTTTGGTGGTGCAATTATCGCTCAGCGCCCTTCGAAAATTTCTCAATGAATGCGTGAAATCTGCCCAGGCAAAGGGAATGGGAAAAGGCAGCGGGAAAAGGGAACTGAAAACGGGAGGCGGCACTCGGTAAGAGTTCGGTTATTGCACAATTTGCGCTTCCAGGTAGCTCAGCATATACACTTATATATATATATATATATTGTATATATATGTATATATGGTATAGTATATAGTTTCCATTGTTTTGCTGCCCGTCACCCTTTCAAACGTTGCCCAATATTCGGTCTGTCTGTTGGTCTGTCGGTCTGACGGCCTGTCTGTCCGTCTGTCCGTCTGTTTGTCTGGCATCTCGTTGCCATGAATATGGCACATAATGTGCCCAATAATTAAGTGAAAGGGTTACAATGGCTTCATGAGAACTTTGCTAACCGGGTGATAAAATTTGCTTGAAAAAGGGTTTTTAACATGTCGTCTGAATTTTCATAATGGCCGACGACGACGCGTCGTCATAAAAATTGCGAGCTATGTTTATTATATGCCAAAAACCATAACAAATATATACTTACTACACCCAGAGTACTATACAGTTCCAGAGTTCCACAGTTCCAGAGTCTCAGAGTCTCAGGTAAGGGGACAAAACGGATGCAGCCCATTGCAGGATTGCGAGAGGCGACCAAAGTTTAGTTCAATGAAGATGCCGCCGTTAAAGGGTTAAGGCTACGCGGGTAGAGGAAGGGGAAGGGGAAGGGAGGAGGGCAAAACTCTATTAAGGAAGCTCAATAAAAAAAGAAAAAAAAAAACAAAACACACGCAGAAGCACGAGCACCCGACGAGGACAATAAAACTGCCTGCAGAATGGAAAATAAAAGGAGATACGATAATGCGTTGCATTGTACAGGTACTTAACAGTATCAGTACTCAGAGTATTCACAAACACCCATATGAGTACTCGCCTGCAACGACTGATATCTTTATGGTCGCACATCATCAATGGCCGAACACACAATGAACTGCTATTAAGCTTACTTTTGAGTTTCTCTCGACTTCGTTTAAGTTTTCGCGAAAAAATTCTTAAATTACGAAAGCATCGAAAATGAATGAAATTTTATACAGACTTTATTTTATTCCTCAATTGGATAATCCAACTAAAACTTACTTTAACTTTGGCTTTTCTATTCTTAGTATACAAATAATAACCGATCTGAAAACTTAGTTAGCACAAAACATTCTTAATTGCATATTTTAAATAATTCTTTCTTTCCATCGAATGAAATGCTAAAGAAACTTTATAACTTTTTAAAATTCACCTTTATTTATTTGCATGTCTAAATTTATATGACACATTATTTATAAAGATGTCTTGATTAGCATCAACAGCTGAATCGATATAGCTATATCCGTTTGTCCGTCCGTCCGTCTTTCCGTCCGTCTGTCCGTCCGTCTTTCCGTCCATCTGTCCGTATGGCCGTCCGTCTGGCCGTCCGTTTGTCCGTCCGTCTGTCAGTCCGTCCATCTGTCCGTCCGTCCGTCCATCTGTCCGTCCGTCCGTCCATCTGTCCGTCCGTCCGTCCATCTGTCCGTCCGTCCGTCCGTCTGTCTGTTCGTCTGGCTATCCGTCCATCTGTGCGTCCGTCTGTCCGTCCGTCCGTCTGTTCCACTGGCTGTCCGTCCATCCGTTCGTTTGTCCGTCCGTCCGTCTAGCTGTCCGTCCGTCTGTCCGTCCAGACGTCTGTCCGTCCGTCTGTCCGTCCGTCTGTCCGTTCGTCTGTTCGCCCAGCTGTCCGTCCGTCTGTTCATCTGTCTGTCCGTCCGTCCGTCTGTATGAGCGCCTAGAACTCAGAGACTATAAGAGCTACAGGCACAAAATTTGGTATGTTGGTTCGTCTATGGGCTAAGCAGAACCAGTATTAGCCAGTGCTAAAATATTGCCTAACCCCATAAAACGAAAATTATTAAAGCCAGAATCAGGACAAACATCAGGGTCCCAAATACGCACTATGGGGTATTTGCCTATTTAAGGGAATTAATTAAAGCCTCATGAACTAAACCAGATAATTTGATCTATTTTTATTTTAATACTTTTTTATTTTAATAAGGAATAGTCGAAAGTTTTACAGAATATGTAAAGGGTCTCTCATAGTCGGCTTGGACTGTAGCATACCGTTCCCTACTATCGCTCCCGCCACGACTCCACAGCTTCTTTTATTATAAATTTGTAAATAACATAAGATATAAACATAGTATTAAATAAAATTGTGCAACTTTTTAGCTACGAGTCAAAACCTTAAAATTAGTTTGTCATTTCATTTTAAATGCTCCTCGAAAGAAGTCTAACATTTATTTTTAAGTAAACTTTTACCCGACATAGTAAAGAAAGATCGATTGCCCAAACCTTAAATTTTGACTTGACTGATATTGAATCTATTTATGAAAGAACTTTTAAATTTAGAGATTACATTAACTTCAAGCTAAGTGTGCCTCTTTTGAAGCTGTTAATGCAGCTCCCTCAGTAATTTATTTATATATTATGATAAAGTATAAATATATATACTATATACATGATACTACCTTCGGCTCTAACGAGAAGACAGGAATACAAGTTAGAAATTTTCTAATAATGCAGATTTTAGTTTCCGGCAAAAATAAATCCAACACAATGCTTTAAATAGGACCAAATTTACCTTAATTATAAATAATATATTGCTACTCGATTTAAGTGTCATTTTTCTGTAGCAACAAATAGTTTTCTATTGTTTATTTAAGCTTGTTAAAGAATGTTCTTTCCCGATTTTAACATAAGGTTCTTTACTAAAATTTATAGAATTCCTATTACTTTCATTTGGTCAGTTGAAGCTTAATATAAGAATAAGATTTAGAAGAAACTCCCCATTGACGACTTTGAAAATTAATTCGATTTAAGTTAAGTATTTAAATCCAAAAGTTAGTTTACTATTAAAACTATATATTATAATTTATATATTATAGCTTTAATCAAGAGGAAACTAAAAGATTGCTTTAAGAATCAGTTTCAAATGAGTTTAGTCTAGTCGAAAATTGAAAATTGAATTATGATATTATATAGGGGATAATCAAAGGAATCGCTGATGCATTTAACTAAGAGATCGAGTTCGAGTTCTCCACTACAATTTATGTGGGTGGGCGATTTCTCATAGATGCAATTATTATTATTATTATCATTATTACTATTATCATTGTTGTTTGGCATTGTTTTCGCAACGGAAATAGAGATGCTGAGATTCTTTGGCCCATATTATTTGGCTCATCCTCAGCTGACTCAATAGATCATAACATCTGCTGAAAATATGCAATCATAATATTCATTCGGCCACATTGATCCCAATAGGAGATGATGGAGGAGGGAGAAAGACTCACAATGCGATGAGACGAGTTTGAGTCTACTATAATCCAAAGACCCAGTTACAGATACCTTTTCAACAAACATGTTGTTGCTGTTGTTGTTGTTGTCCATTGTTGTTGTTGCTGTTGCTGTTGCTGTTGCATTTACCATTGTCCGCGGGTTTGCATCCGCGCGACCCTCGGCCTGTCAGTTGTAATTATGGCGTAATTGCGCATTGTTACGAGTTACAAGTCGTAATCCTTGAGCTCTATCGACTTTCGATCTTCATCTTCGGTTACCAAAAAAAAAAAGAAAAGAAGAAGAAATAAATAATACAAAACTCTTGATGCCGCATCTAAGCCCAAAGGCGACCACACCCAGTCACAAAACGATCATATTTGTTATTCGTATTCATATTCATGCTAATATTTTTGTTTGGAAAGCATCTTAAATATGATTTTAAACATTTTGTTTCTTGTTGCTTATTAGTTATTCAAATTCATATTTATATTTGCTCTAAAAGTGTCTAAAATATGATTTTAATCATTTAGTTTCTTGTTGCTTACACAGAAATAAGTTATAAAATAGTTTTCAGAACTGTTTCACGTTTTATTGAATTCTATTTGTCAAGCCATAAAATGTTCGTCAGAATTTACATTAAATCATTTTAAGTTGTGAATGTATTTTGCTATTTAATTTTAGTATATTTACAAATTCTTATATAGTATAGTTTTATTATGGAAGCTAAGTAATCTAAGTTTATTTCAATTAATAAACTTAAATTTCAAAAAAAAATATAAAACCCACTACATTTTAACTATTTTGTTTTATAGACTTTTTCATTTGATTTCAGTGAAATTAATTAAAGTAATTCTAGTTTAAGCATTCCGTAATAAATACTTAATATTATTTCAGTTCCAATCGTATTTTTTGCGGTCTCATAAAGCCACCTTGGAAAAACTTTAAGACTCTTCCTCATTTTTGTCAGATTTCTTAATCAAAACGTAGGCAACAAAAGCATTTATTAAATTTATAAAAAAAATTGAATAAAATTGCAGCTGTCATTAATTTGATTATTCTTAATATAAAAAATATTTATAGAATTATTTTATGAATACAAGTTTCAGGTAAATAATTATCTAATATATTTATAGACAACTTTTATAAGGAATAATTTAGTTGAGGATTAGGAATAAGAAAGAAGCATACGATGTACACAATATTGTTTCTTTCTTTTGACTATAATTATAAATTAGTTTACTATTAATTTAAAAAACGAATTGATTGTCATTGTAGCATTAATTATTATAAATATACATTTGTATCTATTATATATGTGTACAAATATCATATGAAAACAAGCTGAATGATGTTAATTATCTCAGATATTTATATGGAAATCTTGAAGATTAATAAAGTTAAGGTTTAGTTATTGCCATGAATTAACTATGAATTAAAACTAAGCATACGAGATAAACATATTTATTCATTTCTTTAAACTTATATAAAATCCCAGCTTTAAAAGATTCTTTCAATTTTCAAGTAATACGAATCTGTCAGAAATAAGTTCACATTTAAATATTCTATGGTAAATTTGATCTATATTTCAACTGCAACTAAGGGCTTGGCAAATGTTTGATTCTTTGCAGCAATTTGTGGCAAGTATTACTTGCACCTTTAGTTCATGTTGCAGCTGCAACTGACAAGTTAAAGCGTTGTCCGTTGCATTCGTTTTCTTGCCTCTCTATCTAATGTATTCATTGCTGCTACAAATATATATATATATATATATGTATATATAAATATAGATAGAGATAGATGTGTATCTGGCAAGGATTTTGAATGCGTCGCCCGATTGAGGCATACAGTAGAGTTTGACTCTGAAGCACTTTGTTGTTGTTAGGTTAACTAAAGTTAGCTAGCACTTTTGTGAGCTGTGTGTTGTTAGGCAGTTTCCACTGTACTTTGCGCTTCACTCGCTCGAATTTTACGTCCATTTCCAGGCCAAAAGTGCTGCAAATGTCAGCAGGCTCCTCCTGGACTTTCAACCGCAAACCTGGCAAATTTTCTAGAATCTGTGGATAGTAAAGCGTCCTTCATTTTGTGTGTGTATGTGTGTGTATGTGTGTGTGTTGAGTGTGCAGCATGTGTGTGTGTGTGTGTGTGTGCGTGTGTGTGTTGCCACCACTTCAGTTCACCCCTTAAATTGCCGTTCTCGTTCATCTTGTGGCAGCTCTCATCTGCCTCTGTTGCTGTTTCTGCCTCTGCAGCATTCATGTCGCGGTGCATAATTAAAAACTGTAAACCACACAAATAATCCCTTGATAGTAGCATAGACAACAACAACAACAACAACAACGGCACGTAGATCCAACAATGGAAAATAATGAAAATGGGGTTGTTCCATCATTAAGAGTTGTTTTCCATCATAAATGAGAGAAACTGCGATCTATCCTCAATTCATCAGATTTATACTATTTTTTTTTGTTGTTGTCTGTTAAGAGTCGCATCATTTACACACACACTCGCACACACACACACTCGCACACACACACACACACACACACACGTTAAATGAGAGGGTGCAACCTCTAATATCCTCTAATAGTTTGTGCCCGACCTATGCGCAATTATCTCTGGCCGTCTCTCTCTTTCTCTAGGGAGAAACCTACCCCAAAAATAATGCATAATTATTACGACTTGATGTGTGGTCGTCAACTCCGAATATTACATGCCTCTTAATGTGCCCCGTGTGTGTGTGTCTGTGTGTGTGTGTGTGTGTGTGTCATTATAATCATGTACATGTATATGTATTATGATTACTGAGTATATAAAATCACATACAATTCAAGGGATTAAAATTTGTTGTCATTATTATTGTAAGCATCGTATAAAATGGAGTTTTGATGAATTTTTTAAAAGGAGTCTTAGATTTAAGAACTTTTATAGTAATGGAGAATCAAGAAGTTTATGTATAAAGTATAGATGTAGTTGAAAGGGTATAAAATAATATAGAACATTAAAGTTAAATAATATTTATGATAATAAAAAGAACAAGGAATCCAACAAATGAATTTAGAATTTAAATGCAATTTTCTGCATAATGTATTAAGTCTAAGAAGAAGATAAAGTTATATATTGAACATACATTTTATAGATATAAGTATATAACATATTATAGTTTTTTAAGGCAAAGGTATGTAGGTATTATATCTTAACTATAATATATAAGATATGTAAATACGTTAATTACTATAAATACTAGCCTAATTAAAACTAAATTTATTATTTAAAAATAACAATCGAATTTCTGTATAAAGTATTAAGTTTTAAATGGATGATTTGGCCATATATTAAATATACATGTTATAGATATATATATATATAAAATTGTATAATATAATATAGTGTATTAAAGTTAAGGTATATAAATATTATAGTTAAATAAATAAATACCCAAGGAATATTTTTGTATAAACTATAAGAATTAGAATTATACACAGATAATTTATTTGACATCACTGAAAATCACAGAAGAAATGCATTTTTCTTGATAATATTATTTGTAAGGATACATTTTGGTTAGATCTCTATATATGTATATGTATAGAATATATGTATAGAATATATGTATAGAATATAGAAGAACAAACTGCAATTAACTTCACTTTTGGAAGAGTCATAGGAAATTGCCAAATAAATTTTAAGAATGCGACAATCATTTTGTAACATATTTCATTAGATATTTCAGTAAAAAAAAAAAACAAGCTGAACAGTCGGGACCCCGACCGTTATATACCCTGTGGCTCTACAGGGCCCCGCTGTAATTCTCCCGATGTAATTCTCTTGTAGTAAGTTTTATAATTTGTGGGCGAAGGGGGGCGTGGCATCGCCATGAAATTTTCTGGACACATTGACTCATAGATACTCATCATGTGTGCCAAATCTCAAGTCTCTAGCTGCAAAACTGCGGTTGTTATGAGCTTCTTCTTGATTGGTGGGCGTATGGGGCGTGGCATCCAAAAAAAATATAAAATTGATCTGTCTGTAAAAATTACTAGTTCTGGGAGACCAAGTTCAAGCTTCTAGCTCTTACCATCTCTGAGATCCTTTCGTTCATACGGACGGACGGACGGACGGACGGACGGACGGACTGACATGGCAATATCAATTCGGTTATAGATGCTGATCAAGAATATATATACTTTATGGGGTCGGCCACGCTTCCTTCTGCCCGTTACATACATTTAACAAACTTAATATACCCCCACAGGGTATAAAAATAGTGAAATATCTTATTAGACACATTATTTAAACCTATTTAATAAAATTGGGTGCTAGCCGACTTAAGGTCAATTTATGGTCGATATGACAAATATATCAACATACAACAAAACAAAAAAAAACTCTCAGAAGGCAAAGAGCTAGGCTTGGTATACAGCTGTTTCAGGAGATGCCAAACTCGCTCATCAGTACCAATTGAGAAAGCTTACCCAACGATCCAAGTTTATTCTCTATGTTGTGCTGCTAGAACCAGTTGAGAATTCTAAGGAAGCAACATAGAAAAAAAAGCATGAAAGTTGAACTCGCCTTTCTGTGTTTTGTTTTAATTGTTGTAGTGGCCGTAACTGAGTTTAACTATTTAGTTATTAATTAAAAAACAGAAAAAACTTTGATTTACTTCCTATTGAGAGATGTATAATATGGAAATTTTAAATAAAATTAGAAAAAAATTACAAATTTCGTTAGATATCTCACATATCATGAGAGATATATTTAAACATATCATTTGAGCCAATTTTGTTATTAATTAAAAAGGGAAACAAACTTTGATTTACTGCTTAATGAGAATTGTAATGTGGATATTAAAATAATAAGTTTAATAAAAAGTGACAATAATTTCATAACATATTTAAGAAGATATCTCAAGTAAACATATCATAATAGATCTTATTAGACATCAAATTTGCTAACTCATTTTTCATGCCTGATAATTTTAGAATAGGGTTAAATTTGATATCAAAATTTAGCGCTCTTTCGTATGATTTGAGGTACTGATTGATCAAGAAAATAGAGTAAAACTTATCTAATATAACTTAATAAGAAACTCTTGGCAAGTTTGAACAGACAGTATGAAGATATAACTTTACAAAAGATAAACCATAAGATGAACCAATTCAATTTTCTACTTATCCTTTAACTATCATCACTAAACTATACCTGATTATGTCAGTTCTAAATAAGATGTTAAAAGTGTTGTACAGTTGGTATAACCTACCTTAACTCTAGGCCTTATAAGGACTAAGATATAATAAGCTTGGCTCGACGAGAACTCTGTCTGGAGCACCTGAAGTGGGACCTGAACAGAGTCTTCATTAGAAGCGCAAAACATAAGCTAATTCAAAGGGGAAAGAATGAGTGAGTGAGTGAGTGAGAGAGAGAGAGAGAGAGAGAGATACAGCGATAGAGGGTGGGGAGCGACAAGAAAAAGTATTAAAATTTGTAAGCGAATTCATGAAAATTTCCTTCTGGGAATTCATTAGCGTATGGAATGAGAATCGAGCGAGGACAACGACAACGGCATAACAAGGACAAGAGGGTAGAGGCTTGTTTCTATTATGTTATTCTATGACCGTATTGCCCCCAACCCCGCCCCGCCCCCCTTTTGGTACAGCCTGTATCTAATTTGGCCATATTATGAATTTAACCCTTTCGTGTTTGCTGGATATTTAAACAACTGTTTGCACAAAAGTTTAGCCAGAAGGTCGAATTGAGAGGGGTGGCGGGGGACGGCGCCACAGAATTGTATCTGCAGCATCCTCATAATTTCTCCACCTACGAAATTGATTCCACCTAATGCGTACACCACCCCAACCCATCCCACTTTGGTACCGTAACGCCTTACGCCTTAGACCGCCTTGTGTCTAGATTGTCTGCTACAGTCTGCCTGGTGTTTGTCTGCCTGAAAGTGAACTTTGCTCTGTTTGTGCCACAACCAAGTTGCAACAGCCTTGTGCTGTATGCTGGGTGCTGCGTGGGTGCTGTGAGTGAGTGTATTGTCCCCGGGTCTTCAGCTGTACCGTTATGCCATTAATGGGGCGACCCATTACCGTGGGGTATTCCACAACAATATTTTCATTTACTTTGCCCTCGTAGTTTTTCCCTCTCCAACCCCCCCCCCCCCCCCCCACAAAATTGGCGACCACTTTTCTTTGTTCTTGCTATATATCGCTGCTTTTCTTCGAGGCTTTCAAGTGAACATCATTCGGTAAGGATTTCACCACTGCGAGTTGCGAGTTGCGACTTCCGACTGCTAATGATGCCTTTTCCAGCTATTTAATTGTTAAACAATGAAAACGCTTTTGATTACAAGCAAAACAACGGATTGCCCGCAATTGTTTATTCGCCGGGACGACTCCGGGCAATGTTGTTGTTTCCTTGCTGCGATGCGACGGCAGGACGAAAAGGATGTTTATTAATTTTTACCTGAGGTTATCTATTTGTCGCGCTATGTTTTTATTCAGCCCTTTTCTGCTGCTGCTGCGGCGGCTTCTGCTTTTTTTTTCTTCTTATATTTTATATATTCACATTTATATTTTTGTTTTGGGGTTGAAAGTCGAAAATGCTGCTGTTCTTTATTTTGTGTACTTCTTTTTTTTTTATCATTATTTTTGTTGCTGCCCCGCAATTTTCATGCTCATTAAATAATTTCAGCGCATGAAAGTTTTTACCACCGCCACCGCCACCTCATTCCCCACTCAGAGTCTTCAAGCTGGGAAGCATCTGCCGAGACTTGGATGGATACCGTCCAAAAGGCGGGCGTTAAAAAGTTTTTATTGAAAGTTGTAATTTAAATTTATTAGGTTTCACATTTTAATTAATGCGCACTTCTTCTTTGCTCTGGCTTTTACCTATTACGCCTCTTCCTTTGCCTCTTCCTGCTCGTCCACTTCCACCGTCAGTTCCATTTCCTGTGACAGCTTCTCATTTCCTAATTCCTAATTCTGTACCAATTTATTGGATACGCAAGTAATGCGAAACCTATTACAGTCTTTCTTCGATAAACAAACTTGTTGGGGAAATTGTCGTATGTTAGAATTATTAATTCCCTTAAAGAATTCATTAGTTTTGAGCTAGCTAATATGAAATATGTTCAGTAGAGTGAAGAGATTATTGCAGTGTTATTAAATAATGCTATAATAGATATTAGTTCGTTGTAGACAGTTGCTACTGTATTTAAAATAAGTTGCAGAACTATGGTAAATTTAAAGAATTTTCTAACATTTCATTATTGATATCAAAATTCAATTGAAATAAGTTTTACTACTATAGAATAATTAAAGCATGCTCTACATTTTTGGTATCTTGGTTTAACTACCAGATAAAGTCCACTTTTAAGTAGGTTATCTCATGTTAGAACTTAGATAGGTATATGAATATGTATATGCTTATATATGTGAAGTATTAGCGCACAAATATCTAAAAGAATTGATAGAAGAAATGAGTTCCTAACTCGCAGCTGCCGTTTAAAATTATAGTTGAATTTGATGCCCACAATAAAAATATTCTACTCGAAGTAAAACTCTAGTGACGAAAGCTTGTTCAAGCCCCAAAATTTCTGATATATATTTTTTGGGGCAAATGATATTTGTATATTTAATGTGTGAACTATTTAAGAAAACTAAAATTTGGCATTCCTATAAATAACTTTTTTCGCAGTGCAGAATGCCAAAATGTTATGTATTATCGATCTTTCGATCGTGTATATATCTCGGACCGATCAGAGATAATGGTATGTCTACAGGAACTACCTTTTGAACGATATATCACTCATTGTGATCGATCCAGTCGATCTTTATATTCATTACTGCGTGCCCAGCAAACTTCACTGCATGTGAGTTTTTGGGATCTACTTTTGTCACTAGCGTGGACTGTTGTTAAAAGTAATATATCACAGTTTTTCAGGATAAAGTGAGTTATTGTTAACCTAGGCATAGACTTTGACAAATATGTCGCCAATATACAATTATTAACCAAATAGTTCAGCTAGAAATTTAAGCCTACCTCAGCATGGAATGGGTAAATTCTAGAAAACTTCCACTGATTAAATCGTCTAATATTATAATAATAATTATAATAATATTGGAATCACGTCAAAGCTTATACTTATACCTACATGATAGTCAGAAATACTTAAGATGTTTTCCTAAACAATCTATAATTATGCAAATAACTGTCTCTAAATGTAATTGCATATTGAGTAATTGATTAGAGAGCTAAGAGTCAGCATAAAGCCTTAAAGGGTAGAAGGGGGCATATCAATGATTAACAAAATTATGCTGACAAGGTAGCTGTGAAAACGGCACAAGTATTTATTAATACAAATTAAGATGTTATCGTCTTAAATTGAATTGAGACACCCCCCTCCCCCCACCAACGAAAACCCTCGAACCACCTTCCCCTTTCCTTCCTCTAACCCAGAAAAATACAAAAAAAATGAGCAGCTTAATGTAGTCAAGGCGCATAAGGGACGCCGTCAGGTTGGAATAACACACAAACAACATGAAAAAATAAAACAAATACAAATGTGCGAATTGTGGTTGCTAGACTGGGAGATACCCTTTAATTCGTTTTGAGTGCAGGCTGCTAGTTGGGGATATTTAATAGAGAAAGCAGTCAACGTTTCTCCTGAATTTAAAGAAGAAAATGTGAAATTTAGAACTAAAAAGTTTACAAATTTCTCTAAGTTTGTAGAAAGATAATGTGGAGTTTAGAGATTCTTTGAATTTGTGGAAAGAAGTTGTGTAGAAATCGTTTTACATCTTTTATTAATTTGGATTTTATTATAAAGAAAAAATTTCAAATTTTAACATGTATTTTTTTAAATTATTCATTTATATATTTATTTACTTACAAATTTATTGATTAATTTAATAATTTCTTTATTTATTTAATTAATTATGTATTTGATTATTTATTTATTTCCTTATCTCTTTATTTATTTATTTAATTTTATATATATTTATTCATTTTATTTATTTATTGATTTATTTATTTATTTGTTTCTTTATTTATGTATTTATTTATATATTTATTTATTTATTCATTTATTTATATTTTTATATATTTTTTTTAATTATTTGTTTATCTATTAATTAATTGATTTAATTATTTATTTATTTATTTATTTATTTATTTATTTATTTATTTAAATTTTTGTTTATTTATTTGTTTCATTATTTATGTATTTCTTTATATATTTATTTATTTATTTATCTATTTTTTTTATTTATTTATTTATTTATTTATTTATTTATTTATTTATTTATTTATTTATCTATTTATTTATTTATTTATTTATCTATTTATTTATTTGATTATTTATTTATATATTTATTTATTTATTTATCTATTTATTTATTTGATTATTTATTTATATATTTATTTATTTAATTATTTATTTATATAATTATTTATTTATTTGTTTCTTTATTTATTTATTTATTTTATTATTTGTTCAATCATTTATTTAATTGTTTATTTATTAATTCATTATTTTAATTGTTTATTTATTTATTTTCTATTTATTAATTTTATTATTAACATATTTAATTTTTTTTCTGCTTATTTATTTTTTTATCTGTTTTATTTCTTAAACTTTTTTATTAAATTATTTGTTTGTTATTTTTTAAATATTTTACCGTCGTAAATGGATAATTTTATAATTAATATATAAACCATTCTTGTTGGAGCTTTCATAAAGAAAGACGCATAGATAAAGAAGTAGGCTTAGCTGAAGAGAGAGACCGTTTAGTATACCCCTTGTAATCTGACTACAGGGTATAGAAACAGAAACGCCAAGCCAGCAAGGATCTCAGGGAGACGGCGACCCACGATGAAAAAAAAAACAAAGCGTCCGCTTGAATTCCCAATGCCAAACATCAAAAATGCCAACGAATGCAGAACAGAAACAGCAACAGAAACGAAGAAATTGAAGAAAACAGAAGACAGAAGAAGAAGAAGACTAAACAGAACGAATTGTAATGCGAACACAAAAGTTCACAAATTAGCAAATTTGAGAATCTCGGGGAAATGGAACGTACTATATAAAAAACAACAGCAAAACAAACACAAATAAAGCGCAAGGGGCAGCCAACAGCTAGGCAGAGGGAGGGGAGTGGAAGTGGGAGGAAGCGTGGGAGTAAGAACGGGGAGGGGGGGGGGGGGGTAACATGGAAAAGGCGCGCACAAATACAAATGTTTTCTCTCGTGTGGAATAGAAATAAAAAAAGCAACAGCAAGTCCTAGAAGAAGAAGAAGCAGAGCACAGATGAGTAAGAAATGAAACGTCGTGTCCTTGTCACTGAAGTGGGTGAAAGGGAAGGGGGAATGGGAGGGGGAGGGGGAGTGGGAGGTAAAGCTAAGTGCCCCAAAAGGCAGCAGGCAAATATACAAAAAAAAGGCAGTGGGAAAAGCGCACCGAGGGGAAAAGCGGCAGCAATAATAAACAATTGTGCGATGGAAATCCGCGATTGTAATCCGCAATTTTTACGGCTTTTGTTGGCCAGAGCCGGAGACGGAAAATGGGAGAAAGGAGCAAGAAGGCGGCGGGAGACAGGACGCAAGACGGGAACTGCCTGTGGCAGCCACAGCGTCACTTCCGTCACCATTCGACGACGGGCAATCGGGCAACACCATCTTTATTTCATTTTTTTTTTTTCAAAAAAACAATCGCAACGCAATCTGGCAACAACAACAACAACAACAACAACTACAACAACGACAATGACAACAACAAAAGTAACGGCAATAATGCCACAAAACAGTTGACTGACTAAGTGACTGCGGCAAGTTCCATGGGGCAGCAACGGCAGGAGTTGGAGCTGGGCTTTTGGCCCAACTGATGTCCCTGCTTGGCCAACAAACACACACACACAGTGCGAAAAAATCAAGTAGTTAATAAAAACAGGGATTAAAATCAAAACAAATATCGGTTTCGGTTTTCGATAAAAGTTTCTACAATGGAACTTTTAAAACTACAATATGTTGAGGTATATTTTATTAATAGATACTAATGTACACACATATATATCTTATGTTAGTATTTTATCGCGATAAAACGTATTTAAAATTCAAATTAATTTTGAATTTAATACAAAATTGTCTACATACCGAAAATAACAAAAAACTGTTGGCAGAATGTACTGAAATCTTACCGGTAAAAACGTTTCGATGTTTGGATCCCGGACCAGAATTGTTTTTTGTTTAGGTTCCGGATTTATGCCCTGGCTTAAACTTCTAAATTTATACTTGATTTCTTACTTAGATTCACATTACTAAGTTCTAGTATTTTTATACCCTGATGGGGTCTATTATCGTAAGTTTGTTTCAAGTATGTAAACAGGCAAAAAGGAATCGTGGCCGATACCATAACGTATGTATATAGTCTTGATCAGCATTAATAGTCGAGTCGATCTAGCCATGTCCGTCCGTCTGCCTGTCCATCCGTCTGTCTATCCGTCTGTCCGTCTGCCCACCCGTATGAACGAAAGCAACTCAGAGATGGTAAGAGCTAGAAGCTAGAACTTGATCTCCCAGCACTGGTAACATTTGGCAGGTAGATCGATTAATGAAAAAGCTCATAACAAAAGCAGTTTTGTAGCTGGAGACTTGAGATTTGGCACACATGATGAATATTTTGAGGTCGTTGTGTCCATAAAATTTCATCACGATATCACACCCCCTTCGCCACCACACAAGCGAATTTAGGCTACGCCCTGTACTGCCACAGGGTATATTACGGTCGGTCGGCTTGTTGAGCTTGAAACATTCGGTACCTACAACTCAAACTTCAATGAATTCCATAAAACTCTGTAACATTATATTACAAGAAATTTATACTTGATCTATCCATTATCCATGCATTAAAATCATGTCAACTTAATTTGTGTTTATGAAATATTCTTAAAATAAGTATTTCCAACAACACGCAACACTTTTCAGCAGCCAAACAAAATGATTATGACCATCAGGCTTTTAGTTAGTGTAAAATTAAGTATTTTTTACTTAAAACACATATTACAAACTTGATTTGTTACTAAGAATTAATTAACTGAAGTCAAGGATTTTGATCTTAATTAAAAAACGATTTTATAAGTCCAAAAATGTAGTAATTTAGTATGTTCCGTGTTCCTGAAAAATTAATAATAAAACTTACTTGAAGAAAGTACATTAATTCTTGATTTAACTATGTACAATGCAAACTTGTTTTAAGTCCATTAAACTCTAGTTATAACTGATTACAAAAGCATCTTAAAATAGAAATGTGACGCATACTGCAAACTCAAATCAAAATCGTGTAAACTTTATTTGTAAGTTTAAAATATTCTTTATATCAGTTTAATTTACGAACTTTTGCTGTGCGTATTTTGTTTGAAAAACCATTTTAAACCCGAGTTCCCGACTTTTTATGTTTTTATATTTAGTAACTATTGACTCAAGAATTCTTTCCTTTATCTTAAATATACTGTTAAAGAATTTCAATGCTAATTCTTAGCAATTCGCACTTATGTATATCAAGTACTTATTCGAGTTTATTTAATTTTAATTTCATTACGGACTTTTGTGCTATGTGACACAAACTAGATTAAATATTTTAAAAGATTGATTTAATATTTAAAGAACTTGTTCTGTGAGTATTCGCTGTGATAATACGTTTTTTAAACCAACAAAAGAATTGTTGGGCTTTTTTCAAGTAAAAGCTAGAGTATTACTTGACTCAATATTATTTTCTATTATATAAAGATTATTTGTATTGTCTTAAAGAGTTTGTATGCACAATTTTCAGTAATTCCTAAGCAGATACTTAATTGAATGTAATTTGAAATTAATTTCGCTCTATGTACTTATATAGAATTTTCGTAATTTATTCTATTAAGTTTTGATTCAAAATTTCATTTATATTCAGATTATTGGTTAATGAATTTCTGTGCTCATTTCTATTAATTCAAAGAATCTCAGGTACTTGATCTTAATTTTAGTACGGTCTTTTTCGCACTGTGCACAGACACACACACACACACACACAGACACACACACACACACAGAGAGAGAGAGACACTGGCATTGTTTGTGGTGCTGTGCACCTGCAACAAAAGGCAGGCATTGTGGCATTGTCTCTGCGCGTGTCCTGATTGTTGCCGCATGTCCGTCAATTGTCGCCTGAATAAGTTGCAATTTCAATAATCGACGAAGCATTCTAGACGAATTCCAATTCCAAATCCTGAATCAGTGCTGGAACCAGTAAGGAGAACAAGCAGGGGAACAAAAATAACAATGGGAATGGGAATGGAAATGAGATGAGAATGGGAACGAGTTGAATACAATGGCCGCAGGGGCTGCAACCACTGCCGGCGTTTTACTAACTGTAATTTAACCCCATGCCCAAAATGTCATATGAGCATATACAATATGTAAGTGTGTGTGTGTGTGTGTGTATGTATTTGTATGTAGGCTTAATGTGGCCTGGCAACCAATGAGAACTCACCACCCGATTGCATATTGTCAAACGAATATCCTTCAATTTTAGATCGTGATGAAATCATTGAAAAATATAATTTATATTTTTGTTAATGATACTAGAAATAGTCATTAACAAATTTATAATTTATAGAAATTTATTTTTGAGGAAGAGTTCAAAAAAGTTTATTAATGATTTGTAAACTAACGAAATAAGGATTAAAACATAAATAATTGATTAACAAATTATTATACCCTGCTGGAGTATATTATGTGTGTAAAAAGTATGTTAAAGGCAGAAGGAAGCTTAGCCGACCCCATAAAGTATATATATTCTTGATCAGATCCAAAAGCCGAGCCGATATAGCCATGTCCGTCTGTCCGTCCGTCTATCCGTCTGTCCGTCTGCCTATCCGTCTGCCCGTCCGTGCGTCCGTCTGTCCGTCCGTCGGTCCGTCCGTCCGTCCGTCCGTCTGTCCGTCCGTCTGTCCGTCCGTCTGTCCGTCCGTCTGTCCGTCCGTCTGTCCGTCCGTCCGTCTGTCCGTCCGTCGGTCCGACTGTCCGTCTGCCTGTCCGTTCGTCAGTCCGTCCGTCGTCTGTCCGTCCGTCCGTTCGTCCGTCCGTCCGTTTGTCCGTCTGCCTGTTTGTCAGTCCGTTCGCCCGTCTGTCCGTCGTCTGTCCGTCCGTCTGTCCGTCGTCCGTCCGTTCGTCCCTCCGTCCGTCTGTCCGTCCGTCTGTCCGTCGTCTGTCCGTCCGTCAGTCTGTCCGTCCGTCTGTCTGTCCGTCGTCTGTCCATCCGTCTCTCTGTATGAGCGCCTAGATATCAGAGTCTATTAGAGCTAGAGTCACCAACTTTGGTATGTTGCTTTAACTATGGGCTAAATAGCACCACCTTGTGTTAAATCGAAAATACATTTTTTAAAATCCCATAAAAACGAGATTTTAAAGATTTTAAATTTTGGCACACAAGACATAATTCGAGCTCCTAATGCATCCTGAAAATTTCATCGCGATCGCATAACAAACTCGAAAGTTATTCAAAACACAATAATAATCAGTGTCGGGTCAAAGAAAGAGAAAGAGCACTTTGACGTTACTCTAGAGTGTTTGCCCATTTTAATTAAATTAATTAAAACCTCAAGAGTTAAACAAGATATTTGGATCAAGTTTTCTGCATTTTTTACAACTCAGAACCAAAGGAAGTAGAAGAGCATATCGACGTTACAATGCGCTATGGGGAACTATTAGTGTTACTCTTATTTCCATTTAGAAGAATAAGTAAAGGGTCTCTCATAGTCGACTTCGACTGTAGCCTTTCCGCCTGTTTTCAAATGAGTTTATCTTAAAATCCTATGGCTTAAAGTGGTAAAATTCTATTAATGGAACATTCAATGACTAAACAGCTCTAGTTGAAGCTTTTATAAAGGGAATCTTACAGAGAATCTTCAAAGTGGATATCAGTATATCAAGTTAAAATACTAGAAAAATTAAGAGAATTATTGGATAGTATAGTAGCTGGTTTATATGTATGGTAGGATAAAGTGTATGGTAAGATAATATATGTATGTAGTGTAGGAAGATCTTAATATTTGAATCTTATTTATAGAGTCGCAATCATTAATTCTATTTATACTTTACAATTTATATTAAAATATTACATTACACTTTTCCATTCATTAAAAATCGTATCTTACCCATTTTAAATTATTTTCCATTTAATAGAGCTTTAAAAACTAAATCCTGAATTAAGAGAGTTTGTAAATATGCTATGGACTATCTATAAATTGACTTTAAAGTTGTTCAGTGAATTATAACACAGACTCAGAAGCCTGGAAAGTGTTTGAACTACGAATATTGTAAAATATCTATATAAAATATGAGTATTTTAATATTTATAAATATATTACGAAACACAAAGAATAGAAAAAACTTCTGCTAATATAACATAAAATGTTATTGATGAAAATTTAAATTAGTACAAGGATAATGGAAAGAATCGCCTCGAGGACAGGATGACAGTGCACACTGTCGCTTTTCCATTAAAATTAAGACAACATCTTTCGCAGACCCCCCTCCCCACCCCCTTGTTTGTTGTTAATACTTACTACAAGTATATTACTTGTGTCAGTTACTTACTTACTAGTATGTGTGTTTGTGTGTGTGTGTGTGTGTGTGTGTGTGTGCGTAAATGTGCGTGCTGTTAACAGTAGACGGAAAAAAATGTGCTTTTGACACGATAGCGTCCATTGTAAGCGATACTAAATTGGTTTGTTCCTTTGCCTGTTAAAATGTGACTATAATCATGAATGCTTGTGAATGGATGTGAATAACAACCAAAAATTTGTACTGTTCGTCCAGCTGTTTATAAGTAGGAGTTACGCCCACTGCGTACACACCCCCCGTTTGAAGGGGTGTTCAAATGGGTTCAGGAAATATGAAATCCCTTCAATCCCTTCCCTTCCTTCGAACTGAAGTCGGCTTAACTGTGTTCCACTTATAAGTGGCATTGATGTGCTAGCAATAATTGCATATACTTATTAAAGTTCTGATTATGATCATAAGACATTTGGATATTGAGTTTGTTCTCTAAACGTTTAAGCCCTATGAAGAATGTAAGATAAAATAATAGGTATAGTGAAAAAGTTTATTGTTCATCAGATTTTTAAAAAATATATATTTGTGATCTGATTTGAATTTTGTATAAATAACTCATAACTCCATATACATATAACAGAAATATTCTATCACAATTGATTGTCATAAGCATTTATAATTCTTTATTAATCTATTTTTTAGACCCTTTACTTTAAAAAAGTAAAAAGGATCTATTAAGTTTGTCAAAATGTGTGTAACAGGTCGAAGGAAGGCCGGCAGACCCCATAAAGTATATATATTCTTGATCAGCATCACCAGCTGAGTCGATATAGCCATGTCCCTCTGTCCGTCCGTCTGTCCGTCTGTCCATCTGACTTTATGAGCGCCTAGATCTCAGAGACTATAAGAGCTAGAGTCACCAAAACTTTGTATGGTGGTTCGTCTATAGGCTAAGCAGATCAAGTTTATCTTAAAATTTTGACACGCCCCCTTCCGCCACCGTAAATCGGACATTTTTGAAATCCCATATAATGGTCAATTTTAAAACAGGAGCATTGAATTTTGGCACACAGGACAAGCATCTGGGTCCAAAAGTATCCTGAAAATTTCATCGCGATCGGATAATAAACTCGGAAGTTATTCAAGACTTAATATTACTCAGAGTCGGGTCAAAGGAAGAAGAAGAGCATATTGACGTTACAACGCGTTATGGGAACTATTAACGGTACTCTTACTTCCATTTTGAAGAATAAGTAAAGGGTCTCTCATAGTCGACTTCGACTGTAGCCTTTCCGACTGGTTTATTCCACACTTCATTGCCTGACAAATTTCTATAGTCGAAATATTGGTTATAAATTTGTTATAAACTTATCTTTGTTATATTATTTTATATCTGAGAAATTGTCTACATTTTTTCTATTCTTAAACTACTTAAGTAGACTATATGATATATACTATACAATGTTTATAGCCTAACCTTATAAGACCGACGAAGATTGTTAGATACACTGATATTTACAATAAAGAAAAGTATTGTTAATTATATCATAAATAAAATATAAGAAACATTAATCTATTATCTGATTATATTTATTTATTTATAGACAACGCATAACTCTATATAAAACATAAATATTATTTAAAACAGTCAATCAAAACAATTGCAAGTGAATATTAAATAAATTAAATATAAATAAATCTCTATACGTAGATTTTTTTCCTTTTTTAATTGTCTGCTAACTTTCTATAGTTGAAATATTTTTTTTATTTAACGAGGACCAAATATTGTTTTAATATATTATATATAATATTGTTTTGTTATACTCTCTTTTATTTGAGAAATTGTCTAAATTTTTCTATTATAAAACTATTTAAATATACTCCACCATAAATATATATATATAAATCCTGCTGAAGAATTTTAAATACAATAATATTTATAACAAAGATATGAATTTTTGATGAAATCATAAATAAATTACATACAAAATAATCTTTATAACTATGATCTGATATATATTTTATAGAAATAACTAATAACTCTAAATGTAACATAAACATTAGCTTTTTAATTGCATATTAAATGTAATATTTTTAAATCACTGTACATCGATGGTAACCAAATAAAATGTATATATTTTATACCTTCAAATATTCTTTTTAATTTGTGAAATTATCAACATACTATTTCCATTATGAAACTAAGTATATTATACAATATTTTCGCAGATAAAATGATGTTTTCCTAAATCATCATACCCTTCATAATCTTTTGAAACAAAATGGAATAATTTTTACTTAGCTGTAAGGACTGTGCTGCATCCTGCGCATTAAGCTACAAATACGAGGACGAGTATAACCCAATAAACAAATATTTATTTATATGCCTTTATTTGCTTGCAGTTCACAAGGGATTGAAAATTTGATTTAAAATTGTTGAAGCTATTGTATGGCAAACGCCATCATAAGTAATGGCAATGACAAGCGAAGAGAGAGAGAGAGAAAGAGAAAGGGAGAAAGGGTGGGAGAGAGAGAGAAAGGAGCAAGGACAATGAGGATCGTCGAGTGATTATAAAAATTGCACCCTTAAACTATTATGAGTGCCGGGTGCTCTGTAAACAAGATGTCCTCCATATTTGAAGGATACTTCCTTTATATTTGCAACTCTCTCTCTCTCTCTCCCTCCCTTCTCTCTGTCTCTTCCCCCTTCCTTTAGCTCGCTTTCTCTTACTCTGATTCGCCACGTCACTTGATGGGTTCATTAAATCTAAGTACATCCATAAAAAAATGTACATCTGTATGTCCAAATGTTCCACATTGTTAGGGGAGTGATATGAAGTTGCATGAATTTAAATTTACATGTCAATTAATGTGACCATGAAGGACACTTAATGAATGTATTTTTTTTCAAATAAAAATATGCATTTCATTAGCTATATTAATTTTTTAATGCAATAAAGAGACCAGTTACATTTCTTTATATATTTATTTAGAGTTAATTGAAGACAAACCTTATAAATTACGACAATAGTTAATATAGATAAATTATTTCTAAATATTTAAATTGTAAGAGAAAATAGATTGAACACCGTTACAAATTAAATACATATGTATAAGACTTAATTATAGTTATTAACTTTTTTACCATTATTTTGATTTGTACACACATTAATTAATTAATCAATATATATATTTTTATAAAGAGTATAATGGATTTGTGCAAATATATGTAACAGGCATGACCTGTTCGTCGGTCTGTCCGTCTTTCTGTACGTCCGTCTGTCTGTCCATCCGCCTGTCCGTCTGTCCGTTCGTCTGTATGAACGCGTGGATCTCAGCAACTATAAGAGCTAGAGACTTTAAATTTGGAGTATGGGTTCCTAACTACAGTATGCAAGTCAATTTTATTTTGAATTTTGGATATCTCACGCAAATCGAAAGAAAACTATCACAGTCTGAAATTTCAGACAACACAGCTTAACTAAACAGATAGTTGAAGTATATAACAAACGTTGAGCAATTGGCTGCAAGTTTCATAGCGATTGACTCACAAATAAAGGAGATAATTAGGAATTTGTTTTAAATCTAATATTTTATAATTGTTGCACTATTCTTTAGGAGTTGTCGAGCACTGAAAACTCAAACTGATGCGTATAATAAAACAAACTGATGGTTATAATATAATAATAATAATATGAACGATTGCCTAAACAGATGTTTGATAATTTTACATTTTTATCATACTTAGTATTAAAACCAGTGGGAAAGGCTACAGTCGAAGTCGACTATGAGAGACCCTTTACTTATTCTTCAAAATGGAAATAAGAGTAACACTAAAAGTTCCCATAACGCGTTGTAACGTCAATATGATCTTCTTCTTCCTTTGGCCCAACATTGAGAAATATTGAGTTTTGAATAACTTGCGAGATTATTATCCGATCGTGATGAGATTTTAAGGATACATTAGGACCCCGATGCTCGTCCTGTATGCCAAAATTCAGGACTCTTTCTTTAATATTTTTCGTTTCATGGGATTTCAAAAATTTTGTTATCGATTAACGGAGGCGGAAGGGGGCGTGTCAAAATTTTAAGATAGACTTGATCTGCTTAGCTCATAGACGAACCACCATACCCAATTTGGTGACTCTAGCTCTTATAGTCTCTGAGATCTAGGTGTTCATACAGACAGACGGACAGACGGACATGGCTATATCGACTCTGCTGTTCATGATGATCAAGAATAAATATACTTTATGTGGTCTGCCAGACTTCCTTCGACCTGCTACGCACATTTTGACAAACTTAATAGACCCTATTTACTTTTTCTTCTAATAATAAACCATTTTCGCATAAGCAAAAGCAATTCCATTGTATTATTTTGCATTAGTTCAATTTTTTATTGGTTTGATTTTTTTTTAAGGTATCTAATAACGACTTAGTAACCATGGAGAAGAGTGTAAAACTTGCACATAAATTTTGATTCTAAATCAAGCCTTCTTTGGACAATTAAAATGGGAAATACACTTTTGTGACAGCGATTAAAGTGAACATGGAGGTATAGCTTTGGAAGAAATACACTTTAAGATTATTTTAGTAAACGATTGCGGAAAATTATGAAAAATTAAATAATTTTAAATAATTATTTACGTTGTTCAATTAAAATTGCAAGAGAAATATTATTATTATTTGATTATTATTTTGCGAGAAACGAAAATGAAATGAATTGCATCATTTGATAACTATTAATGTGATCGTCAAGGACAAGAGTAAGTGCATTCAATAGAGATACACATATGTATGTTAGAGACATAATAAGTAATTGAATCAGCAATCATTGTGACCATGGATGGACATGATTTAAAGAGTATGATAGAAATACGCTTGAACATGAATTTAGTAGAACTTTTTGTAAAATGGTGAAACGTAAAAAGATGTTAAATTCAAAATATAATGTAGGCATTATATAGCATTTAATGTGACCATGGAGGACAAAAGTTAGTGTATGCCAGAGGGATATAAGCTCATTGAAGTCCTTTTTGAGAAGCGACAATAACTGCATTAAGTAAATGCAAATGAAATTCATATGACGACGATTAATGTGTTTTGGGAGGACAATTGGTCTAAATGCGTTAGATATACTACATATAAGAACATTAAGAAGAATCTAGTCAAGTTAAAGAATATGCAATTAATGTGACCATGGAGGACAGCATAGGGAGTATAACCCGAAAGGGTAGGCGAACTTTGAGCGTAAATTATGCGTCAACTTGAATGCGTTGAACTCGTTTTGCATTCGCTACTCGGACTCGGCACCCAGACTCACACAAGCACTCACACGAGTACTCACACGGCTACTCACACGGGTACTCACACGGGTACTCATACTCGCACTCAGAGGATGGCACATCCTGCTCAATGCTGAATGCTGAATGCCAGGCACCCCAACAACGTTCATTGGTGAGTCAACTGCGGATTAATTAAATACTCACATATACAAATTGTTGTTGGTCGTGTGGCATAAAAGGACGTGCCACATGCCGCATGCCACCCCCCCCCCTCCCCACTGTCCGCTCACCTCCTTTTCAATATGTATAAAAAGATGGGAAAAAGAAAAGTGTGTGGGACGTTCGTTGTGCCATTGTTTTTTTTACATATAACTCAATGCACACCAGTCGGTCAGCACAATGGAGAAGCTTCCTATATAGTACTATATATACTATATACATATACACACACACATATAGAGGCTTATATACATACATACATACATATATGTACATCTGCACATATGAATTCCAATTATGTGTATGATTTGCCGAGTTGTTCAAATATTTGCATGCTTTTACCTTTCAGATGCAATTTTGTCGGCTTCTTTTATGGACATGAGTACGAGTATGAGTGCGAGTATGAGTCCGAGTAAGTGTACTCATACGAATACTATGAATACTACTCAGTCTTCATTTAAATGCAGACAGACAGACAGACAGAGAGAGACAAGGGGAGTAAAAGAGTTGAGAGGAAGTCGTTGTCATTGATCTGAACTTTCTTGGCCACAGCCTGACAATTATTGGTAAGAGACTCCGGGCCTAGAGCCATAAAGATGCGACGTTTCGGAAAAAGGTCTCCACAGTTGTAATGACATTTCGTGTCGGCATGGTAAAGATCTTTTATAGCCCAACGCTCCAATTCAGTTTCAACCTGCAATTAGCGGTTGCTCTCGTCTCCCTCTTGCCAGCTTGATCATACCAAAAAAAAAACAAAAATAACGCATACTACATACATCCACACTCTCATATATTTAGGTACGTGCTCTAAACCAATTACGGCAAAAGACTGACACGAGTTCCAGAGAGCCAACCATCCATATATACATATACATATATGATATGATATGAGACTTGTGGCCTTTTATTGTCCACATTAGTTACCAGCCGGTTCGTGAGCTTCACTTTATGCCAACCTGATGATCCCATTGATAATGACGGCCTCACAGTTAACAATTCCACACAGCTAGTCAATCTTTAATACCCTTACAAGGTAGTTGAAGTTATGGAAATAATCTGAAAAGATCTTGAAATAAAAGTTAAATAGAAACTTTTTGCTAAACAAAACTCTAGAGTTATTAGGTAAACGGGGTCTCCAAGTTATTTTAAAAATTGGAAAAATGGGCAAACTTATACATATTTCAAATCATACGTATACAACTGACATAGTTTCAGAGCTACACAAGGATAAAAATCAAAATAAGTGTGTAAATGTATAAAAAAAATAGCAGTTTTTAATTTTAAATGAATAATTATTTAAATACTAATAAAAAGATAGATTATTTATTTGCAAAATTGTTGAGTAGCTGGAAGAAAAAATAGTAAAAAATAGAGTGACAAAATATATAAGCAGGCTGCGATTGCTAGAAAGATTTATTTATAAATCTAATATATTGATTATTGTATATTATTAATAAAGAAATCTAATAAAGATCTTGGAAAAAAGTAAACATTTTTTAAATAATATGGACTTCACACTAGATAAAAGATTTATGGAATTGTAGAGTAGTCTAAAAAACAAAGATTTTAGAAATCTAGAAAGTAAGTTTGATATTTAAACTCTAATAAAATTAAATGTTACTCAAATAGTTGCAGAGCCGCCCCAAAGAAATAGTCAAAATATGGAATTTCTCAATATAAAAAGGATAACTATATACATATAAAAGTATAGATTATTTGTTTAGGAAATGAAAAGGATAAGTGTGTATATACTCATAGATTATTTGTTTATAAAACTGTTAAGTAGACTGAAGAAAAAATATTATAAATAAGTGGGAAGATAGAGTTTAAGATTGTTTGAAAATTTTATTTATAAATTAAAATAACACATTAAAATTGGAAAAAAATGAGTCACAAAAGGAGACAATTTTTAAATAATATAAATTTTACACTAAGAAAAAGATTTATGCATTTGTAGCGTTGTCTATATGTTTTATGTTTAAATTCTAATAAATGTATATATAATTAACGATCAGAGTTGACAAAACGCATTGAAAATGTAAAAAGATCAATTGGTTTTCTCAATTTTAACAACCTTTACCAAGAAGCACACATACCCTATGTTTCTCTGGGTATATAATTAGTGTCATTCTGTTCATATCGCATCTTCATAGCGCCTACTGCTGATGATGATCATTTCTTTGGGGCTTTCATCTCTTTTGTCGCGGGTTTGTCGTTGGTTTTCGACTTGATTAATTGAAGAACTGAAGTTATGTGTGTTGTGCTCACTTTGTTGTTTTGTTTTCTTCGCTCTTTGGGTCCGTTGTTTTTTTCTTCTTCTTTTTTTTTCTTCCACTGGCCTAATGCCTGCCAGGTGGCAGTCAACTCGTCATCTACAACCACAGTCGCAGTTCATCTCATTGATGTGTACCTTAATTATAACGCCATCGAGTTGCGTCATCATTTACAAGCGCCGCCGAAAACCCAAATCTAAATCAAAGCAACCATAATAATTTTATACAGATTACAAGTAAATAGCTAGAATATTCTTTAGAATTAGTTATTTTATTTTAAGAAGATTTCTAATGTTGTTTGTAAGCTGTACGTATTGAATTTGGCCCAAATAGGTGATTATATCGAGGTGGTAAACGATGTTATAATATCAAAAGACATATCAGTATATGAATTAAAGATAGAAGATCTTATAGTAAATTTATATAAATTTTTACACATAGGTACATTTTTAATAAAGATTATATATGTTATAAAAATTATTAGAATTGAGTAAAGGATATCTCGTATTTAAGCAATCGCTGCTGGAGTGATTCAATATGTATCAGACAGACAATTGGCATCTTCGATTCTTTCAGATAGATTACGAATGGAATAATATACAGAAAGTAATAGAAATTAAAGGAAATTAGTACAGGTAATCTTTGCTTCGTGCACTCCCCAAAAGAGCAAATAGAACTTATTAAATAATAATAAAATAATGCAATTTTAACTCAGATACACCAACTAAAATTGTTAATTAATATATACATAGAATTAAATAAAACTGAATAGAGAAATAATAAATAAAGTAAATAAATAATTGAAAGTCTAGTGACGAAAGCATATTCACGCTATAAAATTTCTGATATCAAATAAAATAAAATAATAAAAACGTATTATGTAAAACCATCAAAAATAAAACTTCTACACGAGTTGAAAGTCTAGTGACGAAAGCATATTCACGCCCCAAAATTTCTGATATCAAATAAAATATTAGAAATACGTTTTATGTAAAACCACCAAAAATTAAACTTCTACATAAAGTAAAACTCTAGTGACAAAAGCATATTCACGACCCAAAAATTGTGATATCAAATAAAATAAAATAATAAATACGTATTATGTAAAACTACCAAAAATAAAACTTCCACACAAGATGAAAGTCTAGTGACGAAAGCATATTCACGCCCCAAAAATTCTGATATCAAATAAAATAAAATAATAAATACGTATTATGTAAAACCAGCAAAAATAAATCTTCTACACGAGGTGTAAATCTAGTGACGAAAGCATATTCACACCCCAAAATTTCTG
The DNA here is from genome assembly GCA_958299025.2 of Drosophila histrio. Classification (NCBI taxonomy): domain Eukaryota; kingdom Metazoa; phylum Arthropoda; class Insecta; order Diptera; family Drosophilidae; genus Drosophila; species Drosophila histrio. Next base: position 41,650,542 of record OY282582.1, read on the forward strand.
TTGAGCAATATTCAATTTAATATATAAACTATTGTAGCTTTATTCTCTAAGTTACACTCAATTTGTAATTGCGTGCTAATTTTGTAATAATAATAATAATAATAATAATAACAAAAATAATTTGACATTCTGCACATTGAACAATAAAATAAAAAATAAATAATATACATGTGATAAATAAAATAAAATACTTGTTATGTAAAATAAAACAAATTAAAACATGTTAATTTAATTTTTCTCATTTTAATATAACCAATCACTAAGCATATATTATATGTGACTAACCTCCTTAACATAATTGATAATTGTAGAGGTCATACCTAATTAAATGTAATTAAAATAACTGTTTACAGGCTACCCCCTTTACGAGCACTCTCTTCTAAAGCAGTATTTATTTTTTATAAATATTAAATACATTAAATAAAACAAATATGTATTTATTTTCCCTTAATCTGACGTATGTGAAACCCTCGCAAATATATTAAAATTCAATCATGTAATCGACAAAATCCCATCAATGGCGTCGATATAAAATCAAGGTATGTTATGGCATCGTATGTTAATTAATTAAGTAATTTAATCACTTAACATGTATTATAATAAGAACGTCCTTAATCTAAGTCATAATTGATTAAGACATACTTAATCAAAATTAATTTCTTGTTTATAAATATAAAATAAAAATCTTAATAAGAAATGAGTTTCTTCTCATAACTCTGCTGTTATTTATATGTTTAAATTTTCCTTTAAACTGACGTATCGGCAAATCCCATCAAAGGCATCGATATAAAATCAAGGTATGTTATGCTATCATCTATTTAAAAAATCTATTTTATTTCATTTCTTTGTTATTTGCTCTTCAAGTATTAAACATTCTATTGAAATGGACAAAAAAAATGCTAAACTAAGACAATTATAATTTTGGTAAATGCAAAATAGCATAAATAGAGCAAGAACAGAACAAATAAAACAATATGGAAATTCACAATGCAAATCCCATCAACGTCGGATTAGTTAAAAGAAGTTGAGCATTCGATGCAGTCGAAGCAGTCGAAATGGGAAATTGGGAATGGAAATTGGGAAAAAGGCTAACGCCGGATTTTTCTTTTGGATACGCCTGCTTAAGATCAAGGTAAACACAACAGTCGAGCACAATGTGGACACAATGGCACAGTGTTGCGAATGAATAATTATAATAATAGGTCAAGCAGGTTGAACAAAGGTTGGGCACGAAGGATCTGGCAAAGGATCTGCATTGATCCTGCAGCGTTGCCCGTTTCTCTTTGCCTGCCGTAGCGCCATGCGCCTGATTCTTTTTAGCCTTTAGCGCACAATAACAAAGCAACACCGCAACCGTATCGGCCAGTTAGTTGAAGCATGGTTCAAGCATGGTCGTACCGTACGGGCGGCACATCACCGCAAAACAATAGCGACAAACGGTAAGCGGTAAGCGGTGAACGGTGAGAGGTGAACGTTGCTCGCAGCAGGCAAAACAAAAGCCATGAACAGCAAGCGTTAAATACGGCAAGAGTAGTGAAATGGCAATGGGCCAAAAAGAGCAGTCATTACCCCAGAGAGAAAGAGCGAGATAGGGAGTGTTGAGTGTTGCCAGGCCCTTCTCTGCCTGTATCGAGGGACTACAGTAGCAGCGCGGCTTACAAAAGGCACAAAGGGCACAACACAACTAATTATCCTATTCACATCAAGTGTGTGTAATTACTCTCCCTCTTTCTTGCTTACTCTCACTCTTTCTCAGCGTCTTTGGCACTGGCTGTGATCTCAAGTCCATGATCGATACCGTGTGCCGCGATCCTGACCAAATGCCCAAAGGGACGGACACCAGCATCTTCTCAGTGCATCTTCTGCTACTGATACACTGAGAGAAAAAGCAAGTGTAGAAGTATCTAACAAGGCAAAATTTCATTTACATATTTAAAACACCGACATGAAATGAGGAATTTGAAATGTTGAGTAAATTCTTTCCATTGCAGCTATAAAGTTCTTATTGCATACTGTAACAAGTACTTTAAATAAATGCAATGGAAAATAAATGAATAAATATAGTTATAAATGCCATTTACATAACAATTGAACTCTTCATGGACTACATCAGTTAAAATTGTAGTTTAATTATTTAATAAAATATAAACAAAATAGATACAATTAAGTATAAATTAGAAAATATATTTAGAATGATATAAATGAGACATAATAATGCATTATTGTATTTGTCTAATTAAATATTTATTTTCTTATATTATATTAATTTAAAATAACTACCTTAAATAAATACAATTATTGAATTAATTGTAGTATTCAATATCTAAATTGTTGTTATAAATAATATTGTTTGTTGACAGCAACGAAACATTGTGACTATTGTCTTAATTGATATATATTAATATACTTTTAAAGTACAGACATAATTAATAAACAACAAATAATTAGATAAATAAATAAATAAACTAATCAATACAGAAAAAAATATATATAAATTAATATTATAATTATAATATAAAATTAAAATTAACTCAATTATCAGAAGTTTGTTTGACATTTCCATAGTATTTATTTAGGTAATTTATTAACAGAGATGACACATTTCAAATTAGTTCAGCTTAACAAAAGAAATATCAATAATTATGAAATATTTAACACATATATTTATTTGCTCTATTTGTATGGCCAGAGCTGTATAACTGTTTAGTTTGATGAGCTGATTTAATGTTGTCAATTCACTCTGATTGCCTGCTAATTTCATCGTTATGTGGATGAAATATCCCATAGATGTTTAACTTATTACATAGACTATGTGTAGGATAATCAACTACTCCGAAATATCATAAATTGCTCGAAAAAACTTCGTTGTATAAAAAAACACTTTATTTCTTTTGGCAAATACTTCAATCAATCTAAGCAATGCGCTATAAAATTATATACTGCAAAATAAGTTGATCATAACAATCGAAGTAATTAAGATTTTCATACACAAATTCAGCATTGAAGAACAGAAGTTTATTTCTCAACACACTTGATTCTTGACAAATGCCTTGATCAAACTGTATAGTTTTATTAAAATCAAACTATGTACAATAATATGAAAGTGCGATCAATTGATTCATTTGTTATACCCTGTGTCCATTAAAAATGGGCAAAAGCGGTATAATGAATTTGTGTGAATGTATGTAACAGGCAGAAGGAGGCATCTCCGACCCTAGAAAGTATATATATTCTTGATCAGTATCAATAGCCGAGTCAATTGACACCTGTCCGTCTGTCTGTCCGTCCGTCCGTCCGTCTGTCAGTCCGTCCGTCTGTCAGTCCGTCCGTCCGTCTGTCCGTCCGTCTGTCCGTCCGTCTGTCCTTCCGTCTGTTCGTCCTTCTGTCCGTGTGTCAGTCTGTCCGTCCGTCCGTCTGTCCGTCCGTCCATCTGTCCGTCCGTCTGTATGAACGCGTGGATCTCAGCAACTATAAGAGCAAGAGACTTCAAATTTGGAATGTAGGTTCCTGAATACCATACGCAGATCAAGTATATTTTAAATTTTCAATACCAAGTCCCGTTGGTTTTAAAATTAGAAAAATCACCATAACATAAGCAATGTTAAAGCTAGAGTCTTGAGATTTGGCACACATAATAAGAAACTTGGGCTTAATGTGCCCAGAAATTTTCATAGCGATGCCACGCCCCATTCGCCCACAATTGGTAAAAGCTGATAACAGGAGCAGTTTTATAGCTAGTTTTCTCAAAATACTTTTGTTTTAAGACTTGCACTGGGTATCCTACTGTCGCGCTCGCTCGACTGATCGGCTTGTTTTAATATAACAATTTTAACGCATTCATATTAAATAGTTTGTTGGACAAATCTTAGCAAAATCTTTTAGCTACCATAACTCAACTTCTATAGTATCTATAGAAGCGAAGAATCTGCTATGGTTTTATCTTCAGGCATACATACATATATGCAAACCCCTTAAAACTGATCAATCTAAGTATTTAAAACTCTTATAGCTTTATATATAATAATTTTCTTAACCCTTCAATCGATTAATATCGCTATCATAATGCATTGCTTGGGGGAAAACTTTCTTTCATTTCTTTTATAGGGTTAGCATTTTTCTTCCATTTGTCTATGTGAGAAAACATTCTAGTAAATTTCTTCGCCTTCCATCGATTTGTATTCTACACCTATTTCGCTCAGTGTAGCATATCCTGCCTGCTGTTTTCCGTTTTTGTCAGTTTCAATTTGTTTGCTGCCGTGGCAAGTAGTAGACCCAAAGCCAATTACCGATTATATCTGCCTGGCAACTGGCAAACTGGCAACTGGTAAACGCCGCCTCATCATTTTCGCACACGTCCCACGCAGTTTGTCAGTTGTTAACTGTTTGTGACAATGGGCAAAGGTCATAGGGCACACACACACACACACACACAAACACACACACACACAGAGATAGACAGCGGCAAATCAAGCAACTGTCGTTGCAACAAATTGTTGACCAGCTTGTCTGTCTGTCCGTCCGGCTGTCCGTCAGTTTGTCAGTCCATCAGTCAGTCAGGTGAGTGCGTTAGTCAGATGCCAGAGGAACATACGTTAATCATCAATCAAAATCATAGCACCAAGCATTGCATCAAGCCCAACTACTTTACCTGTCCAAATCCAAAATCCGAAATTCGAAATCCATATAACAATCCGAGTACAAAATCGTATTCCCAATCCACATTGCCCACATTGGGTGATCTGGCATGATTTTTCGACTCAAGATGAATCGGCCGGATTGTTCGCACCCCGTCGATAAGCAGTTAATTATATTTATTCTCATCCTGTATTTTTGTTTTCCACCTCCCTCCTCCTCCTCCTCCTCCTCTTGTTCTTTCTCCTACTACCTATGGGCGTTTTCTAATGCGGCGGCATCGCTTTGTGTTTTCTTGAATTTATTCCAAGTACGCGTGTCTAGTTGCACTTTCCAGCATTATTTTCGTCGATGTTTCGGCGCCAGGAATGATTAATCAATGGCAGTCAATACTACACACACACACACACACACACACACACACACATCTTTAGGGCATTGCAACAGTTACAGTGTATTGTCTCTGGTTGTGCTCGCACTTGAAGGAAAACCGTATAAATCATAATTTCATTTCCAAATTGTACATCGTCAATCAACATAATGAAATACCATTTCATGGCCGAAAAAAAACTCAAGTAATCTACTAAAAATGACCCAGCACTTTTGATCGATCAAAGGTCATCTCTATCGCTATCTTCGTCTCACTCTCTCTCTCTCCCTCTCTCTCACTCTCTCTCTCTCTCTCTCTCTCTCTGTCTCTCTCTATCTTTCCTTTTCCATCTAAATGTACTTGATATGGTCTTGATCTCATTTGTCTAAAGATATTTTATTAGATTAATCTGATTGTATGATAATAATATACATTTTAAAGTTATATCTTATTATTCTATTTATTTTTAATAACTCTAGATAACTTTTAATTTTAATAATATAATGTACATATTATAATATATACATATAAAACAAATATATAATATGCAAACAGGAATAAAATATTAGGAATTTACAGAAGAATCTGCCTTCAGAAATCATCAAAATGTTTGATCTTGCAATGTTTTATTACTTGTATATACTTAAATGTATTAAAGTTATCTAAATCATATATTTTAATAGTTTCTGGTATTCTATATATTCACATTTCTTTTGATAAATCGTATTGAATCATATATGAATAATACATTTTTTTTCTGTTTCTCCTTCTAACTCGAATCCTTTAGTAATTGTAAAACTATTAAAGTTTTTTTTTGTCTCTCACAGAAATGTTAGATCTCAACAAATGAGAACTTTAAAACTACACTGATAAAAAGAATATTTTTTATTATTATTAAATTGTTATTTAATAAAATATGTGCGTATTAACATAGGGAATTCCATAAATCATATTCAAATCACATTTGAAATACTTAAATTTAAAATATGTTAGCGTGTTTTGATCAATATGAAGAAATAATTGAGTCAATGTGAAAATCAATTATTTAAAATTGTCCCATATTTATTTGAATTGTATTTTACACAATGTGCAAGTTAAAAACAAGACTCCAAAAAATAAAAAGTATTTTAATTATAATGGGATTGATTTTACGCACACAGAGCGAAAAAATCAAGTATTTCGTACATAAAACGTCACATTTCATACTTGATTTCTCACTAAGAATGAAATTACTGAAGTTAAGAATCTTGATCTTAACTCAAGTACGATTTCTTAAGTCTGAAAAGTCAGTATTTTCAAATTTAAAAGTGAGTTCGAAGCATACTTGAACCAAGTACATTCAATCTTGATTTAAGTACAATTCACACTTGTTCTAGATCCCTTAAATTCTTTAACTGTAAGTACACAAGTATCTCAAAATACAAATATGATTATGGTTTTTAGTTTATAACAGGCTTAAATTAGAATTGTGTAAACGTAGATTGATTGTGCGAAATGTTCTTAAAATAATACCACACGCTGCCTAATAAAATTGGGTGTTAAATACTTTCAGACAGTGTGAAAGTTGGCGAAGATTGACTATAGAAAATCGTCCTCCTGTCTTAACTTCTCGATGTCCATTAAAATGCTCCTTATAGCAGACAAGCTACAACCATTTGAGAATTCTAAGCAAGAAATCGCAAAAATGATTTAAGTTGAATAAATCTTGATTTAAGATGTCACAAACTTGTTTAGTGGGTATTCACTGTGATAATCTGTTTCGAGCCCGAGCTCCGAACTTATATCTAGAATTTTCATGCTCATATCCAGTAAATCTGGAGTTCTACTTAATTCAAGATTGTTTACTCTTATATCAAGAATATGTGTATGAATTTGTTCACTCATGTTCAGTAATTCGTACTTGTATGAAGTATGGATTTCAAGAATGGGAAATACTTAATTCGAGGTCATTCGTACTTAATTTTAGTACGGCATATTTCGCTCTGTGCATATATATTTTGTTTAATTATATCGCTAGCTCTGGCCATAAATTATGAAATACTTGATTTGGAGAAAATTCCTTAAAATCTACTTTATTTATGGGTCAATCGCTATGAAATTTGCAGGAAATTGTTAGATTTTGTTATAATGTTAAGTTAAATTGTGTTATTTTAACAAAATGTGAGAAAGCAATAGTTAATATTAATTTTACGTTTGACAATTCATTGGCCAGTAGCTTTTAGCTTTTCTTCATTGTGTGTCGTGTGTAGCTTTCAGCTTTTTTGCACCGACACAATGTAAAGCGCCACAGCGGCCGACAGCGCAAGTCAGATTAACATATGCGCTCTCGCTTGCGCAAATGGCATTATCATATGCTCTCTTGCTCTGGCCAACAATTCTGAAATTATGGACTTACAAAAACTTCTTTACTATCATCTAGTAGATTTGTGGGTAAATCGATCGATGAAGCTTGCAGCAAATTGCTCAATGTTTGTTATATATACTTCAACTATCTGTTAAGTTAATTTGTGTTATCTTAGAATTTTAGGCTTTTAAAGTTTCTTTTGAGGTCAGATATCAAAAATTGAACATAAACTTGACCTGCGTATGATATTCAGTTATCTACATACCAAATTTGAAGTCTCTATCTCTTATATGTAATTGCTGAGATCCACGCCATCATACAGACGAACGGACGGACAGACAGACAGACAGACAGGAGTCAATCGACTCGGCTATTGATACTGATCAGGAATATATATATACTTTATAGGGTCGGAGATGTTTCCTTATAATTATACCCTGTGGGGGTATATTAAGATTGTTAAAAGTATGTAACGGGCAAAAGGAAGCATGGCCGACCCAATAAAGTATATATATTCTTGATCAGCATCAATAGTCGAGTCAATATAGCCATGTCCATCTATCCGTCGGTCTGTCTGTCTGTCTGTCTGTCTGTCTGTCTGTCGGTCTGTCCGTACGAACGAAAGGATCTCTGAAATGGTAAGAGCTAGAAGCTTGAACTTGGTGTCCCAGCATTGGTAATTTTTGCAGGCAGATCAAATTTTTCTCTTTTTTTTTGGATGCCACGCCCTCTTTGCCCACAAATTAAGTAAAAGCTTATAAAGCAAGCAGTGTTGTAGCTCAAAAACCTCATAACAAAAGCAGTTTTGTAGCGAGAGACTTGCGACAAATTAAAAAAGAGAGACAAATTTAAAAAAACGAATTACTAGAGAATTTCATCTGGAGTGAATTTGAGCGGGTTCCTGTAGACCCACAGGGTATATTACGGTCGGTGTCCCGACTGTTCCGCTTGTTTTAACATACATTTGCACAAATCCGTTTTGCACTTTTCTGCCCATTTTTAATGGACACAGGGTATAAATATAATACTTAATTAAATATGATATGTTCAAAATGATTTACTTTATCTAACATTCATTTAGTTTACGAGGTATAAATTTTATCTCTACTAAAATATATTTGGGCGTATGTATATATGTATCCATTAATTTAAACTATACGAAATTTCCAACTATATTTTATTAGTATAACGTTCATAAATATTATAAATAGATAATGAGATTTGATTTAAACTTGAACAAATTGCTCGTCTCTTACTCAATTCATATACATATTACAAATTATTTCATCAATGTATTTGGTCTGACAACATGTCATTGATTCATCATTCAAAATAAATAATAATTATTATTGTAGCTTTTAGAAAAAAATAAACCGGTCTAAACTTTGGGCAGCTCAGGAAACTTGCACCCCCTTTTAAATAGTATGTATGTATATACGGCGTACTGAAAAATGGGTTATTCAAAATTATCAACCCGTCATTTCCGATGGTCTTATTAATGAAATTTTTCATTAGTCTCGAGAAAAGGGGTGGGTATGGGCCACACCCCCTTTGAACTGCGCTTTATTCAAATCGCTGAAAAGAACGCAATTTGTAAAGAGTTGAAATCGATGCCAAATACAAAAAAAAGAAAACAAGAGAAAGAGAAGGAGAAGGAGAAGGAGAGAGAGAGAACATTTTGGGGTGACCATCTACTAACATCTAACACTCTGATAGATTATTGCTTGGTAAGCTGTACTAACTATTATAAAGAAACTCCATGTACTGTAGTCTTAATATGAGAATTAATGTGACATTCCAATTGGATTAACCATTTCCAATTGTATCAGCTACTCTTCTTATCAGTTAAAGAACATCAGCTGTCAGCTTACTTGATAAGTCAACAGATGGCGCCAGCGTATGACTGATCGTTGGGTTTGTGTATTTGCTAATAAATTAGTGTGGCCAGCTGCGATTATATATCTTTTTTTTTATATCTTATCATGTAAAGTAAATAAATAGAAAATAAAATAAAATAAAATAAATTATAAGATAAGAGTTTTTACAAAATGATGTAAATTCAATGCCGTAGTCTTACAATTAAGGAAATAATGATAATAATGATTTTAAAGCACATTTTAAGATGTTCCTTGAAACTATAAAATTTAGGAAAATTTTAGAAATATTTGTTATTTTTTCTTTATCACTGCATTTACATAATTGCGTTAATTGCGCGTCGCGACTTTTAAGATATTAATCATTTAAAACTATGGGAAGACAGCGATATTTAATGATCTCTTAACTTCCCGTATTGAAGTCAGTCTTAAACATAACTCTGAAAAATATATAGATATAACATTTGCATTGTTTTTTTAGTTTAACAGGTAGAACAATTTTCTCCTTTCGTAGCCACTCCATAAATTCGCTACTTTCTTTTTTGCAAGCTTGACACTCTTCGCCTCACAACACTTCAAATTGACGAACTTGGCGATGACATATTGCACATGCCAACTTATCAATGATACCATCAATTAGAAAACAAATTCACGATCATATGAATAAAGTTCACGTAATAATCACAATTAAAGAACATGCTCCGATAGAAGTCACGAGTACAATTGCTAGAATATGTAATGAAATAAGTTAATATTATGATACAAAATTAGTTTTAGTATAAGTATAAAAGTAGAAATAAGCGAAAGTAAAGGTATAAGTATAAGGATATGCATAAATTTAAATATAAGTATTAGTATTTGTATCAAAGATTTCTCGAGAGGAAAAGAATAGGAAAGTTATCTGTGGGTTTGCAAGAACCTAATCAAAAATTTCCTAGAACTGTCTAAATTAATAAATTGGCAACATCTTAGCCAGAGGTTGGCAACATCTTTTCAATAAATTGCCAGCAGCTTCTCAATAAAATGTCTTAAGATTTTAATTTGTATATTTATCTAATGAAGCCAACAATGCTTTACAAAGTGCTAACACAGTCAATAACTCTTATGCCAATAAACTTGCTGTTAAATTTCTGTCAGTTAATTTCTGTGAAATATTAAATGAAGCAAATAAAATGCAATTAAGCCAAATATTAAAGAACATTTAAATGTAAAATAAGACTGATTTCTTGTTAAAATTTCTTCGAAATCTATAGAAATTTATGATTGCTTTTAAATAAGTACACAGTAAAGACAGTGCGAGCTTTAAGCGATATTTATGTGAAAGTCATTTGGCTGTAAGGTCGGTCGGTCGGTGGCATCCACCGGATATTAAATTAAACGAGAATGAATTTTAGAAAAAATCAGGAACTGTCTAAAACAATCAAACGTACTTGCTTGCTTCCGCTTAATTAATTTTAAACCCTAAATTCTGGCTGTGCCAACAGAGAGTTTTCCGCTGCGAGCCGAAAATGCCCCTGGGTCACATGCGAGTCATATACGAGTGCACAGAAACGGAAGGGAAGAGAGATGGGTGATGGGTGATGGGAGATGAGAGATGGGAGAGGGAGAGGGAAAAGGAGTCACAAAACGGGAGCCCAATGAAAATGTTGTTCATGTGAATGCAAACGGTTTGTCACTGAGCACCCTGCATATATCGTAGTACATATATTGGTAACAGACTTTTGGGCCCGTTTCTGTTGCTGTTTCTGTTTCTGTTTGGTTTACCCATTCCCCTGCTCATTATGAACAAATTAAAATCTAATTGTAAAGACGACAAAGAGCAGGCAGGGGGGAAGAGTCAAAATGAGGCTGCCACAAATCAAGCAACAAAGAGTAAACTTATCCCCAGGTCGTCCTTCCCCCCGCCCCACTATAGAGAGCTACTACCAGTTACGGGTACTCGGGTGGTAACTGCCCCACCATCAAGAGTCGCAAATGCCTATGCGGACATTCCTTTATGCAAATTAATTTCAATTGATTGCGTTTGAAACACTTTTTATTTTGACATTCCACTGACGCAAACACATTATCCATTATCCTTAGATAAATAACAACAACAGCAACAACAAACGAGAACAACAAGAACAACGAGAACATTACATTGCTTTGATGTTATTCATGTGGACATTGTATGGCATAATATTGTTATTTTATTGTACAATGGTTTGCACTTCGGGCTACTTGGACTACTATTTTTAGCTCTTCAGCGGAAATTGGACAGGGGTTTTGGGTTCTCTGTGCAGATGCCACAAAAGGTCAGTTATTTTTGTTCTACCTGTTCTTCTAGTATAAAGACGCTGGGAATAATAATCCCTTTCAGTCCCTGGCTTTATTTATTTCACAGACATGGATTGCGCTGACTCGCTGAATCTTGCTACTCCTACAACTTGCCACAGGAATCTTCTTACAGTATAATACAAAAAAAACCAGTCGGATAGCCTAAAGTCGAAGTCGACTATGAGAGACCCTTTACTTATTCTTCAAAATGGAAATAAGAATAACACTAATAGTACCCCATAACGCGTTGTAACGTCAATATGCTCTTCTTCTTCCTTTGGCCCGACATTGAGTAATATTGGGTTTTGAATAAATTCCGAGATTATTATCCGATCGCGATGAAATTTTCAGGATGCATTAGGACCCCGATGTTTGTCCTGTGTGCCAAAATTCTAAATTCGTTTTATGGGATTTCAAAAATTTTGTTTTCGATTTACGAAGGCGGAAGGGGCGTGTCAAAATTTTAACATAATCTTGATCTGCTTAGCCCGTAGACGAACCATCATACCAAATTTGGTGACTCTAGCTCTTATAGTCTCTGAGATCTAGGCGTTTATACAGACAGACAGACAGGCGGACGGTCGGACAGACGGACATGGCTATATTGACTCGGCTGTTGATGCTGATCAAGAATATATATACTTTATGGGGTCTGCCGGACTTCCTTCGACCTGTTGCGCACATTTTAACAAACTTAATAGACCCTATTTACTATTTAAAAGTAAAGGGTCTAAACAAACTTATGTGCCTGGTGCGTCTACTATTTAAAATAATTCCCGTTGTAGAGAAAAATCGTTGAATAGTTTAATTATTATCTGAAGATGTCATAAATCGTGATTTTTCGGGCCTACCGCGCTTTGGGTTTCTGCTTAGTCCCGGGCCCTTAGGAAAAAAGCCCGCTTTCGATTTTCATGCACGAAGCACGAAAGATTTTTTGAAATATACCGCGGGACACGAAGCCCGAAAAGACCCGTGCCCACCTCTAGTTGGATTTACCTAACCGAACCTTCTTCTTTTAAATTTTGGAGACCTATAGCCTTGATAGTAGCGCAAATCTGCAAATGAAACTTGATAAAGGTTAGAATTATAATTAAGTTGGCTAAGAAACTAGATTATCTAATCTCGTAATTTGCAAAAACATAGCAAATATATTATTATGCATTACCTGAGTAAACTAAATCCCCACTTTAACAGTTCTCTGTTGAACTTCTATGTATATCATATAACAACCATATTATTCAGACATACTTTTCAACAACAGGAACACATTTTGACGTAACTTATATACGATAACTACTATAAGATTTATTATTATTTTCTTCAACTTGTTTAAATTTTGCATGATATTTGTCGAGAAAATTTCGAAGTGATAGAAGTTGATGCTCTTTAAATATTACGATTTCTCGTACATCTGTGATGAGTTGACAAAATGTCGAAAAATTTGAATCTGCAATTACCAACTGGCGTCTGGTTTAATTAATGAGAGTGACTTGTGCAATGAGGCTCGGATATTGGTAATGTTTCAGATTTTAACGAATCATCATCATGTCTGCTCCCAAAAATATGTATGTATGTACTATGTGTGTGTGTGTGTGTTTGTGTGTGTGTGTGTGTGTGTTTGCTGTCACTTAGCCATTAGTTTCTCTGTGGATTTGTGGCAACTCTCAGGATTTAAGTTATGCACAAATGACAGACTGTCCCCGGCGTAATATGCAATACAAACAAAGATGAAACAAAGCAAATCACGCAAGCAACTGCCATGTAGAAATAATAATTGAAAACTCTCCCCCACCCCCCACTCCTCAGACTTCCCTTCAATGTCATCCCCTCTACGCCACTGCCTATGACAATCATCAATCATTTAGGTGTTGTTGCTGTTGCGTGATGTTTGACCAGAAGCGTGTGTTGGGGGGGGAGGGCAGGGGATGGAGAAGGTACACGAATGTGGAACATTCGCCAGGGCTACAGGTCACTTTTAGGGCAGAACAAATTAGCGTGCCCTTGTGCTGACAACATCTTTTGGGGAGAGCGTAACTCAAAAATGATGAAAAAAGAGATGTAGATGTAGAAATTGCGAGCTAATGAAAAAGTGCGTGAATGTGGAAGTTGGAGAAGAGAACGAGTTTCAATTTGTATTTATTAATTTATTTCAATACCTTGTGTTATCATTAAGTGCTTTAGTAAATATGATCATGTGCAGGAGAATTAATGTTCTCAATATTATCAAGTCAGTTAGTGGGAGCTGAGCTAATTGATTGGCATTTTGCGATATAGTATGATCTGTTATTTATGTAAATTTCGTAGAAGATGAATTATTGTCAAATGAATTATTGCTCTGCAAAAGAAAGAATAAAATCTGTGATGAAATATGCTGTAGAATGTCAAATAAACGGTTGAAAGATGCAAACAAAGTTATTACATGTCAGAGTTTCTTCAAAATGTACAAGGATAGTACTTCAATTTCTTAAATTAATCAAATTTAAACGCTGAAAATATGTAGCGAACAATCAATGAGCAATTTGACAATTGTAATGGAAATTGCTAAAGTTTTGACATTGCTATGAGATCTAGAATAACAATCAAATCGATATCATCTATACTGATTTCAGCAAGGCCTTTTACTCAGTTAACCATTTCCTTTTCTTACATAAGCTTGACCTAATTGGTTTAAAGCAAAGAACTCAAAAATTTATATTTCATATCTTTTTTTAAGTCTTTTCGAGTGTTTCTGTTGTTCCCCAAGGTAGTCATCTCTCTTTTTGAGACTGTTCATAAATCTAACTACATTCTCGAGTACTAATGTATGCGGATGATGTTAACATTTGTCTGCAATATATGGGTTGGCCATGCCATATTAAATTGCAGGAAGATTTTGACTCTTTTTCAGTCATGGTGCTGTGTGAATCTATTAAAATTAAACAGTTCAAAATGTAACTCGATGTCAATTTACCGATCTAACCCTTATTTGGCGGAATACCCGCTGTATGAAGTACATCTTGACAGGATGACTATCGTGAATGATCTAGGTACTCTTCCAGATCATAAACTTACATTTTCTGGCCATATTTCTGAGACTGCCCTCATATGCTAATAGACTTCAATTAATTAACCTTCCCTTCGTAGAATAATGGTTGGTGTATCTTTATAAACTTACTGCCGGTGACATTGACTCTGTGGAATTAATGTCACAGCTCAACTTTTCTGTTCCCTTTAGAGTATATAGAAATTAGACACCTCTTCTTCTTCGTCTTTGTAGATCAAACTACGCATTGCGTGAGCCTTTTAAAATCTTATGTTCTGACTATAATAGATAGAGTCATGTTTTCTCGAATGCTAACTCAATTTTTCAACTTAAAATTTTACTAGTAACTCACTTAGTAGCTCATAATTAGTTAAATTTTCTATTTTCTCCTTCCGTTTTCCTACTTATGTCCGTAGCTCCATCCATTGAAGCATCCAGCAGCTTCTTTGCGGCGTTGAAACGCAACGCTACGCAACCACAGCCATCACGAACTCCCACTAGGGAGTCGACCTCAATGAGAAGTCTTGGAGAAACTATCTCAACCCGTGGTACCGAAATTAAGGGATCGTATCCCCTCCCCATTTAGCTCCGAAAAGCTCGGGAATTGGGTCCGGGTTGTTCCTTAAGTCGTCAAGTCGTACGACAAGCGGTAATATACTATGGTGAAATTCTAAAACCCGCCAGCCAAACGGGTGAGCTCGGAACTGACAGTCCAGGTATCTCATACGACAAGCAACATGCGACAGCGACATGCGTTGTGGAGGAATTCTCAGACCCGCCTACCACACAGGTGGGCCTAATTGTTGACACTGGAGAAACGAGTTGAGTGTTTGCCCTCATGGAAGCAGCTCATGGTAGATGATTCCCTTAAAATCCCACCAACTCCACAACATTGCCTTCCTGGCTATTAGTCCTGGTTTGACTACAGTTTAAGCGGATTCCCCTCGCAGATGAAAATTCTATTCATTATTGTTTTTATAGCCTGTGCCCATTAAAAATGGGCAAAAAAGGCTATAAGGAATTTGTGTGAATGTATGTAACAGGGAGAAGGAAGCATCTCCGACCATATAAAGTATATATATTCTTAATCAGTATCAATAGCCGAGTCGATTGACACCTGTCCGTCTGTCTGTCCGTCCGTCTGTCCGTCTGTCCGTCCGTCTGTATGAACGCGTGGATCTCAGCAACTATAAGAGCTAGAGACTTCAAATTTGGAATGTAGGCTCCTGAATACCATACGCAGATCAAGTTTATTTTCAATTTTCGATATCATGTCTCGTTGGTTTAAAAATTAGAAAAATCACCATAACATAAGCAATGTTAAAGATAGAAACTTGAGATTTGGCACACATGATAAAAAGCTTGAGCTTAATGTGTCCTGAAAATTTCATCGCGATGCCACGCCCCCTTCGCCCATAACTCGAAAAGCTGATAACACGAGCAGTTTAATAGGATGAGACTTGAGATTTGGCACACATGGCAAGTATCCGACTCTCAATGTGTGCTACAAATTTCAGTACGATCAGATATTGAACTCAAAAGTTATTCAAGAATCAAATTTATGCAGATGCGTCGCAGCGCAGTAGCAGCGCAGTCGCTGCGCCGCCCGACGATATAATGAACGAAAAGACGCGTTTGTTCATGTATGTTTGATTTGCCTTTCGTCTGCTGTGGCTCTAAACATGAACAATCAATAGCCGCAATCGAATGTTGCCAGACTATCGGAAGCTACCTACACTCGATAACAGCAAAATCGACTTCAAGCGATATATTTAAATTCAATTATAATGAAAATACTTTTCTTTGAAGACCTGCACAGGCTATCCTACTGTCGCGCCCGCTCGACTGATCGGCTTGTTTTTTTAGACAATTCGTGAGGCAGCCATACACCTAGCTTTTTTGTGAGTTCAGCTTTTTGTAAATGACTTAAAACTATTTTGTGGTCAAGGTTAAGCTCTTGAGCGATGCTTCTGCTGCTGAAATGCCGATCTGCTGCAGCGGTTCTGTTCTGTCCATGCTTAACCAAATTGATCTCTTTATGGAGAATCGACTTATCATAATAGCACTACAGTGTATTTTAAAGGGCAATCCCGCCTTTCCAGTTTACAAATCAAAACATACAAAAGTTGATGGATAATGGATTACTTTTTCTCCAAGTAATATATGTAACAAAGAGTAGTATTACAACTAGATGGCAACGCCAAACAACGTTAAGCAGTACAACTAGATGGCAACGCCAAACGACGTTAAGCAGTACAACTAGATGGCAACGCCAAACAACGTTAAGGAGAAGATCTAAATGGCAAGCAGATCAAGGAGAAGGTTACGTTTTTTGAAGAGTCGATACAAGAAGCAAGAGTGGTCAAGTCGTAAAAGGGAAACAAGTCGTAATAAAGAAGTGATATTATCGAGAAGTCGTGAAGAATAATTATTCATATATATTTCAATTAAATTTAATTTGAATCTTTAGATATTATTCTACTAAGTATTCAATTTTCCCCATTCAATTTCAATGGCAATCGGTATTTTGCGTGTATCTGCAAAGCTTCAATGATTGTGCATTAGTTAATGCTCTGCTTTTACTGGTTACTGAAATTTTTTTACATTATTATATTCATTTTTGTATTCTTCTTCGTTTCCCTCTTTTCTTTTTTTTGTTATATTTTCTGTTGGCTTTTTGTTTTATGAGGCTCTTCCGAGTTGACTTCTAATTGAAAAGAGGTTGAACAAATAAACACAAATCGTAATAAAAGTTTATATGCAATAAATATTTTGTTGGTTACAGCGAGAGTCGAGCGCAGTTGCTGCTTTTGAATTTTTCATTTGGAAAAATAAAATTGAAAATTCAATTTCGCAATCATTTTGGCACCCTCCCCCCAGACACCGACCAAACACCGACCAAACACCTCCCCTCCCCACAGAAACAGACTGCTACCCTTGCTGGAGATTAAAAACGACAAACTCCTGACGACAGACTGAGCCTGCAATCTCCCCGTTCTGCCCTTCCCCCAACGAGGTAGTCCCGCCACCGACCACGACGACGACGACGACGACGACATTCGGGAGTCACGTGATGGGTTGAGTATTTGCCGGTGGTTGTGGATCTGGACCTGGTACAGCGACAGCTCCTGCTCCTGCTCCTGCTCCTGCTTCTGTTCCTGCTTCTGGGCGGCTTCATTAGGAAGGCAGATAGTAATTGCCGGGACTTGAAAGTTTGCCCGGTTAGATTTGGATTCATCTAAAGCTGAAGCTGTAGCTGATGTTGAAGCAACTCGGACTATCCGTAATAATAATTAAAATGAAAAAAAAAAAAAGTTTTGCCGGCAAAAACAAGACGAAAAAAAGAAGAGACAAAAACAAAAAAGGGTGGCAGCCCTGGGACTTAAAGACAAAGACCCTTTTAAAGAGTTGCCATTTGTTGAATGGATTCCCAAATAAGTACAGGTTATGCTTTCAGGCTGGGACATTATTAATTAACCCGTTGTTAGTCCATAGCGTTCTCATTTGTTCTAGCTTTTTTTAAATTATGCACCTATTAATGTTTAAAGCGCATAGACCCAAAAAAAAAAAAAAAAAAAACCCACCCACCCACAGTCACTCTCCCCTTCCCACTCCCCAAATGGCCCATCAAGTTTTATGTGCATGCACAAACCGTTGTCAAGGAATTATGGCCCACTCGCTAAAGGGTCAACATGTTCATAAATATTTGCATAATTATGTAACCCAACTAAAGGGAACAAAAAATGGAAACCCACTAAACCTAAAATGAGAATCAAATACACAAAATCTTTATTGAAATGAGTAAAACAGAAAAAAGAACAAAGAAAAATGCAAGGATAAATCTAAATAAAATATTTAAAATATTATGTATATTCTAAACAACTAAGTTGCAGCTCAAAACATTTATAAAACAAAAAAGTAACTCTATTTAAAACATTCTTAACAGTTCTGTAGCAACAATTTAATCTTAAATTGACTCAAGAAAACACATAAAATATAAATCTACGACAAAATAAAAAACTCCGAAGAATTAAATATTTAGAAAATATAAAAGAAATCTAAAATTAACCTTATACCACAAACAAATCATTTAGAAAATAACTCTAAAATAATAAAGAATAAAGAGAAAATAGAAAAAAAAAACTGAAAATGGTTTCCAAATATTATATAGAAACTACTAAATCTTAAGTAAACTTAGAGAAAAAACTCGACAGCTAAAATAGCATTAAGAAACATTTCTAATTTTGTAAACATTTAGAAGATAATTCGTTGAATGTAATAATAATAAATAATAGAAACTAATCAAAATAAAATATTCTAAATATTTTAAGCAATTGAACAAAATAAGCCCTATATTTTTAAATATTTATATCAAATCTAAGGGACAATCAAACAATAAACAATCCAACCTAAAAGTGTCACAAGAAATCACATAAAATATAAACACACGACTTGAAAAATATACTATTCCTAAACAATCAATGATTAGATTAATATAAAATAAATCCATAAATTGCCTTCTAAAATCTCTATAGAAATCTTTGCAGAATCAAATTGAAAAATGTTTGCAAATGTTATATAAATTCGACCCAACCTTAAGTAAACTCAAAAAACTAACTAATGCTAGAATTTCTAAGAACTTGACAATTGAAAAGAACAGTTGACAAACTTTGTTTATTTGTATAAACATTAAGAGGATAATTCCGTGACTGAAAAAATAAAAAACTAACTGTCATAGAAAAACTATTAAACCTACAATCAACAGTCAGTTATAAACTTATATTTAAAGACTTCAGATTAGAGTAACTCTTAAAATAGTAAAGATACCTTAAAATAAGGCTCAAACAATTGTCAGAAACTTACTAACAATGAAAAGATGAGAAATCGCTAACTGGAAAATCTGTAAATGAACTCAAAGAGTCAAATTTGGTATTTCGAATACGAGTAAGTTGTCATTGTGTGTTCATGAGCACACAAGAAGGTGCTGTTTAGGCCAAAACTAAACACAAACTCACAGAGTAAAAGAGATAGAGAGAGACAGAGAGAGAGAGAGAGAGACAGGGAGCAAGTTTATTTGTACAATAAATGTTCTATAGAGTTAATCACAGTGAATACTCACAGTGTGTGGAGCAAAAGTTTTGTGTTGGAGCATTCAACCACAAAAGACAACCACCATAGAGTAAAAGGCATTTAAGGAAACGTTTTCAATTAAGGCGAAATACCTTAAGGTAATGTTGAAATCACTTAAAGAAATGATAATCACTTTGTACACACACGTTTAACTCCTCGGGGCTGCTCACTTTGCTCAGCTAATACTAAATACTCGTACTACCGTCCTGTTTGTCGAGGGAGGGATTTCAACCAGAGACAGTCAGAGTCGAGTCCTTCAGTTCTCGTCCTTGTCGTCGTCGACGTTGTTGTCGTTGTCTTCGTCTAAGTCAGTTCAGGTTTTGGGCTGTTCAGTTCACTTGTTTTTGTAGTGGATTAACCCGAGCAAAAGAAATAAATTCACCTGCAGATGCTGACGAGTACCTTGGCGAGTGTGGATGGTCCTCTAATCCCTTACCCGCCCCTTTTAGCTTCTCTCCATCCCCTCCTCATAATGGTTTAGCTTGAGGAATGCCAATACGCATATGGAGGCAATGTGGCCCGGAAATGGCAATGAGCGTGAGCATAGGGGGGGTAGTGAGGGGGGGGCGGGGCAGCTGGTGTTTGCTCTGGGGTTATGGGGTGAGCACAGTAGGCAAGCGGGGGGATGGAGGGACTTTTCGTTAAGCTCTTTTGCCAAAAGGAAAAAGGTAATTTAGTAAATAATAGGGTCAAAAGA
This sequence comes from Drosophila histrio, assembly GCA_958299025.2. NCBI lineage: Eukaryota > Metazoa > Arthropoda > Insecta > Diptera > Drosophilidae > Drosophila > Drosophila histrio. The sequence continues at coordinate 41,670,927 of OY282582.1, forward strand.
CAAATATTGTTGTGGGTTCGCTTTCGGCGTGTTTTGTGCGTGAAAAGCGTGTATAAGTTACTTTGAAGCAATTGAGCACGATTAACTGGCGGCTGCCAAGTCAGTTGCTACTGCCACATGTAGCAAGTTCCATAGCATATTGATTCCACTTTAACCCCCCCCCATCACAATCACATAGTATCTGCTGGCTTCACATTGAAAATCAACATGTGTGTGTGTGTGTGTGTGTGTGTGCGGAGGCATTTATAAATTTTGCACATCTACCCCAAGCATTTTCACTGTCACTTTGAATAATGTTATCACAATTTGTCAAGTTGTGTTATGCAAACAGTTTGCAAAGTCCGCAACGACCAGCTGATACCCTATACTCGCATATACTATATGAGTCTAGCTTCTAATTGCTATGTATTCCATCAGACATTTCTGCTCATAACAGGAGCAAGTTTGTAGCTAAAGACTTGAGATTTGACACACATGCTGTGGTCGATATGTCTACGAATTACAAGAAAATTACATTGGAAGCGAATTGAACCGACGCCCTGTACAGGATATATTACGGTTTTCCGACTGTCTGTCCGGCATGCTTGAGTTATGACAGTCTTCAAGTAAATAGCGATTGTATACTGCCAAAATAAGGTAATCAAAAATGTGGGGATGAATGTAGGGTTGTTGATATATTTCAATATATTGATAAATATTTGTTTGTGATATTTTAACACTATTATAATATTATAATAAGTTATCAGTTAATTCAATAACATTTGATTTAATATTAATTATTAAGTTGGGCTGAGTCCCGGCGGTACTGCAATACCGGGCCAACCCGCGACAGAGGAGGAGCAAGCCCCTAGCACTCCGTCTGACTCCAAAAATCAGTTTAACATTTGTTGTCCTCCAATGGAGAAACTATCAGATGTTAAGCTGATAAGAACAGATAAAGTTGAATAATTTTCGTGAGAAAATCAGAGTAACTGCCCCGAGCGGTTAGTAGCCTCTCAGGGTAAGTGTAGCAGTTCGTCAGCATCAAGTTGCTTAAAGATATTATATATAATAATATTACCATTAGGTTGCGTCAATTAATCACAGGTCAATATCATGTTCAACATGAGCACGAATAGTCAAAAAACATTATTTAAATCTGAATTGATTTGTCAAGTGGCTTAAATATCCTAATTAAATCTAGTTACCCGCTTCTGGCAAACTGTATTGTCTCATGCCGGAGACATGCTCGACGTATATGTCCCGTGACCAGTGGACGGTATCGGCCACAATCAGACGCCTCATGAGATACGCATAGAACTTGGAGACGTTGAGCAGCTTGAGGACTCGCTCATTCGTTGGGTCCCAGGTGCCAAGAGCTCCCACCACTATGGCATCCACGGCAACTCTATAGCCCTGACTCCTTAGCTGTTCAGCTAGTGGCCGGTACTTCTCGATTTTGGCACTTCTAGCTGCGTCAAGGGCTCCAGTACCGTTCTCGAACGGGACCGTAACGTCGATGATGGTGATACGTCTGTCCTCTTCGTTTCTCACCACAATGTCCGGACGCAGGGCTTGCAGTTCTTCAGGAACGCCCTCGACACGGCAATTCTCTCTTAGGGTTCCCCTAACCCTGGCCGCCTCTGAGATGCGACTTACGATGGCGTTGTGCCTCAATTGCATGGCCGCGGAATGTGGCATGCAGTGGCACAATACGTGAGGTATGGTCTCACTTGCATATCCACAGACGCGGCATCGCTTGTCGCCATCCCTCCATCTCATGGCTCCATTGACGGGGAGAACTCCTAGCCTCGCTCGGTGTATAAACCGCCACTCCGCAAACCTGGTGAGCTTGCCGTCCCTGACAAAGGCATTACTCACCGCCGATCCTCCAGAGAGCCGGAAAACTTTGCCCTGGTCCGGTTTATCGGTCAAGGTGTCCAGGTATGCGTACTGTGCCGCTTGCCTGAGAAGCCGTATCGCGTGGCTACGTGCGACTGCCTTAATAATGACCCGTCTTCCACCCTTGCCACGGCACTCAAGAGCCAGGTTGTTGCCGCCTGGAGCGGTGCACCACTTAAGGCCCAGATGGGCTGCCTGGCGACGAGACGCTTTACGCACTTCAGTCCAGAAGCCCGGATTTCCTCCTCTGTCCTTCCCAAATGGGGCCTCAAAGGAGCCAGAGAGGTATTCAGCCATCTGCTCCAGCGTTGGCTCGTCCTTGGTGCGAAACCTGACATTCTCCCTCAACGACTCTTTGGCAGTCTCGGCGACTAGCCTATCCCTGCACGTGACCATCCTAAAAGCATGGGCAATCGTCAGGATGTCAGCCATGTCGGTTGAGGGTAGAATGCCGGCGCCTCCTCTCCACGTGGGAATGTACACCACTTCCGCGCTTGCGCGCTGTGGCAGGCACATCCAGCTCTTCACCAGCTTCTTTATCTTTTTGTCTAGGCACGCGAGGGGGGCCCTCTTGACCATTCCACCTCTCAAAATGTAATCGAGACGGGGGACGACAAATGTGCGTAGCGCATCGATTTTTTGCCACGGCGCCAGCAGGGAAACGTCGATTTTATCGGCGTCCGTCATCACGCCCTCGATCGTTTTGAGAGGGGTCTGGTCAATATCCAGTCCCGTGGGGACGCCCAGATAGTCATAGGCATCACCTGCACCCATGACTTTAAGAGGTCCCTCGTCTAGTACAAATTGCGAGGGCAGAGCTGTGCGCCTTGCGGCCTTGCCACTGAGGTGTAGAGTGGCACACTTGCTAGGCTTAAATGTGAGTCCCGCTTTTCGCGCTGCATTCTCTGCGACTCGTAGCAGTTCAGCCATCTCCTCGCTGGATGCCGCCATGAGGACAATATCGTCGGCGTAAGCAAGTGCACGGTGCTTGCGACCTCGTAGGGCATAACCTGCCGACACCTTCCCTATCTCGCTGAGGATCCGCTCCATTGCGAAGTTGAAAATTAGCGGGCTTGCGGGACACCCCTGCTTCACACCAGCTTTCAGAGGGATGGGGGCTGTGTATCCCGTGCTCGTCCTGACCCTCGTTGTCGAGCCCGTGGTCATGCTACTGATGAGCATTTGGGCTGCTTCCGGCACTCCCATGCCCGCAACCGCGTCCTGGATGACCCGATGGGGGATGGAGCCAAATGCATTGGTTAAGTCCAACCAACAGAGCACTAGGTCTCTTCCCCCCCTACGGCTGTCTTCCAGGATTTGGCCAAGCATGAAATTGTGCTCGTGGCAGCCCTCGTGCCTCAGGAAGCCCTTTTGAGGATGACTCAGGCGGTTCCCTTGCACGGCGAAGCTCATAAGGCGGTCAGCCACCACGGCTGCAAACAATTTGGGCACTGAGTCGCCCAGGGCTAGCGGCCGCCAGTTGCTCAAATCCGTTTTGTCACCCTTTTTGTGGACCAGGACAGTATTCGACTGTTTCCATACTTCCGGGATAGACTTGGCCCTCAGGCATGCGTTGAAAACGGCGGTGATCAGTTTTGACCCAGGATCCACCCTTTTCACATCAGCATATGTGACGCCATCTGGCCCCGGCGCAGAATTCTGCGTCCGCTTCAGACGGTTGTTCACCTCTAATATTGTGAAGGGCTCCATCAGGGCCTCACCAATTTCAACCTCGTTTCCACCTTCCCATCGAGGCCAATTAAATGGCTCGACTCCTTCCAAGCTGGAACCGCCATATACCTCCCGGAAGTGTCGACTGATCTCATCCATTCCGATCTCGCAATGTGGCGACGGACCCGCTAGCACTTGCTGCATTGCATGAGGCCGCTTAAGGCGATACAATTTTTGGATCCGAGTGGCCTCCTCTATTCTACTTCGAACGGTCACAGCGTTTTGGCTCTGCCTGTTGTTTGGACCGCGGCCTCGCTGGATGCCAGTGTGCTGACTCTGGACTCGGGTCGTTCCCTGTAGAAGGGTGGTCAGTTCAGCCGCCAGAGCCATGAGATCGTCTGCATTTGCTGCCAAGTTTGCCTTATCAATAAGGGCGTCTCTCTCTGTGCTCGCTGCCAGTCTCCCAGCAGAGGCATGGGCCGTACGCACTCCGTGTGCTGATCCGGGCTGCGCAGCAGCACCTCTGCGTGCATTCGTATCGCCCATTTCGTCGCGCCTATGCGTCGAACGTGGGCCCGCTGGTATGTTTCTCCTTGGAACAGGTGGTGGGTTCCTTGTCTCTCTCGCAGCGTGATCTGGGGGCGCCACCGTGAAGCTTGTCCGCCGGCGTCCTCGTCGCACTATACGCCACTCGTCCGCTTGTGCCGGAGCAGGATGTTCGGCTGTCGGCTCAGGAGTGGACAGGATGGGCGTTGGCATGGCCGGCTCCTGGATTGTCCCCATTGGCGACGGTACTCTGATCGGTGGTGGAGATGGGTGGCGACTGGCGGGTGTCGATGGGACGTCACTGTTCACATCAGTAACTAGCGGGGTCAACGAGGACGGATCAACCGCTCTGGGAGATGGGTTGACAGATCTTCTTCGGTCAGATGTTATGGCCGGAGTCATTGCCGGTGTTCCCCCTGATGACTGGCTCAGCGTGTTTGTCGTGGTTGTCGTGGCACCAGACGACGTTGGCCAAATACTCCGTAGGTGGTCTTCGGAGGTGATCACAGGGAAGAGTTGTTGCCCGCTGGTGGAGGGGGCTGTCACAATGGTATTCAGACGGGTGTCGGTGGCTGTCGCAATCACTGCAGGTGCAGAAACTTGCGTGCTTGGAGTTGTTCCCCTTGTAACCCTCGCAACAGCGGCCAGCCTCCTGGAGGTCACTCCAGGGGCCGGCTCGCTGGCACCAGCGCTTACTCTGGGCCTGATGGTTGTCCTCCTCGCGACGGCTGTTGTTGTCGTTGCCGTGGGCCTCGTTGAGGCGGTGCAAGCAATTCTGCTTGTCGCAGTCTGGGCGGCGAGATTGGCACGAGTGCTAGTGGCGCGTGTTGTTCTTGTGGTGGCGGTGGGTGCGGGGACACCGGTTGACTGTCTGAGGCTCCTGTCGGCAGTCCCGGACCGGTTAAGAACGGCCCCGAGGCTGCCTCGGGAAACCCGGGGGCGAGGCCTGCGGAGCATGTCGTTGTCATCAACCTCGACCGTTGGGTGCTCTTTCTTTACATGGTTTTTAAGCACACGCATGCCCGAGCACTCCATGTCGCAGATTCGACATACCCAGTGAATAGTCACCGTTGGGTGAACCCTGGTCATGTGCTGATTTGCAGCCAAGTATCTGTTGTACTCTCCTCTAATTGCTTGGCCCCGCGAGTCGATCGCTATGCACCATGGACATTGATGCGGGCCAGCAAATGGATAGATATATTTGTAGGAATTATCCATACTTGAGAGAATTCAGCCAAAGAGAGGCTAAGTCAGCCGCATTTACTCTCAACTATCACTCGCATTTGCGAGTGAGTGTGTAGGAGAAGAGAAATGCTCAAGTCGCACAGAACACAATCAACCAGAGTGAAGAAATTCTTAGTCGCAACGCGGTCAGAAGAGAATTGATCACAATTTAATTCTTAGCAAGAGCTAAGAAGCAATCTTGGAGAACAGAACAACCAAAGTGAAGAATAATTAATTAAATCGGAGATCAGGAGTCAACAGAATGACGTCAAAGCAACGGAGCGAAAATTTGATCTTAGCCATAGGCCGAGAAGCGATAACTTTAAACAATTAAACAAGCAACACTCAATTCATGTAGAGCTAGAACCAGTTGAGAATCATATGTTAGGTTCAACAAAAAAACATGCTTTGTGAACATGCATTTGTGTTGCCTACCTTTGGGCGCGTTTTGCCTATAACCTTAACCATACTATAATTCTCAAGTGAAATAGTCTCTGACTTCTCCTTAGTTGTCGAATAACTCCTTTCGCCTTTTACTAAAGTTATCCGAAGAGAGGAATACCTCTACTGAGTCTAAATCGAGTTTTTAGTTGCGCCTGGCGACTTCTGTTGTCGGACCTTTAATAAATATATATGGATAAAAGTTACAATAAATGCTGTGTTTCATGTTGTCACTTTTGAATAAAATATGTTACACCTATATTATTAAAATAGTTAATTATCATAAGCTTTTGAAAAGTTAAATTGTTTTTTAAATAACTTCCGAGATGATTTTCCGATCGCGGGGAAATTTCCAGGACTTATTGGTTACCATGTGTTTATCATGTGTTGCAAAATTCAAGACTAGTTAGAAAATAACTCATTTAATTAGATTTCTAAAATTAAACTTTGATTTTCGGAGAACGCGTCAAAATTCTTAAACAAACGGACATCCTGCGACCCTTGGCTGTTGATGTTGATCAACCCTGCCTACCCTACTATATCTCCCGCCCCGACTGACCGGCTTGTTTTCATATACATTAACTAACAGCTCAACAATTAAGCAATTAACAATTGAACATTAATAATTCAAGTTAATATATACAACATTTAAATGTTTTCTGAAAGGATGAAAGATGAATAGTTTGAAGACTGCGGGTAAAAAGTTATATTTTACTAAATAATTGTCGCAGAGATTGGAGAAAACACCGAAAAACCAAATCAGATCAATACAACAATTAAAAGAGAAATCAAAAAGTGTTGTATTTATAGATTGATAGATCTTTTAGTCGATTCTCCAGTCCAGCTATGCGACTTATATATACCATATATGGGTAGAAATTATACCAGAAGTTATTAAAATGTAATTCAATTAAATGAAGAATTTATTTAATAATTCTATTATTATTATAAAATGAAAAAAAAAATTTGGAAGGGATAAACTAATAAAACGAGAGATAAGGTCTATGAATAGTATTGTTATTAAAGTACTAGAAGTAAAAGTTATCACAATTCAAACTGATTGAATAGTTGCGTATGTACGGATTGAAAAAGAATCATAATTTTAAGTCAGAAGAAGTCGCCCAAAATCTGAAATCAATTTGGAATTTTATTTGTCAATCGCACAAATTTAAAACTACTGCACTTATAGAGCAGTTTAGAGTCCAAATCAATCTATAGTATTGCATGGAAAAAGTTATAGCTTAGTGTGTTACTAAATAGTAAAACAAACATTTTATAAATTAAACACATTTCATAAACATAACCAAATCTGTAATTCTGGGTATTTTTTTTTTGTGTGTTTTCTGCTTAAATATGCAAAGAATTCCTTTGATGTATAGTATGTCGCATCTGGTTGTGGCTTATGATTTGACTGTTTCCCCCCCCCTAACCCCCCGCGAGAAGAACAAACAACGCGAAGAGAGGGCGCTGTGTTGACTTGTTAAAATGCCCAAAGGCTAGGCGGAAGAAGAAGAAGAACAAGTTTTTCCAAAAAATTTACCGATAATGCGTAAAATTCCATTAAATCGGGTGTAATTAAATGACATTTACTTTGGCCACATTAAAAAGAACATAAATCAGCGACTGCTGCAGAAGCAAAAGCAAAAGCGGCAAAAAGCATATTTGGCTCGCGGCTCGCGGCCCTCGGACTTGACCTGGACCTAGACCCAGACCCAGACCCATACCCGGCAAGTTCTACAGATTGTGGTGGGAGAGTTGCCGCTAAAAGTTTCGCCCTCGTTTGCGTACACAAAGCCAAAACAAATATGGGGTGAATTGCTTTTGCCGCATGCCGTTGCGAGGACTTAAATGGATACTGAGACGACGACGACGACGACGACGACGGAATCTGTAAAGAAACCTAATTTATTGAAAAATTGTTGCTGCGGGGTGAGTCAAGTTTTCCTTGACTTGTTCTTGTTCTTGTTGTTGTGCTGAAGGCATGCTGTGACCTTTTCTTTGTTTGTGTTCACAGTGTTATAAAGACAACATTCTACTACTTAATGTCCGTCGCACCATTCCCGTCGGCAGTTACCACACTCCCGCCACCCGCCACCCGCCTCCCGCCTTCCTACTCTCTCCTCCTGCCACCCACAATCCCCTTCCAAACTACCTCATCCCATTCAGCCGCGCTTTTGTAGAATGTTAAAAAAAGAAAAGCAGAAATGGTGCATCAAAGAACAAGTTTTGTCCATAGCTTTCACCTTCCCTTGCCCACAAGTTTATGACGTCCAGCACTGGGGACCGTCTAAAAGCCACAAAATCTTGCATTAACAAAATATTTGAATAAAGAATAACAACAACAACAACAAAAAAAGAAGTGGAACAGGAAAACAAAATATTACTTTTTAGCATTACTTACTTTTGATTAGAAATTACTGCAAGTCACTTGGATAAATATAGACATTTTATGTATATATGTATATCTAAGCCTTAGGTGACTTTGAAATAAGTGAATAAAAACTGAAAAGAATAACTCTGAGCGTTAGCTGTAATATCAGTCCAGACGTATGTTCATTTAGACCAACCCAATGACAACTTCAATGATCAATGATAGTGATTAAAAGTTATACGTTATTGGTAAGAATAACGACTAAACCCGATACCTTAATAGATTAAGATAGCTATCTAAATATCTAAGTCTTTAGTATTAGAGAAAATACCGCAATAATTTAATCTTAACATAACTGAATGATAAAGTATTAGACCGAGAGAAAAGGTAGCTTAAGCACTTAGTTCGAATTTCGATTTGAATATTATATTCAGCATTAAATGAATTCAGCTGCAAATTTCTGTAATTGTTAAAGGTGTTAATTTTATAAATATATATTTATTAATGACCCGACAATTTAAGTCGCCAATCGCTGATACAAATTTGTGTATCAAATAAAACTTTCTACCCCTAGACTTTCAACTATTTAATTTATTCTTTCAGTATGTTTGATAGTATTTACATTTTTGTATATTATTATAATATTCGTTTTAATTGAATATTTAAACATAATCTTCATACTTTCAATTTAATTGCTAAGTAATAAATACAAAGATAATTAATCTATTTAATTAACTTATTCAATAAATATTTATTTAATTATTTTTAATAACAATTAATTGTTAACAACTGTATTTATCGCTTTGAATGCCAAGTAATTGTTCTATTGTCAAATATTATAATAATTGAATTTTCAGTAATATTTTTATAGCCTGTGCCCATTAAAAATGGGCAAAAAGGCTATAATGAATTTGTGTGAATGTATGTAACAGGCAGAAGGAAGCATCTCCGACCATATAAAGTATATATATTCTTAATCAGTATCAATAGCCGAGTCGATTGACACCTGTCCGTCTGTCTGTCCGTCCGTCTGTCCGTCTGTATGAACGCGTGGATCTCAGCAACTATAAGAGCTAGGGACTTCAAATTTGGAATGTAGGTTCCTGAATACCATACGCAGATCAAGTTTATTTTCAATTTTCGATATCATGTCCCGTTGGTTTTAAAATTAGAAAAATCACCATAACATAAGCAATGTTAAAGCTAGAGACTTGAGATTTGGCAACCATGATAAAAAGCTTAGGCTTAATGTGTCCTGAAAATTTCATCGCGATGCCCCGCCCCCTTCGCCCATAACTCGAAATAGCTGATAACAAGAGCAGTTTTATAGCTAGAGACTTGAGATTTGGCACACATGGCAAGTATCCTACTCTCAATGTGTGCTACAAATTTCAGTACGATCGGATATTGAACTCAGTTCAAGAAACAAATTTATGCAGCGCAGCAGATGCGTTGCAGCGCAGTAGCAGCGCAGTCGCTGCGCCGCCCGACGATATAATGAACGAAAAGACGCGTTTGTTCATGTATGTTTGATATGCCTTTCGTCTGCTGTGGCTCTAAACATGAACAATCCATAGCCGCAGTCCAGTGTTGCCAGACTATCGCAAGCAACCTACTCTCGATGCAAGCAAAATCGACTTCAAGCGATATATTTAAATCCCATTATAATGAAAATACTTTTCTTTGAAGACCTGCACAGGGTATCCTACTGTCGCGCCCGCTCGACTGATCGGCTTGTTTTATACTCGCCAAGTACAATATAAAAGTATTAGAGCCAATAAATTTGGAATAATATTTGTAAATTGCATTCCCAAGTCTGTCAACTCTTCATTATGATTATGTTTTACCTGGAAATGTATACATTAATAGGGTAAGAGAGCAATACACATTTTTAATAAATTTAAATACCCTCGACTAGGGTATATAAAACTACGGTTGCCACATTTGGTACATGAGTACCAAAATTTTTATATATTTAAATCGTTGGTATATTGGATTACTTTTTTTAAATAGTAAAATTTTTGTAGACTTAACAAATAACAATATTTCTTCAACTTAATTTGAAAGAATGAGAAAAGTTTATCCGCAAATTGAAAATGATAATGATAATAGTATTAAAGGGGTTTCTTGGTATTTATACATATGTATCTGATGGATCCGTAAGAAAATAAGTGCGTTTTAACAAACAAAACTAATTGTATCTCATTTATATGCTGACTTTAAAAAATTACCAATGATCTATTAAGTTTGTCAAATTAAAGTGTGTAAGAGGCACAAGAAAGTCCGGCAGACCCCATAAAGTATATGTAAATTATTAATCAACATCACAGCCAAGAGTCGCAGGATATCCGTTTGTTTTACAATTTCACCGCTTCCTCCGAAAATCAAAACTTAATTTTAAGAAATCTAATTAAATGAGTTATTTTCTAACTAGTGTTGAATTTTGCCGCACATGATAAACACATGGTAACCGATGAGTCCTAGAAATTTCCCCGCGATCGGAAAATCATCTCGGAAGTTATTTAAAAAACAATTTAACTTTTCAAAAGCTTATGATAATTAACTATTTTAATAATTTAGGTGCAACATATTTTCCAAAAGTGACAACATGAAACACAGCATTTTTCGTAACTTTTATCAATATATTTATTAATGGTCCGACAACATAAGTCGCCAGGCGCAACTAAAAACTCGATTTAGACTCAGTAGAGGTATTCCTCTCTTCGGATATCTTTAGTAAAAGGCGAAAGGCCTTATGGCTAAGATCAAATTTTCGCTCCGTTGCTTTGACGTCATTCTGTTGACTCCTGATCTCCGATTTAATTAATTATTCTTCACTTTGGTTGTTCTGTTCTCCAAGATTGCTTCTTAGCTCTTGCTAAGAATTAAATTGTGATCAATTCTCTTCTGACCGCGTTGCGACTAAGAATTTCTTCACTCTGGTTGATTGTGTTCTGTGCGACTTGAGCATTTCTCTTCTCCTACACACTCACTCGCAAATGCGAGTGATAGTTGAGAGTAAATGCGGCTGACTTAGCCTCTCTTTGGCTGAATTCTCTCAAGTATGGATAATTCCTACAAATATATCTATCCATTTGCTGGCCCGCATCAATGTCCATGGTGCATAGCGATCGACTCGCGGGGCCAAGCAATTAGAGGAGAGTACAACAGATACTTGGCTGCAAATCAGCACATGACCAGGGTACACCCAACGGTGACTATTCACTGGGTATGTCGAATCTGCGACATGGAGTGCTCGGGCATGCGTGTGCTTAAAAACCATGTAAAGAAAGAGCACCCAACGGTCGAGGTTGATGACAACGACATGCTCCGCAGGCCTCGCCCCCGGGTTTCCCGAGGCAGTCTCGGGGCCGTTCTTAACCGGTCCGGGACTGCCGACAGGAGCCTCAGACAGTCAACCGGTGTCCCCGCACCCACCGCCACCACAAGAACAACACGCGCCACTAGCACTCGTGCCAATCTCGCCGCCCAGACTGCGACAAGCAGAATTGCTTGCACCGCCTCAACGAGGCCCACGGCAACGACAACAACAGCCGTCGCGAGGAGGACAACCATCAGGCCCAGAGTAAGCGCTGGTGCCAGCGAGCCGGCCCCTGGAGTGACCTCCAGGAGGCTGGCCGCTGCTACGAGGGTTACAAGGGGAACAACTCCAAACACGCAAGTTTCTGCACCTGCAGTGGTTGCGACAGCCACCGACACCCGGCTGAACACCATTGTGACAGCCCCCTCCACCAGCGGGCAACAACTCTTCCCTGGGATCGCCTCCGAAGACCACCTACGGAGTATTTGGCCAACGTCGTCTGGTGCCACGACAACCACGACAAACACGCTGAGCCAGTCCTCAGGGGGAACACCGGCAATGACTCCGGCCATAACATCTGACCGAAGAAGATCTGTCAACCCATCTCCCAGAGCGGTTGATCCGTCCTCGTTGACCCCGCTAGTTGCTGATGTAAACAGTGACGTCCCATCGACACCCGTCAGTCGCCACCCATCTCCACCACCGATCAGAGTACCGTCGCCACTGGGGACAATCCAGGAGCCGGCCATGCCAACGCCCATCCTGTCCACTCCTGAGCCGACAGCCGAACATCCTGCTCCGGCACAAGCGGACGAGTGGCGTATAGTGCGACGAGGACGCCGGCGGACAAGCTTCACGGTGGCGCCCCCAGATCACGCTGCGAGAGAGACAAGGAACCCACCACCTGTTCCAAGGAGAAACCTACCAGCGGGCCCACGTTCGACGCATAGGCGCGACGAAATGGGCGATACGAATGCACGCAGAGGTGCTGCTGCGCAGCCCGGATCAGCACACGGAGTGCGTACGGCCCATGCCTCTGCTGGGAGACTGGCAGTGAGCACAGGGAGAGACGCCCTTATTGATAAGGCAAACCTGGCAGAAAACGCAGACGATCTCATGGCTCTGGCGGCTGAACTGGCCACCCTTTTACAGGGAACGACCCGCGTCCAGAGTCAGCACACTGGCATCCAGCGAGGCCGTGGTCCAAACAGGCAGAGCCAAAACGCTGTGACCGTTCGAAGTAGAATAGAGGAGGCCACTCGGATCAAAAAATTGTATCGCCTCAAGCGGCCTCATGCAATGCAGCAAGTGCTAGCGGGTCCGTCGCCACATTGCGAGATCGGAATGGATGAGATCAGTCGACACTTCCGGGAGGTATATGGCGGTTCCAGCTTGGAAGGAGTCGAGCCATTTAATTGGCCTCGATGGGAAGGTGGAAACGAGGTTGAAATTGGTGAGGCTCTGATGGAGCCCTTCACAACATTAGAGGTGAACAACCGTCTGAAGCGGACGCAGAATTCTGCGCCGGGGCCAGATGGCGTCACATATGCTGATGTGAAAAGGGTGGATCCTGGGTCAAAACTGATCACCGCCGTTTTCAACGCATGCCTGAGGGCCAAGTCTATCCCGGAAGTATGGAAACAGTCGAACACTGTCCTGGTCCACAAAAAGGGTGACAAAACGGATCTGAGCAACTGGCGGCCGCTAGCCCTGGGCGACTCAGTGCCCAAATTGTTTGCAGCCGTGGTGGCTGACCGCCTGATGAGCTTCGCTGTGCAAGGGAACCGCCTGAGTCATCCTCAAAAGGGCTTCCTGAGGCACGAGGGCTGCCACGAGCACAATTTCATGCTTGGCCAAATCCTGGAAGACAGTCGTAGGGGGGGAAGAGACCTAGTGCTCTGTTGGTTGGACTTAACCAATGCATTTGGCTCCATCCCCCATCGTGTCATCCAGGACGCGGTTGCGGGCATGGGTGTGCCGGAAGCAGCCCAAATGCTCATCAGTAGCATGACCACGGGCTCGACAACGAGGGTCAGGACGAGCACGGGATACACAGCCCCCATCCCTCTGAAAGCTGGTGTGAAGCAGGGGTGTCCCGCAAGCCCGCTAATTTTCAATTTCGCAATGGAGCGGATCCTCAGCGAGATAGGGAAGGTGTCGGCAGGTTATGCTCTACGAGGTCGCAAGCACCGTGCACTTGCCTACGCCGACGATATTGTCCTCATGGCGGCATCCAGCGAGGAGATGGCTGAACTGCTACGAGTCGCAGAGAATGCAGCGCGAAAAGCGGGACTCACATTTAAGCCCAGCAAGTGTGCCACACTACACCTCAGTGGCAAGGCCGCAAGGCGCACAGCTCTGCCCTCGCAATTTGTACTAGACGAGGGACCTCTTAAAGTCATGGGTGCAGGTGATGCCTATGACTATCTGGGCGTCCCCACGGGACTGGATATTGACCAGACCCCTCTCAAAACGATCGAGGGCATGATGACGGACGCCGATAAAATCGACGTTTCCCTGCTGGCGCCGTGGCAAAAAATCGATGCGCTACGCACATTTGTCGTCCCCCGTCTCGATTACATTCTGAGAGGTGGAATGGTCAAGAGGGCCCCCCTCGCGTGCCTAGACAAAAAGATAAAGAAGCTGGTGAAGAGCTGGATGTGCCTGCCACAGCGCGCAAGCGCGGAAGTGGTGTACATTCCCACGTGGAGAGGAGGCGCCGGCATTCTACCCTCAACCGACATGGCAGACATCCTGACGATTGCCCATGCTTTTAGGATGGTCACGTGCAGGGATAGGCTAGTCGCCGAGACTGCCAAAGAGTCGTTGAGGGAGAATGTCAGGTTTCGCACCAAGGACGAGCCAACGCTGGAGCAGATGGCTGAATACCTCTCTGGCTCCTTTGAGGCCCCATTTGGGAAGGACAGAGGAGGAAATCCGGGCTTTTGGACTGAAGTCCGTAAAGCGTCTCGTCGCCAGGCAGCCCATCTGGGCCTTAAGTGGTGCACCGCTCCAGGCGGCAACAACCTGGCTCTTGAGTGCCGTGGCAAGGGTGGAAGACGGGTCATTATTAAGGCAGTCGCACGTAGCCACGCGATACGGCTTCTCAGGCAAGCGGCACAGTACGCATACCTGGACACCTTGACCGATAAACCGGACCAGGGCAAAGTTTTCCGGCTCTCTGGAGGATCAGCGGTGAGCAATGCCTTTGTCAGGGACGGCAAGTTCACCAGGTTTGCGGAGTGGCGGTTTATACACCGAGCGAGGCTAGGAGTTCTCCCCGTCAATGGCGCCATGAGATGGAGGGATGGCGACAAGCGATGCCGCGTCTGTGGCTATGCAAGTGAGACCATACCTCACGTATTGTGCCACTGCATGCCACATTCCGCGGCCATGCAATTGAGGCACAACGCCATCGTAAGTCGCATCTCAGAGGCGGCCAGGGTTAGGGGAACCCTAAGAGAGAATTGCCGTGTCGAGGGCGTTCCTGAAGAACTGCAAGCCCTGCGTCCGGACATTGTGGTGAGAAGCGAAGAGGACAGACGTATCACCATCATCGACGTTACGGTCCCGTTCGAGAACGGTACTGGAGCCCTTGACGCAGCTAGAAGTGCCAAAATCGAGAAGTACCGGCCACTAGCCGAACAGCTAAGGAGTCAGGGCTATAGAGTTGCCGTGGATGCCATCGTGGTGGGAGCTCTTGGCACCTGGGACCCAACGAATGAACGAGTCCTCAAGCTGCTCAACGTCTCCAGGTTCTACGCGCATCTCATGAGGCGTCTGATTGTGGCCGATACCGTCCACTGGTCGCGGGACATATACGTCGAGCATGTCTCCGGCATGAGACAGTACAGTCTGCCAGAAGCGAGTAACTAGATTTAATTAGGATATTTAAGCCTCTTGACAAATTAATCCACATTTAAAAAATGTTTTTTTGACTATTCGTGCTCATGTTGAACATGATATTGACCTGTGATTAATTGACGCAACCTAATGGTAATATTATTATATAGAATATCTTTAAGCAACTTGATGCTGACGAACTGCTACACTTACCCTGAGAGGCTACTAACCGCTCGGGGCAGTTACTCTGATTTTCTCACGAAAATTATTCAACTTTATCTGTTCTTATCAGCTTAACATCTGATAGTTTCTCCATTGGAGGACAACAAATGTTAAACTGATTTTTGGAGTCAGACGGAGTGCTAGGGGCTTGCTCCACCTCTGTCGCGGGTTGGCCCGGTATTGCAGTACCGCCGGGACTCAGCCCAACTTAATAATTAATTTTAAATCAAATGTTATTGAATTAACTGATATCTGATTATATTATTATAATATAAAATATTAAAATAGTGGAAAAATATCGCAATAAAAGAAAGAAAACAGTAAAGAGGGATATTTTACTGAGTCTAAATAGAATTTTTAGTTGACGATGAAATTTGTAGGATAAAGATATTTACAATATAACAACTAATAATTAAATAGTGTGCGCTAGCAACTGGGACCATCGATCAGTGCTGTAGTAGCTTTACATTTGCTCTTGAAAATAATAGTTCTTAAACAAACTTGAGCAATTTGCAGACACTATAGGAATATTGTCACCTAGTTTGGTTGCTCCAGCTATGCTCCAGCTCATACAGTCTCTGAGATACAGGATTTCAAGCGGACAGACATGGCAATATCGACTCGATTACAAATACTTATACCTTATAGGACGGAGATGTCTCCTACTGTCTGTTACACACATTAGTATCCCTTAGGAGCTGGGATAGATAGCCAGATAGTAATTGTGATTATTGAGGCAGCCGTCAAAATTCCCAACTTCTCAGTGACAGCAATTTCCCCCTTCAACTTTTTAGCTCGAAACGAGAAAAAAATCTCAAGAAATGAAAACATTTATCTTACTTGAAGCACATTAACTAACGAACCTGTAGAGCTGCTAGAGAAAACGATGGAAAAATTGTAGCAATTTTGTGGTCAAGGACCAAGGCTAATTATAGCTGACAGTAGGTGACTAATCTGTAATATTACGAAAATCGCTGGAAAATGCAAAAGGAAATTGGGAACGAAACGTTAAGAAAAAAAATCATTTCACAGCACATGGCATGGTCACATCTGTCCCAGAGTCAGGATAAAATTGCTTTACTTCAGACAATGTTGAGGTGGTGTGGTATATAAGTATATGGAGGGTGAATTGCATATTTCAACGGGGCAATATTATCCAGCAGATATCCAGATACAGCTTGCTGGGTGGGGGACGGTGGGCGGTGGGGCGGTACGGGTGTGGTTTGCCCTAAACAGCATTAAAAAGCCTTGTCCCAAGCTGTTGAGAAAGAAGGTAATTGCTATAAAATTGCTTTGTAATTGCTTACTAGAAACAAATAGCCGTCACATTAATAAAAACAAAAAAAAAAAAAGTAAAAATGCGGTCTTTTAAAGTAAAGCAGGACTCCCCTGCTCCGCCCTTCCATCCCCAACCTCTCCGTACCCCTAGACTCGACGTGGTGACGCTGACGTGGGTCTAACACTTCGACTACCCTGTCGGTTGTGCCAATTTCCAACTCTCCCCCTTCAAGTTAAGAGCGAGAAAGAGAGAGAGAGAGAACCGCTTTATTTAATTAGACGCTCACAAACCAATTAATCAATTTTGGGGTTCCCAGCTTTTTGCTCCCGTTTCGTTCTCCTTACTCATTCCGATCCCTCCATTTCCACTTCCATTTCCATTCTAATTACCGTTCTCCACTCTTCATTTAGCCAGGTCAACCCTGGGCTATGTTCTCCTGTCTATTGTCTATTGTCAATGTCAAATTATGTACACTTTTATGCTAAAATTAAGTAATGCTTCGGCATCTTCGGGAGAAGTGCAAAAATATCTTTACCATAATACCAAAACAAAACAAAACAAAAGTAAAAGAGGAAGTTAAAAAAGAAAACAAAGAAAAATAAATAAAAATCCTGTTAAGACCATTTATCACCCGACAATTTGTTGTGAGCCCAATTTTGTTTTTTGCTGTTGACGTGATATTATTTACAGAGGACTGATTTCACCCTCTTGAATTGTTAACCGCATTTACGTAAGGTTCAACTACGTGTTGTTACGCCTGAAATATTTACACAATTCCAGGTCAACAACGACAACAAAATCACTTGGATAGCGGCGCACTTTGATTAAAAAATAACTTAAAAATTAATTAAAATTAATAAGTTCGTCTGCAAATTCAGGTACTACAAGCATTTATTTCATTTGATCATTATATACATATTTATGTATTTTTTTTATGTATTACAATAATACGCAAACATATCGGCAAGTTCACTAAGAGTTAAACGATAGTTTCTCAATTTTTTTAGACCCTTTACTTTAAAAAAGTAAATAGGGTCTATTAAGTTTGTCAAAAAAAAAATGTGCGTAACAGGTCGAAGGAAGTCCGGCAGACCCCATAAAGTATATATATTCTTGATCAGCATCACCAGCCGAGTCGATATAGCCATGTCCGTCTGTCCGTCTGTCCGTCTGTCCTGCTGTCCTGCTGTATGAACGCCTAGATCTCAGAGACTATAAGAGCTAGGGTCACCAAATTTGGTGACAATACTCCTGTGACCCCCGAAAAGGTCAAGTTTGTTTTAGAATTTTGCTACGCCCCCTCCCGCCCCTAAAAATCGGAAAACCCCGAATAACTCGAGAAATTTAAAAGATACAAGTTCCAAAATCGGCATACATACAATTTATTTTCCTTTCGATGCGTACTGAAAATTTCATCAAAATCGGACAATAAACACCGGAGATTTGAAGCAAACAAATTATCGAATATACAATGGCAGGAAATGTGCAGGAAATGTGCAGATATGTTAAGATTAACATTTGTATGTTAAGATTTACATTTGTATGCTAAGATTAACATTTGTATGTTAGGATTAACATTTGTATGTTAAGATTAACATTTGTATGTTAAGATTAACATTTGTGTGTTAAATTTTCAAGTGTAACATAAGCGATTATATTTAATTAATCGGAAGCTAATCTGAGCAGCGTCAAATTTATTTAGGTTTATATATAAGTCTGTATGTTCGTAACTGTTATTTCATTTTTGAAGAATAAGTAAAGGGTCTCTCATAGTCGATTTCGACTGTAGCCTTTCCGACTGGTTTTATGATGATATAATCAACAGGCAGAAAAAGTTATTAATATCATGATGTCTAGCTCTTCGCCGGGTTTAAGTGTATCCTTAAACATGAAAGTTGATGTATTGAAACTAAGTAGGTTTTGGAAATGTCTCCTTTTAAGTCTTCTGATAGGCCTCGACCCGGCCAGTCTTTGATTCCGACGGCGATCCTTGTAGCGGCTTGAGTAGAAGGAGACCTGTTTCTCGGTTGACTTTCAGCTTTCAGGTCCCTGCGCTAGGTGGAATTTCTCATGTACCAGATGCAATCTGTGATTATTCTCATTGCTCGGTTCTGCAGTCTCTCCACCATTCTTCGATTGGATAGGGAAGCCGTACCCCAGATCTGAATGCCATATCGCCAGATTGTGTATTACTATAGAGATCCAGACAGTGCGTTTGCATCTCAGGGACTTTTGCTACACAGCAGCCAGTTCAGGTTTCTCAATTTGCTACCTTAGCCCTTAGGTGTGAGCCTCTTGTCCAAAACCAAGCCAAGGTATGTTACCTTGTCTGCTTGCTCAAAGTTTCTCAATAAATTAACATTATTTGTAGTTAGTTTGGCATTGATTTGTATCTGCCTTCCCATTCCTTGTCAAATCTACAGATATTATATCGTTGTTGAGATATAACTTGCTGGTCTATTCTTAAACATAGACCATTAAAAACCTAAATCCATCCCATGTACCCCCTAAATAATCAGTTAATTGTCTTAGAGAAACCAAATGGTCTATGCTTAATGATAATCAACAAACTGAAAGCTTTTTGAATAATCCTATCTGTGTATTCTGTAATAAATGTCATTCATCATCAAATTAGCATCTTTAGATACAGCTATGTAGATTTATCCATTAATTTGAATCCCTTCCAAGTCAAAAGTAGGGACCACCTTCTACCGAACTAAAAGTTCATTGACTTTATCGGAAAGATACTTAAAAACAAGCCGATCAGTCGAGCGGGCGCGACAGTAGGAAACCCTGTGCAGGTCTTCAAACAAAAGTATTTTCATTATAATAGAATTTAAATATATCGCTTGAAGTCGATTTTGCTTGTGTCGAGAGTAGGTAGCTTGCGATAGTCTGGCAACACTGGACTGTAGCTGTTGATTGTTTATGTTTAGTTCGTTATATCGTCGCCGCGGCGCAGCGACTGCGCTGCTACTGCGCTGCGACGCATCTGCTGCGCTGCATAAATTTGTTTCTTGAATAACTTCTGAGCTCAATATCTGATCTTACTGAAATCTGTAGCACACATTGTGAGTAGGATACTTACCATGTGTGCCTAATCTCAAGTCTCTAGCTATAAAACTGCTCTTGTTATCAGCTTTTCCGAGTTATGGGCGAAGGGGGCGTGGCATCGCGATGAAATTTTCAGGACACATTAAGCCCAAGCTTTTTATCATGTGTGCCAAATCTCAAGTCTCTAGCTTTAACATTGCTTATGTTATGGTGATTTTTCCAATTTTAAAACTAACGGGACTTGGTATCGAAAATTGAAAATAAACTTGATCTGCGTATTGTATTCAGAAACCTACATTCCAAATTTTAAGTCTCTAGCTCTTATAGTTGCTGAGATCCGCACTTTCATACAGACGCACAGACAGAAGGACAGACGGACAGACAGACGGACAGGTGTCAATCGACTCGGCTATTGATACTGATCAAGAATATGTAGACTTTATAGGGTCGGAGATGCTTCCTTCTGGCTGTTACATACATTCACACAAATTCATTATACCCTTTTTTGCCCATTTTCAATGGGCACAGGGTATAATTAGTAGATAATCAGACAATCTTTACACTAAAATCCTTTTGTAGCTTTCTCAACAGTTCTGAAATTAGAACATTTCGAAATTCGTGAACTAACTCTTTGCTCAATTGCTCAAAGATTCTCAACTAAAATTATATTCTTCAAATCAATTTCTTATATATTTTATGAGTAATAAAATAAGTCCCCCCTCAAACCTGGAACCTTAACGAATTCGCAATGTAACCAAATCTAAGGAAATCTAATAGAAACAATAACCGAAAGATAGTTGAATTTTCATGTATGCAATTGAATCTTTATCTTTATATTTATCTTTATATTTATGTTTATGTTTATCTTTGGTATGTTTATGGGCACGCATAGCAAATGAGCAAGCAAAATTGTTGCGAAAATTAAATCTTATTGTTTATTAAAGTACCCAAGGAAATTTCCTAAGGGAGCCTTATCATGTGTCGCCTGAATGAAACGGCATTTGAGTCCAGAAGAACGAACAACCTTGCCACATGTGTGTGGGAGGTGGATGGGGGGGGGGGAAATATAATGTGTGTGCGTGTGTGTGTGTCTTATATTCAGCTTAATATGTAACTGGCAATTTGTGTGCAATAATACACTGTACTACAAGCACATAAAGCTGGGGTGGTGGGAGTCGAGTGTAGACAATAAAATATGCAGCACAAGTGTAAATGAAATGTTAAAGGTGAGCTGGCGCCAAAAAGCCAAATTTGCATATTAAAAATTTAGCACATGCACTTTACCAGGGGCGTAGTCCCCCCCCCCCTTAAAATATAGAGTGGAGATGGGGTGGCAAACTGGGCAATAAATGTGCGTGTAGTCAATGCTAATGTGGCCATTACCATCGTGTGAAATTCATGATCTCATGCAAATCCACACAATCCGAATGCCACGCACACATCCGGCCGATAAAATTTGCAACTTTTGGTGACAAGCGATGGGAGACGACGGAATGGAAAAGTTGACGGCGGGGGGGGCATTGGCGGGGGGGAACAGGCAAAAACTGGGAGCCATCTGATGGCAAGTGGCAATGGTTAAACGGGGCCTGTGGCAATGCCAGCCGCAGTGAAGGTGTCATAAAAATCCTATTATGCACATTACAATATCAAAAGAACAGGAAGAACAGCAATGGATGCCATACGGAATCCCATGAGGAAATGCGTAACATGCGAATGCGACGACCACGCAAAGGGCGCAAAAATTCAGTTGTGGGAAGAGCTAAAGGGGGGGGGGGAGTAGGAAGGGGAACAACGAAACGACGAAACGGAAACGGGGAATAAAATCGGTAAATGGCATCACAACCTGAGCTGGTGTTGTGGTTCACGTGGGTTGCCATCTCATTTCCCGACTTATGAACTAAGATTATAGAGCGCATACTTTACAATAACAATTAACAACAACTCTGCGAATCCTTCTTTCCAGCTTTACTTTTAAATTATTTATCAGAAAATCAACAAAAATCTATAGCCTTATTAACGTTTCACTTCCACAAAAGAAACTAAAACGCTGTAAATGCAGTTTTTACCTCTCTAAAGAAACATTATTAAAAGAAATAAATTAATCAATTGTAAAAAAAATAAAACAAAATACAAAACAAATCACAAAATAAAAAACAAATAATATATAAGTTTATTAATATCTGTAACCAGTTTCATTTTAGTATAATTTCTTTGTTAAGTTCTACAACATATTTCACTTGCGTTCTTTCTACAAAATAAGATCTATGTATAATTTCATATGTATTGTTCCGAATTTATTTAAAAATATTCTATAGCATACCTTTTGGAGCTTTTACTAATTTAATTTTAGACCCTTTACTTTTTAATCGAAAACACTAAGAAAAATCTCGGGAGCTCCTTGGTATATGCGAACTAGGGACATAGAAAGAGACCTGAACGTTCCACTGATTGGAGACAGAATCCAAAATATAGCTGGAAAATACGCAGATAGATTAGGAGTCCATCCAAACCGCCTTGCTAGAAAACTACGCAATTTTGGGATAAGAGTCAAGAGAAGACTCAAACGTCAACACCCTCAAGACCTTCCGCACCAGGTCTTGACCTAATTTCCACGCTTATATATGTTATATATTACTGTCCAATTACTCAACTACTTGACTATTAAGTATAGTTTAAAATCTGTTCCTAAATGTAAATAGCTGTATGTATATTATCCTAGTTCCTCTAGACATAGCATCATTAATATATTTATGTTACACTAGTTTAAGTTGCCGCATCAAGGTAATAGTACACTATTCTAATTTCTATTTCAATTCTTAAATAAAAAAAAAATAAAAAAAAAAAAAACTTTTTAATAAATAGTAAAAAGGGTCTATTAAGTTTGTCAAAATATGCGTAACAGGTCGAAGGAAATCCGGCAGACCCCATAAAGTATATATATTCTTGATCAGCATCAACAGGCGAGTCGATATAGCTATGTCCGTCTGTCCGTCCGTCCGTCTGTCCGTCTGTCTGTATGAGCGCCTAGATCTCAGAGACTATAAGAGCTAGAGTCACCAAATTTGGAATGGTGGATCGTCTATGAGCTAAGCAGATCAAGTTTATCTGAAAGTTGTGATACGCCCCCTTCCGCCTTTCCGACTGTCTTACTTTATAATAGTATTATATAGATATAATATAAATAGGCACAGACTCTACTTTTAACAAATTAATAATATAATTTATTACATATATATAAATATATATTTATATATACTTGTTATCGCTTGTATAAAGTTTAAAGTCCGTGTAGTATCTATATTTAATTTATATATATATATATATAAGAAACAGAATAAACTTTAGTTTTCAGTTTTTTAATAATAACAAATAAATTTGTGGTATTGTAATTTTTATAGATGCATTCTATTCATATTTTCAATTTGTTTAATAACAATTTAAGAATTGCTTTTATTTTTAAGTTTTACAAATAAAAATTTAAGAATAACTTTTATTGTCAAGAAGAAGAATAACTTGTATTTTTAGTATTTAAAATACAAATTGAAGAATAACTTTTATTTCCAGCTTTAAAAATCATAATTGAAGAATAACATTTATTTTAAATTTTATAATATAAAATTTGAAAATAAGCTATATTCTATGATTCTTTAATAAATATTTCAATTTTATTATTATTTTATAATTCTCTTATTTAAATAAAAATAAGAGTTTTCTTTAAATTTGTTGTTAAAATTCAACAAATAATTTTTCTTCTGTCGAAGGTCTAGCTACTAGTACTCTATATCTAAATTTGTAAATAATAATAATTTTTCTTCTGTAATTTACTTGTATAACAAATGTATAAACTCTACAACAGTTGCAACTGCTGTGGCAACCCTCGCGCTGACATCCCTCGACAGTGTCTTCTGACGGATATGCCGTAATAAAATGAAGCAACCAGAAGATTTTTAATAAATTTGCAAGCAAATCAACCACTGCCAAAAAAGGTGTCCTGGCTGCGGTGCCAACGATGCCACCGATGCCACTGATGATGCCACATCGACCAGGCACCAGCAGCAACAGCAACAGCAGCAGCAACAGAAGCCAATGGCAAAGTTAAGGCCAAAAACATCAGCAACAACACCCAAAGCGACATAAATTATGACAAAATATGAACCATTGAACGTGGCAAGGACCACGGGGGCCTTACTTCCGCTTGATGCGTAGCGCCTGTTTTCAGGGCACGAGGGGGTGAGGAAACGAGGGGATGGGGAATGGGAGATGCGTATGCAGAGGGTGCGTATTTTATGCTTTGGGTGCCGAGAAAAAAGTGGCAAAACATAAAAGCGAGCAGCATGAAGCGCATAATAAGCAAATTATAGAACGTTTAGAAAGGACAAAACCCGCCTTCCTCAACCATTCCCCACCCTTCCCCTTTCCCCCACCCTCCCCCTCACCATTGTTTCGCCCATGCGTCCAGGAACTCAAGGCAAAACATTGAGCTGCGTAGACTTCTCGTCATTATGGCCAGAAGGAAACATCTTCTGGTTCTTGGGCAATGCAAATTTACATTTATTTAAGCAAGAATATAGACCTATTGAGGGAGGGGGCGGGGGGGGGGGCGTTGTAATGCTGCCAGAGACGTCTAAGAGAGGGGGACGGGACGGATTCATACAATAAATTGTTTCTATTACTTACATCTATAGCGCAATGAAAGCA
Source organism: Drosophila histrio (assembly GCA_958299025.2). Classification (NCBI taxonomy): domain Eukaryota; kingdom Metazoa; phylum Arthropoda; class Insecta; order Diptera; family Drosophilidae; genus Drosophila; species Drosophila histrio. The sequence goes on from OY282582.1 coordinate 41,695,479, forward strand.
AGCGGTAAACACACAACAAAATTTTGATAAGCCAACGCAATTTTCAAATTACTAAAGAACTGAAATGCAGACTCAACAGATGCCTAGACTTTAACTGCTATAACTATGTAATATATAAATGTTGTCATTTACCTAATAATTCGAATATATTGTGAAATTAAATTAATAAAAGAAATAAATAAAATAAGAAAATCTGAATTAGATATGATCGATAGTTTTCTGTTGAGATAAATATGTTTGAAAATCTATTTACACATAAATTAGACAGATAAATAAACAATTATGATGAGACGACTTTAAGAGCAAACAAGGAACAATACAATAATAGAAACATTGAAGAAGATTTCTCTATCTATCTATATTATATATTTATATATTATATATATATCTATATATATGAAACTCTTTGTCCTGACTGATTGATACACTTGGACACCACGCTGTAGCCCAAACGGGTTAAGATATCGAGCTGAAATTTTCACACAACATAGCTGAGATATAATTATATTGCAATAAGGCTGGAATTCGTTAAAATGGGGGGTCAAAGGGCAAAATTGTTTGTTTTTTTAGCAATCTCAATCAAACTCACAGATTATGAAATTCTTACTCATTGATACATTCTGAGACAATTTGGTCAAGATCGGATGACTATATCATATAGCTGCCATAGGGACAGTGGCTCTTGGTGCTATAATAAACAATCAAAAGCAAAGGGGGAGCGGGTGCAGTGACTGCAAGACATTTAGCATGGCCGAAACAATATCTCTTTCTTTCTCTCTCTCTCACCTACTCGGAGCCAAATCTATAGCGATTTTAACTGCCTGAGTCAAAGACATTGACGCTTCGATTGACATGCTCCGGCTATAGCTGTGAAAAGTGTTCCCCACTTGCACTCCACATTTCTTCCCGAGATTTCAGCGACCGTAGCGATCCGGGGGTTGGGGAGCGAAGCGAACAGGGTGCGAATCCCCCTAGTTTATCTATACAAATTGTTGATTCTCGACGCATTTTTTACACTATTTTCTTAAAATTCAGATACTGGTCTAAAAACTATAAATCCTCGTCTAATAAATGCGTCGAGAACAAACTTTTTGCTATCTGTGTATTACTATAAATGCTCGAAGCTATAGCTAAGACTTCGTATCTTTGAAAAACTGCATCTCTTTCCTCCGGAACTTTACCTCAAGGTAATCCTTATTTAATTCTTAATCTCTTACTTTTTCTAACAAACTTTTTCTCCTCTCAACTAAATAAACGCAAAAACAAGCCAGAGAGTCGGGGTGGGAGCGACAGGTGGGTGCCCTGAGCCAGTCTTCTTTGTTATTTTTGACACGCCAAGGATTTCATAGCCTTGCAGAACCCTGATGCACTTTCAACCGATCTTTCCTATGGCAGCTATATGATATAGTGATCCGATCCGATAACTCTAAAACTGAGAGACTAGTTTGCATAACAACATACAGACGGACAGACAGACAGACGGACAGACAGACGGACAGACGGACGGACAGACAGACGGACAGACGAACGGACAGACAGACGGACAGACAGACGGACAGACAGACGGACAGACAGACGGACAGACAGACGGACAGACACACGGACAGACAGACGGACAGACAGACGGACAGACAGACAGACGGACAGACAGAGGGACATATATATCGACTCGACTGTTGATGCTGATCAATAATATGTATACTTTATAGGGTCGGACATGGCCCCTTTCATGCCTTCTTTCATGTCTCCTTTCATGCCTTCATTCATGCCTCCTTTCATGCCTTCTTTCATGCCTCACACATTTCGGGACAAAATTATAATACCCTCTGCTAGGGTATACAAAATAGGGAATACCACAAATGCTAGAAAAATAAAACGACAATAATATCATAGAGGCTAGAATTTGAATATCCTACCTACATATACTCAGGATTTCCTAGAATAATTGCAACTTCCTTCCAATTCTGTAACTTTCCATCTCTCACTTTTCCTAATACTTACTTCAACACAATCCATTTGTGAATCGAATTTATAGGCAAGGGAATGCCATTATTGTGAGAAAAGTTAATCAACTCCAGTGATCTGTTATAATCAATTCTATATTCGACAATGAATATCGATTTCTATGCCAATAAATAAGCTAATTTGATTTCCACCAGCTGCGACCAGTGTCCAGTGTCCACTTCCCCCTTGTCCTTTGACCATAAACCATAAACTATGCATAAATGTAACACATACTACATACATACATTCTCTCATATACATATTTTCTGCTGAAAAACAATAACAACTACGTGCCAATAAAATGTAAATGTGATTTGCGAGCGTGCAAAAGGGCTAAGAATCCGTCATATATAAATTTAAAAAAAAAAACCAGCTGAGTTTTCAACCTATTCTGAATTATAAGTAGGGCATATTAGCTAATGCAGTAGGTTGGTTGACAAAAGACTTTGCATGAAATTCGAAAGAAACAAGCTCTTTTTTATTAGAAATAAATTTTAATATTATAATAAATAACTACATTATCATATCTTTATTCTAAGCATAATTTTTCATTTTTAAAAACTACAACAAATAAAACAGTTCAAAAAACTATAAAATTATTCATTTAATTTAAATTTCTTACAATTATATTATTATATTAAAATATCTGCTTAATGTTTAAGTCTAAAGAATTATTATTGAGTAATTAAAATAAAGTTATTGACTTAAACTTCAGTTCTTAGTTTTGAATTAAAAATAAACTGTTGGAGTTCCCTATAGAATGTTAAATCAAAAAACAAACTTTTAGGGAAGAATTCGCTGTTATTTGAAAACTTCTAGGAATTCAAAGAAATAAAAAATAACTAATAAAAACTATAAAATATAAATATGAAATAAAGATATCATTTCTCTAATTCAATTACCAAAGAACACGTACGTAGAGATCTCAGAAAATGTAGTGCATCCCTGGTTTGAAATTCTATAAAATTTTCACATTTTTGGTAATTTAATTTATTTAAACTTTCAGTTTTTTTTTTATTTTTTTTATCGAGCTGCATATAAATTCATAAAGTGGAATTGATGGGGCTGCAACTATGTATAATAAATTGAAAAGAATCCCTTAAAAAAATGGTATAAAAATTTTTACGACCAAAATCCCCATTTTCCCCGCTCAAATGGAACCTTACCTTTAACCTTAGCATGAGGTTTAGGTTTAGGTTGAGGTTGAGGTTGAGGTTGAGGTTGATGTTAACTTTCCAATATCCCATCGATGTGGATGTGCTGCGAATACTAAACATTTTCGGTTTTTGCCTGTGATTCCGTTTTTGGCAAGATTTATACTTAACGGCAAGGTGCCCCCCTTGCCCATTCCCCTCGACGTATCGATGAGACGTGTGTACGGGATATGGGAGTAACTCAGTAATATTAGGGGAAGGGAGGGGTTGGGAAACTAAGTGACCAACGGGACTCATCCCCAGGGTGTCGTAATTTTCGAGATATGAATGTAAAACAATTTTTGGCGTTTCGAAACTGTCGAGTGTGCGTTACTTTTTAATTTGTTACTCTCAATGGAACTGGAACTGGTCAATGCCAGAAATCGATATGACATTCAATGCATAAATTTTATATACCCTATAGATACTACTTCTGGAAATTGTATGTATGTACATACATATTTTCATATGCTAATGTTTGTGCAATCATTACAAATTGTTTCTCTATCGGTCGCATCAATCAAATGCATTGAAAAAAGAAAACAATTACAAAGACAGAGGCATGGGCGTGGGCATGGGCGTGGGCGGGGCCAGAGAGAAGAAAGGGAGCGAATTTCGAGCGACGGGCTAAAGGAATTCCTAAACAGTCACGTGACCTAAAAATCACAATAAATCCGTTAAAAGTCCACGGAAAATTTCAATAAACATCAACATGTTTTGCCTGTGAACCGGATACGTTTTTTCGTATGACTTTTTTTTTTCTTTCCTTCAGCCGTCTGTCTGTCTGTTCGTCTGTTCGTCTGTCCGCCTGTCCGTTCGTCCATCCGGCGCCTGGGCTGGCACATTATTAACTTGTCATACAAAGATAAAAATTTATCAGCCTAGATGCGTGTGCCGTGTTACTTCACAGCGTGAGCTCGACATGAACGTCGACAACATTCCCAAAACTACCCCCACCAAAATAAGCAAAGCACAAAACCCAACAGAAACCCAACCCAAAATCCAACCCACACCCCACACCCCCACATCCTCATCCACAATTCAAGCCCAACCCAAGTGAAAAACCCTCCTCAGTTGGTCGCTTGATGGCCGAGACGACGCGACGCGACGCGACACGACGCGACCCGGCGAAAAGATGAAAAATTACTATAAAACGTTTTGTGGCATTTTAATGTCCACAAAATTCGTGTTTTCCGCCTTTATGAAATATTCAAAAGAAAAACAAAAGCCAAAGCAAAATATGACGGACACTCTGATCCCGAGCATTAAAACGGCCTTGAAGCAACATTTGCAACCACAAATCTCTCTAAATATACTATATAAGTATATACAAACATTTGCCAACTAATTTTAATATTATTTAAATAATTTATTTACACTTGTAGTGCTAGGAAACTCAATAAAGGAATAAATATAAATATTTTACGATGTTAATCAGAGAATTAAACCTATGCGAATATTGCTTTCGGTTTCGGTTTCAGTTATGGTCGCCTTTTGGTTTTCGGTTTCCGGTTTTTTGTATGTTTTTGCTTTGAAATACCGGTAGGATTTCGGTTAAACAAAAAAAAAAAAATAAACCAGAACAGTTATTTTTGGCACACCAACGATTTCATACCCTTGCAGAACCCTGATGCACTTTTCAACCGTTCTTTCCTATGGCAGCTATATGATATAGTGATATAGTGATATAAGCCATGACCAGATACAAATTCTTTGAGTTTGGTTGAAGTCTGTTAAAAAAAAAATAAAGATTGGCTTACAAATGTATGATTTTCGACCGATAGTAACTATTGCAGCCATATGATATGGTGATCCGATCCGGCCGATTCCGACATATGAGCTGCCTGCAGCAATAAAAACTGATCTGTACCAAGTTTCATCCAGATAGCTCTTAAACTGAGAGACTAGTTTGCATAGAAACAGACGGACAGACAGACGGACAGACAGACGGACAGACAGACGGACAGACAGACGGACTGACAGACAGACGGACAGACAGACATGGCTATATCGACTCGGCTATTGATGCTGATAAAGAATATATACGTCTACGTCCGTCCGTCCGTCTGTCCGTCCGTCCGTCCGTCCGTCTATCCGTCCGTCCGTCCGTCCGCCCGTCTATCCGTCCGTCCGTCCGTCTATCCGTCCATCCGTCTGTCAATCCGTCCATCCGTCTGTCAATCCGTCTGTCCGTCCGTCCATCCGTCCGTCCATCCGTCCGTCCATCCGTCCGTCCATCCATCCGTCCATCCGTCCGTCCATCCGTCCGTCCATCCGTCCGTCCATCCGTCCGTCCATCCGTCCGTCCATCCGTCCGTCCATCCGTCCGTCCATCCGTCCGTCCATCCGTCCGTCCATCCGTCCGTCCATCCGTCCGTCCATCTGTCCATCCGTCCGTCTGTCCGTCCATCCGTCCGTCTGTCGGTCCATCCGTCCGTCCGTCCGTCCATCCGTCCGTCCGTCCATCCGTCCGTTTGTCCGTCTGTCCGTCCGTCTGTCCGTCCGTCTTTCCGTCCGTCTGTCCGTCCGTCTGTCCGTCCGTCCGTCCATCCGTCTGTCCGTCCGTCCGTCTATCCGTCCCTCCGTCCGTCCATCTGTCCGTCCGTCTATCCGCCTATCTGTCCGTCTGTATGAGCGCCTAGATCTCAGAGACTATAAGAGCTAGAGACACTAAATTTGGTATGTTACTCCGTCAATGGGCTAAGCAGATACAATGTCTGTTAAAATTTTGCCACGCCCCCTTTTGCCCGCGTAATTTTTAGAAATCTCATAAAACGAGAATTATTATAGCTACAGATTTGAATTTTAGCATACAGAACAAGCATCAAGGTCTCAATATATACTGAAAATTTCATTGCAATCGGAGAAACTCGAAAGTTATTTAAAACTCAATATTACGCAGTATCGGGCCAATGGAAGAAGAAGAGAACACTAACGTTACAACGCACTATGGGGTCTTTGTCCATTTTAGGGAATTTATTAAAACCTCGAGATCTGAAGAAGATACATATGCAAATAAGGAATAGTCGAGAGTTTTACAGAATTAGTAAAGGGTCTCCCATTGTCGGCTTCGACTCTAGCATATCGCTCCCTACTGTCGCTCCCATCCCTACTATCGCTCTCACCCCTACTAAGTATCGCTCCCGTCCCGACTTTTCGGCTTGTTTTATATCCATTCAGTGGAAAACTTATTTTCAACGATCTTCTGCGATTCAATGACGGAACCTCAAATTATATCCAATGGACTGGAAACTATTTAGTATTGAAAGAATTTCAATTGGAAAATTGAATCAATAATTTTTCTACAGTTTTAAAAACTGCAACTGTTTTGAGTTTAGTATTTCCCTGCATTGTACAATGTAACTAACAATTTTTCCATTAAGGAAACTAAGTGTACTGCAAATAATCTTCGATTGTTGTAATTAATTAAAATATTGTTTTCTTTTCAATAAATGAAATTCAAATTTATGATTTCTAATGTAATATCTGAGTTTCTTTAGCGATTTCCAAAGTAAATCAATAAGAAATGCTTGACAGTTTTCAATCATCAATTCATTAAGTGGATGTTGAGAGCATATTGAACTGTGAGTTCTCGACTATGGAGCATAATCCCTGTATACTATAATGGCTAATAAATCACGTCTAGATGTTGGCGCATATTGTCCAGGAATACATAATTAGCCATTGTCCTTTATTGTTTCTTCGTTTTGCATTGCAATTAAGTTCAATGTGAGAGAATAATACTTAGGACAATTCCCGTTGAAATGGCAGAAAAAATCAAGAAAATAAGGTAGCATACCACTTGAACAGTGCTTGCCACATAACCGGAGACTACACTTCATTTGTATGGACGACATGCAACTTTTGGAGGCAAGTCGATGAGTATAAAGTTGCCTCTAGGCCAATATAAAAGGGGCTAAAATCAGGAGCATTATTCATTAGTCAATGGCAGTCCAATAATTTTCTAGACAAACAAAATAACAGGGGAATGTGTGAGTATGTATAGGTGTGTGTGCATGCGTACGTGTATGTGTGTGTGTGTGTGTGTGTGTATGTGTGTGTTAGCCATTTAAAGAGCAAAGACGCCTGTTACATTTTGATTGAACTCATTGGATGCGCTTCGCTTGAACATTTGCCAGTTTTGTGAAGAGAGTTCGCTTAATTGACACCCACAGTTTTATCTGTGGGAAAACTAATTTCATAGGCGTGCTGTGACCCCCTTTACACACACACACACACACATCGATACACACATATGTTGTGTGCGTGTGTGTGTGTGTGAAAGTGCGTTCAATGTGCTGTGCTTGTGTTTTGTGCCTGCGTTTGCTGATAAGCATTTCATGTCACATCCTTAAGGACCTTTCGCTACACAGACATCACAGTTCACATGCTGCAACCCCCCCCCCTTCAGGCACTGCCCCTACCTCCCTGTCATCGTTACTGTCACCGTCAGCCAGCGCTTAAGATTGCTTTCAACGTCCTTAATTGCTTTTTTTTGTGTGTATCGTGCGTGTATGCGAGTGTGTGTGTGTGTGTATCTGTGTGTGTGTGTGTGTGTGTCTGTGTGTGTGTGTGTGTCATGTGTGTATATCTGTGTGTGTATTGCCAGTCTTTTGATGTGTCGACTCGTAGCATGGCAAGCTTTTGTCATGGACATGGCCTCTTCTTCAACTTCAACTTCGACTTCGTTCTGTGCGTCGCATTCGTCGTCGTCGTCGTCGTCCCCATTTTTCGCAGGAAGCGTTATTTCAATTTCCGCCTTTCCGTTTTCCTTTTTGCCAAACAGCCAGACACGCCATTATTGTTTGACGTGTCAGTGTTAATGAGTCATTGTCCATTAAGTTTGCTCATTTCAAACGGGCAATTAAATTCGACTTTATTGCACTTCAACAATATCGAAACCCAAAACTGAAGACTCCACATACAGATGGACACTAAAGCCGACATTGAAACCGCATCGAATCTCTGCTTTACTAGCTAGCCTGCTCAACAACAACAACAACACACACACACACACACACACACCTCTATCAACGTCCTTAGCCACAAGTCTCTCAGCTGGAAAGGGCGACACAGAAGGCGTCTCAACTAAGTAGACCCATAAATCAGCATCTATCGCATATACTATGCTATGTGTGTATATAGTACAACTAAATTATAGCTTCATCAAGCTAGAGTTTACTGTAGTTGTCATAGAAATTCTTCAAGCAATTAAGTTAGTTATTAGAACTTAAGAAAATCTGAAGGAAACTAGCAGATATAAGTATTTAAAATAAACCCTTGCCAAATTCCCGGTAATCATTAAAAATGTGCAATGATTTTGTGAAAATTTATATAACAGGCATAAGGAGGAATCTCCGACTCTATAAAGTATATATATTCCTGATCAGTATCAATAGCCGAGTCGATTGACACCTGTCTGTCTGTTTCTGTCCGACTGTCCGTCCGTCTGTCCGACCGTCCGTCCATCTGTATGATTGCATCAATCTCAGCAACTATAAGAGCTATAGACTTCAAATTTGAAATAAAGGTTCCTGAATACCATAAACAGATCAAGTTAATCTTATTTTCGATATCACTGTATTGCTATACCTCGTGTAGGTGAAAACAAGCTGAAAGCTACACTGAAAACTATATATTGTGTCGATAGAGAAAAGATGAATGCTACTGGTCAATGTAAAATTAATATTAACGATTGCTTTCACACATATTTGTTAAGATAACACAGCTTAACTCAACAGTTTGCTGTAAGTTTCATAGCGATATATAAAGAAGATACTAACGAATTTGTTTTAAATCAATTATTTTATATTTATTGTCCAGTGCGAGAGCGCATATAATAATATTTTCCAGCATTATCGTTTACGAGTTGTCGAGCACTCAAAATTCCAACTGATGGTTATTATATAATTACAAATTTTTAGTAATTTTATCATAGTATTAAAATAATATACAATTTCCACATCAACAGTCGCAATCCATTGTTGCCAGACTATCGCAAACAAGTTACTCTAGATGCAAACGACATTGATTTCGATTAATCAAAATAGTCAAAATTCTTTCTTTTTTTTGAAGACCTGCACAGGGTATCCTACTGTCGCGCTCACTCGACTGACCGGCTTGTTATATATATATTTTATTATTAGTAATACCAACTGGTCATGATAGTTATGATTTCTAAAGTTCCTAGCTCGTCGCTGGGTTTATACATTAAAGCGTAAACCGGACTCTTTAAATTTAAATTTAAAATATTTAAAGTTTAAATGAAAACTTTTTTCTTAGACCCTTTACTTTAAAAAAGTAAATGGGGTCTATTAAGTTTGTCAAAATGTGCGTAACAGGTCGAAGGAAGTCTGGCAGAACCCATAAAGTATATATATTCTTGATCAGCATCAACAGGCGAGTCATGTCCGGCATACCCGTCATGTCCGTCTGTCCGTCTCTCCTGCTGTCCATCTGTCGTGCTGTATGAACACCTAGATCTCAGAGACTATAAGAGCTAGGGTCACCAAATTGGATGACTATACTCCTGCAGCCCCCGAAAAGGTTAAGTTTGTCTCAGAACTTTGCCACGCCCCCTTCCGCCCCAAGATTCATAAACAAGATTTCTGAAATTCCACAAAACCAAATCCTATGAAAGCTAGAGTCCTGAATTTTGGACGAGCATCAGGTTCCCAATGTATCTTAAAAATTTCATCGTGATCGCATAATAATAACGGAAGTTATTCAAAAAAAACTTGAAATTACATATACATGGTAATTTTAAAACTGGAGGCTTGAATTTTGGCACACAGGACAAACATCGGGGTCTTAATGTATCCTCCCAATTTCATCACGATCGGATAATAAACTCGGAAGTTATTCAAGACTTAATATTACTCAGTGTCGGGCCAAAGGAAGAAGGAGAGCATATTGCCGTTATAACGCGCTATGGGTTACTATTAGTATTACTCTTATTTCCATTTTGATGAATAGGTAAAGGGTCTCTCATAGTCGACTTCGACTGTAGCTGTTCCGACTGGTTTTAATTGTAAATATACAATTTGAAATATTTTACAAATAGTTTAAGCACATTTTAAAATTAGTCTTTTCTAACTTCCACTTTAAAAATAAAAAATATATATATATTTGTTAATAAGTTCTAATTTCTCATTTCAACATAACATTGATTTATATGAATTTCCTTTTTAAAAGAAGTCTAAAAGTATGCTATACTACAATTTTAGGCAGATTTAAGACATAAGTCGAATTCAAAATATATCTGATCGTATTCCGAATTTAGGAATAATACGTACATATTTAAAACCAAGTTAATTTTGGCTTTTTAGACGCTTTACTTTAAAAAAGTAAATAGTGTAAATAGTGTATAGTAAAACTATTATTTATTTAATCATAATAAAGAGCATACATTTTGTTAAATTTCTTTTAATATTTTGTTAAAAAATGAATTGTTAAAAACATGTGAAGAAATTATGCCACAAAAAAACCATATTACACCAATGTTTCTTTCATTATTTCTATTATCAAAATCTGTGAAAACACTTACTTATTGATTTTTAAATTCAAAAATAACCATAATTCCGTAACTTTTATTTTAAAATCAAAGAGTACCTCTTATTCCGTCACTTTGAATAAAAATTGGAGAATATTTGTTATTTCGAAATATTCATTATGAAGCATTACATGTTTGTTCTTTATATTCTTTGTAGAACAACAGTTAAATATAAAGTTCCCTAAGCTCCCTAAGTTAACTCAATAAAAACCACTCAATATGAAATCATCTTCGACTGAAGAGTTTACCTTTTAGTTATCTTTACAATTAAAACTAAGTAGATTAAGTTTAATAAGAAATGAATCAAATATCGAACTTGATTTGGGGCTCAAATGATGCGAGTTGTGTGTTCCCCATGGAAATTGGCAACCCTGGAACATGTAAGCATGTCACATGTCAAGCAATGTGAGTGTCTGTGTGTGTGTGAGTGTGTGTGAGTGTGTGTGTGAGTGTGTATATGTTGCCATAAATCAGTTGCAACGGGCAGCAAAATATGAAACATGGCAGCATAAATAATTAACAAACTTGGCTCAAATGATAAATTTTTTCGCAAACAAAGACGAAAGAGATAAGTTCGTTTAATATTTATGACAAAATACTAGCAGAGCGAGCGAGACAAGGCAAGTGAGTGTGAGAGGGAGAGGTAGATACTATCGACTTCATAAACTACATACTACACTTCATACATATTCAGAATGCCCTTGGCACTTGACACCAGCGTCGTTCTTTGGCCAGATAGTGGACAAGGGGGTGAGATAGAAAGATTGAGGTTGAGGAGGATTAGCAGGGGAACCTTTGGTCTACGTCTTGTTGTGCTCTAATCAGAAGAGACTGAGAAAAACTGGCAAGAGTGAGGGAGTGCTTGGGCTATTGTCAGTGATTTACGAGCTGCCCCAATCAGAAGGGACAACGGGGACAACAAGATACATCTAGCATCATAATTCGTCATTGCATTTGATTTTATTTCAGCGTTATTTATTTGAATTATTTATTTATCTTATTATTCGCCTCCCCTTGCTTGCCTTGACAATATTATGGTTGGCAGACGGGGGAATTCGAGTTGCCGTAATATGTTTGTCCATATGTCCATTTGCGTGTCCCAATCCCATGACCACATCCACATCCACATCCACATACATATACAAATACATATTCATGTGCCTGGTATGGCTAACGCCAATCAATAATGTGGGTTGTATAAAGATTTATAGGTTTTGCATTTGACCAAAAATACAAAACAACAACAACAACAAGACTTGCACACGCCCTTGCCCTTGCTTTTACCCCGACCCCTAAGCTTACCTCCCCTTTGGCCACACACTCTCTCTCTCTCTCTCTCTCGACTCTTCACACGCACATGCAGCAGCTGCGGGATTCAAAGGTAACCGTTGATTGTGGCATATTCCCAATCAATTATGAAAGTCAAGCGACGGCACAGTGCTCAAAATTGTCAAGCTAATAACACTACTTTACAGTGTATACAAAGATTTAAAAAATATATAAAAATCACTTTTAAATCACTAGAGTAAGTGGATAGAAAATCACTTTATTGCAATTAAAGTAGAGAATCTAAAACTGGTTAGTTTTCGATACAAGTTTCCATATTTCTAAAGCGAAGCCAACTAATTACATTACTTTACAGTGTATACAATTATTTAAAAAAATATATATAAAATATCAGTTGTTGCCGTAGCATACTTTTAGATTATTATACAATGAAATTTGAATAGGATTTTGGTATCAATTGACGTAAAACTCATATTACAAAATGTCGCAATTCTATGCACAATATTTTTCGCACAATAAATATCTAAAAGCTTTAAATTAGATGGGTTCACATTGGGTCGTAGAGCGTCACAAGGCAATGTCATAGCGTCACAAAGCAGTGTGAATGTCAACGGCTGTGACACTACAATTTTGCATCACAAGAATGTGACACTTCAATGTAAACACCAGTGTCATTTTGTATCACATATCTTTTGTGACAGAGGCTGTCACGCTTGTGACCCAAATTATTTGAACAGCTGTTTCAGTTAAAGTATCTCAAATGAACCCATTCTACCTGTGACGGGCAGAACTAGCAAGTTGGTTTTCTCGTCACATTTTGACATTTTGTTTCTTGATATATCAAAAAAAAAACATTGAGAATAACTTTTTAAAATGGTTAAAGAAATGGATTCTGAAGATGAGGTAGAACTAGTGGCATTTTCTGCGATTGGGCTGTGGCTGCTAGATAAAAATGATGATGAGCCCAAGGCAAATCGCAATTGTTGGGTCGACAAATTGAACTTAACACGGAAGGAAGACGAGGCATGTATGCTACTGAAAAGTAATACGGCGGGCTCGAATTGTAACTTTTGCGTTATCCATTTTTTAATCAATTTTTTGCACTTTTACTTTTTCACTTGGATGACAGTTGAACAGTTAAAGCATTCTTTTGCCGCCAGCCTTTGTTCTTATTTTTTTTGTGGAACTTGCTAATCGCTCACGAGTTTGTTCAATGATCACTTTCTGTGAAACTTTTGGCGCTCTGTGAAAGCTTATGACGCTCTGTGATAATGGCAAGTAGTGTTCACATTGAGGACTGTCATTTGGCCGGTCACAGAGCTATGACGCACAATTTATGACCCGCCATTGTGAACACTTTTGACTTGTGTCACAGAGCGTCACAAAGAGTCACAGACAACAGTGTCAAAATGTGGCCCAATGGGAACCCAGCATAACCTCAAACTAAAAAAAACCTAACTACAATTTTTGGCATTCTCAAACATAATCTAAAACGTTATCCTCTTACGATTTAAAACCTTAGAGATGTGGTATTTTTAATTGGCACTTACGTATGTATATGGATTATGCATATGCATTCATTCATTCATACTAGTTAAATAGTCGAATTCACTCATATTCGTTCATTCGCAATACACACCTCCAGGCAAACGAGTATACGCTTTAAGTTGGGGGATTCCCCGCATTGTTCGTACTAATTACGAAACGTGCAAATTTAGAAAGTGTGTGCGTGTGAGTGTGTGTGTGAGTGTCGTCGAGTACAAGTGTGTATGTATGTGTGAGTGTGTTGTCCTGTTTGCAGCTGGCAAATAAATTTGCGGTGATTTGTAGAGCTGTGATAGAAAAGCGCATTAAACTTGCTGCAACCCACATAAATATAAATAGAGAGCATTTAACTACTCAACGATTACACATATTACACCCACTCAGACACATATACATACACACACAATCACACACCCACTCACACACACACCCACTCACACACACACTAATACTTCATGTGAGTATGTAAGTATTTAATGGATGTCCTCGCCAATCTACGACAAGACCATTATGCATGTAAGGTAAATTCTCGCCTAGCGATGTGTGCGTGACACGAACACGCACTTGAATCAACAGAAAATATCGTATCAATTGACATCAAACCAAGTCAGAAATTGGGCAAAGATCAGGTATATTTACTACAGTTTAAAGATGTATTGAATCGTTCAGATTCAGTTCGATCGAACGACTCTTTAGAGTGAACGAATGAACTAAATCCCTGAAAGTCGTTCATTGAGTCATTGGAGTCCCAATCTTGTTCAATTCATTGTAGTTCATTCCACTCAATTGAGTCCCATTCTCGATCACTCTGAATCGAGTCCCAAAATGATTTTCTCGTTCGATTGACTCTTTCGTTCAATTCAATTCCTTATAATAATAATATATAATATAAATGGAATAAGACTGAAATAATGTCTTGATATTTAATTATAATATGTTAAAAACAATGAATTTGAAACTGTGAAAATATTGAGAATAAAAAATATAAGCAAAAAAATTAAATAATTTCTTAAATTTATTTAACTGATAAATAAAATGGAATCAAAATAGTTTGGTAAAATATTTTGGCATACGAATTTAAAACACATTCTAATATTCATAGTGAATATAGTAATTAGCAGACAAAATATACATATGAATAAAAACCAGTCGGAAAGGCTACAGTCGAAGCCGACTATGAGAGACCCTTTACTTATTCTTCTAAATGGAAATAAGAGTATCACTAAACTAGATCTGCTTAGCCCATAGACAAACCAACATACCAAATTTTATGACTCTAGCTCTTATAGTCTCTGAGATCTAGGTGCTCATACAGACAGACGGACAGACGGACATGAAGGACAATGTATATACAATGTATATACTTCATGGGGTCGGACTTCCTTTTTCCTGTTACGCACATTTTGACAAACTTAATAGACCCTTTTTACTTTTTTTTAAAGTAAAGGGTCTAAAAAGAAACAAAACTGTAACAGCCTTCTTTAACTAGAAACAATAATGAAGTCGTATCTCTGGTATTACACATTTTGTAATTATTATTAAACATATTACTCACTAACTTGAAAAGCCGTCTAAATATAATTAATATTCGTAATTTAGTGCCATCTTTCAATAAACGAAATCTTTCGACAGAGCATACAAGTTATTAATATGAAATGTGAATATGTATCGAAATCAATAACGGAATCAGCAGTACCGGAATTAACATCGGAACCGGAAGTGGCTCATGATGTGGACTAAGTAGGTGAGTAGCAAAACGAATGACTTCCACACTCGTGTGCCGCCCACAAAAGGTCATAAAAAAAACTTCATTTATTCGCAAAAGAAATAAATCTTTTAATGCACATCGGAGAGTCGTTATTCGGGCATTGTTTTCTCATTTGCCACAACACCTCCCAAAACATTACCACTGCCGCTGTCTGACGGTGGAGGTCATATGTCGTGCCATTTGGCCATCGATGGACCCCAGGCTCAAGGCGCATAAGGACAATTTTATCCCGTGGCCGAGCAAATGAACCGAGAATGAACCTTCCATGTGTATTTCAATGATTCTAATTATGGAGCCGCCCTGGCGCAAAAGTTTCTTAAGTATCGCGTGCATCATTGTTATTGTTTTCTGTTTTTTTTTTGTTCTTCTTTCTCCACTGCTTCCTCTTCTTATTATACTTCGTGTTGTTGTTGTGGAGCAGGGAAATTGCTTTGTTGTGTGTGTGTCCATCATGATGTTCTATGTCCTATATCCTGTGACCATTTTCAGTGTGTGGGCGGTACGCTCATTAGGTTTCCTGTTCCACCACCCTCCCCCCCCCTTTACCATGACCCATGACCCTTGAACCCCATCCCCAACCCTCTTCATGGTCCAGCCAAAATGTCCCACAAGGACAGGCAGTTGTCGCGTTCCTCCTGTTCAACTTTATGTTATGTGTTTATATGCCCATTTGTAGTATGTCCCTTCGTGTGTGCGTGTGTGTGTGTGTGTGTGTCTGTGACGGTGACCTGCGAAAATGTCTGTGTCAAGTTGTGAGTAATAATGCGGAAACGCCAAAGAAAAGCGCAACACAGAATAAGCTCGTAAATAGCCCAGAACGAAAGGAAATTGCCTAAGATGAATAGCGAATACTCTAACTACGTCCTGCTCCTATAAAACATCTCTCAATTCTATAGCATACTTTTTGGGGCAGTTTAAAATTGCCAATGATTGCAAAGTGTGAGCGAAAGTTGATGTGTAAAAGGATCTAATAATTATAAATAATATAAATCATATATATATAAATTATGAAATGCATACACTGATAAAAAAAATAACCAGTATTCTATATGAATAATATTGGTCTTTAAAACTATATTTCATAATATATATTTTTATATATTATTATTAAAATATATATTAGTATTAAAATACAAAAAACAAAAACACAATATTAAAATAAAAACTTGTTCACTTATTTTGGAAATTGTCCTAAAATTAAAGCTGCAAACCAGTTCCGTACCGAACCTCTATAAACCGGTTCAGTTCGGTTTTTTGGTTTAACCAAACCGGATCAGGAAGCAAACCTTTAAACTGATCTACTTCTTAAACCCCAAGCGTAAGAATTTTTATATAAGAAAAGTTTCAATTTGGAATAAAAAGAAATTTCGTTAATTTAATAAATATATTCATTGTAAAATATCAAAAGGCGGTATTTTGGTTCGTTTAAATGTTTTATTTTAAATATACGTTTGTTCTAGTCGGCGATTTTCAAGAGAAGAGAACGACTTTGTGCTTGATGTATCGATATCGACTTATCGATATATCGATACATCAAGCATATTGCACAGAGTTCCTTATAAATTATCAACACTTGACATATGGCGGCTATATTTAAATTCAAATTACAATCTTGATTTTAAAGTGAGGTTAATAATAATGAAAACATAATCCTAAGTAAGTGTTTTATGAATAATTCAAACGAAATTTAAATTGAAATTAGATATATAATAATTACAATTAACATAAATTATATGCATAATTATTATAATCAACATTTAGTCAAGGAGAATTGTAATGGTACAATTCTTAACTTAATAATTATAAAACCGAAATACATAAATTTATATTATTATAATAATATGAGAGTTAAGCACATACATAATAAAGATTTACATATTTACTTGTTTTCCTTTTCAATTAAATCAGTTTATTTAATGTTCAAATATGTTACTCTATTAAACTGGCTCCAAGAACCATTGGCAACTAACTTAAGTTTTTTAGAAGTGTTAAATTTTGTCAAAACAATTACTTGCCTAACTCTGTATTTATCTTTAAGGTCTTTTGGTTACTACTACTACATAAAGTAGAGACACGTACGTATTTAGTGGCTGACATGTGTCACAAACGGGATGACATATGCGATTACATCGTATTATTCCCGCTGACAAATGTCGAGCAAAACAAAGGCCCATTAATTAGCAGTACGTGTCCATGCATTACACAAGTATTTGTTGTCCTTTTCTTTTCTTTTCTTTTTTTTTCGCCAACATTTTGTTGTTGTGGTGTTTGGCTGCGGGTTTGTCAAGTCAAAGTTGTCGGCGGGGGTGTGAGTATGTAGAATAATAGCTCTTGTGATGCCTTCAGATGAATGTGTCCATGGACCACGTGCATAAGCACATAATTACGTATCTTTCTTCCTTTCCTTTCTTGCCATTCCCTCTACACATTCTCTTCTTTGCCTATGTCTTTGTTTTGCACAAACAGCGGGAAAGTTAAATTGCAGAAATCGCAAAACTTTACTATCCACCAAGCAAAAGTAATGGAATTGTGTAATTAACGAGACTCCTGGGTAAAGACTTGATGAAATGCTCCAGTTCTGGGCTTTATCAACAGTCAAATAAACTCACACACACACACAAACACACACACAGTTTCACACTGACATACACATGCGTTAAAATGTCTTTTTGGCACAAAAGTTGTCGCCTTTAAATGGTAGCAGGAAGGAGGACGATGGCAGATTAATTGCAAAAAGAAATCCACTTCAACTTCATGTTCAAGGTACTTTTCCATCAAAACTACAGCTTGAACAAGTTGAGAATTATAAGCTATGGACACAATCTCTAACTATATTTATTGAACCGATGTTTAAAACAGGATTCGTCACATTTATGAGGAGGAATACATTACAAATCATTTTCAAGAGTTATTTCAGGCACTTTTAAGGTAACCAACATAAACCAGTCGGAAAGGCTACAGTCGAAGTCGTTTATGAGAGACCCTTTACTTATTCTTCAAAAATTAAATAAGATTAACACTAATAGTACACCATAGTGCGTTGTTATGTCAATATGCTCTTCTTCTTCCTTTGGCCCGACACTGAGTAATATTGAGATTTGAATAACTTCCGAGTTTATTATTCGATCCCGATGAAATTTTCGTTTTATGGGATTTCAATAATTTTGTTTTCGATTTACGGAGGCGGAAAGGGGCGTGTCAAAATTTTAACATAAACATAATCTGCTTAGCCCATAGACAAACCACCATAACAAATTTGGTGACTCTAGCTCTTAAAGTCTCTGAGATCTAGGCGCTCATACAGACAGCCGGACGGACGGGCTTGACGAACATGACTCGACTGGTAATGCTGATCAAGAATATACATATATACTTTATGGGGTCTGCCAGATTTCCTTCGACCTGTTACCCACATTTTGACAAACTTACTTTTTACTTTTTTAAAGTAAATGGTCTAAAAATGTTTGTTCATATTACAAAACAAAAACAGAAAGCATGAACATTTACAAAATACATACATTGGCATCTTAGTGGCTAAATTCTATGTTAAAGTGTCGTCATCAATCCTAAATTTATAGTGCACTGTCCTCTCTCGGTCGTCGTCATTAGATTTTTTTTGATTTTTATTGTTTTTAAAGTCACTTTGCATTTTTCGATTTGCCACTGTAATAGTTGCCGCGTTTATGAAAATCGTCTGTTCTATGTCTTCTTTATGGTTTATCGTTTTTTCACCGTATTGTTGTATTCGTAAGCTCTCTAGCGTCACTCTCGTTCTCTCTCTTCGCTCTACATCCAATATGCGAACAACGCTGTTGTCATCTTCCCTTTCTTTGCGTTTCCTTTATGTTCCGTGATCCTAGTGTTCCTAGTGATCGCTTTGTTGTTCCAATGTTCATATCTATATTCCGTTACATATTTCTCATTCCTTTCCGTTGCATTTAATCTCGTATACTACATGTTGTTGGTTTTGCTTTGCATATTTTGTCTTTCATATTCCTAAACAATTTCCTTGTGTTCGTATGTGCTTTGTAAGCATATGTTATATATACATATGTTTGTTGTGGGAGTCTGGTATTATTTTTGCTAGTGTTTTCCTATTTCTTAAGTTTCCTACATATGGTACACTGATGTGTCCATTAAAAATGGGCAAAAGCGGTATAATGAATTTGTGTGAATGTACATATGTAACAGGCAGAAGGAAGCATCTCCGACCATATAAAGTATTTATATTATTGATCAGCATCAAAAGCCGAGTCGATTGACACCTGTCCGTCCGTCCGTCTGTATGAACGTGTGGATTTCAGGAACTATAAGAGCTAGAGACTTCAAATTTGGAATGTAGGTTCCTGAATACCATACGCAGATCAAGTTTATTTTCAATTTTCAATACCAAGTCCCGTTGGTTTTATAATTAGAAAAATCACCATAACATAAGCAATGTTAAAGCTATAGACTTGAGATTTGGCACACATGATACAAATCTTGGGCTTAATGTGTCCTGAAAATATAATCGCGATGCCACGCCCCTTTCGCCCATAACTCGAAAAAGCTGAAAACAAGAGCAGTTTTATAGCTAGAGACTTGACACACATGATAAGTATCCTACTCTCAATGTGTGCTACAAATTTCAGGACGATCGGATATTGAACTCAGAAGTTATTCATGAAACAAATTTATGCAGCGCAGCAGATGCGTCGCAGCGCAGTAGCAGCGCAGTCGCTGCGCCGCGGTGACGATATAACGAACGAAAAGACGCGAGGCGTTGTGGCGTTAAACATAAACAATCAACAGCTGCAGTCCAGTGTTGCCAGACTATCGCAAGCTACCTACTCTCGATACAAGAAAAATCGACTTCAAGCGATTATTTTAAATCCTTTTATAATGGAAATACTTGTCTTTGAAGACCTGCACAGGGTTTCCTACTGTCGCACGCCCTCGACTGATCGGCTTGTTTTTAAATTTTAGATTATAGTAATTTTGAATACATCTATTAATATTAAAAAAACCAGTCGGAAAGGCTACAGTCGAAGTCGACTATAAGAGACCCTTTACTTATTCTTCAAAATCGAAATAGGAGTAACACTAATAGTTCTCATAACGCGTTGTAACGTCAATATACTCTTCTTCTTCCTTTGACCCGACTCTGAGTAATATTAAGTCTTGAATAACTTCCGAGTTTATTATCCGATCGCGATGAAATTTAAAGGATACATTAGGACCCTGATGCTTGTCTTGTGTGCCAAAATTCAAGGCTCCAGTTTTAAAATTGACCATTATATGGGATTTTAAGATTTTTAGGATACGTTAGGACACTGATAACCGACCTGTGTTCCAAATTCAGGACACTAGCTTTAATATTTTTCGTTTTATGGGCTTTCAAAAATGTTGTTCTCGATTTACGGAGGCGGAAGGGGGCGTGTCAAAATTTTAAGATAAACTTGATCTGCTTAGCCCATAAACAAACCACCATACCAAATTTGGTGACTCTAGCTCTTATAGCCTCTGAGATCTAGGTGTTCATACAGACAGACGGACGGACGGACAGACGGACATGGCTATATCGACTCGGCTGGTGATGCTGATCAAGAATATATATACTTTATGGGGTCTGCCGGACTTCCTTCGACCTGTTACGCACATTTTTTTTTGACAAACTTAATAGACCCGTTTTACTTTTTTAAAGTAAAAGGTCTAAAAACGATTTAATTTTGGAGCACTTACAAATTAATTTTTCCTCTTTATAAAACTTAACAATGTGAATAGAGCCGATTAACAACTTATTTTCAATTCAAAGGAAGTGATTGATTTCAGAACTCAATAGGATAGTAAGAGTTTTTTTAAAGCTTTTCTAATTCCAATTGAGATTATACTCGAAGGATATGCGAAGAGAATTCATATAACCAATTGCCTACAAATTTTCACTATCAACCTTAAGCCTGCAGTCTCAATTTCAGAATCATTTCCAAAACTGTATACGAAACCAACCTTAAATGTAGTTAACTCCTTACTAATATCTCAGATCTTCGGAGATTTCAATGCAGCTTTTTACAGAAAATATAAATATTTACTTTCAGCAATATTGCCATAACTATTAAAATTGAAAGCTTCATTCCAACAAGTTGACACAAAGAAATAATCAACATCGAATTCCCCAATGCAAAGAAAAGTAACATTACTAAGTTATCACTCTATATATAACGTCGCTTTCAGTAGTTGTCCAGGAATAGTATATCAAAAGGCATATTTAATATTTCATAAAGTAAGGTTATAAAAAATATATTATCAAAAAAAAATGTATACAAAATTTCGTAGTTTCCAAAAATGTTGAAACCTTAAGAATTATTACAGGATAAAAATTTGTAAATTTTAATTATAAGCTCAAAACTTAATGATAGAATATAAATGCTTTTTGTTTGTATAATAATTTGTAGATTTGTGGTATTAAAAAAAAAGTTTCTTTCAGCAATATAATGTTTTTCTTTTTAAATATAAGCATATGTACTATAAATTACCGCACAAAAATCTTGAGGTTAAAAAAAAAAGTTCGAACAATTGAGGTTAGGTTAAGGGTTAGGATTAAATAAGTATTGCTTGCTTAAGTTTTTCACATTTCGACAAAAATTCGATGAAAGCTGAAATTATTTAATCTTAAATCTGAAAGTTTCCCTTTTTTTTGGTTTTTTGGAGCTAAAACATTTGTTTGTAGTTGGTGGAGTTATCGGCGTTGGATGCTCTGGGCTGATTCTTTAACTTCTTTTTGTTCAGCTTATAGGGAGCTGGCGCAACGAGAGCTGCAGCTGCCCCATTTCGATCCGATCGTGTAACACTCATGTCGTAGGGAGTACGAACAATTTCGGGCAGATGGGCATAATAGACGACACGCTCGTTTCGTGGCGACACCAGTTGTTGTGGCAGCTTGGATGGAGCGTATTTGCTGCTGTAGGAGTCAAGGACTGGCATTGGCAGCGGTTCATCGAGATAGCCACGTCGGGACTTAATGTAATCCCTGGGCTGTGGCGTATCTAGCTGGCGATCGGGGTACATCATGTAGGGCTCGGGATATTGAGGAACTCGGGGACTATAGCTATCATATGGATCAAAGCGCTGTCGATGCACATACATGTCCTCAAAATATTGCGGATAGGCACGATGATACTGCTCATCGAATCTGCGAGATAATCTCAACAATAAATTGTTATTAAAATTTACTTAGACACGTTTATGAACTTACCTATCGTAACGTCTGATATAGGGATCGTAAGACCTGGATGGATACATGGCTAGAGATTTGCCCGAATACTGACCGTAATAGGGCAATGACTTGACGTTCATTTCATCAATAGGTCGACGATTTAATTCTCCACTTGCCACTCGAATTGCCGACGAGCCACTGTGATCATTATCCCCAGACAATGGCTCGATTGGACGTCTGACATTATAGTAATCATAGTCAGCATATCCAGCCGATGGTCTTCCCATTCGACTAATCGCCTTTCCTTGAGTAGAGTCCACTGGTTCCGTGGATTCCACATCAATAATGCCCTCAACATTCTCCAGTTCGGCATTACGATTTAGATGATCATATCCAGGATCCGCAGAGACACAAAATATTATCAGAATATGCATGAAGCCGATGTAAATAAATTGCCTTTGTTCCATTTTTGCAGTTGCAAGTGGAAATCCAACCGTATGCACTCGTTGACCGAAACAGACTGAATCCAAAGATCATATCGATAGATGGCAACATTCAAAACTCAGTCCAACAATGATCCGGCGACATGGTAAGTTTAACTTCAAAGGGAAATTGTTGTTTTGGAACGTTTGTATTTGATTCTATGTCCATTCTATTGAAACTGTGAATCGCAAGACTGCACAATTCAAGTGAAGCAGTAAATTAGATGCCCTATAACACTTGGAAGGCAAAGTAGAACCCAACGAACTCAGCGAAAATTTAAGCAAATCTCATCAAATTACCAATATATGCTGTGATGAACAATATCTAGTTATATATTTATAATTAACTTGGAAATTAACACTCTAACTTTGTATAAATAGGAAATATGTTAATAGGTGGCACGACAGGTAAGGGTATTTAATAGTCGCCACATTTGAGGGACATATTTAGGAGTGCCACCTGAAATCGACAACATTTTGTTGATATTTAAAAAAGAAATGCATTTAGATTTGTATAGAGCGCACAATGACACGAACTTGTCCATGCCACGGTTCGTTGCACGTGCCACATGCGATTGAATGATGCACTTTTTTTTAATTTGCATATAAACAGAGTCATTAAGAGTTCGAGGTTCGAATTCCCGATAGAAATTGAAGCGTTCAGCTGGAACAAAAAAAAACTTTAATCCCAGCGAAAATTCAAATATACGGTGGGTATTATTTATATTTCGGGAAAAGCAAATAATAACAGATAGATTTTTAAATGAAAATGGCTTTATTGTTTTTCAAAATATTCCCCTTGATGATCAATACACTTTTGCATTCATTCGAACCAGTTGTCCACACAGTTTACCTTTGATATTCGGGACCAAGAAGAAGTTATTGGCTGCCAAATCAGGACTAGACGGAGAATGAGCCATTATTTCGATGTTTCAATTGCTCAAAAATTCACCTGTTTGACGAGATGTGTGGGAACTCGCATTGATTCGTCTTTGGCGGTTTGTATTACGCATTTCTCCGAAGACTTCCGGCAAAAGAAAGGTCGTGTACCACTCAAACTTGACCGTGCTACTTTCCTCCAGCGGAATAGTGGCCACATAACCCATTCGGCCGATGAAACAGGCGACCATTTGCTTCGCTGTGCTTCTTCCGCGAACAACTTTTGCTGGATTTGGCTCGTCTTGAAATACCTACACGGCATACAACTAGTGTTCATGCAAAATCGAATGTATTGAAATGAAACTAATGTTCAAGGATGCCTCTATCTCACAATATGTCAAATGACGATCTCGCATTATCCCTGTATCGATGATTTCTGGCACAAAAACCGATTTTGGACAACCTTAACGGAATTCGTCGGCGACCGAACTACGACCACAATTGAATTCACTATACCAGCAATATACTGTAGCTTTTGATGGTGTTTTATTGCCATACAAAGAACTGAGTTAATCGACACATTCTTGTTTAGATAATACAAGTCGAATGTTGTGAAGAACCTTCTCTTGAAATTTCCATTTTCTGGCCAAATTAATTTTCTTAACTCACTGTAAAGAAAACAAGCCGAACAGTCGGGACCCCGACCGTAATATACCCTGTGGGTCTACAGGAACCCGCTCAAATTCACTCCAGATGAAATTCTCTAGTAATTGGTTTCTTAATTTTTGTGGGCGAAGGGGGCGTGGCATCGTGATACAATTTTCTGGACAAATCAATCGCAAAATATTCATCATGTGTGCCAAATCTCAAGTGTCCATCTACAAGACTGCTTTTGTTATGAGGTTTTTGAGTGACAAAACTGCTTGCATTATAAGGGTTTACTTTATTTGTGGGTGAAGGGGGCGTGGCATCGCGATAGAATTTTCTGGACACATCAACCACAACATTTTCATCATGTGTCCCAAATGTGAAGTCTCTAACTGTAATATTGCTCTTGTTATAAGCTTTTTCGTTTTGTAGGCGAGGGGGGTGTGGCATCGTGATAACATTTTCTGGACACATTGACCACAACATATTTATCATGTGTGCTAAATGTGAAGTCTTTAGCTGTTATATTGCTCTTGTTATGAGGGTTTTGAGCTACAAAACTGCTTGTTTTATGCTTTTACTTTTACTTAATTTGTGGGCAAAGAGGGCGTGACATCCAAAAAAAAAGATAAACTTGATCTGCCTGCAAAAATTACCAGTGCTGGGAGACCAAGTTCAAGCTTCTAGCTCTTACCATTTTTGAGATCCTTTCGTTCATACGGACGGACCGACAGACCGACGGACCGACGGACAGACATATATCGACTATATCGACTCGGCTATTGATGCTGATCAAGAATATATATACTTTATGGGGTCGGCCATGCTTCCTTCTGCCCGTTACATACTTTTAACAAACTTAATATACCCCCACAGGGTATAACAAATAGCACTTGTACATCAAATCATTATGAGTACGTTTACACTAAAAACTGTCAAATTTTATTATGGTATTGCCAGATTTTAGCTATTGACATTTGTGTTGCCAGTTGCCGAAATATAATAGTATTTTCCCTCGTCTAATATATATATTATATTACATATATTACAAATGTCTTTTTCTTTTTCTCTTTTTTCTTTTTTTAATTGAAAATTATGAAGTCTTATAAGTTAATAGTAGTTATATAAATTAGTTTCAATAACAAATTAATAATAGTTTATAAATCATTTGTAATGCTGGACAATTTACAACTAAATATGCATAAATAATAGTTATTAAAATATTATTATATTTTGTAACTGTGACAGCGATGACCCAAAGTGTACACTTTCGGGTAGATTTTTAATTTGCAACAGCCATCTTTGGCATTCTAAACACTTCCGCTGACGATCCTCTCTGGTAACATCGACACCCAAACCATTCGCTGCCCAAGAATCGAGATTCTCTTGGATCGTTGGCAAGAAGTTTGATAAAATGATGCGTAAAGTATCGCAAGCTCTTGTGAAATGACTGCAATTGAAAGTGTTTTAAAAATTGTATAAATTCTTGCTATGGTAAGTATATACGTATATATCGAGAACTTACAATTTGTGTTGACTTTGCAAAAGTTCATAAATCTCTGGTAAAACAAATGTACAAAAGTCCAAATTCCACGATGAACTGAAACAATATATTGGTATATTAAAATGTTGACTTGAAACATAAATTCAATTGTCGCTTACGGTTTTTCAATTATTGCCCCTAGCAGATCTATAAATACAGATCTTCCACTATTTTTAGCCAGCCTCAGGGCACCAAGAACATCGAGTGAGCTGAAATATCATAATAAGCAATTAAGTATATATATATATGTATATTCTTGATCAGCATAACATTTAATATTTTGTTTGTTTTCAGCTTGAAATTTAAAATGATTTTTAAATATTTATGAAAAATGTAAAACTCATTCTGAAAACTCTATCAAATATTTAAATCTACGCTTAGTCAACTAATAATAATATAATATTATTTAATGCTCACCGTGTCGAGTTGCGTAAGAGCTCGAGACTAGCCTGACGATTGCTCAATTCCTGTAGAACAGCTTCATGTGATCTTGAGAGTATATCGAACTCATAATGATCATCAATGAAATTGCGATTCATATTCTTGCCTGAGGTAGGTATCAAATCTGGACGATAGTTCATTGGTTGCTATAAATATGAAATCGAGACATTAGTTAAATCAAAATGATCTATAAATATATATTTTAATAACTAACATGTTGTGTGTGCTTCTCCTGAGTCTTTGTTTGATGCGTTGTACGCATATCGAGAGTTGTACGTGACCGCATTGGAGGTTTGGTAATGATCTCAACATTAATATTCTTTTGCTGTGTATTCTCCTTATAGAACTGACTCTGATTCTGGCCCATAACACGTTTGTTTTTATTAACAACATTTGATGATGATGATTTCTTCAATACCATATTATCATCGAGCTTATGCAATTCCATTGAACTAACCGACGATGCTTGGCCAAGTTTATTGCTGCCAAAGATTGCCGTTGATGTCTGTTTGGTATTGCTAATCGCTGTGTTTCTTTTGTGCACATTTGTTGTTGTCTTTTTGATCGATTTCGATGAGGCATTAATTGTTGATGCTGCTGGTATTATTGTTGGCTTGTTATAATTGTTAGTTAAATAGTTTAAATTCTGATTAACTGGAAAATCCTCGGCCATCTCATAATTATCATAATTGGTTAATATCGGGGGATTACTATCATTTGGATTATACTCAACATCGCCCTTCTCAATCGAATATATCTCATATTCATCCGATACGTGTAATGAGCTTGGCCCATTTATATTTAGCATACGACTGGAACCCATATCCATGCCATAACTATAATTTGTTTCTATATTAAATGGTAGACTGTCTGGCACTCGGGCAAACTTATTGTGCTTCAAAGAAGCATCTATGCCTCCCGCAATATATGTGGCCTCAATGGTTGAACCAATTGTCTGTGGTATATGCTGAATCGACGACATTGGCGATGTCTCAATCTGTTCCAGTGCCGCCTCATTGACAACCTCCAGACTGAGGTTCGGTGATGATAGCTCATCATAAGTTTGGCTTTTATTGTCTTCATGCTCCTCCTCAACTTTAGCCGGCTTTGAGCCTCCACCGACTGACAATCGAAACTTTTGATTGCCACGCGAGAAACTCTTTCGGCTCGTTGAGTTATGCTTAAAACTGTGTTGGGTATTGGGCGGATTATAGAACGGTATCACACGATCAAGGCTTACTGTATTTATCGATACAGTATCTATATCATGGCAGCCACAAATCTGCAAGACAAATTGCATTTCAATATTTCAACAGAATAAAAACTATATACGTATGAGAGTTGAGTGAAAACTTACAAGCTGGTTTTTAACAACTTTCATGTCGGCCAATGAGCCCCATGTACCCTTGATGTGATCCAATTCACGATCTGGTTCCCAGCCAATCACAGATATTCCCGCTGCGCTGCCCACAAACAGACACTCGCCATTTTCACTGAAAGTCAGAGGAAAATTAGGAATGTAAATGCAAAAATACTCACAACAAGGATTTAAACTCACCTAAATGTAATACACTTGATTGCTTGCCCATAGAAATGAGTTGTCTGCGACACAAGCTGCTGATGTTCCAAGTCAAAGATGGACACCGTACCGTCAACTCGTCCGGCCGCCAGTAAAAACTCAAATGGATGGAACTGAATGCATGTGATGGCCGTTACGGGCGGCTCGGCAATAAATTCCATTATTTGTTTGCTTTTCCGTATATCCCAGATCAATATTGATCCTTCCAAGCCAGCGGAAGCAATCCATAGACCGTCTGGAGAAAATTTCACAGAGTTCACGTGGGATATGTGTCCTTTGCAAACTTTAATGCATTTATTTTCATTTTGTACGTCCCACAGTCTGAAAGTATTAGTTTACAAATATATTATTGCCATAAATAAATAAATATATAAATATTATTATCAGAAATAAATATATATTAAAATAAAGGGTCTAAAAAATATATATGTTGCCAGTTATGCGAACTAAAATTTAAATTTAAATTTAAATAAATAATCGATATACTTTCTCGATATACGATTCGTTGAGTTGCTTTTTCGATAAATTTAGCTGCAAGAAAATAATCAAAGCTGCCAACTTGTTATTTAAAATTGATCTGGCAACATTTTTATTGTTGTCAGCCCTGCGGTCATAATCCAATTTTTGTTTTCATTGCTTTTCCAATCGCTTATCAGTCCGCACTGCACTTTGTACCGGCGATACAAAGATAATCGCAAGGTCCAAGAGGAAATACTTGTTGCAAAGGTAATTTATTCACGCATAAAGTACAACAGGTGTAAGTTGTCTGCAGTAATTCTCACTGCCAAAATAAAAAAAATTGGTGCTATGCCTCTGTGTGTGTGTGTGTACGATTTTCACATATTTACATACACATGCATTTCACTCTTTTTTATTGTGTTTCGTTTTTGTGAACTCTTTGGACTTGGAGCAAACATTCAACTAAATTGGTTAATTAATTCGAATGCTCCAGACTTGTTTATCGCAAGATTGTGCAAACATATTTATATAAACGTAGTCTGCGAACTAATCTCTTGATACGATATATATATGTACATATGTACATGTATAATAATGTGAAGTTTTTCTTTATACATACAGGTGCCTCACAACACAATTGGCAGTTGCTTGAACCGGATTGAATTGAACGATACAAGTTTAATTAACAGCAATATCGAAAACATGTCTTCGGAATCAAAATTGCGCTTTGATGGACGCGTCGCCATTGTTACCGGCGCCGGAGCTGGACTTGGCCGGGAATATGCCCTGCTTTTGGCCTCGCGAGGCGCCAAAGTCGTTGTAAATGATCTGGGCGGCAGCCATGTTGGCGAGGGAGCCTCTCAGCGTGCCGCTGATATTGTTGTCGATGAGATACGCAAAAATGGTGGCGAAGCTGTTGCCGACTACAACTCGGTTATTGACGGTGCAAAGGTCATCGATACGGCCATTAAGGCATTCGGACGTGTTGATATACTTATTAACAATGCTGGCATTTTGAGGGATCGTAGCATATTGAAGACATCAGATCAGGACTGGGATCTGATCAACGATGTGCATCTTAAGGGCAGCTTTAAATGCACTCAAGCCGCCTTTACATATATGAAGAAACAAAACTATGGCCGCATCATTATGACATCATCCAATTCAGGCATCTATGGCAATTTCGGGCAGGCGAATTATGCAGCGGCCAAAATGGGTCTAGTTGGCCTGGCCAACACCGTTGCCATTGAGGGTGAAAAGAATAACATTCATTGCAACGTTATCATTCCGACAGCGGCAAGTCGCATGACCGAAGGCATCTTGCCCGATATACTCTTCAACGAGCTGAAGCCAAGTCTGATTGCGCCCGTTGTTGTCTACTTGTGCCACGAAAATTGCCCAGATAATGGTGAGTAGATATCGTTAACAATTTACAGTTGCAATGTCCACAATTCATTAGTGATGTAAGTCCAAATTGAATTTCGATAAATATCGAGCAGTTGATTCATTGCAAACTTTTACAGCGGGTTAAATTAGCAAAAGATCGTCTTTAAAATAATCGATGTATCGATGCTTCTTGGTTTTTGCATGGGGTGTTATTTTTTATTTTATTTAAAAGTGTCAATATCGTTAGTATTTCTAAATGATTATTTTATCAACAGAAAATATCAATACTTTAAATTAGTTATGTTTTAGCACTGATTTTTACTATTTTTATCAAGGCTACAAACCGAAACTGAACGGAACCTTGAACAATCGCTTCGGTTGGGGTTTTTGGCTTTACCGAACCGAACCTTTAGAATTATCAGTTCAAAATATACAAAAATATATTTATCTTGATTCTGACAAAGTTAAAAAATTATAATAAAATTATAATCTCCAGTTAAAGTTTTTATAAAACCATTTTTTTTGGTTCAGAATTATAGTATATGGTTATAAAATCAAGGAAAAAGTCACAACAATTAAGAAAAATAATATCAGTTTGTTGTATTAAATAGAAACAAGTTTCGAATCAAAATCTTGACCTTTGTAGCTCTTCAAACCAGTTTGCTAACCGAACTGATATCTTGCCCTTTGCCTCGAACCATCGAATCGAACAGTTTTCCAATTTCTTGATTATATCTAGCAAAATGTAATTTAACCAATCTTGCTTATTTAAAACACGTCGCTAATCAAAACGTATAAACACTTTAACCGCTTTGAAATGTATTATAAAATCAGCTGATTCTACATAACAAATGCCGTATGTCATTTAAGACATTACATTATATAAATACACAATAATAAAACCATTAGGTGGTGGCAGCAGCTATAAAAGCATTGTCAATTAAAACTATTTTTTGTTAAATCAGTTTTGGCTGCTTTATAAACATTGTATATGTTATAAACCCAACAACATTTGATCTATTTTACAGGCAGCTACATTGAAAGCGCCGCCGGATGGGCAACCAAGGTGCACACGGTGCGTGGCAAGGGATCTGTGGTGCGTCCATCTCTGGACGAGCCCGCCACACTGGAGTATGTGCACAATGCCTGGAGCCAGGTGACAGATATGTCGAAGGCAAAGCATTTGAATAACATGGCCGAGGCATCTGGTTCATTGCTGGAGGTGCTTGAGAATTTGAAGTCGGGCGACAAGGATGCCATCGAGGATACCTTTACGTTTGGCAACAAGGAACTGATCCTTTATGCTTTGGGCATTGGTGCATCCACCAAGAACAGTAATGATTCACGCTTCTTGTATGAGAACGATGAGGACTTCTCACCGATTCCATCGTTCTTTGTGATGCCCGGTCTATTGCTGAGCATGTCCAGTCCATTGGTCAGCACCGCATTGCCCAACAATCAAGCTGATCTTTCCAACATCTTGCACGGCGAGCAATATTTGGAGATTGTAGACGATCTGCCAACCAACGGACAATTGCTGACCAAGGGCAAGGTATTCGATGTCATGGACAAGGGATCCGGTGCAGTTGTTGTCACCAATTGTGACTCATACGATGAGAATGGTCGCCATTTGGTTAAGAATCAAAGTGCCGTCTTTGTGGTTGGCGCTGGTAAATTTGGTGGCAAAAAGGAACCAATTGCCGGCGTTGTGCCACTTGTTGCTGCCCCCAATCGTGCACCCGATTCATCGATTCAGTACAAGACAACAGACGATCAAGCGGCTCTCTATCGTCTGTCCGGTGATCTTAATCCATTGCATATCGATCCTAACTTTGCCCGTCTCTCCGGCTTCAAGACACCCATCTTGCATGGTCTCTGCTCTCTGGGCTTTTCCGTCAGAGCCGTGTTGAGCCAATATGCCAACAACGATAGCTCCCTCTTCAAGGCCGTGAAAGTGCGTTTCTCTGGACCCGTTTTGCCGGGACAAACCCTCAAGATTGACATGTGGCAGCAGGGAAAACGTATTCTCTTCCGCACCACAGTCGTGGAGACCGGCAAGGAGGTCATCTCCGGTGCCTATGTTGACTTGAAAGATTTGAAGGCCAAATTGTAATTGCAAAAACATGCAAATTTCAGCCTTAAAAAATATGTAATTCCGTTCACAGAATGTAAATGTAACACGCACTTAAAACCAATGTCCACATTACAAATTAACCAGTGGGTGGTGGACATATAATAATGCAATATAATAATATACATACATTAACTTAAATATCGTTTGCTCATTTGTTTCTTTTTGAATAAATGACTATTTTTTTAAATCTTTTGCTTAAACTGTGTTTTATTTTAAATCGTGTACTTGAAAAGTATAAAGGATAAGGCAATGTGCGTAACAGGCAGAAATACTAATATATGTATCTATTCAGGATCAGCATCAACAGTTTAGTCAGATCTCTTAGAAGCACCAAATTTTGTAAGTAAACTCCTTTTATATACAGCCTTAAGTTTTGGCACATAAGCAACATAACGAACTTCTGATTTGTCCTACAAATTTCATCACGATCGAATAATAAACTCTAAAGTTATGCAAGAAACAATTTCACATGTCATCGTATCAAAAGAAGAAGAGAAAACTCTTCATATTTGGTCTGGGTACCGGGTATTTCACAGTCGCATATATTTTTACGATAAACTACGACTATGAATACAGTTTTGTTACGTAAGATTTTGAAGTTTCAAAAACTTTATTCTACCGGTAACGAAAAGACAAAACCGAAATAGAACCTTTCATCGAAATACTCGTTTCGATACGTGCCGAAACCGGAACGGATTCCTGATTTATCCCTTTTGGTTTACTAAATTATATGCCAATTTTTTATTTTGTCAAAACAAACTGCAGTGCTGGGAAAGCTGATTCCTTTTTTTTACTCACTCGCTTTAATAAAAAAAAAAATACTTGAGTTTTTCAAGCTAGAAGCAATTACTTGATTTAATTAGTTGAACTTTTCAATTACCATTAAATCCTGTTGAAATTGTTGTTTACAATTTAACTCAACGATTTTTATTTTCAATCAATTGAATTTTCATTGAATTTGTTATACAAAAATTAAAAAATAATGAAAAATTCAAGCTTTAAGTCAATTATTTATTTCCCTTCCATTAAATATTTCATTTGGGATATTTCACGACCAGCAAATTTAATTGCAGTCAAATATCCTAAATATATATTTGCATAAATAGTTGACAGTAGTTGAATGGTAGTTTTCAACTGGACTTGATGACAATTGAAGCAAATTACTTAATTTAATAAGATAATTGTGATTAGTGCTTGAGTATATAGCTATGTGAAATAATTTAATAAAAAAAACAAGGCGGAGAGTCGGTGATCTGAGCTCTGTACCCGTACCAAGTTTCATCCAGATAGCTCTGAGACTGAGAGACTAGTTTGCATATAAACATAAAGACAGACGGACATGACTATATAGACTCAACTGATGCTGATGCTGATGATTACACATTTCGGGACAACATTTGTATACTCTCTGCAAGGGTAAAACCTAAACGATAAGAGCTAGAAGAGTGCAATTCACACAGTAGTTTTGTGCCATGAAAAATTGCTGGAAAACTCGAGCTACAAATGCTCTATGTGAGAGACATGCATAGTCTCATACACACACACACACATTAAAATGCTCTATCAAAGACACAGCAGTTATTGTTTTTGCTAAAGTTCTTACCGTATTAAAGTTATTATTCTTCTATCTATTGCTGTTTTTTGAGAATTTATAAAATTTATCTATTGTGTAAAATACACATATTTATATTTATACAACAGCTAGGTATCCAGTTAGTATTATAAAATATCCGAAAGCAACCATTTTCAGAAAGAAAAGTATTAGTTGCTGGGGTAAATTATTAAAAAAATGTTCGACTTGAGGACCTTAAACCAAAGCAAATCAGTTAAGTGCCGTTCGACATTCGTTTTCTTTGGCACATTTTCAAGTTTGCTGTACACACAACTCGACCGCTGATAAAAGAATAAAAAGTTCCCCAACAATCTCAAAACAGATAAACTGTGCCAACAGACATGACTCAGATGTTTATTTGATATTTAAGAGCATTAATCAAAATGCACTACTCAAAGATGACTAGACGCTTATCATTTTGGGTCACGTATGCATTAGAGCAAGAGGGCAATCAACAGTGCTGTCATCTCTCTCTAAACTATAAATTTTAGTTGAAAATTACTAAAAATAATCAAAATATTTAAGTCGACAGCAAATTCGAAGTTTTCTTAAAGTAATTATAAGTTATTATGATATTTATTACTGCACACACCTTTCGTAGGCATCAATTTCGATTTATCGGTAAGTCTGGTAAATAGGAAAAAAACTATGACTAAGTGTAAACGTTGACTATTAACTATTCTATTTGTGGGTTTTAAATTGTTTAGACTATAGCTGAAATACATATATCCACTATTTAGACATGTAATCTCCCTTGATAGCTTCAAGTTACACTACAAATATTCATATCAATGTCAACACTTGGAAATCAAAACCCCAGACAAGTGGAAAACTTAAGCTTCTTTTGCACTTACCTGACAGTTGTGTCATTACTTCCTGATACCACATACTCGCCAGATGGATTAAAATCCAAGGTTCGAACACTTTTCATGTGCCCATTCAATGTTGAATAGATCATTTGGGCATTGAGATCCCATCGACGTATGATA
Source organism: Drosophila histrio (assembly GCA_958299025.2). Lineage (NCBI taxonomy): Eukaryota > Metazoa > Arthropoda > Insecta > Diptera > Drosophilidae > Drosophila > Drosophila histrio. The sequence goes on from OY282582.1 coordinate 41,730,172, forward strand.
CCAATATCATCAGCTGAATATACAAAATTATCCTTATACGCAAAGCGAACACATTCAATCGAACGATTGTGACCCGTCAGAGACTGTAGAGAAAGAAGTTTTGAATTACCAAGGATGCAAAGAATTTTAACATAATAATCGTATACGAACCATAAAACACTCATCTTGGCCAATTGCCCAAAGATTGACATTGCGATCTTCGCCTCCAGTGACCAGCACTCGTCCCGTCTCTCCCAGATCGAGGCTCGTCACCTTATCATCGTGAGCCTTAATGTCATCTATTTGGGAAATAAATTGAAGCGATGTCAACAAGTTATTAGTATATGAATCATGTTGAATTATATATGGTATCCATCTATGGTTGTCGCTAGTATACCCTTGCGGGGGGTATTATAATTTAGTAACAAAGTGTGTAACGAAGAAGTGGAAGATCCTATTATGTTATTCTTGATCATTCGATGTAGACAAACACTTTCGACTGTTTATATACAAAATAGTATATCAGTTTATAAGATATCATAATGAAACTTTGCTTCACTATATTATACACCTGACTACCAATGGAAGACTAGGTCAAAACTTTAAACTTAACTTTAAAAACTTTGTTATTTCGGGTGTTATCAACACCAATCTCACAGATTTTGTATTTAGTCCAATTAATAACATTCTGAGCAAATTTAGTTAAAATTTTACTACTATATCGATCGAAATAGCTCAATTGGTAACAAATTAAACTTTTAATATGATAAACTTTGTTTTGGCTTAACTTATTACAGCCAATCTTACAGGTTGTTCATTAAGTTTAAGCATAAACATTCTGTAGCTGTTATACTAGTCACAATCGATCGAATGCCGGGCTCTGCTAGAGTATCAAATCTTCGTTGTGCCGAAGATAACCTTTCCTTCTCGTTGTGACCTCATCTGAACATAACTCCACTACATACTTACATACATACAGCATATAAACATACATAAATATAGTAAACTGTTCCATAGCTCCTTACAAGGGCTGCATCCCACATGCATTTCTTTGCATGTTTGACTTTCATGCATATGTATAAGTTAGCCCCATAGGCTAAACATACCACACGCACACACACACACACACACACACATTGCGAGCAACACTCGTACGATACGTTTGTGTGTGCATTTGTATTGCGTATAGTAGTCTAATAAGTATGAGAACCACTTTCATAGAGGAGGCACAATTCTATTTTACTTACAAATCTTTGCTACTAGGTTCCTTGGCAGCGCCATGTCCATGCGAATTGACGTTATTGTTGTATGTTTATGTTGACACCGCTCCCGCTGACTTTGAGTGCCAGTATTGTAAATATTTTATTTTAATTTGTCGCAGGTGTGATAATTTTGGGTCTGAGTTGAGTCGGATCAGCTGTCCGCTGTCTCTTTTAGTTGAATGTCTAATACTATTTCTGGTACAAATACAAATAACCATAAACGTTTTTTTAACAGACGCAACAACACTGATTTACATGGCTAATATCGTGATATTATTATTATACTGTCTATTAAATAACGATAAATCAGACAATTTTTGTAGACAAAACAAATGCACATTATATATATATGTAGGATGACCAGGGCTGGCACATCATTTCTTGGTTTCATATTACGTTGCCATCTAGTTCAAAGAGAGTAACAAAGCTGCCAGACTAACAAAAGTCATCAAATATGTCGACAATTGTTATCGAAACTTTAAAATAGATGACAACTCTAGGTCACCAGCAGGCATTCCTACAAAAAAGCATCATCATTGCGCTACTCAAATTTGCCGACTGCATTATTTGAAAAGACTAAAGAATATATAGATTTCGTTTTACAACAATATTATCAATTAACTAAAGATGTCTTCTCGCTACGATCGTGCTGTGACTATTTTCTCGCCCGACGGCCATTTACTTCAAGTTGAATATGCCCAAGAAGCGGTTCGCAAGGGTTCAACAGCGGTAAGTTTCTCATATTTGTTGTCATTTTCAGCGAGTGCCACCAAATTCATTTGTGCACATCTAATTCTTTCTTTTTTTTAAGGTCGGTGTCCGTGGCGGCAACTGCGTCGTTCTAGGCGTTGAGAAGAAATCGGTGGCCAAATTGCAGGAAGACCGCACAGTTCGTAAGATTTGCGTGCTTGACCATCACGTTGTTATGGCCTTTGCGGGCTTAACGGCAGATGCACGTATTCTCATTAACCGTGCTCAGGTCGAGTGCCAGAGCCATCGTCTGAATGTCGAGGATCCAGTGACCCTCGAGTACATTACCAGGTAAGCACAACAAACAAAAAGGAACGATTATCTTCAGCACGTCGAAGAAGTATTCGGTTTTTGACCGATTCTTCCTATGGCAGCTATATGATATAGATAGTAGTCTGGTTTTAACCAAATTTGATCAGGATATACAAGACGATGTTAAATACACAATCTGTGAAATTGGTTAGCATATCTTAAAATGTAATCTTGATTTTCATACTGAAGGTTTTTTTTTTTACCGATTTTTAGCATGATAACTATATAATATAGTGGTTCAATTTCAATCAAATTTAGTCAGGATGTATTACAATTTGTTACAATATCTCAATATTCAGCTAAGTTTTTCCTACTCTAGGTTGGTTTTAGACCGATTGTTTCTATGGTAATTATATGATATCATAGATCGATTTCAACTGATTGTGATAACTCAAGAAACAACAATGTTGTTCACATAAATTGTTGATTTTCGACCGATTGATCCTATGACAGCTATATGATGTAGTAGTCCGACCCGGGTGGTTCCTGTAAACGCACGTGTACGAAGTTTTCTTAAGCGTTATCAACTTGTCTGTTAATGCTGATCAAGAATATATATACTTTATAGAGTAGAAGATGTCTGCTTCTGCCTATTACATATTTTGCCACAAACTTACTTGCTTCCTGTACCCTTTAGACATTGTCAGATCAATTACAATAGAGATTCTCTTTCTTACTTGCAGATATATCGCACAGCTGAAACAAAAATACACTCAGAGCAATGGACGCCGTCCATTTGGCATTTCGTGTCTCATTGGAGGCTTTGACGCTGATGGTTCTCCACATCTATTCCAAACAGAACCATCTGGCATATTCTATGAATACAAAGCCAATGCCACCGGACGTTCAGCCAAAACTGTGCGTGAATTCTTTGAGAAAACCTATCGTGAGGAGGAAGTCAGCACTGAACGTGGCGCCGTTAAATTGGCCATTCGAGCTCTTCTCGAGGTTGCCCAGTCGGGTCAGAATAACTTGGAAGTGGCCATAATGGAAAATGGCAAGCCCCTGAAAATGCTGGATCGCAATGTTATTCTGGAATATGTGAACATCATTGAAAAGGAGAAGGAAGAGGAGTTGGAAAAGAAAAAGCAGAAAAAGTAATACCAACAAAAAAAGCTCTTTGTACTAAGTTCTTTAACATCTTTTCTGCATACCGGAGGTATCTCTTTTATTTCAAATTTTTGCAAAATCTGAAATACTGTAAAATGAAAATCTATAAAATATATGTATAAAATACATGTTGGAAAATATACATGATATAAATAAACTTTTCTCGAGGTCGGGCTTGGTATTCAATAGTAATTTGACAAAAATTGGTTTGCATTTTTGACCAACTAGCTTCAATTTTTGTTATTATTTATAATGTTTTTTAACGGTCTAACAACTATAATTAGTGCAAAATGTCGACAAACAAATTCAGGACGAAAATGAGATTCTATCGATGACGCTTTCGATAGTTTTGCAGCTCTACTTAGGGCTGCAGAATCATCGTTAAGTTGTAATATGGTTAAAAGAAGATAAAGATAATATCGATTTATTGCCGATATTATAAATAAAGTAGTATATTTTGATTTTAAACTACATACATGTGATTACAACGACTTATCGATAACAAATAAAATAATCATCGATAGCTCGGACCAGTGTTAGATTATCGATAATATCGATTTGGCCATCGATGACTCTGCAGCCCTAGCTCTACTATTACCGTCCGCAGTCGGAAGTTGTGTGTCGAAAGCGATAGAGCTACAAAAAAAAATACGAGAAAACAACATTATAAATTTGTATAAAGCGAATAACGAGACCGAGAATATTAACACTACTGCTGTTACACGAGTAAAACGTCTGGATCGTTTCGCTATTCATTCCCTTGCCTGTCATTCCAAAGCAAGCAACACATCAGACTAAAATCAATAATTTAGTTGTGTGGTTTTCGCGGCTTTTTGTGTTATTCTTTAAAAAACAATCAATACCCGAAGGTAACGTGTGTAGTAAAATAACAATTCACCTCAGTGTGCGTTTGCATTCGTTGACGCTTGACATATTGGTACACATTTTATTTATTTATTTCCTTACCTGTTTTATTCCTTCATTTTTTCCTTTTTTTTTTTTTTGCTCGCATGTAAATATGCAAATTGCGTACATTCACATTTGCAAACAAAAACAACAGCAACAACAACTATATAATAATAAAAAAAATGAAAAGATAAGGCTAGCATCCATTAAACAAGCACTAAATCGTTGTTAAGACCACGTACCTACTAAGTGTATATATATATATACATATATATATATATATATAAATATGAAATATACACACATGCATGCATATACATATGTACATACAGATCCGTTGAAACGTACATGCATACATACAGACGTACATACGTACATACATATGTACATGTAAATATGTGCATATACGCATCAACTTTAAAGTTTGTGTATTTGTGTTTCCCGTATATTGAAGAAAACTGAAAGAAAACAACAAAAAGTAAAACATAGATACAAATATCTATTGCCAACAGGCTGAAAAACTTATATATGTATAAATACTTTAATATATATGATGTTGATGTGTAGATATTTTGATTTAATTAACTCTATATATATATATATAATCCTACTGTATGTAATGTTTCCTTTTCATTTCCTTGTTTCCTTTACATCTACATATAGTATATGTACATATGTATGTAGGTATGTATGTCGTACATACATACATACATACGTTCTAATCTTATCTAGGGCGAAAGTAGTACGCCACGTTTGAAAAGGCCTGTCCCTTCTTATCTGCTTATAACACTGTCAGTACAATCATATACATTTTCATATATAGAGAAATATATGTTCCATAATTCCAATTCACACTTCTCTCCCCTTTTTGTCGAATATCCGGTTGAAAACCCCCTTTCTTCCTTCACATTATCCTCCAACGCTTTCCACATCAGATGATATCATTGCGAAGGAATTTCTTACAGCCCATAGTAACAGTAAATTTAAGTATGGTATTAGAATTATGTATATTTTTCCAAGCAGAACTTATACTCCAACTTTAATTAGATTGTAGTAGTGTTACAGCTTGACAGACTCCAATATGGTATTCTTATTAGAAACTTACAAATTCGTATTGTATTGTCATTCCAATTGTAATCGGCCTGCCGATGTTTTCGCTCTTCTTTTTCCCTAACCTGAGGCTGCAAAACGGTTCGGTTCGGGTTTTCTGAGTTCCCAAACCGTTAAAACTATCTACTATTTAATAGTTTTTTTTTTTTTTTTTTTAAATAATGGCACGGCTTGGAGTAAATTCTATAATTTTTTACTATTAAAATCATATATTTTAGCAATAGTAGTTGGGAATCCTTTTCTTAAACAATTGTAATTGGCTAAAGGATGGAAAACAGTTGGAAAATCATATGATTGTATTGTATTCAACAACCTTGGCTTAAAAAACCGAACCGATATCTTGAACTTTCTGTCATTTTTTTGAAGATTTGCAGCCTTGATTATTACTATTGTTTGTTTCTTCTTCTCTCTTCTATTTTTTTTTGTCTTCCCTTGTGCATAGCATAATATACTATATATATATATATATTTATAATTTGTTGTTTTTGGTTGTATGTATGTATGTGTTGACCACCCGACCTGACACTTTCGTATTTCACATTGTAATACAAATAGAATGGGCACAGAAACCAAGAGCAACAGTTACACAGGACAGATTTCAACAAGTGGCGGCAACCCTAAAGTGATGAAAGATTCTTTATCTTTAGTTCGTCAAACGGTTAAACAGCAATCGAACCAAATCAATTTGAATTTGAATTCGAATTTGTATTCAAGCGAACAGAGTGTGGGTGATACAACAACAACAACAACTACTACTACAACTACAACAACTACTACAATTCGACCAAAGCAGGAGGATAATACAACAACAAAAGATTCGATTGTACCTTTTGTTCCAATATTTGTTGAAGAAGCTGATGTTATTCAAGGTGCTAAGGATATATTGAAAGTTATTCGACCGAATTGGGACCTCAATCACGTTGATTTTAAGGTAAAGTAATTTCATACAAATTAGCTAATTAATTCTGGATATCATAAACAATAAATATATATAAAATTAAAAAAAAAGAAAACATAAAAAACAGAAAACAAAACAAAAACAAATACCATCAATGTCATTTTCTACTTTTACAAGATATCCATATCCTCCGATCCATTGTTGTCTTCCAATGAGAGTATATCTTGCTAGAGATGTGCGCACATGGTAAATTCAAAATCTCGCTCTATCTATCTCTCACTCTCTCTCTGTCAATGTATATCTCTGTCTATCTGTCACCGTGTCTCTCTCTCTGGGCTTCCATAGTAATTGCGATTCATTAAAAAAAAAAAAAAAAAACAAGAACAAGATCAAGAAAATCATATATGTATGTGTATGTATTCTATTCATTTCATTTATATTAATATTATCTATCCATACATCTGTAATTTATGTATTTTAAGGTATGCCTCGCATATACCTGATGCACATCACGTGGCTCCCCAGCTAGAACTATCGTATAATTATAAAACTTAGTTATTAACTCGCTTAATCTTGACTCAATAACAATACATATATATATATATATATTGCACACACCACCCGTAATACACAATAATGAAGTAAAACACAATACACAGAAATAAGTACAGTACATGTATTACTAATGCATTGTTTTGGATAGAACCTGAAGTCTCATGATAATGAAAATATCCAGGGTCGATTGCACAACAACCTTTCGAATAAATAATAAATAATATACTTGTATGCAGTAGCTAAACCAAATGGTATTTGAGTTGCGAATAAGTACGTTATTGTGATTTTGAAGGCGTGTTTAACTACAACTACTTACCTTGGAAATTGTGAGATTGTGGGATTATATGTATGTATGTCTGTCTAAATGTATCTATGACAGTTGTTGTTTATAAATCAAATTAACTTTGTTTCGCATTGGGGCGTTATCGGTAACGGACTAACGGGGAATTATTGATGTAAACAAATTAAATGAAACCGGTTCGACAAAATTGTATCACTTAAAGGGTGCTAAAAACCAGCTGTACCTATTTTGTACATTTATTTATAAGAAGCGCGATTATCAATATAAATATATATAGAGACATACTATGTATACAATAACAGGATCTACTTTTTAGCATGTATATATATAAATATACATATAGTATGACTTGTTTTGATAATCATGTTCACGATGTCACGGCGATAACATATACCATAAACACAAATACAACACATTAAATCAAATCAAATCACAGTTCTCTTGCATATACAGTTCTCTTAGCCTTAAAGTGACTGCTAAATAGAGTTGGGATGTTTAGTTCAATTTACTGAATAAGTTCAATCGTTAATATCGTTAAGTCGTGAACTACATCAGTCATTTTGGTCAGTTGTTCAGTGGTTCAGTTGTTCAGCTATTCAGTAGTTTAGCTGATCAGTTGTTAGTGGTTCAGTTGCTCAGTGGTTCAGTTGTTCAGCTGTTCCATTGCTCAGCAGTTCAGTGGTTAAGCTATTCAGTAGCTTAGCTGATCAGTTGTTCAGCTGTTCAGTTGGTCAGCTGCTCAGTTGTTCAGTTGGTCAGTTGTTCAGTTGTCTAGCAGTTCAGTTGTTCAGCTGTTCAGTTGGTCAGCTGCTCAGTTGGTCACTTGTTCAGTTGTTCAATTGTTCAGGTGGTCAGTTGATTAGCTGTTCAGTTGTTCAGCTGTTAAGTTGTTCAGATGGTCAGTGGTTCAGTTGTCTAGCAGTTCAGTTGTTTAGCTGTTCAGTTGTTCAGCTGTTCAGCAGTTCCGCTGTTCAGCTATTCAGTAGGTCTTTCTATTCAGTTCTTCAATTCGGTCAATTTATTTAATTACCCTGCATTGAAAACTAATTATTTTTAATATACATATAACAAATGCTACTTGGCGTTAGGATTTCATTTGAAAATAAAATTTCAAATTTAAGTAAATATCTATAATTACACTATATATAAAATATTAAGAAATTCTATATTACTTCATGTATTCTAAATGTACTGCTGTTAGAAATTCTAATGACAAGAAATTCTAAGAAAGAAACTGACCAACTGAACAAAATGAACGATGTAGTTCATTAAGAACTTATTCAGAACGAATCGACTCTTTAACTCGAACTCTACTGCTCAAATCACAGGAATTTCATTTGACTATGCCGTGTGTTTTGGGTGGCTTATCAAAAACTGTTATGCCCGGATCCAAACCGCCCAAACCACCCCGCAAGAAAGCAGCACATGGCGCGCATACAACGTATGTATGTATGTATGTATGTGTGTATCTGTGTATGTATGTATGTATTTGTATTTAATACACTTAAGTATAGTTTAATGAGCACATGTGCTCTCCTATCATTCGGGGCTTTACGGTTTGCGATCTATGTGTGTATGTATGTATGTATGTAAGTAGCTTGTTGCAAATGTCAAAAAGTTTATCGCCCTTAATTACTAATAACAAACATCTGTATATACATACATATGTATATACTTATATATATTTATATATGCATATATATATGTACAGCTGAATCAAGTAATTCTTTTGACAAAATCATTGTTCTAACTATTTTTTTTTGCTATTTATACTATATATACCTTGTCAGAATAATTACTTGATTAACTATATATGTTTATATTATATATTGAAGCTCTATCTGCGTATATCTGTGTAGTATCAATAAAACATCAAATAATAATAATAAAAAACTTGTAGAGTCCAATTAAAATGCACCGTTTCGACTATTAAAAAGTAATAAGTATAAATTAACTTTAATTCTGATCTTTATCATTTTGTTTCACATTCTAAACAGTTGTTTCTTCTCTCTCTCTTTCTTTCTCTCTCTCTATCTCTCGCTCTCGTGTTGACCAACTTCGTTTCGTATTTCTAGAAATTTACGGATGGCATAACAAATAAGCTTGTTGGCTGTTTTCACAATAGTTCCAAATTGGGCAATGATAATAACGATGAGTCCTATTTGTCAATTAACAATGATCAGAAGAGAATATTGCCGGTACAATCGGAGGATCCGGTTATTTTACAAGATGAATTTACAACAAATGATACAGAAAGGGATCATTTACCAGTACAATACTCCGATAACGTAGTCCTTGTACGCGTCTATGGTAATAAAACGGACCTATTGATCGATCGGAAAGCTGAAACGCAAAATTTTCAATTACTGCATACATACGGCTTGGCGCCATCGCTCTATGCAACATTCAAGAATGGCCTCGTTTACGAATACGTACCTGGTAGCACCTTAAATATTGAAAGTGTACTATCTCCGGAAATTTGGCCATTGGTTGCCCGTCGCATGGCCGAAATGCATCGTGTGGTTAAAAAGAAAACTGACGGCAATTCTAAACAACCATTGCCAATGATTTGGAAAAAGACGCAAAGCTTTTTTGATTTAGTACCTGAACGATTTAGTGATGCTGATAAACACAAAAGGTAACAAAAAATACAAAAATACTAATCTTCCAAATCAATTTCAACTATTCAACCAAATTGTTGTTGTTGTTGTTTGTGCATTTGATTTGCAGAGTGAAAGGAACATTTTTACCAATTGGCCGTCTGCGCGAGGAGTTTAACAACTTGTACAAATACTTGGAGGCATTAGAGAGTCCAATTGTATTCTCCCACAATGATCTGCTATTGGGAAATGTGGTATACACGAAGAGCTTGAATACGGTGAATTTCATTGACTATGAATATGCCGATTACAATTTTCAAGCCTTTGATATTGGTAATCATTTTGCGGAAATGTGCGGAGTCGATGAGGTCGACTATACCCGATATCCGAAACGAGAATTTCAACTAAAATGGCTGCGTGTTTACCAAGAGCATTATCTACAGCGGAGCAATATCCAGAATGAGGAGGTTGAACTTCTATTTGTTCAAGTGAATCAATTCGCATTGGCAGCACACATTTTCTGGACGGTTTGGTCTCTGCTACAAGCCGAGCATTCCACAATTGACTTTGATTACGTTGGGTAAATATATAATACACAAATTATTATTCATAATTCATTATTAACAATTCGTTTTTATTATTATTAGCTATGCATTTCTTCGTTACAATGAATATTTGGCACGAAAGGAGGAATTTCTATCATTGACTGCATCAACAAAGAACAATAAATGATTTTATCCCAGAAATTCAAGATTGATGATTGAAACGATTAACACAATTATGTGACCCAGTGATGTACTTATTATTATATATGTATATATACATATATGTATAGACTATGGCTGGTCAAGATATATGTACAATTTACATAGTATACATATATATATATATATGTACTAAATATAGAGATATATATTGTGCATATACATAAGTATGTATGTTCTCACAACAAGAAAATGAAAAAGAAAAACTACCCTCCTCCGCCTCAACACAAATCAGTGCCGTATCACAATATCAGCCATAGTATATACATATATATATAATGAATTTGTATATGTTCTTTAATTTGTATATTGATATTTGGTAGTCATTAATAAATAAACATAAATATTTAGTTTTCATATCGATGCATTGACAGCTCAATAACTGTTTTTTTTCCAAGTAGGGAAACTTGAAACAGTTCTCAGTTTAAATTAATAATAACCAAAAGATGTTTCATATGTATATCGGTGTAGAGAGAGAGAGAGATAGTTTATTATATTGCCTGAAAACGAGAGAGATGGCAATAGATTTAGTCTCAAACGAACTGTTAATAAACTAAATTATTAATTGCTCCCTTTTGCTCCAAAGTAATATATAATTGATGTTGTAAATAGTCTTTATTGATTTACTAAGGAATCATTAAAAAAAAAAAATATTTATATATATTAAACAGACAGAAAGAAACTAAGAATATTTACAGTTTATAGGATCGCCGATGCTTCCGTTAATCAATATATGTATGTAATTATATATACATTTATGAATACTATAAGCATTTTGTGTGTTTTACAAACTGTTTTTCACAACAACGAATTTATTTAATTTATACAAATATATTCTCGTATAATTTAATGTATTTCCTACATATTCTTTAATATTATACGGTTGTTCGGTTTCCGTCTCCACCGAGTTTTTGAACAATCTGAAATAATAAATAAAAACAAATTAATAAACAGATATAAAATTCATTTTCATTTAAAAAAGTTTGCGATTCGAATTTGAATTTAACACCTGTCAGCAAAGTTTAACAAAACCAAATAACATTCTGTTAATAGAACCTTTTTTATGGCGCGTCATTCAAAATAAAAATTTAAACAATTGTTTAAATTAGTCAATTAGATTAATAATTATTTATTTAATTTGATTTCTAGGTAAATTATGTCAAGTTATCAACTTATGAATGAGTGTTGGCTAAAAGCTGTGACATTCACCACCCCAAAGACGACTGAATTATCAATTAAAAAATATAAACTATTAAATTAAACAAGGAATGCATACAAAATATTAAGTCTCTAGCTTTAAATCTACAGAAAATACAAAAATATCGAGTATTTCTGAACCCTGAATGTATTTTTAACTGGGGACCATAAACATTTTAGTACTGTGATGATTCATAACAACATCCCTTAACTTTTTGTATGTTTGCGAATATTACTCATATTTATTTTGGCATGCTTCAAAATTGCATGACACTATCGATAGTCTAGGGTCACTATCGATAGCGCAAATCAAAATATTCAATATATCGATAACGCATTCGATAGTTGTGCAGCCCTACTTGAAATAATACAACTCTACTGTCAGCTGTCTGTCATACCTAAAAGGGAACGAGAGCAGAGAAGCAAGCGACTGACTTTCCTAAAATTACGATTTATTGTTAATCATGGCGAGTTATATTGCTAGAAAGGGACCTATGGTATTCTGTAAGTATACAGTTAATAAATACAATCATTTGATTTGCCATTGAAAAAAGCGCAACCTTTAACGTTGCGTACCGCAATGATTACGTAAATATGTAACATAAATTCTGTCGTTCGTTCCCACACCATTCTAGCCAGCCTCGGCAAATGGGCCTACAACATGTCGGGATTCAACCAATACGGTAAGCGCGCTTATTACACATGATTTTTTGTATTTCTAAACGTCTGTCGTTTGATTATTTTAAAATAGGTCTGCACCGTGACGATTGTCTCTATGAAAACGAGGATGTAACGGAAGCTGTGCGTCGCCTTCCACGCAAATTGTACGACGAGCGCAACTATCGCATTATGCGTGCATTGCATTTGTCAATGACCAAGACGATTTTGCCCAAGGAACAGTGGACAAAGTACGAGGATGATGTCAAGTACTTGGAGCCCTATCTGAAGGAGGTTGTGTCTGAGCGTGAGGAACGTGAGGACTGGAATAAGAACCATTAAATTCTTCTGACGCGTCACTTTGCTAAACTTGTAAATGAATGTTTGAAAATACATAGCTTAGATTCAAATTAAAATTGCTATGGTTAACTTATTTGTTAATTTATTTGTCGGCATTGGGCAAATGAATTGTGTTGCTAATATTCCTTTTATAAATGGTATTTGTAAATAATACTAACTTATTCGCTTCGACGGAAATGACGGAATGTACACTATTGAATTTTAGGCATATGCGTTTAGATTGTCCGGTTTGGTTTACCTTACCTTTTGCATAAATGGCAGATTGAAAAGTGATCCCAAAACCGGCACACGGCCAAGGAAATTGATGGCTACGGGGAAAAAGCCGCTGCAAATATATGAATACAAAATGGATTAGTTAGTTGTCACTAGCACACGTCTTATAAGCAAGCATTGCGAGCTTAGAGAAAGCTACACGTGCTCCGAAAAGTCGGACGCAAGTCTATCAGCTATTACTTAATTTGGTTGATGATTTGACAGACAAAACGCACACACCTGAACAGTGCAAAGAATCCATAGGATTCAATGATCATGCCAATAATGGGGAAACCCAGCAGCACGATGAAAATCCCTCCGAAAAAAGCTGTTGTGCCCTTGACTTTGTGGCGTTGAAAGAAAAAGCGTAAGGTTCTCTCCACGCCAATAACGCAGCCCAGACCCGATATGAAAAGTATCTGAAAGAAACAGAATTGCCATAGCATTTAGCAGATTTCATTAAAGTGGCAATTTGCCGTCCAACGCACGTTTCCAATTGCAAGCAAGCCTTTGTCGAACAGAAGCAGCATGCCGAGAAATAAGAATGAGATGCCAAAGCCAGCCAAGCCGATGCCGATTTCTGCGAAAAGTGTGCAATAAACGGATTAACAAACGCATTAATAAGCCAACAAGAACAATTTAGAGTTGAACATACTTTGGAGATCTGTGATTTCAATCATTCTGTCGTTTTTGGGTTATTTATGCTTAAAAAGGATAAGAAAGTGCATTAGTGAATTCCACGTAAACACCAAATATTCCATTATTATGAATATAAACAATCATGACAGGGTTGCATGTTTCATATAGTGTTGCAAAACGCGCAAACTGCATGACATACAAAACAGAATGATGATTTCAACAAATGGGATTTCATACATATATTTTTTAACAACATTAAATAATAATAGTATCAAATTTTATTTGGCTTCTAATAATTTTATTGTCAAAACAAATGTTTTATTAATATTTTAAATTTTAAAACGTATATTTGTCATTCACTCAATGCAAGAATTTTTTGAAAATTCTAAATCCTTCAAAATTATTTAGAGATAGAATTTAATTCAAGCTATTCATTTCCTTTAAAACACTTAAAGCTCTTGTAAATTATTAAATTAATAAATAGTCAGAACCATTTAATTGTCGTAACATATTAAATAGAGATATATAAAAGTATCTGGTTCAACGTCATATCGAAATAATGTTCCATTCCAGTATTTCATCTATCGAGCATTTATAGCACTTCGATAAGTTGTCAGATGCTCGATATAGCTCGACTTATCGATTTTGTACATCCCTAACTTAGCACTCCATTTTAGCAACAGAGAATACTCGAGTGGAAAATTTGACAGACGCTTGGATTCCAGAAGTTCTACATTAAAATTTTTATTTTCTGTTGTGAAGAAATTGCTTAAAACTTTAATTAATCATGGATCGTAAGTGTGCATTGAGAAAGGTACTGTAATTGATTGCATATAAAAGCGCTATTCATTCTATTGTAGGTGGCAGTTATGGCGGTAGCGGTGGCGGCGGTGGTAGTGCCGGGCATTATAATAATTTCGCTGTACCTCCGCCAAATTTCCAACAAATGCCAGGCAAACCTGGTAGTTATAACGAGCCCCCTCCAAGCTATAGCAAATCAGGCGGAGGTAAGTGCAATTGGAGGTGAATCGAGAATGGCAATTAAAAACCATAAATATCTTTAAGGTTATGATTCTGGCCATCGTGGTGGTGGTGGAGGCGGCGGTGGCGGATCGTGGAACGACAGAGGAGGCAATTCATATGGGTATGTTATTATTACGTTATTATACAAATAAAATACAGTGCGAACAGTGTTCGATGAGGAAACGAGTATTCACTTTAGACAGACTGGCGAAAATGTAGAATAAAATACAACAAGAAAGAAAGGTTGACTTCGGCGCGCCGAAGATGTGATGCCCTTGCAGACCGATTGTTCCTGTGCCATCTATGAGTAGTAAACCGATCCGACCGCAACCGATTCATGTACGGCAACCTTGTTCCAATTTTCTCATATATGTACATATGTAAATTTAAAACAGAATTGTTTGCTTAGCAACATGAATATGTATATCGACTCATTTAAAAAAAGATATGAATATGAAAGTTTGACACAATATAGAACAGGATATAGCGAATGGCAGTTTTAAAGTAAATGACCGATATTTACTTAATGGGATCTGCTTTTAATGTGTTGCACATATCGAGCCCTTCCCGCGAAAATAACGCAAGCGACAAGCGATACAAGCCTCCAATCAACGTCAATGTAAACTATAAAAAGCAATCTCCTGTAAAGTTGATATGGTTACCAAATTATAATATCCTCTGCAAGGGTATTATGAATGACAGAAAATCAATTTAGTATTATATCATTACATATATATACAATTATAAAAAAACAGGATACCCCAAGTATATATAGCAAAAGAAGAGCAAAAACATAATTTTGTGTGCTTGCGATTTGATCTGAAATCAATTTTCAGAGTGCAAGAAAGTTACCATTACAAATTAATCATAAAATAAATAATTAAATAAAGTAAAAATCGTGTAACATACATCTTATCGATTAGACCTCATTATAAACAAAATATATTGTTCGGTATTGTAATAACCTACTCAAAATTGAGTTCAAAATGAAAAACCACAATATTATTAAGAATAATGGTTATATGTTTATGAATGTCCATGAACTTCAAACGTATTTGTTGAAAAAGGAGGAAATATTGGTTGTGTTCGATCACAAATTCACACCCCTGAAGCAAGATCAAGCGTTATAACAGCTTTCATGTGTATATCTATGTATAAGCAGGGTATATATAAAGGTTAATTGCCAGATGGTATTATTCGTTAAGTGAGAAGAAAGTCTGACAGTATGAGAAGTAATTCCTAAATTATTACGCCTACAACAAATACAAATTATGCTTATAACACTTATAAACGCCGAACAGTTTATGCGAAAGATAATTGCAACTGTTATACAGTTGACAGAGAAGAGTAGTCGTATCTGTTATATGATATCGTATAACACATTACATATCGAAGCTGCGATAATTTGAAAACAAAGGGCATAAACATAATATTGAATCAGCTATGACTCATTTAAGAGTCCCGGGAGTATAATACACATATATTTGATATTTAGCCTACAGCCAAATAATCAGTATAATAATATATTATGGAGAAACTTAAGTATATATCATTACAAATTTGAAATGAATGAATAAAATGACAAAATCAAATAAATTTTATAAAATAAAGAAATTAATTAGCAAGCTAGCTTTAGTAATCGTCAGTGTTATCAAAATTATCCCTATTATTTGTGCATCATGTTTTGTGTAGTTTTTGTTATTGTTTATGTATAATTTTTAAATTGTTTATTGGTGTAGAATGTGTCAGACTTAGTTTTTTATAGATTCATGTATATTATTGATTCATCGGTACTGAAGATTTATTTAAACTATTGTATGCCGTAACTAAAAAATAATTATAATAGTATACTACAAAGTATTTATATATTCTTTATGAGAATCAATAGCCCAGTCGTTGTAACCATGTCTATTTACGGTTATCAACTTTATGGTGTGTTACCTTTAACATGATCCGTCAAAATCGGGAGAAAGGATGATCAACTCAATTTCTCAGACTTCTTTTGTAAATTTACCAAATTTATATTCGTATCCCAAAAGGTGGGATGTTTACCAGAACACTTTGATGGAGCTGACATTAATGTGTTGAAAAGCGAAACGCGAACGATATCGAAATCGAGTTCGAAGTCCAGAGATATAATTATGAAAGAGTTCTTCGTCATATGGGACCTATTTTTGCAATATCAAACAACTCTTAGAATCATCAGCACGTTGCTGTTGTTGATTGTTTCGTAACAAGCTTTCTAATGAACTAATGTTCATGTAAAATTTAACCGAAAAGTTCTTTTAAAATCTAAGGTGTCAGCTAGTCTTTTCAACATCACTTTTGAGCCCTGTACCCAAAGGGTAGTAAGGCTCATTTATATTATCTATAGCATAGTCCAACTAGCACTTGGCAAGTTAAGATTTTGCACTTAACGTTTTTCCCCTATCAAAAGCAATGATAAATTAACACACGAAATCTCTGTGAATCCTTTTTTTCCCTAAAATCACTAATACCTTGTGTAGCTTTTAAACCAATTATTAGATTCTCACGAAATTTTGGCAAGTCATTCGCGGACTTTCCAGACGGTGTATTACAAATAGATATGTAGTTGATGGAGGCGAGGGCGTAAAAATTCCTCATCACAATGCAATACAATCCAAAAATCAAAATCAAAACATTAAATAAGTTATTCAATATCCTCTTTTAGAAATGGAGGCGCCGGCAAGGACAACTACAACAAAGGTAAAATAATGCAAAACAATTTGCAAGCATATATCGAGTAATGTATAACATTAATTTTCTACAAATCAAATCAAATACGATAGTCCACGCTAGTGACGAAAGCAGACCCCAAAAACTTACACTCAATGAAGTTTTCTGGGCTGCGGGCCACTAATTATATATACACGTAGTATTGGATATAGAGATCGGCTGCACCGATCGCAGTATCGTTTGAAATGTAGTTTATGTAGATTTAAGAAGACATATCAATATCTCCGATCAGATAGATAAACTTTGGATGCATGTAGTTCCTATAATTGATTTGATATTAAGAATTTTTTCATGACGTTATCGAGCTGTAGGCAAATCCTGTTTTATTGTCTTTTTAAACCAAAAAAAAAATGGACAAAACTAGAAAAGTTTTCATTATACTGACGCCAAAGCATTTAACTCAGGGACGTTGTTAATACATCATTCGAAAGGTGATTCAAATAGTCTTAAATAACGAAAAACTAAATCAAAACAGTAAAGTTATTAACCGAGACACTAACAGAGATCCGAACCTGATAGGCATCAATCTTGGCAAAAATAAAATATTGGCATTCGGCACAGCGTTCATAGTTATTTGGATATACAAGGATGCTAAACCTTTTACCGCAATGTCAAACTAGTTTTGTAAATGTAGAAAAGTTCATTGTTCATTATTAAATTGAATAGTGTAAATATAGAATAGTTTATATATTAAATAGAATATTCTTCGTCACAAAATTTGACATCAAAAATGTTGGGACTTGAATATGCTTTCGTCACTAGACTTTTACTAAAGAGTTGTTTTTTTTTTTTTTAAATGGATAGAAAACTAAAGATAGATGATTATGAACGCGTCGTTGATGTTGTTATACTTAGCTCGAATCTCTGAGTAAAATTGTGGTATAAATGTGGTATAGGGAATCTCCGGCTAAAGGAGTGTATTCAAGCTTACTACGTTCATGCGTTATCCTGGTATACAAAAGATCTCCCTCTTTATTGGGCTATTATTGGTTTGGTTTGGCACGCGACTTTTATCAATATACGTATAAATTATTGATCTTAAACGATTAATGTTAAATCCTGTTATTTGTGTATGTCTATGTGTTGTGTTTGTGTATCTAGCAATCATCTGATAAAGCTAGAGATGCCAGATTTACGAGAGTGTATACAAACAATATATGCGCATATATATTCATATGTGCCATGGTGTTTTTGAAATTTCTGGTTTCAAAGGAAAATAATACCACTTACTATAAGATCCCTAGAGATAACATAAAGGCAAAGTTAAGAAAAAATACAAAAACGAGCGCCGAGTCGAAGTCCTACACATTATTGTGTATATATACTATGATATACTACATACTATATACTATATAGAGTTTAAGAGAGTAATACACTCTGGGTTTGTCCCCAATTTTATGAGTGCTAAGCACGTCATCGTCGTCTTCATTATTCTTGTTGTTTAGGGGTTAATCCTTTTTATCCAAATGAACAAAATGAATCTGCTTTATTTATACAACATTTCTAACGTATTGTCCCTGTTTTTATAGGATACGGTGGCAGTTCCGGCGGTGGAGGAGGAGGCGGCGGTGGTAGTGGTGGAGGCGGTGGTGGCAACGATATGATCACACAGGAAGATACCATCTTTGTTTCTGGTATGGATCCATCCATCACAGAGGAAGATATTGAAACTCATTTTGGTGCCATTGGCATTATTAAGGTAATTTCGCAACCAGTTGATAGAGCTGGAAATAGTGATTTCAATTTGGGTCATTCAATTATTATTCACGAGTTACAAAGAATGTAACGGCAACTTAATCACAAGAGAGAAACTTATATGGGCTATAAGTTCTTTCGAACCCTATAAGAGTCCAGGTCCGGACGCAGTAATACCTAAAATGCAAAACCATAGAGGAAGAAACGATCTCATGGCTGTTAGACATCTTTAGAGACAGTCTGGTGTGGAATTACGTACCAAAAGCGTGGAGAGAGGCTAAGATAATATTCATACTGAAGCCAGGAAAATGAAGACACATCACATTCTTCACGCTAAAAACGCTAGAAAGAATATTAGATATTTATATAACAGAAAAAAAGGAGCACAACCAATCAAAAGCACAGCATGCGTACACAAAAGGTAAATCTACCGAACCAGTATTGTGGAAGATTGAATCCACCCCAGAGCACAAACAATTTACAGTGGCTACCTTCTTAGATATAGAAGGGGCATTCAACAACATCAACGCGAGCTCCATCGTGGATTCTCTTGTACAATGTACAAACATTAGTACATGGACTGCCACTATGCTGAAGAGCAGTGAGACAGCAGCCACCCTGGGTGGAGATAACCTTTTACAATTTGTGAGCAAAGGCACACACCAGGGTTTAGTACTGTTTCCGCTACTTTGGCTAGTAAACATGGATAAAATACTATACAATACTAATACCAATTAATGGGGGAGTACAAACAACAGCATACGCATGCGATGTAGTGCTTTTTGTATCCGGACCGTTTGTAAACACCATAAGCAAACAAGATAAATAGTTTAGCCAAATCATGCGGTTTGGGTGTCAATCCCTCAAAAACACGAGAGTGGACCAAAACTAATAATCTCAGACAAGGCATGGTATCTAGGAATGTTACTAGACCCAAAACTTTCGTTGAAAATAAATATATAAGTGCGGCTAAGGAAAGCATGAATAGCTTTCTACTTTTGCAGAAAATCTTCAGCAAAACATGGAGCTACACCCTAGAATGGTTATTTGGATGTACACAGCAGTAGTCAGGCCCTTCCTCACCTATGGGCTATAGTGTGGTGTCCAGCCTTATTAAAAATATACAACATAGGCAAACTCGCACGAATTCAGAGAACTGCTTGCGCAGAAGCTACAGGCTCGTTAAGATTCTGCCCATCAGCAGTACTAAACACCATGCTAAACTTGCTGCCGATAGAACTGCAAATGAAAAATTCTGCTGCGCAAAGTGCTTTTAAATTGAGGAAACCGGATTGCTAGAAAACAAGTCACAAAGGACACGGTTGTATCCTGAGTAAAAAAACGAGCATCCATTAAAATGGACTAAATGATAGCAAAGTCAAACTTCGTTAAAAACTTTTAAACTAAAATTCCGACCAAAGATAAGTCGACTATGGAAATCTTGATGACTCATTAGATGTTGCAGTGGTATGGGGGTCGGAGTTTACTTGCCGGACCTGTTACTGGAGAAGTCCTTCCATCTATCGGAGTCGGCGAGTGTTTTTTAGGCAGAGATGTCTGCAATAATGGAAGCAGGAAAACTTCTGTTAGAGCAAGGACTCGTGAGCTCAAACGTGGCACTCCTTTCCGATAGTCAATCGGCCATCAAATTGAGGGCTCCTCTTTCTCGGTCAGACAAAACTCACATCTAACTCTAAACTGCAAACTCTTGTTTAACGCAGTGGGACAAAAGAACCCAGTCACCCTCCCCCTCCCACGACGCAGGGATTTCGAAAGTTACAAAACAGCGGACGAACTAGCTAGCTAGGAAAGGAGCCGAGCTTGATTCCACACATGAGGAGGTCAGACCACCGTCAATATCATAAATATACACAGAGAATTCTAAAAAGTTGTTTTGACGACAGCTGAATTTAAAGCGTGTTCTTGAACAGGATGTCGCCGCTTCAATTGCCTTCAACATCAAATAGTATTATATCAAACATTTTGTGTTTATTCGGGGGTGTTTGATTAAAAGATGTAATCACTATTCCCAGCTCTGCTCGTGATACGCTATAACATCGATCTAAATATATGTTTTAATTTGCAGAAGGACAAGCGTACAATGAAGTCAAAGATTTGGTTGTATAAAAATAAGGAAACTGGCGACTCGAAGGGCGAGGCGACCGTCACATACGACGATGTGAATGCTGCTCAGTCGGCCATTCAGTGGTTCGATGGCAATGACTTCAACGGTTCCGTCATTAAAGTCTCCCTGGCCCAGCGCCAGAACAACTGGAAACAAGGCGGTGGCGGCGGCAGTCGCGGTGGTGGTTTCAGTGGTCGCGGTCGTGGTGGCGGAGGCGGCGGCGGTGGCCGCTTTGACCGCGGTGGCGGTGGAGGCGGCGGCGGTGGTGGTGACTATGATCGCGGCAGCGGAGGAGGCGGCCGTGGCGGTGGACGTTTCGGCGGCGGTGGTGGTGGTGGTGGCGGCGGCGGTGGCAATGTCCAGGCCCGCGACGGTGACTGGAAATGCAGCAGCTGCAACAACACCAACTTCGCTTGGCGCAACGAGTGCAATCGGTAAGAATCGATACAATTTAAAAATGCAAAAACGTCGATACATCGAGGTGTTTCTGCAAGCGATGCATCGATGCGGTCGATGTTTTTTACTTTCAATCAGACATACCAACTACTCTCCACAACAAAGAGTACAAGCTTACCAAAAGATAATCATGATATAATACAAAAAGAATAGAATATTGAACAAATCAATTTTTCTTAATACATAGTATTGAAAGGAGTATAACAATTACTTTCATTTTCCTTAAAGAAATTCAAAGCAAAAGATTCCCGCATAGAGAATACTAGTTATTTTTTCCAGCTGATGTGGCTTTTAAAAGATTCGCCAACACTACTTACATATACAATGATGCAACAATCGGGAATCAAATTTACTTACGTTTTGGATATTAACTAACGTCTTCCTTTGATTTTAAGTTGTCGATGTTTAGATAGCAATTGTTAATATTGATAATTGCAATTAACGAATTATCTTTGTTGTAAACTGTTTTAAAAATCTTGAAATTTAGCTTTTTATTATCCATAACCAATATATTTGAAAATATTATATTATTAAAATAATATATATATATATCGACATATACTAATATTTATTATTATTTGCAGCTGCAAGACACCGAAAGGCGACGATGATGGAAATTCCGGCGGAGGTGGTGGTGGCTTCGGAGGTGGAGGCGGCGGCGGTGGTGGCTACGGAATGAACGATCGTGGCAACGATCGCGGCTCGGGTGGCGGCGGATACCAAAATCGCGACCGCGGCAACGGAGGAGGCGGTGGTGGAGGCGGCTACTCGCGCTATAACAATGACAACGGCGGTGGTGGTGGTCGTGGTGGTGGTCGCGGTGGCGGCGGTGGTGGCCGAAGGGATGGAGGCGGCGCCATGCGCAACGATGGCGGCATGCGCTCTAGACCCTATTAGACACTAGAAATGACTATTTTTTTATAACTTTAAAATATAATAATAATTTTAATAGATATATCTATTTATGACATTTTTAATTATCTTCGAAGTGAAGTTTTCGCCTATGAATCGATTTTAAGTATGGTATAATTACACAACTACTTTATACAAGTGTATCCAACTTAATTCCGAAAACTCCATTTGTGCATATGGGAAGGAGTTTACTATAGAAAATTTAAAAAGTATATTGATTCATGGTAGAGCAATAAGTTGTTCTACTTCATTATCTACATATATAGATTATTGATCGGGCAACAAGTTATAAACAAAAAAATTCAGACTATATTAAAGACTTCAACTGAAGTCAACTTAAAGTTGTAAAGACAACTGGTCATACATTAACTCGAGCATTAAAAAGAGAAGGATGGCAATGGAGAGAGGAAAAGAGATAGCGGATGAGAGATGCGTTTTACTGAAAGGAACCATTACGATTATATTTTTAAAAATTTAATTTAAGAATTAGTTATTTGTTGAACAAAACAATAACAAAAAAATAAAAACAATTAAGAAATTATTAAAATTTAAATCTTCTAAAAATAAAAGCATCTCTTATTTTTCAATTTATATTATAAAAACTAAAAATAATTGTAAATTTTCAGTTTTTATAATACACATTTAACAATAATCTTACCAAATATACCAACACATGTATTGCAGTTATGGTATTTTATTTTAATTTTTTATTATAAAAAGCACTATCAAATTAACATATAATTAAAACAATTAAGTCAGGAGCTTGCCATGATCAGGTGCTAAGTGTAAAACAAACCTTACTGACGACTTAGTTCTGCGGGAATTTAAAAAAATATATAAATCATTAGCCTCAATCTGCTGTCGATCAGTGGAATAAGTCGGTCAAGATCCCAATCACATAAACTAAGGAGGATACCATTTCCGAAGTCCCTTCCCTTTTAAAAGGAATATTCTTGAAGTTCTGTTCAAAAACCCCATCAAAAAGTTATTGACTTCATAGACCCCATCACATTTTCTTAACTACAAACACTACTGCTAGTTTTGTTATAAATTTGACTTTGTTTCGTTAATAATAATCACTTCTCAATAAACTTATGCCAAACACTTTTTATGAAGACTGGCACAGGGTATCCTACCGTCGTGCGTGCTCGACTGACCGTCTTGTTTTTGAATTATTTTTATTTAAATCAAAAATAATTTAAATCTATAGTATTGTATTGAATATTAACGTAATTAAAAAGAGCGCGCACTTTGGAAAAATCCTTAGGACTCCAACCTAACAGCAGGGCTGAATTTTTCAATTAGTGCTGCAAAACGAACAAAGCGTATGACATACAAAGCGCAATAAATCTCTTTCACATCAACGGGGAATTGATATATAAATTGTTTAACATATATTTGTTTTCAAATGATTTTTTGTTCACATTTAAGTAAAACTTTATTACAAAATTATATTAATATCATTATTTTTATAATTATTATTGGTTTTAAAATTTTATAAGATTTGTATTTCCGAAATCTGATACAGAATCCGGTTCAAGCTCTTCATCTACCAATGAAATATATAAATTAATAAATTACATTACATGGGCACATTTGGAAAGAAATTACTTATATTTAAAACTAGTGAGAACCATTCACATGACTGTTAGGATATTATACAGATATATAAAATTATCTTGTTGAACCTGATATAAAAAAGGTGTTTCATTCCAATATTTCAGCTGGCGAGCATTCGGAAAACAAGAGCATTCTTTTCGATAAGTTGGGAGATGCTCGATGTATGCTCGATATATCGATTTTGTACATCCCTAACTTCACTCGCCATTTTAACAACAGAGAAAACTCGAGTCGAAAATTTGACAGACGCTTGAGCTGCAGAAGTTTTAGATTAAAATATTTATTTTCTGTTGTGAAGAAATTGCTTAAAACTTTAATTAATCATGGATCGTGAGTGTGCATTGAGAAAGTATTTAGATTAGGTTGAATCTAAAGCGCTATTCATTCTATTGTAGGTGGCAGTTATGGTGGTAGCGGGGGTGGCGGCGGCGGCAATGCCGGTCATTATAATAATTTCGATGTGCCTCCTCCAAATTACCAACAAATGCCAGGCAAACCTGGTAGTTATAACGAGCCCCCTCCAAGCTATAGCAAATCGGGCGGAGGTAAGTGCAATTGGAGGTGAAACGAGAATGGCAATTAAAAACCATAAATATCTTTAAGGTTATGATTCTGGCCATCGTGGTGGTGGAGGCGGCGGCGGTGGCGGATCTTGGAACGATAGAGGAGGCAATTCATATGGGTATGTTATTATTACGTTATTATACAAATAAAATACAGTGTTTGATGAGGCAACGAGTATTCTGTTTAGACAGACTGTAGCAAATGTTAGAATAAAATACAACAAGAAAGAAAGATTGTCTTCGGCACGCCGAAGATGTGATGCCCTTGCATTCTGATCATTCGTGTGGCATCTATATAATATAGTAAACCGATCCGACTGCAACCAGTTTACATTCTTCCTGTAGCTAAACGGTAACCTTAAATAAATAGAATTGTTTGCTTAGCAACATGAATATATCGACTTATTCGAGACTGCTACAAGATATGAATAAATGAGCGATATTTACTTTATGAGATGTGCTTTTAATGTGTTGCACATATTGTGACAAAAATATAATATGCTCTGTAAGGGTATAAAAATAGACAAATAATCTATCTAGTATTATATCCATACATATACAATCATAAGATAACAAGATAACTAAAGCAAAAGAAGAGCAAAAATATCATTTTGTGTGCTTGCGATTCTGAAATCAATTTTCAAAGTGCAAGAAAATTATGATTACAATAAAATCAAAGGAAAGAGTCATCGTAATTGAGTAAGAACCTTTAAGTTGTATGTTTCGTATTCGTAAAGTAAAAATCATGTAACATACATATTAGTTTTTACCTTCCATTCGATTCTTATGCTAAAAATGTCATTGAATTGCCGAAAGAATTGCTGATAAGTTGATGTTATCGATTAGATCTCATTATAAACAAAATATATTGTTCGGTATTGTAATAACCTACTTAAAATTGAGTTTAAAATGAAAAACCACAATATTATTAAGAATAATGTTTATGAATGTCCATGAACAACTTCAAACGTATTTGTTGAAAAAGGAGGAAATATTGGTTGTGCTCGATCACAAATTCACACCCCTGAAACAAGATCAAGCGTTATAACAGCTTTCATGTTATATCTATGTATAAGCAGGGTATATATAAAGGTTAATTGCCAGATGGTATTATTCGTTAAGTGAGAAGAAAGTCTGACAGTATGAGAAGTAATTCCTAATTTATTACGCCTACAACAAATACAAATTATGCTTATAACACTTATAAACGCTGAACAGTTTATGCGAAAGATAATTGCAACTGTTATACAGTTGACAGAGAAGAGTAGTCGTATCTGTTATATGATATCGTATAACACATTACATATCGAAGCTGCGATAATTTGAAAACAAAGGGCATAAACATAATATTGAATCAGCTGTGACTCATTTAAGAGTCCCGGGAGTCTATAATACACATATATTTGTATATAACAGTACATAAGGAACATAAGTATATATCATTACAAATTTGAAATGAATGAATAAAATGACAAAATCAAATAAATTTTATAAAATAAAGAAATTAATTAGCAAGCTAGCTTTAGTAATCGTCAGTGTTATCAAAATTATCTCTCTATTATTTGTGCATCATGTTTTGTGTGGTTTGTGTTATTGTTTATGTATAATTCTTAAATAGTTCATTATACTCTTAGCCAATGTATTGGTGTAGAATGTGTCAGATTTAAGTTTCTAATACCATAACATTTTTTATAGATTCATGTACTATATTATTAACTCATCGGAACCGAAGATTTATTCAAACTATTGTATGGCGTAACTGAAAAAAAAATATAATATATATATTTTATATATTCCTTATCAGAATCAATAGCCCAGTCGTTTTAACCATGTCACCAATTTTATCTAAAAAAAAAAAAGAAGATCAACCCCACTTCTCAGACTTGTGTTGTAAATGTACCAAATTCTACTAAGATATAAATATATATTTTATATTCCTATGCCAATAGGTGGGTTGTTTACCAGAACTCTTTGATGGATACATAAATGTGTATTGGACAAACGAAACGCGAACGAGAACGAAATTATAATAATATCAATATCTAAATCAAGAAATATAGTTATGAAATATAAATAGATTTTATATATATTCATATAATGAAACACACAATTGGCAGAAAAGTTCGTTGGATATCCATTAAAACATATCATTTTTGGCAAAATTTCAATTTAGGCCTCAAAGTAGGCCTCTGTTTCAGCTATTAATTTGTGAAATCTGGAGAATATGGTGAATGGGAAAGTAATTCTAAATCGTGCAATTTCAAAAGGCTAAAGAACGACTTTGTAACACTGCACATTGTCTTGGTGAAAGAGCACTGTTTCTTCGTCATACGGGGCCGTTTTTTTTTTTTTTCATATTTTTTATTTGCAGATTTAAACTCTTAGAATCATTGACACGTTGTTTGTTTTTTTTTTTTTTTTTGTTTCAAAAGAGCTTTCTAATGGACAAATGTTCATGCAATATTAAGCCGATAAATTTATTATACATACATATATACATAGGATGATGGAGGCGTGGGCGTAAAAATGCCTCATCACAATGCATTACACACCAAAAACAAAATCAAAACATTAAATAAGTTATTCAATATCCTCTTTTAGAAATGGAGGCGCCGGCAAGGACAACTACAACAAAGGTAAAATAATGCAAAACAATTTGCAAGCATATATCGAGTAATGTATAACATTAATTTTCTACAAATCAAATCAAATACGATAGTCCACGCTAGTGACGAAAGCAGACCCCAAAAACTTACACTCAATGAAGTTTTCTGGGCTGCGGGCCACTAATTATATATACACGTAGTTATTGGATATAGAGATCGGCTGCACCGATCGCAGTATCGTTTGAAATGTAGTTTATGTAGATTTAAGAAGACATATCAATATCTCCGATCAGATAGATAAACTTTGGATGCATGTAGTTCCTATAATTGATTTGATATTAAGAATTTTTTCATGACGTTATCGAGCTGTAGGCAAATCCTGTTTTATTGTCTTTTTAAACCAAAAAAAAAATGGACAAAACTAGAAAAGTTTTCATTATACTGACGCCAAAGCATTTAACTCAGGGACGTTGTTAATACATCATTCGAAAGGTGATTCAAATAGTCTTAAATAACGAAAAACTAAATCAAAACAGTAAAGTCATTAACCGAGAGACTAACAGAGATCCGAACCTGATAGGCATCAATCTTGGCAAAAATAAAATATTGGCATTCGGCACAGCGTTCATAGTTATTTGGAGATACAATGATGCTAAACCTTTTACCGCAACGTCATACTAGTTTTGTAAATGTAGAATAGTTCATATATTAAATTAAATAGTGTAAATATAGAATAGTTTATATATTAAATAGAATATTCTTCGTCACAAAATTTGACATCAGAAATGTTGGGACTTGAATATGCTTTCGTCACTAGACTTTTACTAAAGAGTTGTTTTTTTTTTTTGGAAATGGATAGAAAACGAAAGATAGATGATTATGAACGCGTCGTTGATGTTGTTATACTTAGCTCGAATCTCTGAGTAAAATTGTGGTATAAATGTGGTATAGGGAATCTCCGGCTAAAGGAGTGTATTCAAGCGTACTACGTTCATGCGTTATCCTGGTATACAAAAGATCTCCCTCTTTATTGGGCTATTATTGGTTTGGTTTGGCACGCGACTTTTATCAATATACGTATAAATTATTGATCTTAAACGATAAATGTTAAATCCTGTTATTTGTGTATGTCTATGTGTTGTGTTTGTGTATCTAGCAATCATCTGATAAAGCTAGAGATGCCAGATTTACGAGAGTGTATACAAACAATATATGCGCATATATATTCATATGTGCCATGGTGTTTTTGAAATTTCTGGTTTCAAAGGAAAATAATACCACTTACTATAAGATCGCTAGAGATAACATAAAGGCAAAGTTAAGAACAAATACAAAAACGAGCGCCGAGTCGAAGTCCTACACATTATTGTGTATATATACTATGATATACTACATACTATATACTATATAGAGTTTAAGAGAGTAATACACTCTGGGTTTGTCCCCAATTTTATGAGTGCTAAGCACGTCATCGTCGTCTTCATTATTCTTGTTGTTTAGGGGTTAATCCTTTTTATCCAAATGAACAAAATGAATCTGCTTTATTTATACAACATTTCTAACATATTGTCCCTGTTTTTTTAGGATACGGTGGCAGTTCCGGCGGTGGAGGAGGCGGCGGTGGTAGTGGTGGAGGCGGTGGTGGCAACGATATGATCACACAGGAAGATACCATCTTTGTTTCTGGTATGGATCCATCCATCACAGAGGAAGATATTGAAACTCATTTTGGTGCCATTGGCATTATTAAGGTAATTTCGCAACCAGTTGATAGAGCTGGAAATAGTGATTTAAATTTGGGTCATTCAATTATTATTCACGAGTTACAAAGAATGTAACGGCAACTTAATCACAAGAGAGAAACTTATATGGGCTATAAGTTCTTTCGAACCCTATAAGATTCCAGGTCCGGACGCAGTAATACCTAAAATGTAGACCATAGAGGAAGAAACGATCTCATGGCTGCTAGACATCTTTAGAATTGTGGAATTGCGTACCAAATGCGTGGAGAGAGGCTAAGATAATATTCATACTGATGTCAGGAAAATGAGGACACATCACATTCTTCACGCTAAAAACGCTAGAAAGAATATTCGATATATATATAAGAGAACAAATAGAGCACAGCCAATCAAAAGCACAGAATTCCTACGGGAAGGTAAGGGAAATCTACCGAAGCAGTGGTGTGGAAGATTGAAACCACCTCAGAGCAAAAACAATTTATAGTGGCTGCCTTCATAGACATGGAAGGGGCATTCAACAACGTCAACGCGAGCTCCATCTTGGATTCTCTTAACGCAATGAATGTTGAGAGAAACATTAGTACATGGATCACCACTATGCTTAAGAGCAGTAGACAGCAACCAACCTGGGTGGCGATAACCTCATAAGATTTCTGAGCAAAGGCACACACCAGGGTTTAGTACTGTTCCCGCTACTTTGGCTAGTAAACATGGATTAAATACGAACTAATACTCTTAGACAAGGCAAGGTATTTAGGAGTGATACTAGACCCAAAACTTTCATGGAAACTATCTATAGATGTGCGGATATGGATATCTTTCTACAAGACATAAAGGATACAGCTGTATCCTGAGTAAGAAACGCAAACGACCAAAGATGAGTGGACTTTGGGAAACCTGATGACATATTTGGACTGTGGTATAGGGGCCGGAGTTTACTTTCCGGACCTGTTAGTGGAAGAGTCCTTCCATTTACCAGAGTCGACGAGTGTCTTCCACGCAGAGATCTTTGCAATAATGGAAGCAGAAAAACATCTGTTAGAGCAAGGACTTGTGAGCACAAACGTGGCACTCCTTTCCGATTGTCAATCGGCCATCAAATTGAGGGCTTCTCTTTCTCGGTCAGACAAAACTCACATCTAACTCTAAACTGGAAACTCTTGTTTAACGCAGTGGGACAAAAGAACCCAGTAACCCTCCTATTGATCCCACGACGCAGGGATTTCGAAAGTTACAAAACAGCGGACGAACTAGCTAGCTAGGAAAGGAGCCGAGCTTGATTTCACACATGAGGAGGTCAGACCACCCATCAATATCATTAAGAACACGATACACAGAGAATTCTAAAAAGTTGTTTTGACGACAGCTGAATTTAAAGCGTGTTCTTGAACAGGATGTCGCCGCTTAAATTGCCTTCAACATCAAATAGTATTATATCAAATATTTTTTGTTTGTTCGGGGGTGCTTGATTAATAGATGTAATCCCTATTCCCAGCTCTGCTTGTGATACGCTATAACATCGATCTAAATATATGAATTTAATTTGCAGAAGGACAAGCGTACAATGAAGTCAAAGATTTGGTTGTATAAAAATAAAGAAACTGGCGACTCGAAGGGCGAGGCCACCGTCACATACGACGATGTGAATGCTGCTCAGTCGGCCATTCAGTGGTTCGATGGCAATGACTTCAACGGTTCCGTCATTAAAGTCTCCCTGGCCCAGCGCCAGAACAACTGGAAACAAGGCGGTGGCGGCGGCGGTGGTCGCGGTGGTTTCAGTGGCCGCGGACGCGGTGGCGGAGGAGGCGGCGGTGGCCGCTTTGACCGCGGTGGCGGTGGAGGCGGCGGTGGTGGTGGTGACTATGATCGCGGAAGCGGAGGAGGCGGCGGCCGTGGCGGTGGCGGTGGACGTTTCGGCGGTGGTGGTGGTGGTGGCGGCGGCGGTGGCAATGTCCAGGCCCGCGACGGCGACTGGAAGTGCAGCAGCTGCAACAACACAAACTTCGCTTGGCGCAACGAGTGCAATCGGTAAGAATCGATACAATTTAGGAATGGAAAAACATCGATGCATCGAGGTGTTTTTTCAAGCAATGCAAATCAATCAATTTTAGAAATTTTAAAACGGGACAGAAGATATTAATTTTTTTTAACAATTAATATTTTTGTTTAAACTTAAAAATCTTTTTTTTTAAAAAAAAAAAAATATATTATTATCCATATTTTAAAATTTTTATGTATATATATGTTTCCAAGCGAATTTACTAATATTTATTACTATTTTCAGTTGCAAGACACCGAAAGGCGACGATGATGGAAATTCCGGCGGAGGTGGTGGTGGCGGCTTCGGAGGTGGAGCCGGCGGCGGTGGTGGCTACGGAATGAACGATCGTGGCAACGATCGCGGCTCGGGCGGCGGCGGATACCAAAATCGCGACCGCGGCAACGGAGGAGGCGGTGGTGGAGGCGGCTACTCGCGCTATAACAATGACAACGGCGGTGGTGGTGGTCGTGGTGGTGGTCGCGGTGGCGGCGGGGGTGGCCGAAGGGATGGGGGCGGGGCCATGCGCAACGATGGAGGCATGCGCTCCAGGCCCTATTAAAGACTAAACGAATATTTTTTATAAATTACTTTAAAATATAATAATAATTATAATTGTAAGAAGTTTTTGTTTATGAATCGCTTTAAGGCATGGTATAATTACACTATGTTTTTAAGTATAAAATCTCCATATAAGGCATATACAGAACTTCACTATTGAAAGTCTCGACTGTATAAAAATTCATAATCAGGGAGTAAGTCATAGTAACACCAAGCCAGTCAGTCGAACGCGCGCGATTGTAAGATACCCAGTGCCAGTATTTTGATTAGCATCCCATCACATAGACTGGTTTAAGTCTTCTAGGGTCCAGTTTTTGCTTATATATCTGAACATTTAATTCACCCGTTAGATATTGGCACTCCTCTTTTCTTAGATTTATAAAGATTTATAAATTTTAATTTGAGTTTTGATTTATAAAAAAAACTGATCGCGTTATGTTATTGGGAGCGAAGAATATGATAAGAATGGGCCAAGGGGCGATACATGAAGTGAGCTGACTGCGAGGTCCAGTTGGGCGCAGTTGGCGACTGCTGTTGGCAATAAGGTGTCCACAACTGCCATATGTCGGAACATAACGATGTGTCCACACTGAACTCCAGCTAAACTGACCAGAGTACCCTAGCTTTCAGCGCTATACAAGCAGATGGGCATTGAGTTTGCGAACTAAAACATTGCCATGAATGGGGCAAATTTAAGCTGGTGAAATCAATTTGTTATTGTTCCGATTCAGATGAAAAAAGTTAAATTTTAACCCTTTGTCAACAACACACCGAATATTAAGTCCGGGGACTTATTTAGCGAAGTGGAACAATATTAACAAGCGAATGGAACAACAACATTAAAAATAGATGGATGGCAATCGAGAGAGTCCGAATAAAATTTATTTGTTGAGCAAAACTTTAACAAAAAATATCTATTATTTTTAACTACTTACAAAAAAATAATAATCAAAGCAAAACTATTATTTTCAATTTGTATTATAAATTGTTTTATTTAAATTTTAATAACTACCAAATATACCAACAATTTTATTGTTATGGGAGTTTTGGAATAATCTCTTTTTTTAAATTTTTATATAAAAATCAAAAAAATCAGTTTTAATTCCAATTTTAATAATGCAAATGAAAATTAATAGTTGTATTAGGATTTTATATAAAAATTTGATTCTAATGGTTTTTTTTTTAAATTATTTAAAATTAAATCTGAAATAAGATTTGAAATTTAATTTTTTTAAAAAAAAAATTACATAAGTTAATCCTGTTAAATATTATCGTAATAAAAAGTAGCGCGCGCTTTGGCAAAACCTTCAGGGTTTCAACTTTACAGTCATGGCAGGGCTGCATTTTTCAATAAGTACTGCAAAACGCATAAAGTGTATGACATACAAAGCGGATTGAATCTGTTACACATCAACTGGAAATTAATGTATACAATTTTTAACATATATTTATTTTCAAATGATTTTTTTTTCACATTTGAGTAAAACTTTTTTATACAATTACATTAATATTATTATTTTTATAATTATTATTAATTTGAAAACTTACTAACTTCGTTCACTAAATTTTAAAATTTTTGAAAGATTTGAATTTCCGAAATCTGATTGAATTATTTAGATATAGAATTTGATTCAAGCTCTTCATCTACCAATGAAATACTTATCCCTCTTTTGAAAATTAATAAATTACATTACATGTGCATATTTGGAAAAAAATTAATTAGTTTTTAAGCTAGAGAAAAATATTCACGTGTCCTAACAGATTTAATACAGATATACACAATTATCTGGTTGAACCTTATATGGAAAAAGTGTTTCATTCCAATATTTCAGCTGTCGAGCATTCGGAAAACAAGAGCGTTCTTTTCGATAAGTTGGCAGATGCTCGATATATCGATTTTCTTACATCCCTAACTTCACACGCCATTTTAACAATATACAATACTCGAGTCGAAAATTTGGCAGACGCTTGAGTTACAAAAGTTCTCGATTAATAGATTTCAGATTAGTGTTGTGAAGAAATTTCTTAAAACGTTATTTAATCATGGATCGTGAGTGTGCATTGAGAAAATATTATAATTAGGTTGCATCTAAAGCGCTATTCATTTTAGGTGGCAGTTATGGTGGTAGCGGGGGTGGCGGCGGTGGTAGTGCCGGCCAATATAATAATTTCGCTGTTCCTCCGCCAAATTATCAACAAATGGCAAACAAACCTGGAAACTATAACGAGCCCCCTCCAAGCTATAGCAAACCGGGCGGAGGTAAGTGCATTGCAGATAAAATGAAAATGTTGCCGATTAAGAACATTAATTATCTTTAAGGTTATGATTCTGGCCATCGTGGTGGTGGTGGAGGCGGCGGCGGTGGCGGCGGATCTTGGAACGATAGAGGAGGCAATTCATATGGGTATGTTATTATAACATTATTATTATATATAAAATACAGCGGGAACAGTGTTCGATGAGGCAACGAGTATTGAGTTCAAACAGACTGTGTCGCAAATATAGAAGAAAAAATATGAGAAAGGTTGTCTTCGGCGCGCCGAAGATGTGATGCCCTTGCAGAGCCCCGTATTAAATTTCGACCGATCGTTCGCCTCGCATTTACAGTCAGCATAGCATTTATTCGTACACTTAGGAAGACTGGTGCGAGGTGAGGCAGATTCTGTAGAAATCCGTAAAAATTATTCTTTAATTCTACTTACAATAATTGAAATCTTCACGCAAATGAAAAGTTAGTCGATACCTCTCATTTGACAGTGCAAAGCACAATTTAAAAGTATATAAATACTGATACTGGGAACAAATATTAAACATTAAAAGAGATCAACGCAGTGTTTGAGCTTCTGTGTTCCAAAATCTGAGTATAACGTCTACACAGCACTGTGTCAAAAAGTTCGTTTCTTGATTGTTTTGTTACTTTATTTTAAGACTGTTTTTTTTTATAAAATGCGTATTTTAAATACTCTTTGTTGGCTTATAAATTAACTAAATATGATTGAAAAAAAGTTCAAAAATTCAAGTGTACGAATAAATGTTAGGCGGCTGACTGCATATTATATATAGGGTCTGATTTTAAGCAATTGTTTTTTCAAGATATATACATATATAAGACAGCTGTGAGTTTGAAATATCTCAAGAAACAACAAAGTGTTTCGTATGAGTCAGTAAGTTTTGGCCAATCGTTTGTACGACAGCCATGGGCGTAGCCAGGCATGGGCAGGTGGGGGCAGCTGCCCCCCCCCCCCCCTAGAGCACAAATTTAAGTAAAAATACAATAAATCATAATAGTAAAAATATATAATAAATCAAATTTCCAAACAAATTAAATTTTGTTCGCTCCATGACGGAATTCAAGCCAATTTAAGGAGAAAATATAGCCACAAGCTGAATCTAGCTGTTAATCACATAAATGCGGTTTCAAAAATAGGAAATGTTATTGGAACTATAAAAGATTAAGTAATTAACTTTTTTCGGGAATCAACAACACGTGGAAATTATGCTCCTAATATTCCACGCCTTTGTGAGACTAGATGGTCGGTAAAGACTATCAGAAAATGTTCCGAACATGTTTCTGAAATTGTGGATGCACTAAATAGTTATACTGAAGATAAGGAAACCCTGGTAAATCATAGTCTGTATACCAGTATAATTCTGCGGCGACAAAGCCTGCATTATTCTTTGCTCTAAAGGTAATTAAAAAGTATTCAAACCAAAAGCAAACATGCAGAAAATGTTAATATATTTTACTACCATTGGTCAGCACATTGAAAATATATTACACGTCTTAATAATGATCACATTAATACACGAGAATCCACTGAAGAAATTATTACCTAGTCTAAAACTAGACATGACACTGTCACGTATTACTGTAAAACAAAAAAAATACTGTCGAAATTTTATAATTTGTCGCTTTCCAAATTGCACCCACAGTACGAGTATCAGGTTATATACTCTAATAAAAACTCGAACCATTTAGAAAAAATGTATAAACTTAATGTCGATGGGGAATTCATTTTTTGGTACAATCTTCGGAAGATAAAGAACTTAACCGAAAATAATTCAAAGGATATTGAGCTTGTAGAAATATTAATAAATATATGCATATTTGGAACTGTTCAATATTTAAAACAGCGACTATGAAGCCTTCTTTTAGTACTCTTTGTAAAGTCAAGACGCGGCTGAGATAGAATTTCCGGGCTATGTCTCATAAGCGTGCATAGGAAAATCGACAACGAAAATCGTGAGAAGATTAAAAAGAAAACAAACTAACAAGTTTGCCACA
Source organism: Drosophila histrio (assembly GCA_958299025.2). NCBI lineage: Eukaryota > Metazoa > Arthropoda > Insecta > Diptera > Drosophilidae > Drosophila > Drosophila histrio. The sequence continues at coordinate 41,766,208 of OY282582.1, forward strand.
AGTCCAAGCCGTTTATCATTATAGTATATAAATACAATTTTTTTTTAAACTGAAAATATATTATAAAAAAATAATTGCTGCCCCCCTCTGAATCACATCCTGGCTACGCCTATGACGACAGCTATATGTTATGACATTCTTGATGTAAATGATCGATATTTACTTCTTGGAATCTTGCATATTTCGTGACAACATTATAATACCCTCTGCAAGGGAATAATAAAATATGTAAAATCAATGTATATTTTATAACCATACATATATACAATTATAAGAAAAACAAGATAACTCAAATTAATATTTTCAGTACTTACGATTTGTTCTGAAATTGATATTGAAAAGAACAAGAGAATTACCATTACAAAATAATCAAAGGAAATAGTCTTCGTAATAGAGTAAGAACCTTTAAGTTGTATGTTTCGTATTTGTAATGTAAACAACATGTAACATACATACATATAAGTCTTTACGTTCCATTCAAATCAAATAATTGCTGATAAGTTGATACTATCGATTAGACCTTATTATAAACAAAATATATTGTTTGGTATTCATAATAATGGCTTTCAAGTGTGTGTTTAAAAACTAAAAAAGACCAATATATTATTAAATTACATTCGCAAGGAATAACAACAATATTATTATGAATAATGGTTTTATGTTTATATATATATCCATACAGTGTCCATGAACTTGATTAACTATTAATAATTAAGTGTTGAACAACAGGGAAATAATGTTTAAGTCTTCGCACAAACACACGCTCCCCTGAAACAAAATCAAGCGTTCGTTATAACAGCCTATAAGTGTATGTTTATGTATAAGCGGTGTGTTTATAAAGCCTAATTGTCAGATGTAATTATCTGTTCTCATCCAAGAAGAGTACATTGTCTCAAAAGTCATTGGACTTGCAAAGATAGTCGACAAATGGTTTAGAGAAGCCCAAAAATAGGGAATTCCAAAAAGACAATATTTCTGCAACAGTGAAAGAAATTGAAGTAAAGTTACTTTTAGGGGAATATACGTCCGCTTTGGGTCTTGCCAAGCAGGAATCAATGATTGTATCATGTACAAACTATATTATATTAGAGAAACATCCAAAAAAGTGTTTTCAGCACGGCAATATCCCGAAACATAAGGAACTATCTAAAACATGCGCCACAATCATCAGATCTCAATCATCACCGGATCAATTATTTATGCAAAACAAATAAACTGGATAGGAGAGTTAAACAGCGAGTTATAACAACAATCATTGGTCATATTCATTGGTAAGGTGTGCCAATAATTATGTATGTCAGTGCTTATAAAGGTTGTTTGCCAGATGGTATTATCTGTTAAGAAAGCGCGACTGCATTATAACAAGTCTGTACAATTACAAATAAAACAAATACTAATTATATGCATATAACAGTTGAACAGTTTATACGAAAGATAATTGCAACTGTTAAAAATTTGACAGCACAGAGCTGTCGTATCTGTTATATGATATCGTATAACACATTACTTATCACAGCTGCGATAAATTGAAAACAAAGGGCATAAACGTGATGGTTTATCAGCTATAATTCATTTAAGAGTCACACGAGTTGCTGGCAGCCAAATAATCATTATAATATATATTATTAAGGAAGGAACTGAAATATTTATAATTCCAAATTTGAAATAAATATCAAATTTAAATTTTAGGCTAATAAATTAAATATGTGTGTATATCTAATTATAAAAATACATTTAGTACATATGAGAATCACTGAAAATCAAATAAAGTCTATAAAATTAAGTAATTATTTAAGCTAGCTTAATATAAATTAATAGGTTTCCTTATACAGATTAAGTATTCTCGTTGCTATTAGTTTTGCAATATGTTTTGTGTTATTTATTATGTATATTTTTTTTTATAAATAATTTATTATACTTTCAAACAAGGTATTTATATAGAAATTATTAGAATAAAGCTTCAAATTATAAGACATTTATTATAGATTCGTGTAAATTATAAATAAATGTATATATATATATTATGAAGCTTCGGTTGTCCGAAGATTTACTTTAGCTATTGTGTCTTTTAACTGATAAATTAGTAATATATTAATAATAATGTATACCGTAAATTTAAATATTCATTATTAAAATCGATAAGTCAAGTCGTTTAAGTCATGTCTATTTAAGGTCACCAACTTTTTGATGATCCAACAAAATCGGTAGAAAAATGCTCAACTCAATTCAAAGATTAAATCTAGACAATGTCACATAGTATAAGGAACTAAGTACAGGCTATAACAAACTTACATACATCGTTTACAGTCTTGTGTTGTTAATTTACCAAAATCTGCAGAACACTTTGATAAAACAAACGAAATATCGATTTCGAAGTCAAGAGATAGTATAACTATTATAAAGTGTAACACGATTAGTAGAAAAAATCAAATGTATAAGTATCTATAAATAGATTATACATAGTACGATAGGATGTGTTTATACAGTATGATATACATATAAAAAACAATTAATGTAGGCGTGGGCGTACAACTTCCTCATCATAATGCATTACAATCCAAACATCAAAATCAAAAACATTAAATAAGTTATTCAATATCCTCTTTTAGAAATGGAGGCGCCGGCAAGGACAACTACAACAAAGGTAAAATAATGCAAAACAATTTGCAAGCATATATCGAGTAATGTATAACATTAATTTACTACAAATCAAATACAAAAATAATACAGAAAACGAAAGAAAACTTAGGATGAAAGCATTCTCTTGGAGTTGTTGTTGTTGTTGTTATATTTTGTTTGAATCCCAGAGTAAAGTTTTGGTATAAATTTGATTAACTATAAGTATATCAAATATAGTAGGGAGTCAATTTCAAGTGTTTTCTCCTGAAAAAGGAGTGTATTCAAGCGTACTACGTAAAATGTGTTATCCTGGTATACAAAAGATGATCTCCCTTCTTATGGGGCTTTTTATTGGTTTGGTTTGGCACGCGGCGAACTCCTTCAACAATATACGTAGTACATATTGATCTAAATCAACGATTAATGTTAATTATTTGAGTGTGTCTGTGTGTTGTGTTTATAAATATATTAATCAATCATCTGATTAAGCTAGAGTTGCCAGATTTTACGAGAGTGTCTACAAACAATATATGCGCATATATATTCATATGTGTATCCAAATCAAAATCGGTGTAAAGAGGTGTTTTTGAAATTTCTGGTTTCAAAATAAATAGTAATACCACCTAACATAAGATCACTAGAGATAACAAAAAAGCAAAGTTAAGAGAGAGAAAACCCAAAAACGAGCGCCGAGTCATTATCCTGCACATTATTGTGTATATTATACTATGATATACTAAATACTATAATAGAGTTTAAGAGAATAATGCGCTCTGGTTTTGTCCCCAATTGTATGAGTGTTAAGCACGTCATCGTCGTCTTCATTATTCTTGTTGTTTAGGGGTTAATCCTTTTTATCCAAATAAACAAAATGCATCTGCTTTATTTATACAACATTTCTAACATATTGCCATTGTTTTTATAGGATACGGTGGCAGTTCCGGCGGTGGAGGAGGAGGCGGCGGTGGTAGTGGTGGAGGCGGTGGTGGCAACGATATGATCACACAGGAAGATACAATCTTTGTATCTGGCATGGATTCATTCACCACAGAGGAAGATATTGAAACTCATTTCGGCGCCATTGGCATCATTAAGGTATGTCTACAAAAGTCTTTTATCTAGAGCATTTACATTTGGATATATATGTTAATATCTAGCCGAAGGCCTTAGCAGCCAGCGCTTTAGGCATCAGTTAGCGTTAATTTCAATTATAACTAACTTTAATATAAATAAATAAATTTGGATATACTATATATATATCTTTATACCTTTTTGTTTATCTTAAAGAAAAATTATCATTCGTTGAATTAAAAATAATTGCAATAGACAGAAATTATGTTTTTCTCCATTCAATACATTGAATCACTGATTTGAGAAATTTAATTTAATTTCAATGTGTCTTAAACAGTTTCAATGGGATTTACTGATAACAATTTACTGAAACAATTGTGTATTGCTGGAAAAACGTCAGTAATTATTAGTTATTATTTTAGTTCGGGGGTGTTTGATTAAAAAATTTAATCTAAATATATGTTTTAATTTACAGAAAGACAAGCGTACAATGAAGCCAAAGATTTGGTTGTATAAAAATAAGGAAACTGGAGCCTCGAAGGGCGAGGCGACCGTCACATACGACGATGTGAATGCTGCTCAGTCGGCCATTCAGTGGTTCGATGGCAACGACTTCAACGGTTCCGTCATTAAAGTCTCCCTGGCCCAGCGCCAGAACAACTGGAAACAAGGCGGTGGCGGCGGCAGTCGCGGTGGTGGTTTCGGTGGTCGCGGTCGTGGTGGCGGAGGCGGCGGCGGTGGCCGCTTTGACCGCGGTGGCGGTGGAGGCGGCGGCGGTGGTGGTGACTATGATCGCGGAAGCGGAGGAGGCGGCGGCCGTGGCGGTGGCGGTGGACGTTTCGGCGGTGGTGGTGGTGGTGGCGGCGGCGGTGGTAATGTTCAGGCCCGCGACGGCGACTGGAAGTGCAGCAGCTGCAACAACACAAACTTCGCTTGGCGCAACGAGTGCAATCGGTAAGAATCGATACAATTTATCGAGGTGTTTTTGCAAGCGATGCATCGATGCGGTCGATGTTTTTTGCATTCAATCAGAGATACCAACTACTCACCACAACAAAGAGCACAAGCTTACCAAAAGAGAATCATGAAATAATACAAAAAGATTAGAATATTGAACAGATCAATTTTTTTTTAATAGATAGTAATAAAGAGTATAACAATTACTTTAATTTTCCTTAAAGAAATTCAATGCAATAGATTCCCGCATAGAAAATATTAGTAATTTTTTCCAGCTGATGTGGCTTTCAAAAGATTCGCCAACACTACTTACAGATGCATCGATGCTTATCAGTCACTTCAATAAATAATAGATAGTTTATAGTGGTTTAATTAAAGAATAATTGGATTTCTAGATAACCTAGATAACAATCGGGAATCAAATATACTTACGTTTTGGATATTAACTAACGTCTTCCTTTGATTTTAAGTTGTCGATGTTTTGATAGCAATTGTTAATATTGATAATTGCAATTAACGAATTATCTTTGTTGTAAACTGTTTTATAAATCTGGAAATATAGCTTTTTATTATCCATATATTTGAAAATATTATACTGTTAAAATAATATATATATATCGACATATACTAATATTTATTATTATTTGCAGCTGCAAGACACCGAAAGGCGACGATGATGGAAATTCCGGCGGGGGTGGTGGTGGCTTCGGAGGTGGAGGCGGCGGCGGTGGTGGCTACGGAATGAACGATCGTGGCAACGATCGCGGCTCGGGCGGCGGCGGATACCAAAATCGCGACCGCGGCAACGGAGGAGGCGGTGGTGGTGGAGGCGGCTACTCCCGCTATAACAATGACAACGGCGGTGGTGGTGGTCGTGGTGGTGGTCGCGGCGGCGGCGGCGGCGGTGGTGGCCGAAGGGATGGGGGCGGAGCCATGCGGAATGATGGCGGCATGCGCTCTAGGCCCTATTAGGGACTAGAGATGATATGGAACTATTTTTTATAACTTACTTTAAAATAATAAACATAGCGAGTACTATCTTTAAACAGTACTTTTATGATTACGAACACCACGCCACCAGTCAAAAAATAACAAGACGGAAATAGAAAGAGTAGAAAATATAACATTTTATCGCTCGTTTTGACTATAATTTAATTTTACAAAAACAAACATAATTGTAATAGATACATACGAAATAAAAGAAAATAAACAATGATATTTGACTGGTTAAATGACTTCAAATGCTATTGAACCGAGTCTTCCTTTAAACATAACACATGTGATATTCGTATTTATTATCCATATAAAGCGTAATTTAAAGAGAAAATGGAGAATTATATATCTACGCCGATGAGTTGATTTTAGGCATGGTATAATTACACACTTTATTTCGAACACCCCATATCGGCATATGAATGACGACTTCCCTATAGCAAATTTCAACTGTATATATGGGATCCATAATCAGACAAATTGTTTTAGACTCATGATCAGGCAACAAGTTAAAGCAGTACAACTCTTTTTATCCTAAATTCTTCACAAATAAAGCTAAACAACTGGGCATGCATAAACCCGAAAGAGATATAACATTAAAAAAAAGAGCAGGATGGCAAGTGAGAGAGATGGGAACTGTCAATATTTGAATTTTTAAAAATAAAAATTGTGGAACAAAACAATAATACAAATAAACACAAAATAAGAAATAATAAAAATGTTTAATAAAAATAATTAAATTTTAAAATTGAATAACTATTTCTTTGCTCTTTTTATTTAAATCAAAAATTGGATTTTAAAAAATTTGCATAATAAAGATTAATAACAAGTTGATTCTGTTTCCTAAATACTGCATCCAAAAAAATATATATCTGAGATTTTCCCTTTCTTTAACACATGTTTTTCTCCTGCCTACAAACCTAAAGATATAATCCTTAATCAATAATCTGCTTAACAAAAAAAAAACATCTCCATATGCGTAATTAAATAACATTTTGAAACCTATTGGATAAAAGGGAAAAAGGATAGATTCTTAGGAATAACATTATAAAACAGACGATTTACAAATTGACTGATTTGATTTTATAAAATTTTTAATAATTATATTTAAATGAATATACAATTGTAATATTACAGTTCATCTTTTTCCAGCAAGGTATAACGGTGTTTTGATGGACCCAATTCCTTGAATTTCGACTCAGGCGGCGACGTTCCCTTTCCATTACTATCATGCTTCACTTCATTACTTGTGGGTTCTGGCCCATAATGGAATTCCCTGAAAGCAAACAAATATCGAATCATTAGTATTAGCATATATATATTAAGGAGGAGTATGGACATATACCTATGAAGCTTCCCACTGTACAGATCCTGAAGGAATTGCTTGAGCTTGCCAGGCGTATACATATCATTGAAATGAGGGAAGAGATACATGTGTTTGAATGAATCAATAGCAATGACAGGAAGATCATCCTCTGATTTGCCCAAATGATGTAAAGGATGCGCAAATCTTTTACCATCCGCAGTAAGGAAGTTTACATTCTCTGAAAACAGAAATACATACACATTATTCAGAGATTATACAGATACAATTCTGCAATTTAATGATAGCTTACGCTTCTCATCCAACAACTGCTGCTCAATGATTGTTTTGTAATCCTTAATCGCATTCAGATCATCTGGTTTATAGAACAAAATCAGGAACGGCAGTCCTTCCTCTGTTAGCTCCTCGGCACTTTCGAATGTTATCTCCCTGACAAGCGGTACACACTTCTCCTGAATCCATATTTTCAGCTCATCAAAATTGGTTAAGCTGCCGGTGAAGGTCTCATCATTTTCATGGGATAACGCTACATCCGGTCTAAATACTATAATCGGTGTGCCTGTAAAAATGTTGATAGATGTTAGATGGATATGGATACATATGTATGTGTACTATGTACATACCTGGTGGATGCATTGCTTGAGAAGCCTCTCCAAAGCCAACATGAAACTGGCAATCTTCTTTAAGGTTGGTCGCTACCTTTCTGAATATATCATATTCTGGTTGATCCCGACGATCGAAATAGCCCATTATGCTGCGCTTCTTGGAATCGAGATTCTCCAGTTCCTTCAGTGTCTTAAACTCCTTGATCGGATCCTCCAATTGTTTCTTAACAAACTCCAAGAATGCATCCGCCGAGCGTTGCCCTCGATATTCACGTTTGCTGAGCTGTCCATTGCGGACAATCTTTAATGTGGGATATTTGCTGATGTGGAAACGGGATGCGATCGCTGTCTCCCGATCACAATCCACTTTTCCTAGCACTACTTTACCAGCTTCTGGAAATTCCGCTTTAATCTGTAAAATGTAGATCAAGAATTTAATAAGCAAACAACACGAAAGTTTGTAAGAGTTCCAATTATTGTTTAAACAGTAAATAATAAAACATTTATTGTATGAAAACCAAACAATAAAACATCTGTGATCATGGTAAGATACAGATATTGAGGTGACAACAATATGCTGTGCTCTATTTAATTTTTGGTGGTATTTTTAACCAACTGTTGTGCTCTTTTGTTTATGAGACAATGTTCCAATTAGTCATAGCATATTGTTGTACTTGTTGAAATTATAACTATTATTGTTATCGTGATTGATTATCAGCTATAAACGATCGGACAATAAACTGAGACTATAGTCGAGAAATTGTGTAATGGTTTAAACCAAAAAAAAAAATAAAATGAGAGAACAGAGAAAAGCAAAGCTAGGGTAATTTACAGGGTATCTACTTGACTAGAGCTTACCTTATCAGCCGCTTCATTGAAAATAGGCGCTAAAATATTACTAAACCGACACCATTCCGCATAAAAATTAAGGAAAACCAATTCGTTAGACGCTGAAATACCAGAAAGAAAGAAATTGTATTATAGCAGCTAATGAGAAATATAAACATTGTGTGTTGTCTTTAGTTTTTGATTAAAAATAGTAGTAGCATGTGACAATTTTGATGAAACACACACACACCCCCAACCTTATTGATAAGATAATAGAATAAGATGATATCACAGAGAAAGAGACAAGCAACTGGACCAACTTAATTACCCTTCAAATGTTTGTATGATATCAGTTTATAAGAAAACATGGTAAGCAAACTGCAAACATCGTAATGATAATAATTTCGTATATAAGTAGTTATAGATCATTGTAGTATATAGTCAAATATACGAAATAATATGCACTATTTTGTGCTTCATAACAAGTTCAAAAGGCTACAGTGAAGCGAACCAGACTCTGGAAGACCCTGTACTAATGCTTTAAAAACTCATACACACGCGAGCAAACCCGCCGCAAGGTTTATACGTTAAAGCGTGTTTGTTATCGCTTCATATTCCATTGACCCAGCGTTTTTCTTTTAAATAACTTCCAAGTTTATAATTCGATCGTTATGAAATTTAGAGTACACATCGGGTGTCTTAATTTTATCATGTGTGCCAAAATTCAAGACTCTAGCTTTAAAATTGCACTTTTAACTCGCTTTTTCAAATTGCTCTTAAAGTCTCAGGGATCTAACTGTTCATACAGACGAACAAGGTCATAACGACTCGCCTATTAATGCTGATCAAGAATATATATACACTTTATGGGGACTGTACAGTTCCATTTGCCAGTTGCGCACTTTTTTCTTTTTTTTTTAACAAACTTTACCCTTGGTACTATTTTATAGTACAGGGTCTTAATATGCCAATAAGCATGACTAATTATGGCTTCAATTTGTTTATACTAATAATTATAAATAAATTTATTCGATATTGCTGTTGTTGTTGCTGTTGTCAATTATTGTGCTTGTTTATTTTGTTTAAAGCTTACCACGTTGGCAAAAAAATCTGGGGAATTTATCGAGCGCGTCTGATTTCGTTCAATTTGTGACACGTCAATCTCCACACAAACACACACACACACTCGGGCACAAGTGTATGCGCAAATGCGTGTGCATGTACGCATTAATGTGCGTGCGTACGTGTGTGTGTGTGTGCATGTATGCGTGTAGTTGCACCAGCTGAGATATTGAATAAATGCCGCTGTTCATGCGGCTTTTGCAATGTTTGCTTTAGCATTTCATTCTTACGCTTAATTATGGTAATTGTAATTGTTGTTGTTGCTACAGTTACTACTACTAGAGACCCCGTTGCCGCCATTGCGGCTCTTCTACTTACCTAACGTCATATCAATATTTTCACTGGTCATGGATACCGCACCACCAGTCGTCGCATCTGTTGGCTGAAGAAGGACGTGCAGCACCTGCAAGTATCGAATGGAAACATAACATAAATCCACGATTCCATTGGTCATGACATAGTTGCACTTGTGGCAAAGGAATCATTATTATTTTCACGTCTCAGCCGGTTGGTTACCCATCACGGAACAGTCGCCGTCGCCGTCGTCGTCGCTGGCACTGATTGAGCGGGTGCGGGTTAGAACACGTCGACTTACCGCAACAATGGCTAAGCACGAGCCAAGCAAGCGTTTTGTTGATTCCGTCATATTTGTTGCTGGCGGCGGCAGGCTGGGCCAATTTGTACAAACTACTCAAATCTAAGTTATTTAATTTTAATTCACTTTTACATTAAAGTGGAATGAAAACGCAGTCACGACGTATCTACATATATATATATAATAATTATAACAACTTCGTTGATTATCGTACTATAAGTGTTGGACAACCCCAAAACATGTTTGCAGTACTCAGTACTCGGTGATGAGTATCGATGACAACCCACCGTTGCTCCATTCGTAGTCGATGTTAGCGATAATAAACCAATGTTGCCCCATTGAAAATTGATGTTATCGTTATTACTAACGAATGTTTGTATTTCTAACTACTATTGGTAACAAATTTCAATGTAAAAATTTTGCATAATTTTGAATTTTCAAATCGTAAAAATATTAATATTCTTGGATATTGTTTGGAATTATAAATCCATCAAATAACATTAGCTTGTAATATTCGATACCTTCACATTTTCTAATTATGTATTTGTAAAATCAAATTTGATAAAATATCATATATCCAATAGTAAAACCAAACCCTAATTGTCCATGTTAGACGATAATTAAATTGATGTTCAAATAAGTAAATGCGTTACAGCACTCGATAACCGACTAAAAACACATTCGATTTTTGATAAGTGACAAAAGTATTCAGTATATTAACGAAGACGTATATGTATGTGTGTGCATACTTTACATCTGCATATGTATAAGCAACAATATTTGCAAATCTTTGTTTATAATAGCTGACGTTTATGGAGTTCACGGTGCTAAATAAAGAGAAAATTAACAAAACGCGTTTTTCAATTCCGTTATAAATTGCAGTTGAGCAAAACAATAACTGTTATCCAAAGGTTTTTAAGCATACAAATGTATGTATGTTTGTAGGTTTGTTTTGGTGTTATTGTTTCATAAATATTGAGGAATCGTATATGTATGCATGTACGTGCGTGTGTGTGTGTGAGTGTATATATGTAGATGTGCCCAATCACTTTTGTTTATAAATATCAAATTTGTTAATTCATTGCAATTGCAAAACAACAAGGATATTTATTAGCAGAGTAAGACGTACATTTTTGTGGCTTTATTGTTTATAACTGTTCATCCATATGCGTAAGCGTAAATATACGTATGTATGTATGTCTCAACGTACGCAATTGTACGTATGTATGTACGTATAAGCAGTATACTATGTATGTTTGTACTTATTATCTATACTGGCAACCACCACACACAAAACATTATTTGTACATATCTAGTATATCTGTTATTAAGGTGTTTGAATGTTTCAAACATTTTGTATTTAATGACTCTGTGTGTGTGAGATTGTGTGTGTGCGTGTGTGTTACTATGTACGTATGTATGTGTTGTCCTGTTTTGTATACGCATAAACAAGTTAATATGTATATATATATTTTTTTTATTGTTTTTTGTTGTTGTTGTGTGGTGCCCGTTCAATGACAATTAATAGTAACCCTGAGAGGATCTCAGGTGTTTGAACCAGCAATAAATGCATACATACAAACAGATATGTATATACTATATGCAATTATTATAGTATAAGTATGTAGTATGTGTGTGTGTACAGTTAGTTAAGTAATTGTTTTGACAAAATACAAAGTATGCATGTTTATTTTTTCTCTTTAGTATAATTGTTCGTAGAACGAGTTTAACAATTTGGGTTTAACTATTTTTAGAAATAAAAAGTAAATGTGATTGTTTTTTTTTTTTTGTGAAAACAATTACTTGACTAACTGTAGATTTGTGTGTGTGTGTGTGTGTGTAGCAATTGAATCTTTTATTGCAGTCGCAACACATGATGTCAGATGGATCACCGCCCCCATCGATTTGTTTTATACGAGCCGCCGAATCATATCCAAAATCCCAAATGGAAAAGGAAGATTCACAATTGTTTGTTCCATTTCAAGAGCGTAAGTTGCTAACAATAAAATCTATGTACATATACTATGTGTATACTTAAAATGGCTTAATTAATTTAACAGTTGCCGGCGAGTCTATAAAATATTTGGGACGAACCGACAATGGAATTCTGGCATTGTCCAATTATCGCATATTTCTGTCAAAGAAATCGACAAACACCTTTGAGACATATATACCGCTCGGTCTGATTGAATCGGTGCAAGTGCGAGATCTATTTCAACTTATTGTTAATTGCAAAGATGCCAGCACTGTGAGATGTTCGTTCCAATCGGCCGAACAATGCTTGGAATGGCAACGTCGCATTCAATTGCTAATTGGTGTACCTGAAACGCTGGAAACGCTCTTTGCATTTCCATTTTACTCATGGACATGTGACATCATTGGCAATAAGGAGCGTTCGGCATTAACCAATGGAACAATTGGCAATAAATCTCTGCCAACGGCAGAGAATAATACACAAACGTTACCAACTGGCGAACATTTACATCGATTGCAGCGTGCAATACGATATGATAGTGACTTTAAAAATGAAGTCGCTCGTCTTGGATTCGATTTGAAGGGATCGTGGCGTATCTCAACGGCAAATACAGACTTTAAGCTGTGTCCATCGTATCCACAAAAGTTACTCGTTCCATGCTGCATCACCGATGAAATGCTTCACAATATTGCCAATTTTCGTGGATCACGTCGTTTACCGGCCGTTGTTTGGCGTCATCAGAAATCTGGAGCAATTCTTGCCCGTTGCAGTCAACCGGAGGTCGGTTGGCTCGGCTGGCGTAACTATAAGGATGAGCAGCTATTGAAGGCACTCGCGGATGCGTGTGCCTTCGATCGAGGCGAGCATGCGAGACGACAGGCAAGGGATAACAATGGAGAGACTAACTCCTCAGGTCAAAGTTCGCCATCTCTGGGGGATTCCTCACACGAGGAACTTGCACTAGACGAGATACGAGTATGTCTAATTGTTCGATTCAGTTCAATTCTCAATTCATTAATAATGTATTCAAATTTTTTGTAGAAAATTCTCATTGTGGATGCACGCAGTTATACGTCGGCGGTCACAAATCGAGCACGCGGTGGCGGCTGTGAATGCATTGAATATTATCCGTGTGCTGAAATAGAATTCATGAATTTGGGCAACATACATGCAATAAGAAAGAGTTTTCACGCCGTGCGACAATTGTGTGCATCATCGCCAGATGATCCCAAGTAATTTAACGAACTAATCAACTGCAACAGCTTTAAATGCAACAACTATTTATCTATAATTAACAGTTGGCTTGGGCAATTGGAGAAAACAATGTGGATGCAACATCTGGGCGGATTATTGGGTGCAACAATGACGGTTGTCCATACAATTGAAAAGAATGGTCGTCCTGTTCTCGTACATTGCTCCGATGGCTGGGATCGTACGCCCCAAATTGTGGCAACAGCGCAAATATGTCTAGATCCATATTATAGAACAGTCGAGGTAAGTCAATAGAAAGAAACTGACTAGCAAGAGCTACAAAGTCGGTAAGTGTGCGACTTTTAAATCGTTTTTCAAAACTCCAAGAGAAGTTCGATTGCATTTTGTCCAAAAATTTGGAAAATGAGAAGTCTAGCAACTTTAACAAAAGTCATTAATGGTGACGAAGCTTGGTTTTATAAATACGAGCCGGAAACTAAGCAGTAGTCCATGATATTAAAAAAAGCAAGAGAAACCAATCCACCCAATAAAGCTAAGCAACAAAATTCAGCTATCTTTATATACTTTACCAAATCAAAAATTGTAGCTGATATTCTCCCACGGGTCACACGGTAACTGCAAAATGGTGTACAGAAGATTGCTTACCAATTGTTTGATAAACATTGTTGGAAAACCAAAAAAATGATGAGTTGTGACGCTATTGTAACTCACACTACTGATATAACTTCAAGCAACTTTATTGAGATCTCTGTCATCGAAGAAATATTCACAGATCTAGTACCATGTGATTTCTGGTCATTTCCAAATATTAAAAAACAATTAGAGGGGAACAACGAGAACATAATTAATGCGGTTAATGCTGTACTTGAAAGCTTCAAAAATGAGAAGAATGCTTTCACAATTTATTGGCTTAAGAAATGCTTAGAAATAGAAATTAATGGCGATCATGTAGAGAAGATAAAAAAAGACGAAGATTGAGAATAAATACAAAAAAGAATTTTTACTTTTTTTCCGGTCAACTTAACGAACTTTTGTTAATACAAGCATACAACAATTCGCCTAAAAATATTTCATTAATATTGGAAATAAGTAGCTATGAGTTTTCTTACTCTGGTTGAATTTCCATTATCATTCTTTCACATTTTATTTTTATTATCTCTACTCAATATGCATGTTCCAGAAACCGATAAAGATTTTCTTTGATTTTGTCACACAATATTTAATATTTTAATACAAATTTATTGATATAAGAGTTGGTGATTTTTAGTTTAATTTACTGTTCAGTTGGTCAGTTAATCAGTTGGTCTGTTGATCAGTTGATCAGTTGTTCAGCTTGTACTTGTGTAAACAATTTCAATGATAAGAAATTCTAAGAAAGAAAAAAGAAAGAAGTTTAACCAACTCCTTGACCAACTGAACTGAAATTAACGATATAGTTCATAAAGAACTGAATAAGTTTATTCGTTCATTTTAATGAGACTTATTCAGAACGAATCTACACAATTCTAATTGTTTTAGGATCTTCCATTCCCATTTATTTTTCTTCTTCTAATTGTTATTACTTAAAAACGTTTACCCAATTCTATTTCCTAATTATAAAACTTCTAGTTTTGTGTTACTTATTTTCTTTACACCAATTTTGGTATTGTATTTGAACTCGTAAATATTTGAATAAAATGTATTTGATATCAGATTTTTCGATTTTTTAATTGCATCACTTTTTTTTTTCTTAATTACACAAAATCCCAACTTTCATGTTTTCTAGTTTTGTGTTCATTAATTTCTTTACACCAATTTTCCTTAAGTTAAAAGGGTCTTTTAAGTTTGTCAAACTGTGCGTATCGGGTCGAAGGAAGTCCGGGAGACCCCATAAAGTATATATGTACATATATTCTTGATCAGCATCAACAGTCGAGTCATGTCCGTCTGTCCGTCTGTCTGTATGAGCGCCTAGATCTCAGAGACTATAAGAGCTAGAGTCACCAAATTTTGGTATGTTGGTTCATCTATGGGATAAGCAGATCAAGTTTATGTTGAAATTTTGACACACACCCTTCCGCCTTCGTAAATCGAAAACAAAATTTTTGAAATCCCATAGAACGATAAATATTATAACTGAAGCCTTGAATTTTGGCACACAGGACAAGCAGCAGGGTCCTAATGTATCCTGAAAATCGGATGAAAAGTGCATTAGGGTTCTGCACGAGTATGAAATCGTTGGCATGCCAAAAATAACAAAGAAGACTGGCTCAGGGCACCCTACTGTCGCTGCCAGCCCTACTCTCCGGCTTGTTTTGCTATTGAATTTTGCTAATTAATGCCATTCCAGTATTGTTTCTTTTATTTTCAATATTTTAATTCTGTTTTCCACCTTTTTATTTCTTAATTAATTACATATTTTCCTTATATTATTTACAAATTACAATGTGGCTAGTTTTGTGTTCCTAAATTACTTTCTATCAAATTTGCTATTCTTATTATTATCTGTCATATCTGTATCTGTTAATATATTACATTTTTTCCAGGGTTTTCGAGTATTAGTTGAACGCGAATGGTTGAACTTTGGTCACAAGTTTGCCGATCGCTCTGGCAATGGACCAAATTCGGATGAGAATAACGAACGTTGTCCAGTTTTTCTGCAATGGCTCGACCTGGTGCACCAAATACACAAGCAATTCCCCTGTAGCTTTGAGTTCAGCATAGGTTATTTGGTAAGTATGAAATGCAATTGATACATATTTATATACTATTTATATTTCTTCATATAAATACATATACTACTTTTAGATTAAACTGGCCCAACACTCATTGTCATGTCTCTTTGGCACGTTCCTATGCAATTCGCTGAGAGAACGAATCGAAAATTCGGTCTTTGATCGTACATTCTCAGTATGGCCGTTTTTAGCGGAAACGATGTATAGAAATCCACTCTATAAGCATGAGACTGATAAGGTATGACTGATAACATAAGCAGATGTATATGTATAAATATATATATATAGTATATTCCTCATTTATACTATGATAACATATACGATTAATTTTGTAATTCCTTTTTTTTTTTAGGTACTTTGGCCAGCACATAATGTGCGATTTTTACACTTTTGGTCCGACGTATACTTGGGTAGTTTAGGCAATAAAAACGGCACTGATCTTCCCTTACAAAACAATGAACGCCAAAGCGGGCACAATGGTAATAGCAATGGCAATGGCAGCGGTAAGAAATAGCCTATACTACTATTATTATTTGTATAATTAACAAACAAATATTACTTTATTTAATAGGTTCATCAGCGAAAACACGTTCGACCGAAAACATTGCAACGAACGAGTTGACACAGAGCACGATATCAAGAAGATCGAGTGATCCCAATTTGGCTGTCGAATCAATGTACATATATATTTATTATCGTTGAGCAATTGAATTAAGCTAACATTATTGCTTCTATTTTTGTGTTTGTTTCAGTGTAACAGATGGCTTAAATCTAAATGTGAACAGCAATTCAATGTTTGACATACGATCGGAGGCAAAGGAATGCAAAATTATTACTAATCATGATATCAAACAAGACTCAGACTCAGATGATACCTGCGACAGTTCGAAGCTGAGGGAGGAGGAGGTGGTGGTGGAGGAGGACGAGGAGGATGAGGACCACGAACACGATAAAGAGGAGGATGCACAAAATGGTTCCAAAAGTTTGATATCCGAATTAAATAATGACCAAAGCACTTCTTCAATTCAATGTGATATATTGAATGATGAATCGCCAACCATAAATGGCAAAATCACTATTCAGCGCATCAATTCCGAGCCTTTAAATTCTCCAAATGGTTAGCTTTAATTATAAACATTTGATTTATACACTGCACTAGGGAATATATTAAGTTTGCGCATCTCTGACTCCATAAAGTAAATGTATTTGTATATACTCTTGATTAGCATCAGCAGTCGAATTGATATTATAAGTATACCCATATCAGTCTGTATGTACGCATTGATCTCCGCAACTATAATAGCTAGAGACAACAAATTACAATCAACAAATTACATACAACAAACATTTAGTATTTGTGAAAATATCTAAAAACCTAATTTTGAAAAATTTAAATAGTTCAGACATTAAACTACACTAAGCAGCAAGCAAATACAGTTTCTGTGGTAAAACAATTTTTTAAAATAATTTTAAATCTTGTATATTTTGTTGCCTTTTGTATTTTTGATCATTATTCCACAATGTCAATTGTTGCAATTATGTTATTAATTTTTGTTGAATTTTTCATGAATTTTAAGTCAACAAATTGTTAAAATTTCGTGCCAAATAATGATAGTATTATTCTAATTCAAAAAAGTATATAGCTGCAAATCTAATGATTATTGTAATTATAGTTATTATTACTATTATTTACTCATAATGCAATAGCAATGATAATGATGATGAATGTGCACAAATGTGTAACATACATATATGCATTTTAATCAATATCCAAATAGTATTTTAAAGCCACTGGTAGAGGGTATAAAACTTGTCGCTTGTTTTTCACACTTTCTCAAATTATTTAAATGTATATTTTCATTTTAATTGCAGATGATGCGCCCTCGATTTGTGATGAAAGCATTAGTGATAATGATAATGGCCGAAATCTTTGGCTTGGCCAAGGTCAAATTGATACTAGTACGGATACAATAACTCCTATAGAATCTACAAAAGGCACAACATCAAATGGATTATCAAAAGAAAATCAAACAGCAATCAAAGACAGCGATGTGCCTTTAGAAACAGATGCCGTTGACATACCTCAAGACAAAAAGACCGAAATAATGTGTGTTGCCCACACAAATAAGATCAGTCAAAGTTACAATAACTTGCCCCGTGTCCATGTTAAACCCAACAATCTGCGATACTTTCAACAAAGCGTCAACTCAAGTTTGGATAAATGCGATACGTTCGCTTCACATTTGGATGACAATGTGCCGCAAGAGAATTCATGTAACGATGACAGCGGCTGCAAAGAAACAAGTGTATCCAAGGATCTAAATGGCAGTGCGTCAGTGGTCAACGATGGAGATTGTCTACCATCATCGCCTGAACATCAGAGATTCGAGCATCCGCAAACGCTTAATACGTTTGCCAACTTTGATGTGTCAACATCTGGCATTCCGATGCGACGGAATATGCTCTGGTCGAGTCTAAACCGTGACAACACTCAGTTAAAATATACAGATAATATGGGGTAAGTTGAGAGTTATCGATAACCAATCTGTATTTGTATTCCGTAGTAGTGAGTCCCATTGGGGGAGACTCACCACTGAAACCAACCAGTGAAAGATTGCCAGGTTTTTCAATCGCAGTTTTGCGAGACTTTCTAGTTCTTCAAAGAAGGGTTTCCCAGAAAACGAGTTCTCCTTCTAAGAAGTGCAGGGCAGTCTTAGAGAAGGACGAAGTTCTTCCAAACACACACTTATTGTGTCAAAAACAATTGATGGTGTTCATGAATTCATAAAGCAAGGTCGTCATGTGATATAGCGTGAGATTGACGCTTCCTACCTCATAATTTGACACTCGCTCAGAAGCAGGCTCATGTCGATTGGTGTAAAGAAGCCGTGGCGCCTCAAAGAACGTAACAGGTGATAAATCCTGGATATATTCATATGAGACTAAAGCAAAGCAGCAATCGATAGTATAGGTGTTTCAAATCGAGCCAAACCCAACAAAAGTTGTTCGCGAACACAGCACTCCAAAGCATATGATCGCATGTTTATTCGGAAAATCTGGCAATATGGCAACTGTTTCGTTCAAGAAACGTATGACTGTCAATTCTGAATGGTATTCAGCCATGTGGTTGCCAGAAGTTTTTAGAGAATTGAGGAAAACCAATCGACGCAAACAGATTGTCCGTCATCACGACAATCCCAGGTCTCAAACATCGGCGCAAAGAACAGTTTTTTTGGACACTCAAAATGTCAAATGAATGGGTTATCTGCTTTATAGTTCTGGGATAACAACTAATCACTTCTTTTTGTATCCTCCCATTAAAAACAAATGGCATTGTCGACGTTTTCCGACACCAGAAATGGCTGTTAAAGCATTCTTTAGAGGTATCAACTTCGGAATGGCAAAAATGCTTTGAAAATTGATTTAATCGCATGGAAAGTGTATTGAGTTTCACAGAAAATATTTAATAAACAATAAAACCAATTCTTTTGTTATTAGGCTAGAAATATAAAGGGGTCAACCATTGTAGTTCTGTTACATTTGATATAAACTGTTCGAATTTGTCCAAAAAAGTTCATTACTAACGGTTAATAAACACGGAAGTTAATCAAGATAACATATTTTGCAGCATCCGACGAAAGTAATATGATTTTGTTGATTTTTTTTACCATAATTTGCTTTCTCACAGAACAAATACAGGGTCACGCACAGTCGCACTTAATTATATTCAACTAGTTTAATTAAATAAATTTTTGAAATTTCCAGCGCACTGCAGTTTCCGTCATCTGGCCTTATTTCATTACCTCCGACACCGCAGGGATCCCAGGAAAGAACACAGTTTACCTCTCCTCTCCTCTCCTGTCCCGATGGCTTGGCTCATGGCCTAAGTGAACAGAACATAAGACTCCATCAGATTGTTCAAGAGCACAAGGTAAAGCCTGATTCTAATATTTAAATCAATTTAAACAAATATATATAAATTAATTTGTTTTTTTTTTTTTCCATTTTTAGCTACGCGAAGAAATCTTGCTGCGGGAAATTCATGGCATGCGTTTAGCACTATTACAGAAAGGATGTCCTAGTTGCAATAGCGTCGTTTCAACAAATGTCGAGCATGTAATTATAAACTAACTAATCCGATATCTACACAAACATACATACAATATATCAATTTAATGTGTGTGTGTATGTGTGTGTGTGTGTACGTTTGTGTAAGCATTGCATAAAACAAGATGAGATGAATATATCCAGCCATATCCAACCACAAACACTTCGGATTTCTGACAATACTATTGGCTGGATTGTTTCGACAAAAAAAAAAGCAAATAAAATAAATAAAAAGTTATATTTACTTTCTATGTATTATTAGGACATTCCACGATTGTTGCCGTAATTAAGTTGACAAAATCCCTTTCAGTTGGTCTAATTATTTAAATTTTATTCAGGAAAACGGATCGGATATTGTTGAAAATGCATCGACGTGTTCTTGGGAAGCCGTTGAAGAACGTAGTGGTCCATCATCGTATGCCACTTGCTCGATCCAAGAGAAAAAGGCATCGAGTGTCCTTTGGGTACCAGATCATGCAGTTTCGCGTTGCTCAAATTGTCAAATTGAATTCTGGCTTGGACGAAGAAAACATCATTGTCGGTGCGCATTTCAACATTAACGTATTCACATTTTTCTGTTTCTGTTTCTGTTTTTGTTTTTCCTTTCTTTTGTTCTATTTGTTTGCTGCAAAAACTTTGTATACTATATTTTATAACAAAACTAAGTTAATTTATACCATACATACATACGTACAAACATATATCTTATATCTTATAAATTGAGGCAATCAATCTGGCACAAGTTCTAATCTAATCGAATCTAACGATATATATCACTCTTTTCTGTATTCTTATATATATATTATTATTTTTTGTATTTGTATGTCAATCTTAAATTCATTCAATTCATATACTACATACATATATGTTGGTGTTTAATTGGTTTTGTTAACTTAACCAGCTTAAGAACAGAGTCAGTTATTGGAATGGGCGAATTGTTTGAATGAACTGTTGTCAGATTGGCTGTGATAAATATTTTTCTCATTTTGTACAACATTTCTGATTGACAAACTAGTTGTTATTAACTCTTAATCTGGTTGGTTTACAAATATACTATTAATCAAAATGAAAACGTTTCATTATGAGTGTAAATAATAATGTGATTATCAATTCATTTTATTGCAGATCATGTGGAGAAATTTTCTGTGCTGACTGCTCGGAATTTTGGGCGCCTTTACCGTTTGAAAAGCTTTTTAATCCAGTAAGACTTTGTGGTTCCTGTTACATAACAGTGACAAACCAAGTGCATGAATGCCGAGCTCCTCCTTCAGAGCCAAATCAAAAATCAAACGATGTGACGATGGCTTCTTCGACGGCGACGACGATGACGTCGACGACGACGACGAAACCTGCGGCAGAAGGAAATGCAGGTGTTAACTCTCAAGAGTAGTTTCCATTAGCTTTTAGGATTGCAATGTTGAAACAATATATGTAAATATAATATATACTCAAATATTTATTGCATATATGTATGAATGTTAACACTACAAGTATAATACGAACAGCAAACAACAACAGCAGCAGCAGCAACAGCAACAATTGTGCTAAGATGTAGAACACACTCACATCCACAAAACACACACACACACACACGCAATTATACAAATTTTTGTTAAACATATATATATATATGTATGGATATACACAATATGAACACAATTGTAAAATAAACTACCAAACTAAATCAATTCCATGAAAAGCCAACGCAGATTTTAATTCAATTTAAATGTCTTGTTTTTTGAAGATTCTTTTCTAATTGAAGAGTTGAATTCAACTCGCCAACAGCAAATACATAGCTAGTAAAGGTATTCCAATTCTGGAAGTGTTTTTACAAATCATTTACGACAGAAATCGTTTCAATTTATGGTTCGGTCAACATTTATTTATTCCAGGAATCGCAAGAAAGATAAATGTGAAAATTCCAAATAGATTTTGAAAGTGAAAATTAACTTCAATAACTAAATAACTATTACTTTTGAATAAAATAAAAATAAATAAATAAAAAGACATTTTTTTTTTGATCATTAACTATTCTTATTTTTGATTTAATTGTTATAATAAATATCAAAATTAAAAGTATCATTTGTTTTTATTAGTTTATAAATTCTAAAAAAGCGGTCTTCTTGTTAGTTTTGGCATGCCAAAGATTTCATACCATGATGCACTTTTCTACCTATATATGATATAGTGATCCAATCCGGACGGTTCCGACATAGGAACTTCCAGCAGCAAAAAGACAGACCTATTCATTCAGATAGCTCTAAAACAGAGAGACTAGTTTGCTTAGAAACAGACAGAAAGACGGACATGGCCATATCGACTCGTCTTATGATGCTGATCAAGAATATATATACTTTATATTGTCGGACATGCCTCCTTTCGTGCGTTACACATTTCGGGACAAAATTATAATATGCTCTGCAGGGGTATAACAAGAGTTCAACTCAGGGGTTAATATCGAAACAAATATCGGTTTTGGTACGTTCAGAAACGTGTATTTGAATAGAAGGTTATATTTTGGTTTTGTACTTTCAGTTCCGGTATCAGTACAGTAATGGAATTTTAAGTTCTTCAAAATCTTAAGGCACAAAACTGTATTAACATGTCTATACACGAATCGTATCGGGATAAACCGTATTTAAATTTCAACTACATTTATAATATAAA
Source organism: Drosophila histrio (assembly GCA_958299025.2). Taxonomy (NCBI): domain Eukaryota; kingdom Metazoa; phylum Arthropoda; class Insecta; order Diptera; family Drosophilidae; genus Drosophila; species Drosophila histrio. The sequence continues at coordinate 41,788,997 of OY282582.1, forward strand.
ACAAAATGCTCCGGAACCTTACCGGTACAAACATTTCTGTGGTCGGTTAATAACGGTGTCGGTTTCGGTTCCAAATTTACTTCCTGCTCAATATAGTACATGTTTATAATAAAAAAAAAGAAATATATTTATTTAACAATTTGTATTTTAAAAATTTGAATCGCTAACGTTCTGGATTTTTTAACAAAATAAGCCTTAGTACCCTCTGGGTACTGGGCTAATAAACACATAAATATAGTATGTACAACAGAGTTTAAAACTTGAACATCTTAATTGAATAGAACACATCGCTCATTGACTTGAAGAGTGTCATAACTCAAAAAAAGCATAAATATGAAGAGATACTATTTGCTTCTCACTTTTATATAATATAGAACAGTATACTATAACGAATATTTCTGCAGCATTAACTCAAAAATCATTTAAAAATCTAACAAGATGGCTAAAATCAAAAAAGGAAGTCTGGCAGACCCCACAAAGTATATTTATTCATGGTCACCATCTACAATTGACTCAATATACATACTATGTAGCAATGTCTGTTTGGCTGTGTGAATACCTAGATCTTAGAGATCATAAGAGCTAGAGACACCAAACTTGTTATGTGGGTTCCTCTATATCCTAAGCAGCATAATTTTGCTTTAGAATTTTGCCACGCACCTTTCGGTTCGGAAAATCGAAAGCGAATTTCTTGAAATCCAATTGAAGGTGCAAATTTAAAGCTAGAACATTGAGTTTTGGATAATATGATAAACATTTCATATTTAATGACGATCAGATTTTAAAATTGAATGTCACGAAGAAAGACAATAAGTGCAGGGTCCCTCACAGTCGGGTTTTTAAGTTATGACATTCTTCAGGTAACTGAGCGTTGAGTAAAGTGTAAGCCTGAGTTTGACTACAGTGTACGAGTATTTCTGTGAAGCGTCAATTACTTTTGTAATTCTGGAGTCTTGTCGTCGAGCTTTGGCTCCACATGATGATGTGTTAGTCTTGGCGGTACCTTGTAGGGTCTTATAAACTTAATGCTCGTCTTGAGGGCATCGCTCATCAAGTTGTTGGGCAACAGGCAACGAAGGAATACGTATGTCAAATAGCCTGTTATGCCCCAGATGCGATGGTGATCGACAACGAAGACGGGTCCACTGTAACCGCTTCTATATTGCGTGTGACGCGTGGCTGACGGCAACAGCATCGACTTGAGCGGTATGCTGATTACTTCCTCGACTTCGTCGTAGTTTATTTTTAACTCCGAGACATGGAAATCCCTCACTACGCCTACTACCGGCACAATGGCGGTAGTGCGCGGCAGCAGGATTGGATTGGATTCGCCCCAGATTTGAACGCGGTCTCGCGGCAGACCAATTTCCTCCTCCGTCTCTCGCAGAGCACAGTCGAGAAAGCTGGCGTCATCGTCGTCACGTTTGCCGCCGGGAAACGATATTTGTAGGCTGTGGCTACGCAGGTGTCGGGATCGGCGTGTGTAGAGCAGAGAAATGGCCTTGCTGCAGCATTGAAGCATCATTAACATCGGATTCAATACAGCAAGGAACATCAGATTCCACTTACGTGTCACGCTCCACACACAACGCTATGAATACAGCTGCTGAGGTCTTCTCGCGTTTATTGTGGGGCATCGTATTGGGCCGTTCGTACTTTGGCAAATTGCGCAACTTATCCATACATTTTTGTCGCTGTTCGTCCGCCAGAAGGAACGAAATGTCGTCATTTGGGAGCACATTGCCGATTGCGGCGGAGTGAGCGGCGTTATTGCTATTGTTTCTCATCTGCCGCCATGTTAGCTGCAGCAGCTGGCGTTTCATTATTTCAGAGCACAGTTTTCGTGACTTTGCCAACGACATTTTCGCGTAAACAATTTAGTTTCTGCAAAGGAATTGCAACGTGAGTGATGTAAACAAAACACAACAGCAGTGAACTTTGGATTGGCAACTGGTAGCAATCAGCTGTTTTTGCTACCGCCTAATCTTTCAATTGTTATCGACATATCGACTAGAATTATTTCTCTTAATATTCAATAAGCTGATATAACAGCAGTCTTTTTAACATGTATTTAATAATAAGGATTATGAATATATTATAAGTTAGATATCAACATAAGCAAACCACTAAAAATAATAAAGACAACAATTACATTATCGAATTATCGATATTAAAAATTACAAATAAGTCAGCTGATAATTTTAGAACGCATGGCGCGCAACTTTAATAAAATTTAAAAAAATCTTAATATTTGTGAATTATTTATTAATTATACAATTTACAACAAATAAAATAAAATAATTTCATTTTCATTTAAAAAACACAACAAAGCCACCTTTTGTTTGCTAACGAAGAGTACTCCACATTTGCTTTGTTTTTACGATGGCGGCATTTGCGGGAAACAACAGCAAAAAAGAGCGAATAACTGAAATACCAGGGACCGTAATGATTATGATTTTTAAAATATAAATTATAACATAAAAGTTATTTGTTGATTTTTATTGAAAAAAAATTAAAGAAAACTCTTATTCTCAATTTTTATTATAAAAATTTAAAATTAAAAATTATTTTTCAATTTTTATTATAAAAATTGAAAATAAAAATTGAATGCAAATATCTTTTGAACCAAGTGGTGTATTTCAAAAATGTAAAAATATGGGTGATATATGAATCAATACCTTTCATATGATTTGTCACATGTCCTTCAAGGACGAATATTAAGGATTCTGGTATATTTCTTAAAATTCGTCCTTCAAGGACATGTGATGTATCATATAACAGGTATTCAATCATAGATCACCAATATTTTTACATTTTTGTAATACACCACTTGGTTCAAAAGATATTTGCATTCAATTTTTATTTTCAATTTTTATAATAAAAATTGAAAAATAATTTTTAATTTTCAATTTTTATAATAAAAATTACAAGATAATTATTAATTTTCAATTTATATTATAAAAATTATGCCGGTTTGTTTTTTTTGAAAGTCATAACTCTTATTTGCAATCCCTGTGAAATACTGAACCATAAGAACAACTGAGCAACAAATTACATGCATAAAGGAACATGGCGGAATTAACAATGTGGGTCATGAAAGCGAAGGAGGGCTTTCGACTTTAGAGACCAAACTATTTTAGTTTGTTTAATAAATTGTTTGTTTTATAATTAACTTTGAAACCCAAAATAAATCGAGAGTGCGAACATACACGCCTCAAGTCTATAACTTCAAAAATGCTCTTGTAAATTAATGTTTTCGATTTGTGATCATATTTTACCTTCCTTTGGCCTATGACAGTGCTCATAACTCCACCTGTATAATTATGCCATGGAATGGAACAGGTTCACTTACTCAGATTGGTGAACAGTGCTGCCAACTTTTCAGGGTCTAAGAAAACCAAAAATCAACGTTTAAAGACAGCATTTATAAGAAATAAAGATTACAAATATTATAGTATACTATATATACTTAAATTAATGAAACTTTTTACCTTCCCAGTTCTAAAATGGAAATCGCGCATAATATAATTTAATTGTTAATTTTATAATATTATATTCTACTCTTATTTTATATTTTATTTTATTTGTGTCATAATAAATAATTATATTTATACCAAAGAATTCAAAAATATCTTTGAGTCCTGATCTAAATATGTATATCAATTATGATATAATATTTACAATAAATTTTTTTGGAAAATCAATAAAATTACTCTTATTTTCAATATTTATTATAAAAATTGAAAACAAAGTAAATTTTTAAATTTTTATAACAAATATTTCAAAAATATATTTCAATAGTGCATTCAACTATAATTATAATATCTTTTTAATAAAAAATTTTAAATAATTTAATTATAATTAATAATTAATTAAGTTTTATAATACATTTTTTTAGTTTGCAGGATATTCCATCCAGAATTGGCACATTTTCAGGTTTGGTTTTTTTGTTTAACTCAAGTATTAATTCCCTATTATAGATCCCTGAGTTCTACACTTAAGTTTAATTAATTGTGTATATTTAAAAAGTTTTCGACTTTCCTAACTCAACATTCAATATAATATGTAGTTATAAATACGGTAACCATATTTGTACTAAAATTGGTACACTTTTTGGTACATTGTGCCAGTGTTTTTCAAAACTTGTAAATTTGTTGTAATTTGTTAACTTTAGCTATATTTCCGAATTGTGAGATGTCACTAAATCAGTAAAAGTTAGTTTCTTTAGGTCCACTATACGGAAGCGCTCTGATTTATTCGAAAATATAAACTGAAAGCTTGGCTATCCCAGCGATCTATATTTGTTTATGCAACAGTTCGTCGGGTGGATCCTATATCTGTCGATAACGTTGGTAGGCGGCTATGTTGTTATAGTCATATACGAAGTATACGCTGGGAAGTGTTGATCATGCGTAAATGGATCTTATTAAGTATGATCAACTGACGCTCGACTTATAGTCAGCCGGATGTGATAACTTGTATATAAGCTTGGAAAACTCTTTTCATAAATGGCACATTTCAGGTATTTGGTCTTGGTATTTCAATTCTGGCGGTAAAATAGCAAAGTTGCCAGCACTATATGTAAACAGCTCTGTTTTGTTCATTAAAGCAACCCTGCACAACAAAGGCGGCGGCGCTGTGAAACATTTTGGTGTTTGCCACGGCAAGCAAACAAACATAGTATTTATTTATTTATTAAACAGCTTCGAGTCGAGCTGAGAAGATCAGAATTTAAATGGATTTCGAGAGAGAAAATACTTACGAGGATTTCTTTGACAAAATGCAAAGGTGAGCGTGCCATTAAAGCGATTAATGTTAATCCTCCCATCCAACCCCTTGGCTTTGTTCTTCACTGCAGCGCTAAAGGAACGCGTAACCTGCGCCAGATTTTCGAGGATGATGACAAGCCGCTGCAAAGTGAAACGAGCAATTTGCGCTATCAGCCAAATTCCTCGTACAAACACAAAACACAGACACCGACGCAGACACCAACACAGACGCAGACACAAACACGGACAAATGCAAGCACATCACGCGACAAAACGGAGAATAGCTCATTGGATAAATGGAGCACAATTGTCGCCAAAGTGGCCAACGGCTTCAACGGCAGCGACAATATTGGTCGCGTCGGCGTCGCCCTTTCCCGCAACAGCGCCGGCGCTGCCAAGCTGGTCATCTACAAGAGCCGTAATCATCTGCTGAGCACATTGCTGCTGACCAAGTCGACGACGTCGTCGGTGCCAAGGGACGGCACCTCCAATGTGATATTACGCGAATCCTATATGCAGTTCTATGACGACGAACAGCACTTTTGGAGTGTTCGCTTTGAGTTTCCCGAGGACGAGGAGGAGTTCACCGAGGCGCTGCTAAATCTCGGCCTGCCCATTGAGCAGATGTCCGACGAGCAGTTGAAGGAGAGCAAATCATGTTGCACTGCCACAACATCGACATCGGCATCGGCATCGTTATCGCTGCCATTGCCGCCACAGCACGAGGTGCAGAACAGCTCGGACAGTGACTGCGAGTCGGCGCAGTCTATGGAGGATAATATAGCCACAGAGCGTGTTGTGTCCACCACCAAGTCGCTGGTGCCGGTGCGAGCGACCAGCAGCATTGATTCATCGACGGATCCAACGCCACCAACACAGACAGTGGCCACAACGAAGTCCGGCAACCGGCTGGACGATTATCTGGACGAGGAGCGCGCAACGCGTCGCTCGATCAGCAAGAAAATGGACGCACTGCTGCAGGCTGTGAATCTGCTGGGCACCAGCAACATTGGCAGACATAGCGAGTTGGACTCGCCGCGGACGGCCGGCGGCTCAGTGCAGCAGGAAATGCATAAAATGGAGAGCATACGACAAATACTTGGCACAATAGATAACGGAAGTGTTCATCAATTGAGCGATACGTTGAGCACAATTCAAACATCTACGGATCACGAGGATGAACTGCTTGAACTGGAGCAAAAAGTGCTGGACTTTAAGAAGCAGAATCGCAGTCTGATGAAGAGTCTCAAGGCGAGAGAACAATCGCTGGCGGATCTGCGTGCATCGACGTGTGCCCTGTGCGAACAGTTAATGGCCCAGAATAACGATCTGAAGCAGCAAAATGCAGCGCTGCTGGCCGCCATGTCCGACAGTGAGGCCTCCCTAACAGCGACATGCTGTGCCAAGTGTGACAAGCACGTGAGCAAGATTCAAACGCTTGAGAAACGTGTCGCCGCATTACAAAGTACATTGATCAGTTTCCACAAAGTGAACAACAGCTCCGTTCCCACTTCGGGTGCATCCCTCAAGACAAACTCGCCGCTTTAGCGAGTCAACCAATAATTGTATTTATACATGTTCGTATATGTATTGTATTAGTTATATGTATTAGTTATTTGTTATTGTACATATTCAGATGAATGCTAAATTATCAGTTATATATTTGTGGTAAACCTTTTCTTTTTTTTTTTTTGGATATACTGGCATCTGAAATTATTAAAAATTTAAATTAAATACCATAGCATAATTTCCCCGTGTCCCCTTATTTAACAGAAAACAAATTGTGCATATTCAACAATTTTGTACAAACTCATTTGTTGTATTGTTGCAAATCAGAGAACATTTTTCTTCCAGAAGTGGATCATTCAACTTAACACTAAGACAAGTCTACGTGTGTGTGTGTGTATTGTGGTGTGTATATATCGGGCAGTCTACTAATGGTTGGAGCATGGTCAAATTATTAACAAGGTGGCGGCATACTTTAGTCACCACAGCCCAAGGAAGTTAGAATAAGGTGACGTATTCCGATTTGTTGTTTGCTTGCTAACTTTTCAGTGCCTACGAAAGCTATGTTAACATTTAAAATAAGCTAGAAAATGTTCAAGAAAGCCAGATAAAGAGGTATTATAGTTCTTAGCTTGTTATTACATGCTGTGCATTGTAACAGTCATAAATTCTGGATCAGTAACAACAACCGATCAGCAACAGATTTGCAGACAAAACTGCCTCATTTGACTTTTTGAAAACAACTTCCGACTGGGTAAAGTGAACCCATTTCAATGCGGAATGTATTTATAATCTATATTGATTCAATTTACACTAAATTAACTTTTTCTTTTCTTTTGATTTTGGCAATTTATGTATTTTCTATAAGTTTTCGACTGTTAATAAAATTATAATTTCCGCCAAAATATATGCCGCGCTTGGTATTCATAAAGAGTTCTAAAGCTTGGGAAGTTCTAAAGTGGGAAACAGCTGAATTGGCAACAATACTGCACTAAGCGCCCTTAAAAAGAAAAGGCAACTGTGGTGAATATGTCAACCTATAGTAAATTCACCTTGCCACAGTCTCTTTCTTGAGTATCTATTTTGTTCAGTAAGGCGAGCGAAGAGCATGGAACTATATACAGTTAGTCAAGTAATTGTTTTGCACATATTTGATTTTCTATTTTTAAAAACAGTTGAGCCCAATGGATTTCAATATTTCTTTCTATAATAAAAATCTAACATACCCGCGTATTTCAAGTAAATGCAGAAGACAACAAATAACTTTTGGGAAAAATATTTCGATACTTGAAATAAAGCATTTGATTTCGAAAAGTTTAATATCGTTTAACAGTTTTACTTGACTTACTACGGTACCTATCTCTATTTCTCTCATTGTGGCGAACTAGATAAATACGTACGCGAGGTAGAGTGAATTCGTCACCTTGTTAATAATTTCACCATGGGCTGGAAAGGAAGCGCTGTGTTAAATGCTTCACGCGCATTGTGGAATTTATGGTTTTGTGTTATAACTAGCCTAATTTGCTCATTTTAAACTAAACGAATATGTGCTTTGGGTAGTCGTTGCTAGTAGGTGCTGCTATCGCTGAGGCTGCTGAGGTAACTGCTGGCGCCCGGTCCGCTTGAACCGCCGACACGATGCCGACTACGTTTGGCCTTTGCCTTTTTACGCCGCGGTGCGGATGCTTCCGCTTTACGTTTATATTTGCCTTGACGTTTCTTTTTGCGTCCATATTCATCCGATTCACTGGTGCTGGAATCCTCGTTGTCACTGGAATCCGATTCGGTATCGCTGCTGGATGAATCCTCTGATGAATCGCTGTCTGAGGATGACGATGATGAACTTGTTGTGCTGCTGCTACTGCTGCTGCTGCTGCTGTTGGCAGCGCGTCGACGTTTCGATTTTTTGCTGCTGCTGTTGTTGCTCTTGTGTTTCTTAGACACTTCCTTGCTGTTGGCTTTTAGTTTGATTTCATCACCACCACTTTTCTTGTGTTTCTTGCTCTTTCTCTTGCGTTTCTTGTGTCGATCGGCTTTTGTGTGTTTTGTGGCTGAGGCGGTGCTTGTTGTTGTTCTTGTTTTTTTGTTGTTTCTCTTACTGCTTTTGTGGCTGCTGCTGCTGATTTTCTTATCTTGTTTTGTTGTTGTTGTTGCCGCTGCAGCTGGCGCAATATCGCTGCTGCCGCCGCCACTTTTAAGTTCCTGAGCGCGCAGCTCGGTTAACGGTGTTAAATAGTCGAGTTCTGAATCGGAACTGGTGCTCTCAACATCAAGCAGTATCTCTTTGTTTGGATCCACCTTAAAAAAAGAAGCGTAATAACGCATGTTATGCGCTGTTTTTGTTTTTGCGTGTTTGCGGCTTTTTTGCTTACCTTGAGAAAATTGCGGCATTGATAGGTCAGGTGACCTGCATAGCCGCACTTTTTGCATGCTGCTCGGAGTGTATCCTTGTTCGAGTTAGCCAGCGGAAAGTTCATCTTGCTTGCCGGATTTAATTTGCGCTTTTATTATTTTCAATAAAAGTTGTCCATTAATTGACGTGATTGCGGCTCGGGCTCAGTCTGGTCTGCTCTAACCACCACACGGCGGCTGTTGTTGTTGTCGTTAAGTCTGCATCGATTATCGATAAAATAGGTAAGCGATAGGTAAAATTAAAAATATACGTTCACACTGCCAGCACAAGATAGCGAAAAGCTATTCGATTAAACAACATGCAGTGATTTAATTTAATATACTGTAAATTGTATGCGAATTTAGCAGGGTCTAATTTTGATATTTTGTAAAGTTTATTTATAGAAATCAATTAAATAAAAGTTTGTCATCGTCTGTGTTTCTCAAATGTGGACCTTAAAAAATAGATAGATTTTGCAAAAATATTAAAATAAAATAAATATGGAAATAAGCAAAATAAATGCATAAGAAAAGGTAAAGCTTAATAAATTGCACAAAATAAATATTCTAGTCTAAGTGCTTTTCTTTATATTAACAAAAAACATTTAAACATTCTAAAATTTGTAAATCTAGCAATAAATTAGCTAAAATGGCAGCACTCGTCATCAACCGACTACCATAATTGCTATCGATTGTTGTACGCAAGAACCAGTAAATACATTCGATTAGAAAATGGCTGGCAATCGATAGTGTAATCGTACTCGTGGACACTTGTTATCGATAAGCAACACAAATTTTGCAGTGCCAGTGCTAGGGATGTCAAAAAAAATTCATTAATCGATTATTGAATCATATGATTAATTTCAGCTGAGCGATTATTAATCGCGATTAATCGTAGAAAATGGAAATAATCGATTAATCAAATGATTTTTTTAATATGCATTTATTTTCGCAATTTTCGATATTTTTACATGTTATTAGGGAATGCAAAGGCCATTTGATACCAGCAACAATTAACAAATACATAAAAGTTCAAATACATGATACATTTTTACTTATTTAATTGAGAATTTAGAAACAATAGCTTCGACAGGCGGTCGGTGACTAATCTGATTCAATTTTTAGTAGCAGTAGCACCCGCCACAATCGGCACTCCATTACTTATTAATTTTTTTTGGAATAATTATTCCACACTTTACTAAAGGTTGGTGCCATATCGTAGAATTTTGATCTTCTTGCCGCCTCTTTTTCAGCATTTACGCGCAAATATTGATGCGATTATTTCAGCATATAATCGATTAATGATTCGATTAATCGAACCCCATTTTGCGATACAATTTAATCGTGAATTGAAGCAAAAAAATCGATTAATGTTAATTATATGATTAATCGTGACATCCCTAGCCAGTGCAAAATGTCTTCTGTTTCAGATATGCCTGAATATTATTGCCAATTGATGTAGACGAATTCGCCGTGTGTTTCCAAGTGGAGTGTATTATAATACCAGCAGGTTTCAGACGACAACGTCGACGCTTTCACCGCCCACGTACACAGCCTAGAATATATATATACTTACAACGAAAAAATAACAATAGAGAAGTGGCAGAAGCAGCAACAATTTAAGTTCGCCCCCCGCCCCAGCTTTCCCTCGCCAGGCAGCAGCAAAGATGCAACAGAACGCAGCCAGCAGTAATCCATTTTCGGTGGCCGCTTATGGCGATCGACCGCAAATGGGATTGGACGTGGAATTCGGTGCGGATCCGGCCAGTGGAGCGGCATTCTTCCAAAGCGATGGCCGCAAACATGATGATCTGAAGCAAATGCTGGACAGCAACAAGGATGGCCTCAAACTGGAGGCAATGAAACGGATCATTGGCATGATTGCCCGTGGTCGGGATGCCAGCGATCTGTTTCCCGCTGTGGTCAAGAACGTTGTCTCCAAGAACATTGAGGTGAAGAAACTGGTGTATGTGTATTTGGTGCGCTATGCGGAGGAGCAACAGGATTTGGCACTGCTCTCCATCTCGACATTCCAGCGGGCATTAAAGGACCCCAATCAATTGATACGCGCCTCCGCACTTCGTGTTCTCTCTTCCATAAGGGTCAGCATGATTGTGCCCATTGTAATGCTGGCGATACGTGACAGTGCCGCCGATTTGAGTCCATATGTGCGCAAGACGGCGGCACATGCTATACCCAAATTGTATTCCCTAGATGCGGACCAGAAGGATGAGCTGGTCACGGTCATTGAGAAGCTGCTGTCGGATCGTACCACATTGGTTGTTGGCTCTGCCGTCATGGCCTTCGATGAGGTAAGTGTCTATATACATATATTATGTTGTCATAATGCAATAATTACGGTCGATTTGATTTGTTTTGCAGGTGTGTCCGGAACGCGTTGATCTAATACACAAGAATTATCGCAAACTGTGCAATCTGCTCGTGGATGTGGATGAATGGGGACAGGTGATCATTATTAATATGCTGACACGTTATGCGCGCACACAGTTTGTTGATCCAAATCCGGATGAGGAGCATGGCCAGTTCGATGGCCTCGACGGCGATACGCCGGCCAATGAACGTTTCTACGATGAGTCCTCCAATTCGAGCAGCGATGATGAGGCCGCCAGCGATGATGGCAAGGCGAACAAGTCGAGCAATAACAATGCCAACGCCAACAACAATGAGAGGGACAACGACAATAGCAGCTATCACATTGACTTGGATCATCGATTGCTGCTGCGCCAGACGAAACCATTGCTGCAGTCTCGCAACGCATCTGTTGTGATGGCCGTGGCGCAGTTGTATCATCATGTGGCGCCTCGCAACGAGGTCCAACTGATTGCCAAGGCATTGATAAGGCTGCTGCGATCCCACAAGGAGGTGCAGAGTGTGGTGCTCAACTGTATTGCCTCCATGTCCGCCAGACGCAAGGCCATCTTTGAGCCGCATCTCAAGTCGTTCTTTGTGCGCACCAGCGATCCAACGCATCTGAAGCTCCTCAAGCTGGACATTCTGACCAATCTGGCATCTGCGTCCAGCATTTCGCTAATACTACGCGAATTCCAGACTTATATCTCAAGCAGCGATCGTCCCTTTGTCGCAGCCACGATTCAGGCAATCGGACGCTGTGCGGCAAGCATTAAGGCCGTCACCGAGACTTGCCTTAGCGGTCTGGTGCATCTGCTCTCCAATCATGATGGTGAGTCGCTTGTCATGCTGAGTATTTATTACTATTCCCTTTATTTATGGGTCAGTCGTCATGAAACTTGCTACAAGTTGGTTTATTTTGTTATGCTGTTAAGTTTAGCTGCGTTATCTCAACAAACATGTGTGAATGCAATCATCAATATTCATTGTACGTTTGCTTGTAGCATTCAGCTTTTCTTCACCAACACAATGTATAGTTTTCAGTGTAGCCTTTAGCTTTTTTTCACCAACACAGCGATCGATTATCAGATTAACATATGCGCTCTCGCTTGCGCAAATGACATTTTCATATGCTCTCTCGGTTTGGCCAATAATTATGAAATCATTTGAGATCGACGCGTTCATACAGACGGAAGGACAGACTGACAGACGGACTAGGCTATTGATACTGATCAAGAACTTTATAGGGTCGGATATGCCACCTTATACCTGTTACATATATTTGCACAAATATATTACACCCTTTTTTGCCCCTTTTTAATGGTTACAGGGTATACAAATGTACCTAGTGTCTAGCTAAAGGAGGAAGAAAAGAATACTGTTTTTAACGTGTCTATGAGTTTTACAGATTAAGTACAGGGTCTCTCATAGTCGGCTTCGACCGTAGCCCAGTCTATTAGTCCGATTAGTAACTTTATATTTGAGCACACTCGACTGTAGCGTTATTTACTTTTAATATATATATTTGCATTTTAATTTATATTTGTGTAGTCGTAGTGAGTAACTGTAGCGATCTTACTTGTTTATTCAATAATTATTATTTTAAATCTCTGAGTGTATCACTATCGATAACACTTGACTGTAGCGCTCTTATTTGTTCATTTATCTATTTAATTATATATACGTATATTTGTAATTGCAATAACACCTATAGAGTCATACTGAGCATCTCACTGCCGAGCACAGTGGACTGTAACATTCTCAAATGTTTATCTATGTATTTGTACTAATTGTAATTCCATTAACATTTTTTGTAGTCGTACTGAGCATCTCACAGTCGATCACACTCGATTAGAGCGTTCCTACATAATTATTTATTTATCATATTTATTTTTATTACTTGTGTAAATTTCTTAGTATATGTATGTTTTGTATATATGTTCTTATTTGTTTATTTATTTGCGTATTATTTCATTTACTTGAATACGGGTTCTAACTGAGTCAAGGTCAATTTATTGGCGATATGACAAATATATCAACATACAACAAAACATAAAATACTTGCCAAAAGGCAAGGAGCAAGGCCTAGGCTTTGGTATACAGCTGTTTTAGGAGCTGTCAATCTTCCTCATCAGTAGCAACGATCCAAGCTTGTTCTCTATGTTGCGCTGCTAGAACCTGTTGAGAATTCTAAGGGAGCAACATAGAAAAATCGCCTGAGACTTGAGCTCGCCGTTGCTGTAACTGAGTTTGCTGACCATCGGCTTCATATATATGTATATATATTGATTTTGTATACTCGTAGGAGTGCCTCACTGTTGATCATACTCGACTACAGCGTTCCTACATGTTGATTTATTTATTACTTTATTTACTTTTAATATTTATATATATGTAAAGGGTATACATCTTTATGTATTTGTATACTCTAGTGAGTAACTGGCTGTCGAGCACACTCGACTGCAGACCTTTTAATCAATTCACAGCACTAACTTTCCATCCCCTCTTGCTGCTTTCAGAGCATGTGGTGGCCGAGAGTGTTGTCGTGATCAAGAAGCTGCTGCAGAGCAAGGCCGCCGAGCACTACGAGATCATTACGCAGATGGCCAAGTTAATAGACTACATTAACGTGGCGGCAGCGAGGGCGGCAATCATTTGGCTAATCGGTGAATACAATGAGAAGGTGCCGCTAATTGCACCCGATGTGCTGCGCAAGATGGCCAAGTCCTTTGTGGATGAACAGGATGTGGTGAAGTTGCAGGTGCTCAATCTCGGCGTCAAGCTGTATTTGACAAATCCGGAGCAGACATCGCTGCTCTGCCAATACGTGTTCACGTTGGCGCGCTACGACACCAACTATGACGTGAGGGATCGTGCGCGTTTCTTGCGTCAATTCATCTTCCCGGCAAGCGGCGGCAGCAGCGTGCTCACCCAACATGCCCGCGAGGTTTTCCTGGCGGCCAAGCCGGCTCCGTTGCCGGAGAGCAAGTATCGGGACAGCAATCTGTATCAATTGGGCTCCTTGTCGCACTATTTGAATATGCATGCCACCGGCTACAAGGAATTGCCTGCATTTCCCGCCGTTGCACCCGATTCTGGTGTTCGCAACATCGAGGGTTATATGCAGGAGAAGTTGCCGGGCGAGAGTCCAGGCAGGGGCAAGGCAGCCGCAACAGGTGCTGTCACAAAGGAGCAACGGGATAAGGGCTTCCTATCCGAATCGGAAAAGTCATCCGCCTATTCCGAGTCCAGCGGTAGCGGCAGCGACAGCAGCGGCTCCAGCAGCGATGGTTCCTCAAGCAGCGACGATAGCGAGGATGAGGTTAAAGCACAAACCAAGAAGACACCCAAGCCTGTGGCCACTGTCACCCCCAAGCTAATTGATGACAGCAGCAGCAGTACTGCAGCTCCTTCAGCTCCTGCTGCAGCTGCTGCCTCTGTTACTGTTCCTGCAACCGGCAATAATAATAACAATAATGCTGTTGCCGATTCTGGCACCTCGGACAGCGCCGAATCCTCGTTCTACAGCGGCAGCAGCAGCGACGGCGACAGCAGCGATTCAGCCAGCGACAGCGAACAGGTGGCAACTCCAGCAGCACCAGCTGAGGAGAAGCAAGCGACGCCACAAGCTGCACAAGCGCCGGTTAAAAGCAATTTGGATTTGCTGCTAGACTTGGATGACATTCCGCCCATTGGGCCTGTGATGACGCCCTCGCTGGGCGGCTTCCTCACACCTGGTGAGTAGCATAAATGAAAACAGGCATGCAAAAAGTCTTTTCGGCACGCCGAAACCTTTGAATTCTATGCAGAAGATTGTAGACTTATGAAATACCCTGTAATATAAAGGAAAATGAAATAGCGTTTTATTAAACAGAGTTATGAGCTTGAAAAAATCAAACAAATGAAATACAAGTAATTTAGATCAATGAGAATGAAGGTATATATTATTAATCAGTTTCAACAGCCGAGTCGATATAGCTGTGTCCATCCGTCCGTCCGTCTGTATGATCACCTAGATCTCAGAGACTATAAAAGCTAGAGACACCAAATGTTGTATTTGGATTCGTCTATGGGTTAAGCAGCACTAGTTTGTGTTAAAATTTTGACATGTTCCTTACTATCGCTCCCGCCCCAACTATCGCTTCCGTCTCTACTATCGCTCCCACCCCAACTATCGCCAAAATTAGAGTACCAACTGAAGTTGGAGAGATATGAAGATATACACAATTTATTTTTATTTAATTACATTATTTAAGGCACACCGATGATCTCCGGCCAGGTGACATTGCAGCCGCAGCAGGCGAGCAATCGCATCGAACTCGTGGGCTCCTCGCACACAGAGTTCAAGCACAAGGAGCTGCTCAACAAGGTGACGGGCCATGGACTGCAGCTGTCGTACCGCTTCACACGTGCACCGCATCTCTATTCCGCAGCCATGTGCTCCATTGAGCTGCAGTTCGAGAATCGCAGCGACAAGGAGCTGACCAGCATACGGATGGGACAACAGACGTTGCCGCCGGGCATGCAACTCAGCGAGTTTGCGCCCATTGCCCAATTGCAGCCACAGCAGGTGGCAAGTGGAGTGCTCGGTGTGGACTTTAATGACACAACGCATGCCATTGATTTCGAGCTGTTGTGCAGTGCGGGCAGTGCAAGGGTGCAGTTGAAGCCACCGGTGGGTGAGCTAGTACGGGCCGTGCAAATTGGAGAGAGTTGTCATCGCGAGGAGCGTGCCAAGTTGCGTGGCATGAACGAACATCAGGGCGAATTGCGGAGCGTGCAACGTGAGCTGATCGATGTTGCGGCGCTCAAGCAGAAGGTCTACGAGTGCATCAATGTGGCGCACACTTACAGCTCTCCGGCGGGACAAGTGCATTGCTTTGCCGGCCAGACGTTGAGCACCAAAAGTCTCGTCCTCCTCACACTCCAATGGCAAACGGATGACGCACTCACATTGTTCGTTAACTGCGAGAAAATGGTCATTGGTTCCATGGTGCTCAGCGAGTTGCGCAATTCTCTACAGCAGAACTTTGCCATCTAAAATTGACAAAGGCAGGCAAAACACTCTAAGGCCTATACGTAAAGGGGATAAAGTTTTTTAAAAAAAAAAAAAACACTAAGTTTGTTATTATTATACAATCAATTGTCACGATTGAAATTGAAATTATTGTTGAAATGAACAAATTAATTGAATCTTAACAAAACGCTACATTATGAACAAAGCCGCAACATTACGTAAAATAAACATTATACAACATTATTATATACCATATATGCTTTATGTCCTATGTTGAAACAATATGCGATTCCAAAATGAAAAACAATGTATGAACAATTATTATATAACAAAATTTTTAATCAATGTTGTTGCCTATGCAAAAAATTTATTGTAAACCGCATTCTCTCTGCGTGTGTGTGTGTGTGTGTGTGCGTACGTGTGTGTGTGTGTATTTGTATTTGTACTATAACTAAATGTAATATTGTGTAAAGTGTGTGTGTTTTTGATGTTGTAACTCTGTTGCCTTCGTGCTCTATGCGGCCTTTTTCAAATTGTAGCAAAACAAAAAAGAAACATAAAACGCATATACACATATATACATACTATATAGATTCATATACTATATAGATCGGGAGCTTGCAGCTGTACTAATTATCGAAATGTTAACCGAATTGTTGCCTAATTAATTCGCATGACACGCGAGCGATGACAAAACAGATCCGAAATATACTTTATATTAATCATATATACTAAATATGTATTATTTATCATATATCGTATATATACTTGCCTTTAAGCATTGACTGTTCTGTGTGAAATTGATAAGAACAGCATTTATATTAATTTTCTTTATTTATTTTGCATAGCAAAGTTAAAGGACGCAATCCGATATATGTATATGTATATATATATATATTTATATATCTGTACACAATCGAGAAGACTATTGAATACCAGCCAGTTAGCAGTTGAACCTATAAAGGAGCCTAGCTCTAATTTAAAATACATTTTTATATTCGCAACACAATAATAAACTAATATTGAATAATTAACTATACATATTTATATATATATGTATATATATATATATGAATTGTGCCAGCTTATCTAAACAAAAATCCGTTTCCTACGCCAACTTTTTCAAGCTCCTCCCAAATTGAACTCATATTTAACATTTTTGAAGCATTTTTCATTTTGGCTTTTTAAAAAAAATTTATTAAAATAAAAACAAAACAAAATTCGAAAATTAAGCAATTAAATGTTAAATATTTACATAAATCTTTTTGATATCTATAAATATTACTATTATTATTATTATTATTATGATTATTATTGTAAGACATTCAAGTTTCAAATCTCAAGCGTACGATTATGTGCAAAAAAACTCTGAACAATAATTATTTTGTCCAACAAATCAACAAATCATGCGCAATTATTGTTAAATGAAGAGAAAATGGAAAAACAAATTAAAAAAAAATATATAAATGAATATTATTATTATTATGTATGCTTTTTAAACTTATGCAAGATGAACTCTAAATCTATTGAAATAAACGCAATGTTTTAACAAAAACAATAAACGAAAACTTACTGGATGGAAAAACTTACCGTTTAGCAGTCGATATTGCTGTGAAAATCAAAAACCCGGAACAGTTATCAGAGCCAGTACGAGGGCGGGCTGATAAGTAATCGGGTTTTGTCAGAAGAACACATTTCAAAACAACCATAAATATTTTATTCGATTAGTGTTTTCTATCAGCTGATTTCTGAGAAAGTTTCAGGCGCTTTTGTTAAGAACGGTAATTTTGTCGGCCACTTTTTCATTGTCGTCAAAATGTGTAAGATTGAATATTGAACTGTCATTAGATTTCGGTTTTTTAAAAAAGAAATCCAATGAGGAAATTAGAAATTAGTTGATTGAAGTTTATGGTAAATCAGTTCCATCGTTTTCAAACATTAAATATTGAACTGCTGAATTAAGGAGCGAGCGAACAAGAGTTTTTGACGTCCTCAGAGAGGTGAACACATCACAAATGGTAGATAAAGTTCAAGAGATGATATCGGATGATCGCCGAATCAAGCTGCGAGAGTTTGCTAAGGTCCTGAACACTAAGTAATACTGAGTAATATTAAGTCTTGAATAACTTCCGAGTTTATTATCCGATCGCGATGAAATTTCAGGATACACTAGGACCCCAATGTTTGTCCTGTGTGCCAAAATTCAAGGCTCCAGTTTTAAAATTGGCCATTATATTGACCATATCCGTCCTGTGTGCCAAAATTCAGGACTCTAGCTTTAATATTTTTCGTTTTATGGGCTTTCAAAAATTTTGTTCTCGATTTACGGAGGCGGAAGGGGACGTGTCAAAATTTTAAAATAAACTTGATCTGCTTACGCCATAGACGAACCACCATACCAAATTTGGTGACTCTAGCTCTTATAGTCTCTGAGATCTAGGCGCTTATACAGACAGACGGACAGACGGACATGGCTATATCGACTCGGCTGGTGATACTGATCAAGAATATATATACTTTATGGGGTCTGCCGCACTTCCTTCGACCTGTTACGCACATTTTGACAAACTTAATAGACCCTTTCTTACTTTTTTATACCCTGTGGGGGTATATTAAGTTTGATAAAAATATGTAACGGGCAGAAGGAAGCATGGCCGACCCAATAAAGTATATATATTCTTGATCAGCATCAATAGTCGAGTCGATATAGCCATGTCCGTCTGTCCGTCTGTCCGTCGGTCTGTCGGTCCGTCGGTCCGTCCGTATGAACGAAAGGATCTCAGAGATGGTGAGAGCTAGAAGCTTGAACTTGGTGTCCCAGCACTGGAAATTTTTGCAGGCAGATCAAGTTTATCTTTTTTTTTGGATGCCACGCCCTCTTTCCCCACAATTTAGGTAAAAGCTTATAAAGCAAGCAGTTTTGTAGCTCAAAAACCTCATACCAAGGGCAGTTTTGTAGCTAGAGACTTGAGATTTGGCTCATATGATAAATATTTTGTGGTCAATGTGTCCAGAAAATTTTATAACGATGCCACGCCCCCCTTGCCTACAAAACGGAAAGGCTTATAACAAGAGCAATATTACAGTAAGAGACTTGAGATTTGGCACATATGATAATAATCTTAGGGTCAATGTGTCCAGAAAATTTAATCGCGATGCCACGCCCCCTTCGCCCTCAAATTAAGTAAAAGCTCATAAAGCAAGCAGTTTTCTAGCTCAAAAACCTCATAACAAAAGCAGTTTTGTAGCTAGAGACTTGAGATTTAGCACACATGATGAGTATCTTGAGCTCGATTTGTCCAGAAATTTTTAAAACGATGCCACGCCCCCTTCGCCATCAAATTAAAAAATAAAGAACTACTAGAGAATTTCATCTGGAGTGAATTTGAGCGGGTTCCTGTAGACCCACAGGGTATATTACGGTCGGGGTCCCGACTGTTCCGCTTGTCTTAAAAAGTAAAGGGTCTAAAAGAGTATAAAATTTGTGTTTTCTGTGGTAGTCCGACTATTTATCAGCTTAACCTCGTATATAATATATAACAAGCTGAAGTGCCGGACCGGGGGCGATAGTAGGTAACAATATGCTAAGTCGAAGTCGACAATGAAAGACCCTATAATTATTCTGTCAAACTCTCGACTATTCCTAATTTGCATGTGACAGTATTACGATAAAACGCATCCACCTTTTCTTCCCCCAATTTCTATTGAATAATATAAGCGCTAAGCAAAAAACTAGATCCAAATATATTGTTTAGTTGTTGATGATTTAATTAATTCCCTAAAATGGGCAAATACCCTATAGTGCATTGTAACGTCAGTGTTCTCTTTATATTCCGTTAACCCAAAACTGTGTAATATTGTGTTTTGAATAATTTCCGTGTTTACTAACGGATCCCGGTGAAATTATCAGGAGATATTAGGACCCAGATCTTTGTCCTGTGTACCAAAGGCTCCAGCTTTAAAATTGATCTTTATAGGGACTTAATTTTATATACCCTCTATAAAAGAGTATAAGGAATTTGTGTGAATGTATGTAACGAGCAGAAGGAAGCATCTCCGACACTATAAAGTATATATATTCTTGATCAGTATCAATAGCCGAGTCGATTGACACCTGTCTGTCCGTCCGTCCGTCTGTCTGTCCGTCCGTCCGTCTGTATGAACGCGTGGATCTCAGCGACTATAAGAGCTAGAGGCTTCATATTTGGAATGTAGGTTCCTATATACCAGACGCAGATCAAGTTTATTTTTAATTTTCGATATCAAGCCCCGTTTGTTTTAAAATTAGAAAAATCATCATAGCATAAGCAATGTTAAAGCTAAAAACTTGAGATGAAAGAAACTTGGGCTTAATGTGCCCAGAAAATTTCAACGCAATGCCACGCCCCCTTCGCCCACAATTTTAAAAAAAGCTGATAACAAGAACAGTTTTATAGCTAGTTTTCTCAACATACTTTTGTTTTAAGACCTACACAGGGTATCCCACTGTCGCGCCCGCTCGACTGATCGGCTTGTTTTTCTTGTGACAAACTTAATGGACTCTTAAACTTTCTGAAAGTAAAAGGACTAGTAATAATAATAATAATAAAAAATGGTTTTCTTTTTCTTTAGTTTTTAATGTATTTCGTTTATTCACGCTTGTTCTGGTTGCTTGCTCCGCATTTTGGTTTCTTTTTTAATTTTGGACACACACACAGAAGAAAGCCAGCAGCAGACAGACAACAATTCTTCATTCTTCTTCTTCAATCTTCGTCTCACACACACACACACACACACTCTCTTTCTCTCTCTCTTGCGCTCAGTATATTCAATAGCTGCTGCTGCTGACATTTGAAAGATAGTTTGTTCTAGTTAAGTTTGCTAAGGTTTAGGTTTGTTTTTTTTTTTTTTAATGTTTTTAGTTTTAGGTTGGGTTGTTCCGGCGAACAGAAAATGACGTAAAGAGGGCACGGCATACATACAAACTTGTACATAAGTAGTTAGGTCTTACATACATAAATACATAGTTTATTTTTTCGATGCCAACACAGCCGCACAATATCTTTTTTCTAGCCCATTCTTGATTTCACTTTCGTAAAACGATAAAAAAAATAACTAGCATACTTTTATGGATGCAATCATTTGGCAAACACCATTTAAAATTGAAATTTCAGTGCACATGATGAGAAAGTGAAATTCGGAACAAGACTATATTGTGTTTTTTCCTTCTTTTTTCTATTTGAACGCGTCTGCTTTTTGTTTGCTCCTTTATTTGTATTTCCTCTAAACTATGGTGTGTGTTTTTTGTTTTGTTTTGCTGAATCTGCACAATTAAAAAGCTCAATTTTATGCTTACAATATAAACCATTAAGTTTTAGTTTGTCTTTTTTTCGTTTTTCGTTTTTGCTAGGTTAGTTTTGCATTTGCTGCTGCACTTAAAAATTGTTAGGTTAGGTTTCGTTTAAGTTTAACGGTTGAAATTCAAAATAGCCATAATGAGCTTGACAGAGTGTGCATGACAGGGTGCGAGTGAGAGCGAGACAGCTTGCGTGTTTCTGACTGCTTGCATGGCTGCTGCGATTTTGACTGTGTACTGCTTGCTGAGTACAAGCAGTGCAGCGTGCCGTTAGCAATGAATTTGAATGGGATAAGTATAAATATAAGTATTATGTATGTGTGTTTGCGTGTCGTATGTTTGGCTTTCGATGAGCAATGACTATGCATATTGTAGGCTATATATGTATGTATGCATGTATATACACTCATGGCCAAAATAATAAGTACACCAGCATTAAGTGTCTTTCAACTGAAGCAACTTTTGAATTTAACGGAAACTTACTATGTCAATCTAATTGTGTTTTATTTGAACTGTGTAAGTACAGAAAATAAGGGAACATTATCTTTCCTTTGACCTCTTTCGTGTAGAAAGCTCGTAGAGAAAAAGAGTATTTGTAAATATAGAAAATAGCTTGAGTTTAAGACCGCTTATTGATATAATCTTTGTTGTTTTCTTCCAAAGTTGTCATATTTAAAAGTTTTCAAAAATGGAATCCAGATTAGGGATCTTTTCGAGAAACTTGATACATGCAATAGCCTATTTTCAAGTATTACGAAGAAGACTTTAAACAAGTTGTGAATTTTAAGTTCAATTTAATTAATTAACAAAGAATTCAATCGAATAATTTTCCTGATTTTGCAAATATATAAGAAATATGTATTTATTTTTTGTCAACATATATTTTGGTATGTTTCTCTACTTTAAACTAATAATTGATTGACATACTAATTGTCTGTTGAATTCAAAATATTTCAGGTGAATGCTAGTGTACTTACTATATTGACCATGGGTGTATATTGGATATAAGATAGGGTTTATACTTAGCATGAGCATGATAGCGTTTAATGATTAGTATGACAGACATTGCGTTGTTTTTGTTTACTGTTTTTATAGTTAAGTGTACGAGTAATCGTATCAGCTTCTTCTTCTTCTTTCACTTTTTTTTTCGTAGTACTCGTATATCGTATATATATCGCGATTTTCGTTTGTTTTTTTTTCATATTTTTTTCTTTTTTTTTTAGACTTGATTTCATATAAAACTAGTTTGTTTTTAGTATATCTTTAAGTATGTATGTATATGCAGGTATTTATATATATATTTTATGTATATATATAGAATTACATATATATATATTTATATATATAAATATTTATTTATGTATGTCTAGGGATGATTTTCAATCACTTATTGTTACGTACGGTGTTTGGTATAACATGCTTCGCTTGGACTGAATGTCGCATTTCCATTTGCTTTTCTTTGATTTTACTTTCTCTTTCTTTTTTTTTTTTTTTGCTGAGTTCAATAACATGTAAAGCATATGTGTGTATATTTGTGTAGGCGTGTATTTGTGTGTGTGTGTGCAGAGTGCAACGATGGCAGATCATTTTAATCAATCTTTAAACTCTCAATCTCCAGAACGGACGGAGTGAATGAAATGAACCTAACCTCACTTCTGTTAAAGCTCAGTGCAGACGACGATTTCGCACCGACACTTTTCCACCGATGATGAACTGCCATATTTTTGTTCTCACAAAATCTGGCCACACTTGTCAAAATTGTATTGCCAATATTTTATTCAATCTAGTGAACACTTGATCGACACAAAACACAAATAGAACACGTTCTGTTTTCATCGGGGAGTGTCGGTGAAAAGCCTTGACTTTTTATAGTTCTGACTGTTCACACGACACCGATATTTTTTTTCTATCAAAAAGTGTCGGTGAAAAAATGATCGTCTACACTGAGTTTAACCAATTGCTTGGCAACGTGAACTTAGCTTGCAATCGATTGTTATGCAAAACTATCGATAGTTCGTAACGTGTTACTGCCACTAGTGTTATCGATAGTTTTGCACAATGACTGCTATCCATAAGATGGTGCCGTTATGCTGGCTGAGTCAAAAGAGAAGAGCTTTAGAGCGAGATCGGTAGAGAGTGAAAGAGAGTGATCGTTGCGATCGTTTGTGTGTGTGTGTTTGTGTGTAAATTGCATTTGTTCTTTTTCAGGCCACTCACATTTCTCATGTACATGTTAAAGTTAACAGTCAGTTTAACATGGACATTTCGATAGCCTATCGTTTATAATATTGCAGTGTTGTGCCAACTAATCTTTTATCTTGGTGAGCTTAACTAACATTAACTTTAACATCCAAATGAGAAATGGAGCCTTCAAAAAAAGTGCATAAAGTTGTAACTTTAGGTTTTTAGTTTAAAGTTATTTTTTGGTTTTTTTTTTGGGGGGTTTTTGTATAACCTAAACACAATTGTAAGCTATCATCGTTAAGGTATATTTTGTATATAGTATGCATGTATATGTGGTTATGTATGTGTGGGCATTAGGCATGTGTGCATTTGTATTTTGTGTGGACTTCGTAAGCCTTTCTGGCGGGAGGCGGGGGGCAGGGTGGCAGGGAGAGGACGAGGAATATTAATGTAGTTTTTGTTTTTTTTGATTACGCCATTAGTATTCAATTACATATATGAGAATGTGTGTATATAGAGACACATACATATGCGTATGCAGTTGTTCTATTTGTCGTAGTATTAGCTGCTATATGACCTTGCCCATTGGGTTAACTTTAGTTGTTGTGACTAAGGCCGGCAAATCCATTTCCATGTGCTTAAAGTTTCTTATACCAATAGAGATAATGCTCTCCATCCTCGACCATTAGCTCATCCACACCTATAATGACAAATGAATGTTATCTCTGGATGTATGGAAATGGTTTTCTTTTTATCACCCACCAACAGGCGCAATAAGCTGATTCCCAGGCGTATTGTTCGGATCAGGTAACTCGGGCAATCTGTAGAGCAGCCAGTAGTGATATCTACATATATCGCGAGTACAAATATATTATCATTATCATACAATTCTATCAGATATTTAATATTTGACTTACCCTCGTGGTTCTTCTTTCTTGCCGTAGAGCGTGTGCACATAATGACCATTGGGCCATTCGCGGGCCTCGAAAATGAATCTGTAATGGATAGAGATATATTTTAAATACATTAAATCTATAACTAAGTCATATTACCAGCCCATGTCCCAAACTACAGCTACTTTCTTAGATATGACCCTAAATAATTTAACAGGCGCTAGCAATCTTTTGTAGAACTATCGATATATATATCAACTAGCTTATTAGAACTCACTTTATAGCTATATTTATGTATAGAAGTTCATGTATCTCCAAATATCCGATAAAAACTAGCCATTAACCCACTTCTTGGACTATCGATTGCAGAACTATCGTTATATGCTTACCTCAAATTTTCGATCGATAATAGAACTATCGATATATTGTATAGATCCTTGATTTCTAATGTTGTGCTAACACCTCTTAAAGTATAAATATTGATACTTTTATCTAATAATATACATATATAAGCTATTTTCTAAATATCATTAGCTGGTAAACACACATCTAGGATATATATTTCTGCGTCATTGCTTAAATTGCAAATGTACATCACTGAACCAGTTTTAATCTACTTATAGAACTATCGATCATCACATTCTCGATATATTCATTCGATTACTAAAGCTGAACTCCTCTCAAACTTTAATTTCAACATAATAGATCAAATAATATACGAAATATAGTTCAAAACTCACATTTAAATCACATTTAAAGTATGATTTTAAAACTATCGATATATTTGTATTTGAATTGTATTTAAAGTGCTAAAAAGAATAAAACTAACTAACTAACCATCGATATACATACGTATGTATACATGACTTTAGATCTAATTGTTTGCTTTATTGCTTAATTCTCTTCCGAGCTATAAAGCTAAACATATTTTAAGACCCTATCGAGTCGACAACCACTTAACAACCTATCGAACAATATATCGATTATATTCACCTTGGATCCATTTCGGCGGCCTGTGTCATGGCCTTGAAAAAGCTCGTGTTCTTGGGCGATACCAGTGAGAGGGAGAAGGCCTCGGTAACGTTGGATCCCACCCACAGTGTGTAGGTGTACGAGATGTTCTTCGCATCCGATTCCTCAGCGGAGGAGCTAAGTCCGAAGGGCAAGGCTAGCTTTGGTTCGCCATTCTCTGCAAGCACAATGAGTAAGTGGATGAATAAGTAACAGAGAGAAAAGAGTCGTGCTAATATTAAGTTTGAATATCCCAGGAATAAAGTATCTGCGATTTTTAAAACAATTTAAACAACTTATTCTTTAGAGAAGGTTTTTAAATAGAGCAAAAATAATAAAATCATATTCCTTCCTTTTTCAAAGTACATAAAAGTTCTATGTCTTAAGGTATCGCACTTTAAATAAGATCGAGATCCTTGACTTTAATAATTTAAGTCTTTGAGAAAAGATCAAGTTAGAAATATTTTAGTACGAAATACGTTGGGGTAGGAATAATGGAAAGTAATATCTGTAAATGACTTGCTTTAAGTTAAAGTTTTACTTAATTTTGAAGTTAACAAATACTAAATTATGAAATACTCAAGTTTTCGTTATTAAGAAATCGTACTTCAAATGTGTTCGAGGTCCTA
Organism: Drosophila histrio; assembly: GCA_958299025.2. Taxonomy (NCBI): domain Eukaryota; kingdom Metazoa; phylum Arthropoda; class Insecta; order Diptera; family Drosophilidae; genus Drosophila; species Drosophila histrio. The sequence continues at coordinate 41,815,102 of OY282582.1, forward strand.
GTCTTTAATAATTTGAATCTTGTTGAGAGTTGAAGATTTAAGTTCGAAATAATTGGGTTGGGATTGGATGGGAGTATTCTCTATAATTACCTTGATTCAAGATTAAATTGTACTTAAATCAAGAATGAACAACTTATTTTAAGAACATTTTCAACTCACTTTTGAGTGTGAAGTTTTCAATTTTAAGAAATCGTGTATTGAATAAGTTTGAGATACTCGACTTTAGTAATTTTAAAAGTAGTGAGAGATGAAGTTCAAAATTTGAAAGTACTTGGAATGGAAATGAATGGGGATATTACCTGTGGGATCGCTGCTCTCGCGAATGACATGGTCACACTGGAGGGCACGCACCGCACCCAATCCCTTCCAGCCGAGGGCCAGAATGATGTCGGCGGTGAGGCCGACGCCAATGTCCGGCTCCTGGCCATCCTGGAGCGGCTCCTCGCTCCAACCGCCGTCGGCGCGCTGGCGACTCAGGATGTAACGCGAGGCGGCCGTGCGATTCCAATGCCCGGCCGGATCATACTCGAGATCCTGTAGAGCCTGCATGGCCAGCGCCGTGCTGCGCAGCGAACCAAAGCTGCCACGCTGGTCCTGGAGACTGGCCAGACCTCGTGCCGGCCGCCGCACAAAGTGCTGCAGATGCCGATGCCGATGGTCGGTGACAATGCAGCGCAGGGCGAGAATCACCATTGCAATGGCGTCCACACTCTGATCCGTCACGCCGCTGGCAATGTCCAGGAGTCGTCGGATCTGCCGCTTGCGGACATGCGCCGCCGAACTGCAGGCGGACAGCGTGGTCAGCGCAAACTCAATGTCCTGGGCGGGTTCGTGATGCTGCAACGTGGCGACCAGATCGTGACCATGAAAATGTTTCGGATCCTTGCAGAGCGATCCCAGCGCCAGGACATAACGTGCCAGCTTGTCCAGATTTAAGGGTTTCGGTAGCGTATGATGGCGATCCAACATGGCCAATATTTCGATCTCCATCTCCTTGACGGACAGCGTATCCTCCAGCTCCTGTATGATCTGCATATGTGCATCGGCGCTCTCATTCGGATCCCGACCGCCCGACAGTTCCTTGGCCAATATGACGACATGTGTGTCGTTGCCCCATCCATAGTCCGAGGCGCGCTTCTCCTTCAGCCAATCCACCGCACGCAATATGGCTTCCTGTTCCCCCTTTGTGGGCGTGGCCGAGCCAATTAGCTCGTGCGGCGACGCTGTCGGCGATGGTGATGGTGACGGCGACGCTGACGGCGTTTTTGCTGCTTGATCAGCTGTTGTCACATTGCTGCCTGCTGGCGGCAGCGCTGCGACTGCAACGCCGGCGCTGACGCTCGCTGGTGATTCCTGCTGCTCTGCGGCGGCCAAAGTTGTTGTCGTTATTGTTGTCGTTGTTGTGCTTGTTGTTGTTGTGCTGGCATCTGCTGATGCTGCTAAGGATGTATTGCTGTTGTTGTTGTTGCTGTAGCCTAGCTCATAGCTGGCATCGTTGTTGTTGTTGTTGTGATTGCTGCTTGCGTTCAAATTTTCATAGTCAGTCGCCAGCGACGGCGCTGCTGTGCTTGAGGTTGCGCCAACGCCAACGCCGACGCCAGCATCGGCAGACACAGCGGCAGCGGCAGACGTTAGCGTTGCATTCTCAGTTAGCGTTAGCGTCGGCAGCGTCAGGCAGGCGACGATAAGCAGCAATGGCAGCGGCGACGGCAGTGAGAGCATCTTTGTCGTTGTTGTTGTTGTTATTGTTATTGTTATGCTGCTCAGTCAACTGGAAGAGAGGACGAAAGCAAAGTTAGCGAGTAAAAGTCAGTGGTTGGCAATAATGTCAGAAGGAAGTCGAGGAGGTGGATGAGGAGAATGAGGGGTAGCTGATGGAGAAGCAGATTATGGAGAAACAATAGGAGGAGTAGCAGATGGAGGAGCAAAAGAGTGAGGAGCACATGGTGGAGCAAAAGGGTGAAGAGCAATAGAAGGAGCAGATGGTGCAGCGGAAGGTGGAGGAGCAAAAGGAGAAGGAGCAGAAGTGGAGGAGAAAAAAAAGCAAGGAGCAGGTGGTTAAGCAGCAAAAGGAGGAGGAGAAAAAGGATGAGGAGCATATAGATTAGAAAAGGAAGCAGTAACAGACGATGGAGTATGAGCAAAAGGAGCATATGGAGGAGCAAAAGAAGGAGGAGCAGATATTGGAGGAGGAGCAAAAAGAGGTGGAGCAGTTGCAGGAGGCGAAGGAGGAGAAACATCGTGACAGGCAATGGCGGCGTTGCCTTGAACTGAATTTGCTGCACACACACAGCATACCCAGACACACACACACACACACAGACAAGCACACACAGACACTCACACGTTGATTCACGTTGACACGTACACGTAAATGCAATTGCACAAGGGCGTCGGCAGGGGACGCACAATGTCCATACAGCCCCCCCACAACGCCGACCCGAACTTACAGTTCTTAATATTTCGAAATCCGTAAAATCCGTAGTAAATAAAACTTGCAACAAAATACTACCCATCCCCCCCCTCCCCCTAATTGAAAAGCTGCCGACGCCCATGCAACATTGCAATATTACATATTGCTAACGTCATGCATTTATCGATAATTAAGACATAAGATCGATATGCATGCACTGTGCGTGTGTGTGTGTGTGTGTTTGTCTGTGTCGCTTACAATTAGTCATCAAAAGAAGAAGAAGAAAGTTGCCAACGACACGAAAATACACAACATTAAAAGTCACTGGGGGTGGGGTAGAGGATGGAGGGTGGGAGAAGGCGGTGGAAGGAGGGGGGGGGGTGAAGGGGTGTGGTTTGCGTCTTTGAACAATAAAAGTTAATTAAGTGGCAACAAAGTGTTACATAATACACTTATAAATATCTACAGTATGTCAAGTAATTCTTTTGACAATATACAAAATTTATATACATATATTTTATTAATTATTATTATTATGCTTATGTTGTCAAAACAATTACTTGAGCAACTGTGTGCAGCAGCAAGCATGTTTAATTAAATTAACAACAGCGACAGCGGCAGAGCTGCCGGAAAGTTTGCAATAACAACAACAGAAACAACAACAACGGCGACAATAAGCGCGAACAGCGCTGCTGCCGTTGTTGTTGTTGCTGCTTGCTCATAATTAACTGCACTTTTTAAACACTCTCGCGCTCTCACAGACTTGAACTTTATTATGCTGCGAACGATGTTGTTGTTGTTGATGATGATGATGACGCTGTCGCCTCTCTTACTTACCTGCGACGTCTCTCTCTCGCTCGCTTAAGCTGTTTTTCTTTTCTCTATTGTATTTGTGGTTGTGTCTGTCGCCTATTATTTCTTGTATGCTTTGTTGTTATTGCTCTTGCTGCGTTTTGTGTCGTTGTCTTGTCTTGTTACTTGCTGATGTCTATTGATTTTTAATACGCAGCCAGGCTTCAAAAAAAAAAAAGGACGAGACGTTTGGGCGACGTTTGTTTAACTGCGCTCACACGCACACACACACACACACAGACACTGGCACTAACACATGCTCGCACAATCAATAAATTATGAATGACTAATTTTTGTTGTTGTTGTTGCTGCTGTTGGTCTTTGTTTTTATATACTCCTTTTTTATGTAATCGCGCGCACAGGCAATAATAAAATAGTAGTGGCAATAGTAGTAGTATTAGCAATAGTAATAGTGCTAATAGTATTACTGCTACGTTAGTAGTAGATTTACAAATTGCCGTATTTGTTCTTGTTGCTGTTGTTGTTCTAACGGTCTGCAGTAACAGGACTTTTTTGTGTTGTCAGCATTGCGGCCGCTTGCACGCACACAGACAAACACACACACGCACGCACACTAACACACTGACTCACTAACTCACACAGCTGTTTGCTGCAAAAGTAACGGAAGCTGCAACTCTAATTGGTATAATAACAACAAATGTTGTTGTTGTTGCTGCTGCTGCTGCTGCTTCTATCGTTGTTGTTGTTTGTTACTAGTGTCGCTAATCGCTGGCATTACTTTGTTGTTGTTGTTGTGGCTTCATTGCTCCCCTTGTTGTCGTTGTTGTTGTTGTTGCTCCTTTCGTTGTTGTTGTTGCTGCTGCTGCTGTTAACACTGCTTTCTGTTGCTGTTGCGGTTGTTGCCGTCCGCTCTCGACTGACTGTCTGACTGAATGTCGCCTAACACTGCACGCACATCTCCAAATAAAAAAAACATGCTGTCTGTGCGTGCGGTGTTGCCGCTTGTCAGTCAGCTAATGCGCAGGATATGCGCGCAGTCTGGCAGCACGTTTCGCTTAAGCGAGGCTCACAACCATCCAGTAGCAGCACAAACTAAGAGGCATTCGTTAAGTGCGTTCTTTTCGTTGAGTGCGTGTGGTGTGTGACTTGGCTGCTGTGACTTAACTACTAGTAGCTTTCGTTAGGCACGTGAGTTGCGTCTTGGCTACGTTAAGTATGATAATTTCGTTAAACGCTTACGTTAAGTGTTTTAAGGAGGTTTGTGTATTGGCTTTGCCAAACAACACACAGTAAGGTCATTCCTTATTTTGCGTTTAAACATTATTAAGGAAAGTTATTTTTTTAATTTTAAAAATAGTTTTTTTTTAAATTGGTTTGGCTTTAAAATGAATACTTATGCAGGATGCTAGGACCACAGAGTGCTGCAAACTTGCTAGTCAAAGTTAAACAATGTTTTCTAAAATTATTACTTGTATTATTTTAAATTGTTTTATTACAATTAAACATTTTTAATTGAAGTTCTATATTAAAATCACATGTTTGAGAAATGTTTTTTAAGTTTAATTTATATTTTGTCATGAAATGCGCTTTCTTAAATCCGTGACAGATCCAGCAAATTATATGTATATACTCTTGATCAGGACAATGAGTCAGTCTTTAAGATTCTCGCCTTTATTTGATTTGTGGGCGTGGCATTGTAATAAAATTTGTTTTGGCATATCGATCATAAGACTATTATCATACTACATACATATGTGCTTAATCTCAATTCTCTAACTGTAAAGCTTTGGTGCTTCTAGCTCTTATCATCCCTGAGATCCTTTCGTTTGCTTAAACTGAAGACGGACAGACGGACATCGAGTCATCTGCTGATGCTGATCAAAAATATATATATTTCATGGGGTCTTCTTCTGCCTGTTACACACATCACACAAACTTAATGTATCCTCGAGCCATAGATAATAATAAAATTAAATAATATTAAATGTGTTATAAAACAACGTCGCACCGTTAAGTGTGCGGTGTGTGTCTTGGCTGCATCTAGCAAGCTTTGCTTTACGTGCCTGTGTCTCCGCTAAACGGCACTTTGTGATTGCCACAAGACAGGGTTGTTATGCAGCAAAAACAAAATCCACATTCGTTTGGACATTACAATTAAATATTTGTTTTTGTTAAAATGCAAAGCGTGCTAAACATGATTTGTGCTAATGGCTAGACGCTGTCCATGGCAGCCACCGCCGGCAGCCCTCGACCACGCCTCTTTCGCCCCCCCCCCCTGATGATCGGTCGACTCATTTTGCGCCTGAAATTTGATATAGTTTTGTGTTGTCCGCAAAAGCCGACAATTGAAAAATGCCGCCAAACCGCCGACGTGGACGAAGACGTGGACTTCGTTGCTGTTGTTGTTGTTGTTGTCCCAGTTTTGGGACTGACGCGATAGCGATTCCTGATTCCTGATTGCCTATCGTTTGTCGGGGCGAGCATAAAAAGCAATTAAAAGAACAAGCGAGCATATCGCTTACCACTGAAATCTATATAGGCAGCAGACCAAAAAGACCAGAAACAAAAGGCGACGACGACGACGACGGCAAAGGGAAGTTCAAGTTGGCAGTTGGAAGTTGGAAGTTGATGTGAAGCCAGCTCGGCCCTTATAGTCCTCACAATCCTTATTGCCTGCCCATTGTGCAGTTATGACAGGCGTCCCCCCGTTTAGTGTTGCCGATTTGGCCTTTTTCCGGATAGATCTGTGCTGTATAAAAACACTTCAGTCGAAGAAATGATCAAATATCTCATTTCCCGATATATGTATGTATATCCTGTATTATAAATTTGAGCACAAATAATATGTAAATAAGGAAATAGAAATATATAATATAAATAAATACAAAATACATAATAATAAATGTAAAAATAATATAGTATTAATATAAAATAAATAAAATAAAATAAATTAAATAAATTAAATAAATAAAATAAATAAAATAAATAAAATAAATAAACTAAATAAAATAAATAAAATAAATAAAATAAATAAAATAAATAAAATAAATAAAATAAATAAAATAAATAAAATAAATAAAATAAATAAAATAAATAAAATAAATAAAATAAATAAAATAAATAAAATAAATAAAATAAATAAAATAAATAAAATAAATAAAATAAATAAAATAAATAAAATAAATAAAATAAATAAAATAAATAAAATAAATAAAATAAATAAAATAAATAAAATAAATAAAATAAATAAAATAAATAAAATAAATAAAATAAATAAAATAAATAAAATAAATAAAATAAATAAAATAAATAAAATAAATAAAATAAATAAAATAAATAAAATAAATAAAATAAATAAAATAAATAAAATAAATAAAATAAATAAAATAAATAAAATAAATAAAATAAATAAAATAAATAAAATAAATAAAATAAATAAAATAAATAAAATAAATAAAATAAATAAAATAAATAAAATAAATAAAATAAATAAAATAAATAAAATAAATAAAATAAATAAAATAAATAAAATAAATAAAATAAATAAAATAAATAAAATAAATAAAATAAATAAAATAAATAAAATAAATAAAATAAATAAAATAAATAAAATAAATAAAATAAATAAAATAAATAAAATAAATAGAATAAATAAATTAAATAAAATTAATAAAATAAATAAAGTAAATTAAATAAGAACATAAATGAAATAAATTGAACTAATAAAATAAATGAAGTAAATATGTTACACTGATAAAATAAATTTGTTTCTAAAATTAATAACATTCGTGTTACTATTTTTTATGTTTAAAAACAACAAAAATTAAAAAAATTCATAAGTTTTCTCTATTTATTTACTAGTTTTTTCGCGACGCATTTTTTAGACGAAAGGCCTGAAAATTCAAAAGTTGGTCACAAAACTACGAATATTTCTCTTAAAAATGCGCCAAGAGAAATATTTTTTTTAATATATTTTTTACTTTGAATGATAGACGAAGCCAAATATAGTTATAGATCTGTTCTCCTTTTAGCTAATCGTCCCTTTTTCGTCTTGTTGGCATCACTGCCGCAGAGAATGAGATAGTTGGTGTGCGAGTGAGATAGCACAATCGGAGGCGTTGTCGGTGTAGTTCAAAGCCTGGCAAAGCTTTTGTGCCGCTGCTGCTGTTGATGCTGCTGCTGCTGCTCCTGATCCTGATCCTTGGCAGCTGCCTGGGACACGCTCAGCTGATCGCGGCACCTTGCACAATTTGTGGCGACAATTGGCGACAAATTATCCATGTAATCCCAGACAACTCTTTTAATAGCTGCCGACTGTTTGTCTGTCTGTCTGTCTGTCTGTCTGTCTGTCTGTCTGTCTGTCTAACTATCTCCTTTCACTGTCTATCTTGTTTTCTGATCCAGCTACTTAGCTTCTCAACTTGATGCCGCTATCTTAAGCGTACACACACACACACAGATACAGATCGATCCTGTCGACAGGACACGGCCAATTGTCGATTGTTTGTTTCCGTTTAATGCAGTGAGACAATGGAATGCGGCAATTGCGCCGTGGGTGCTGTTCTCCTTTCCCTTTTCACTGTCTTCTTACCCTGATCCTGGCCTGTGATATCCTGCGCAATATTTGGCAACCCAATTATATATGTACATATATATATTATTTTCTCTGCTCGCTGTTTGTTTAGCTGGAACTATTTATTCAAGCCTTGAGCGCAGCACTCGAAACAATTCAGGGCGCGTCCTGCTTGGATCTGGACAATAGAGGCATACAGCCTTGAGCTATTATCCTGCCAGGATCGATCCCGTCATCGTCGTTGGCTCCTCCTTGCCGAGGCTTAGCGCAATTTTCACGTTTTGCATTATTTCTACATTTTTATCCCTTTGCGTAATCGAAACAATTGTATATACGAGTGTGTGTGTGTGTGTGTAGTGCTAAGGGCGCAGACAACAACAGCAGCAGCAGCAGATGATGATGTTGATGATGAGATCTCTGCCTGATAAAAAAGTACTAAACAAAACAAAACAAAACGAATCGAATCGAAACGAATCGAAAACAATGCGAAACAATCCAAAAAGTGCAGCGAACTGCGTCCTGATTACATTGTGAATACTACGAATGTGAATACGTCTGTGAATGTGAATAAGCAAACGAATGCCGTTAGGGATGAGTCTAATGCATTTGTTTTACAAATTTAAATAATTATAAGTAGATTGTTCGTGTCAATATCACTACCTGTGTTGAAAGCTGCTTAAAGCTTTCTGAAAGCTGCTTAAAGGCGTTTAAATAAGTATTTTCATTGTAGTATTTGATTTCTAGCTTGTCATTTAGAAGTGCTTAGTTTTTATACCCTGTGGGGTTGTATTAAATTAGTTTAAAGTAAATATACATGTATATTCTTGATCAGCATCAATAGCCGAGTCGAGATACCCATGTCCGTCTGTCCGTCCGTCCGTCTGTCCGTCCGTCCGTTCGTTTGAACGATCAGATCTTAGAGACGGTAAGAGCTAGAAGCTTGAACTTGGTCTCCCAGCACTGCATATATTTGCATGTATATCGAGTTTATATTTAATTTTTTATACCACGCCTTCTTCGTAAACAAATCAAAAAAAATCTCATAACAAAAGCAATTTTTTAGCTAGAGACTTTAAGTATTATTTTAAGTAGTAAGTATTATATTATTTTAAGTAGTATTTTATTTGGTGTTCTTCACATTTCAATGAAAGCTGTTTAAATGTGAGTTAATCAGTTTTTTTTATTAAAGTCTTACCTGTATAGAATCCTTAATCTACCAGGCCTTATAATAAATTGTACAGCAGGACAATATAATAAAGTATTTTAAATTATCTGAATTATACGTAATGATAATGATAACTGTTACAAGTTTTCACTTTCAGGCTTTTAAGCCTTAGTTATTACAATCTTAAGCATTTACTAGTTGTCCTTCATGGTCACATTAGCAAATTACATGCATTATCCTTCTGACAGGTCTTTGGTATAGACTCAACATATTTTCTCGAATCATAAGCTTACTTACTATAACATACATAATATCTAAATAAAACTCTTTGGCTCCCCTTCACATTAATGTTTTACAAACCAACATGATTTCTTTAAAATTTCTAATATTTTCAATATTAGTTTCAATTGCATAATTCTTTGTCAATCGTATCTTCCTTTGTCATTCAAATAAATTCATATCCAGTCTGTTTACAATACCAGTTCATATATGGAAACATTATTTTAATACATTCTTTTGGTAATCATTTTATTTGTCAATTTAATTTTAAGTTTTTATTTTGATACAAAGTTCCCTTTTCCCTTTAATATAATAAAATTTTTTTTTTCCTCCCACTTGGTTACATTATTTCCTAACTTAATTCACTAATTTTCCGACTCAACATCTATTAAGTTATTTGAATTTTAGGTCGCCATTTTCTATCGATTTGCAGTTCATTTAGCTTTGTCCTCCATGGTCACATAGCAACATTCTAGCTGACATTTGTAAATACAGTTTGCAAGTTGTTGAATTTTTTTTCTTCTGCTTTTTCAGGTGTCCTTTCTGTGCTTTTAAGGACACACACAAGAGGGCGACGACTACAAAGGTTTTTTTTTTCAAAAAAAGGAATATTAAAAAATAAAAAATGCGGAAAAATAAGGACAAATTGAAGACACAAAACGTGCAAACGGCAAATGACCGCAAATCAACAAATAAAGCAAGAAACGAGCAAATAAACAGATAGATAACGAAACGATAGGACAATGGGGAGGGAAAGGAGTACAGGGGGACAGGAGGACAGGAGGACAGGAGGACAGGAGGACAGGAGGACAATAAGGACAAGGAGACATGTGTCAGAAGGCCCTAAGGAAAGTATATAGTAGGTGCATTATATAAGCCCAGTGTTGGAGGGTTCTCCCACTCTCTCTCTTTCTCTCTCTCTGTCTATCTTCCTCAATCTATGTGCTAGATGGAAGTCGAGAAAGAAACGTGCACAAGGACAACGCAGACATCGCAAAGTGCGCACAACAACAACAACAAGAACAACAACACCCAACACCTAAAAGCACGGGGGCCAGAATAGGAAATCTGAGATACAGGACAGACTCTTGCTAACTATGCCAGGACACAAGCCAAAGGACGCGCCAGTGAGTGGTGCCAAATGCTCGGTCCACGCTCCAAGCTCCACAGTCCTTTGGTCTTTTTGGTCCCTTTGGCTCTTTTGGTCTAGGCAAAAAAAAAAAAAGAAGAAAACCCAGGCTAAAGTGAACTGAAGCCAAATGAAGCAGCGAGGACACAGAACATGGAACACAGAGAGACAGACACACACAAGGGTAGCTACTACTAGCTAAAGCCTCAGACTCAACAACTCCACTCCACCCCGCTCGACAACGTAGGGGGATGCATAGGGAGGAGGGTTGCTCGCCGGGTTGGCTGGGTTGGCTGGGTTGACTGGGTTGGCTGGGTTGTTGCTGCTGGCTCAAATACACACATACATACTACTGGGATAAGGGAGGGTTCCTCGGCCTGGCGATGAAAGGCAAGTAAAGCGCTATAAGAGCAAATATGGCTGCCAACACCCGAATCCGACACGTAAAGTGACGCGTTAGCTGCGTTGCTATGACAACCCTGGTCTCGACTCGACTCGACTCGACGCCACGCGACGCGACGCGACTCGTCTGGCGTTTCCTAGCCAGATCTGGCTTCCAACCCACGTCGAACCCTGACGAAAAATGGTCGCAAAAACTTTTTTGGCGCCGCTTTTTACTTTTCTTTTTTTTTTTTTTTTTTGGTTCTCTTTTTTTTTTTGTCCTTGTGGCACGGGGCTTACGGCTACGGTTGGGGATTTGTCGTCCGGTCGCAAATAAAGTTGCTGAACTGCCCGACAAATGGATGGGCAGACAATTCCAGGGGCGGCGGGGGCAGTGAGAGACTTTATCTATCGGTCAGCAAAGTGGATACAGGGAGGCCATCATTGGCTTGCATTTAATGAGATTTTTTTCCCTCTTTTTCCTTTCATTCTTTTTGCAATTTTCCGTTTTTTGGGTTCGCTTTTTATTTCAACTTTTTCCTTTTTTTTTTTTGTTTTTTTATGTGCTCTTCTTCTGTTGACTGTCAGGCGCATTTTTAAAGCTCAGCCAATATGACAGGTGAGTGGATATCACAGGATTTTTGGGATTCACTTTGAACTACTGCTTTGTCCGCCTGCCTTTTGAGAATCGCATAGAGAGGTTCATTGGTTTAACGTTAGAAGATACTACTAGCTTAAACTTAATTTTTGTAATACAATTGAACTTTTGTATAATGTAACGTTTCAAATGTTTTAAATATTATAATAAAAATTCAATTTTTATTTCTTTTAAATTAAGTTTACCTTGAAGCATTCTTTTCAGTCTTCTTTATTAGATAGATTGTGTATTTAAATTTTCTTTCGTTTATTATCATATTGTGATTATAAATTATATATACATATCTTTTGTACGCTCTTTAGAGCTTTAAGCCATATCCAGTTTCTGTTTATAGATTCGCAAAGAATCATAATTTTTAGTTGTTATAAATGTGCATTGAGAAAACTTCTAGAGAATCGTCTTTTAATTATTGACATTTATATGATTTTCTAATCACTTCAAAGTTATCATATCGATTTTAAGTCACGTCAATGTATTTTGATATTTATTGTTTCTTCAAATGCAGTTCAATGTATTTCGATCTTTATTTTGTCTTCAATTCCAGTTCAGGTAAAGAGTCTGTTAAATCTGACCAGTTTTTGATACAAAAAGATCTTTTGCAGTTCTAGTTGAACGTATTTCCAAGTCGCATTAGGAATAAAGTGTTTTATTTTTATGTCATAGGCAGATTTAAAAAGTTCATCTTTATATTCTGAGTATTTCAAAATAATCGTATTACAAGCACAAATGTTATTAAAGTACTCAACTGGGAGTAGAAAAGAGAATCTGATAATGAAAAGAAATGTCCCAGGATAATTATAAAATGTTTGTTGTATTCAAAAGAATCCAAAATGCTGTCATACTGGTATATATACTACATAGACAGAAAAGGGATTGGAATAGTTCAATATTTCAGGATTCCAGCTCTAAAATTGCTCAATATATCGAGCAAATTTGTTGACTATTACCAAACGCATCTACAGTAAATATTTCAAAAGCCAATTCAGTATAATAACTGAGATATCCGCCTAACAATTATAACGCAAGCGACACACAAGCCGCCAATTAACGTTAATGTAAACAATAAAAAGCCTTTTCTTGTAAATTTTTTATTATTGGCGCTTACGTTTTTTTCGGCGCTTATTTTTTTTAATTACTTCCGAGTTTATTATTCGATTGCTATGAAATTTTCAGTATACATTGAGACCCTGATGCTGTTGCATATGCCTAAATTTAGGACTCTAGTTCTCATAGTCTCTGAGATCTGGGCGCTCATACAAAAGGACAGACGAATGAACAGACGGCCAGACGGACAGACAGACGGACGGACAGACGGACAGACGGACGGACAGACAGACGGACGGACGGACGGACACACGGACGGACGGCCAGGCGGACGGACGGCCAGGCGGACGGACGGCCAGACGGACGGACAGACGGACGGACAGACGGACGGACAGACGGACGGACAGACGGACGGACAGACGGACGGACAGACGGATGTACAGACGGATGGACAGACGGATGGACAGACGGATGGACAGACGGATGGACAGACGGATGGACAGACGGATGGACAGACGGATGGACAGACGGATGGACAGACGGATGGACAGACGGATGGACAGACGGATGGACAGACGGATGGACAGAGTGATGGACAGACGGATAAACAGACGGATGGACAGACGGACGGACAGATGGACTGACAGAGGGACGGATAAACGGACAGACGGACGGACGGACGGACGGTCAGACGGACATGGTTACATCGACTCGACTATTGATATTGATCAAGAATATATTGCCTTTATGGGGTCTGCAGGACTTACTTAGACTTGTTACGCACACTTTTTTTTGACAAACTTAATAAATCCTTATACTTTATTAAAGTAAAGGGTCTAAAAATACAGACGTAACTCCACTTTCTCAATATTAAAATTTGTTTACGACCAAATAACAAACTCGTGTCTACTTTAGTCAAGAAGCTTGCATCAAAATTAAAATAACATAATATTATAATAAATATATTCGTATAATTGCTTGGAAATGATAAATGTAGGAAATGACAATAGAACAGATGATCAAGGGTTGGAAAACACTCGAGAGACACAAAGTGGTCGGCATTATCAAACACTAAAAAAGAGAGAATCGTGAAAATTGATCTTCAATTGATTCGGAGAAAGAATCTCGATGAAACCACATAGCCAAGAAACGTACTCTAAATTCATTAAAGTTAAGACTATAATAAATAATAATAAACATTTAAATATAATCTCAACACGTCGTCTATTGGATTTACGAATACCATGGGCTACATACATATGTCCATATGAATAGAGAGACTTAAGAACTTCATCGATTGGTTGTCAGTTGGCTACGCAATCATTTAATCGAACTTCCAAATTCAACTCTATGCTTTTAATTAATTCGTACTTATATAAATACTCAAATCTCAAGGGAGTTTTCTCATTAAGCGATTATTTGATTAGTTCACGACAAGTTTCGACATCGATAAATCGACTTTAACGTGAATAGAGTTATTTATTTGTGAATTGCGTATTAACTCTTAGGGAGACAATGCAATATATTATGTCATCTGATTAATGATTATATAATTTCGTTGCTATTTACAGAGATACACATAAGACACACACACACACACACAGCTGTTTTGGCTTAAATATTGAGTTAAAGTTAAAGTTTCTTGGCAAAATAATTATTATAAATATGACGTTGCTGCATATTTGGTATTAAAAATTATTTTGTTTAATTCTTTTTGATCTAAAGTTGAATACCCAAAAAAGCTGAAACTAAATTTGAAACAGAGTCTGTGATGTCGTGATGCCTTTTAGCTGTTGGCCTCTTGTTCTTAGCCAGGATAATCAGCATTGCATTTGACTTTTCTGCTTCGTTGATTTGGTTTTAATAAAGTGCAAAATGTTGCTTGCTGTGTGAGAAGTGGTGAGGGGCGGGGGCGGGGATTTAACAGGTGGGGCAACAAGGTGCAGCAAGCAGAAATCTTTTGTTTAGCGCCACTCGAGGAAATGAGCACGTCGAGGACATGAGAGCTAGGTGGGGCGAGGGGGGGGTGGTTGGGTGTAAGAAGAAGCAGACGCTGCAGCTTGTCACAAAAATATACAACATCAATGGCACACACACACACACACACACACACACACACACACACACACACAGTTGTATTTGTGGCGAGTGACTGTGACAGTTGGGAACCACAGTTCGCCATATTGGCACATGTCCTTTGAAAGGGAACACACACACACACACAGTCACACACACAGAGTCACACACACAGTCACAAGTTGTTGTTGTTATCGTTGTGCTGCAGTTGTTGTAATTATGCGGCTTGGCAAGCAAGCGACAACAAAAAGAAGAGAAATGAAAAAAAATTGTAGTCGGTATGGAAAGAAAGCAAACAACAACAACAACAATAACAAGTCGCATGTGAATGCCACACACACACACACACACACACACAGACACAGTCAAACACTCATCTACTTGACAGTTATTAAGCTAACGACGTTGAAAAGCTTTTTGTCATAAACATCGTGACAAGGCAACAACAACAACAACAGCAATAACGTCATCATCATCTACAGCATCATCATCTACTACATCATCATCAACTACATACTACATCGTAATCATCATCATAGTGTCTTTGTTTGCCCAACTGCTTGACTTCAACACAATTGGCTGTTGCGGTCTGCCTCTTCTCATCCTCATCCGCATTCTCTTCTCTCTCTCTGTCTCTGTCTTACTTATCATTCAACTACTATTACTCCTATTGCTCCTCACTTTCTGGTTTTCTTTCACGTCTCGACTTTGTGGCCATCTAATCAAAGTTTGGAGATGTTAACAACGTTTAGCAAGCTATCAATGGAAATTCAGTTTTACTCTGTTAATACACACACACACACACACACACACACACACACACACACACACACACACACACACACACACACACACACACACACACACACACACACAATCATTTGGCCAAAAAGATTTTAATTACAGCTGCGATTGCGACTCAGACAGTTTAGAAATCTTCTTTGTCATCCTTTTGGGGCAAAATGTCGAACTAATTAAGTACACATTTCATTTTAGCACTTTGTGAAAGCTAAGAACTTAGCTTTTAAACTAACAACTTTAAGCGCATCGCTGGGATTAATCTGTTGCAAATATTTGGCTTTTTATAGGAAAAGTAAAAAAGGATTCTAGCTTTTCAATGGCCAAGTTAATTGAGTACACATTCCATTCTGACACTTTGCAAATGCCTTCAATTCAGTGCAAAGCTCAAGTTTAAGCTCATTGTTCAAAAGAATTCAAAACAGTTGGGTATAGTTATGAGATTGATTTTAGATTTTCATTTAGAAATTGACTAGTTGCTAGTTGAATAGTTAAAGAAAAATCATTTCAATGGCTTAAAATATGTATTCTTTACAGTCTGCATGTATTTATATTTACAATGACTTAAATTCAGTTCAAAGCTCAAACTTAAGCTCATTGTTCAGTTGCAATGCCTGTCGATATATTTATGGACTCAAAGTTGCCATTCACATTCATTGATACTTAGTTTTTTTTGGTGAAAAGACTGTGGAATCATTAGAAAAGGAAAGCATTTTGCATTCTCTACAATTGCGTAACTGTAAATGCAGTTCAAAGCTCAACCATAAGCTGATTTTTGGCAGTAATCAATTGAGAGTTGAGTTCCATGGAAACATCGCTGTCTTTGATAACTTTTACATTAAAATTCGTTATGTTTTTTATATAAATGCGAGGAACTGAAACTTTTTACCCAAACAAATTTAATTTGAATATATAAATATTTATTTAATTTAATAAATACGATATATTTAGTCTTCTAATCTTCGAATCCTTACTAAAACTTGCCGAGCTAAATCTGCATCTAGTAAATTAAAACTGAAACTATCTGAGCTAAAACTAGAGTTTTTTTAAACTAGATCAGAAACGTTGAAAGTTAAATTTGAAATTTGTCGAGCTATAATTGAAAGTATCCAAGTCGAATTTTCAAAACTAAAACTGAAGCCTACACATATCGAATAGCAACTTCTTAAGTTGGAGCTGAAACTTGAGAATTTAATTGCTAATTTTGACTATTTCAAAAAACTCGAAACTCTTTTGTGTCTAGTCTATATTGATAAAAATAAGCCCCCAGTCTTCTTAGTTATTTCTAGCACTCCGAAGATTTCATGCCCTTGCAGAACACTGTATTACATTTATGGCAACTATATGATATAGTAGTCCGATTGTAACCAAATTGTGTCAGAATTTGAAAGACATCTCCAACCAGACAATCAGTCAGATTGGTTGAGAAATCTTAAGAAACAATCCAGATGTCATACTAATGCCTAATCTGCGTGATAAGTTAGGTATGTAAGTATGTTTAAAAAAAAATTAATTTGTCCTATAAAAGCATGATTTTCGACCGATAGTTATATGATACATATGATATAGTGATCCGTATCTGTACCAAGTTTCATCCAGATAACTCTAAAACTAAGAGACTAATTTGCATAGAAACAGACAGACGGACAGACCTATATCTTAATTTTAAACAAAGGCATTGAGAAACACACATTTTTACAAATAGAGAAAACATCTAAGACTTAAAACCACTTATTTTGTATACTCTTTGGGGTTATATTAAGTTTCTTAATAGTATATACTAACAGGCAGGAGGCGTTGCCGAGCCCATAATGTATATATATGCTGGGTCAACAACAATAGCCGAGTCGATATAGCCATGTTTGTCGGTCCGTCTGTCTGTCCGTCTGTTCGTTCGAACGAAAGGATCTCAGAGATGGTAAGAGCTAGAAGCTTGAAATTGGTCTCCCAGCACTGCTTATATTAGCAGGTAGATCAAGATAATCTTAAATTTTGGTTGTCACGTTCCTTCGCTCACAAATCATAAAAAAAGCTGATAAGAAGGGCATTTTTATAGCTATAGACTTGAGCTTTGGCATACATGATGAGTACCTTGATGTCGATGTGTCCACAAAATTTCATCACGATACCACGCCCCCTTCGCCCACAAAATAAAACTAATTACATGAGAATTACCTCGGGAGCGAGAACTTTACAGGGTATATTTTTAGCAGTGTGTGTGTTTGCTTTATGTTATTTCTTTTTATAGATTATAGCTGCCTTTTGTAATTCTTCTTTGTGCAGCATTCTTAAACGTTACGCTGACAAAACAAATCCAAATTTCTTACGATACCCAGTGTTAACTTGTATGTATTATAAAATCGATTGTCTTGCCATAGCTTAGAGATGTCATTTAACATTCTATATTTTGTTAATAACTTGTTAAATTTCTGGTATATTCCAGTTTGCCAGTTGCAGTTCGTTGCGTTCTTTTCAACAGCTTCTTTGTGCCCACGTAAATCCTGATTGCCTCATTTCCTTATTTGCAACCCATGTCACATACCTGACGGCCCTTTGGCGTTCATCGCTGTTTTTTTTTTTTTTTAATTACGCATATTGCGGCAAAGCTAAAAAATCTGAAAGCCTGAAAAATGCCTCAACAAGAACGGATCAGGATGGGAACGGAGAAGTTGTGTGGGGGCAGGGGCAGGGGCAGGAGCAGGAGCAGGGGCAGGAGTTTAGGCCCCAAGCAAAAGGTAAAGGCAAGTCTGGCTGGCACTCGAGTCGTGCAAATCCAAACGGAAATATGCGCAAATTAAGCCGTTTGTTATTTACGGAAATTATAAAACGCGTCAAGTGCGCCCAAGCTGCCGTTGCCTATTGCCACAAAATTCAACCCCATGGCGCCCAACGTGCCACATGCCACATGCCCCAAAACGCATGCGGATGCGCAACCCTTGGCAAATGGCAAATGTCGGCGCTGCGGCCTCGACAACGAAACAAATAAAAGCTGCTGTCGAGTCAAAACCTCAACCCAAAAAAAAATAGAAAGAAAAATGGCACAGTCAATGCAAGAAAATGTCATGAATGCGATTTGCTTGACAGCGACGAAGGAGGGGAAGTCGGTGGTAGTCTGCCACTTGAATGCATGTGAATGACTGCCGAGTGACTCGACGACTGGTTAGCCTGGCTAAGATGGCTGCCGGGCCAAAGCCACTCTCGCAGAGCGCGTACTTAAGCGGTAATGCAGCGCCATGCAATTTTTACAAGCTTCAATACCTAGGCAAAAGAACACCCCTAGTATGCCGCCTCCCCATCCCTATCGCTATCCAACCATTTTGCCACTCATATACCCCCCACTTGGCCCGCATCCCCCCACTCCCTCTCTAATGGCAACGATGTTGCTTGTAGTCCATTGCAAATAGGCTAAATAGGGTATTATAGTAGAGTGTAGAGGCATGTAACAGGCAGAAGAATTTCGCATCTCTATATCTGTATCTATAACATTGATCTGCATTGAAAGTCGAGTCGATTGACGATCAGCAAAATTCCGATTACACTCGTACATTTCGCAGTTTACAATAAAATTAAATAGATAGATAAATAAATAAATCAATAAATAGATAAGTAACCAGTCGGAAAGGCTATAGTCGAATTTGATTATGAGAGACCCTTCACTTATTCTTCAAAATGGAAATAAGAGTAACACTAATAGTTCCCATAACGCCCCAGCAAGCAAAGCTAGGAGCGCTCAGAACTATGTGTCTGAAAAGAGCCGAGCTTAAGAGCGTTTTCGGAGTGAACACATAATTTGGAGCTTTTTCGGAGCATGTTCAGTGTTTTCTAAGCATATTCGGAATAAAAGTAAGTAATAAGTAAGTAAAAACGGCGCTGAAAATAACGGAATGCAGATTCATGGGATAAGTAGGATGATGGACAAATTCACAAATTTATTCAGTTAGTGCAATACGCACGTGCAATTCAGACGTCTATAGTAGAATATTGAAAGGGGTTAGTGTTATATATTAGTTTAAATTCATGAATTAATGTTTAAGGTTCCATAATTTTCTAATTTTGTTAGTTTTTTTTTGGTCAAATTTATTGGTCAAATTTATCATAAAAAATTTAATATAATTTACTTTTAGTCTCTTATTTATTGCACTCTTTGCACATAAATATGCACTCCAATAAGCATCTGAAAAGAATATTCAGGAGGCGATTCAAGTGCCCAAAGATGCAACTTTTATGTGTCTTTTCAGAGGGTTTTTAATGCTTTAATTGGGAGGGATTAAGTGCGACCATTTTCATAGAAAAAAACGCTCATTTCTGGACTCATTTTTGACGGTGAATGCTCATAAAAAAGTGTCAAAAAATAGTCAGAAAACGTTCATATCGCTTGCTGGGGCGTTGTAACGTCACTATGCTCTTCTTCTTCCTTTGGCCCGACACTGAGTAATATTGAGTTTTAAATAACTTCCAAGTTTATTATACGATCGCGATGAAATTTCCAGGATACATTAGGACCCCGATGTTTGTCCTGTGTGCCAAAATTCAAGGCTCCAGTTTTAAAATTGACCATTGTATGGGATTTTAAATTTTTTTTGGAAAAACTTCCGAGATTATTATCCGATCGCGATGAAATTTTCAGGATACGTTAGGACCGTAATACCCGTTCTGTGTGCCAAAATTCAGGGCTCTAGCTTTAATATTTTTCGATTTATGGGATTTCAAAAATTTTGTTCTCGATTTACGGAGGCGGAAGGGGGCGTGTCAAAATTTTAAGATAAAATGTATCTGCTTAGCCCATAGACGAACCACCATGCCAAATTTGGTGACTCTAGCTCTTATAGTCTCTGAGATCTAGGCGCTCGTACAGACGGACGGTCAGACGGACGGTCAGACGGACGGACGGACAGACAGACGGACATGGCTTTATCGACTCGGCTATTGATGCTGATCAAGAATATATATACTTTATGGGGTCTGCCGGACTTTCTTCGACCTGTTACGTACATTTTTTTTTTGACAAACTTAATAGACTCGTTTTACTTTTTTAAAGTAAAGGGTCTAAAAATGTCGAGTCGATTGCCGATCACAAATGTCAAAACCGAATTGACATTTGGCCCCATGCAAAAGTTATAGAGTTTTCCAATAGGTTGATTTATTTTGCCTCAGCCTGTATATCTGCAAAATTTACTAAATTACTGCAATTTTAACTTATTTTCATAAGGTTTGCAGTTCATATAATCGCAATGTTTGGCATATTTTTTGATGATATAAGAAATCGATTTATTTATAAAACTATTTAACCAAATTTGATTATTTCAAGCTGTCATTTATTTAAAAAAATTAAATTATTTAAATCAAGGCTGCAAACAGGATCTATACCGAAACTTCAAGAACTGGTTCGGCTCGGGGTTTCCGGCTAATCGTGCCGGATCACGGACAAACAAAACTATCGGTCCCTCGATCTCGAACTGGAACACTTTCTTAATATAAAAGGTTCGCTTTGGAATAAAACAAAAATACTTCAATTTTATGTATTTATCTTGATTTTCAAAAATGGAATAAATAATTGTGAAATTATTATCTTCAGTTAAATATTTTATACAGTCATTTTGTAGGTTCAGAATTGTTAATTAAATAAATCAAGAAAAAATAGAAAACCATTGAGAATTTGATTGTTTTTACATAAGTTAACAAGGGTTTGAATCAATAACTTGGGCTCGAAGGCTCTTCAAACCGGTTTGCGTATCGAATCAGAATTTTGTTTAATGGTTCGAAATTTGGCTTGCTTTTTCCGATCTTAATATTTTGGAAAATTCCTCGCTTTGTTTGTATTAGTCAAATTTCATATGCATTCAATTCGAAACAAATTATATACAATTAAAACTGTCTGCATATTTTATACTTACTAGTCGTAAGGCTACAGTCAAGAGAACCCGTTTGTAACTCTGTAAGTATTCTGTAAGAATTCATACACACAAAAAACAATCACCTTATAGATTTTAGCGTCATTTTTCTCCTCTTTATCCATTAGCGCGACGCCTCGATGAATTGTTTCTCAAAATTACTGCCTAGTTTATTATTCGAAATTGATCTTAAATTCCTGATCTGAACATATCATTATGTTCTAAGTATATATTCGTGGTAGAATTGATAGAAAGAACCCTGCTTGAATTAAGTATTTGGTACCAGGTTTAACAATATCGGAGATCAACGAATTTTTCACCCCTTTTGGGACTTCTTTTCGGTGTAGCTTTAAAATTGTATTTATAATTCGTTATGGGTTTTCGATTTTCGGTAGTGGTAGGAAACGTGACAAGCTGATTACCATAAAATTTGCTTGCTCTAGCTCTCATATTTCCAGAGATCTAGGTGTTCATACAGAAGGACAGACGGGAAGACAGACGGATGGACAGACATTGCTATATCGACTCGTCTGCACACTTTTTAATCGGCAATCCTTATAAACAAAGGGTCTTTCCAATTACAGGGTCTAAAAATAATAGAAATTGGATAAAAAACATACTACAAACACGCAGAGTATCTCATAATCGTGTAGACTTAACTACCGCGTTCTTACTTGTGTTTGACTTGCATTTAGCGCAGACCCAACGACAGCGACAACGACAACGACATCGAATGATGATGTTGATGATGATGATGATGTTGCTGCCACGTCTGCTGCCTCTGTTGCTGCTGCTGCTGCTGCATGATGTTGCATGAAGAGAACAGAGTCGGCCCAGACATGCCCCATTTCATCATATTTGTTGTATCTTTGGCTTGCTGCATGCAAATGCCACGTTGATTTGATTTTGCCAATAAAGTAAGCTGTCACAGTCAGCACTTTTGTAGCCCTCCCCCTTGTCACTTGCCCCATTGCCCCGCCACCCTCTTGGGCCCACAGACTGGCATCCATTTGCTCTTATTGTGTTGCTTTTCCGTTGGCAGTTGCAACAACAACCCGGCGTTCCATTGTTGCCTCTCTGATTATGCCGCAATTTTCTAAGTGCTGCGGCCTCTGCCCCCCAAAAATGCAGGGCAAAATATTTCTGATTGAGGTCCAGTTACAACATGTTGTTGCCCAAAAAAGGAACTCTACTCCTCTTCATTCGCCCGCCCTCCCCCCCCCCCCCTCTCCGCCAATTGTTGTGCGATTTGAGTGTCACTAATTGGGCGTTGGCAGAAAGTTGAAAATAGTTTGTTTACCCGGACTGGCTAACAATAAGCAAACGGAGCTAATAGGAATTACAACAGAACGAGGCAGAGCTCATTATGTTAACTCTTTAAGCCCTTCTAACATTCTCATGCTTTAATCTCCATTGAGAAAGAGTTTGAACTGTTTTTAATTTGTATTTCAGTTATTTACAAAAAGGATTGGAAAATATGAAATAATTCAATAATGTATCTTAATAATAGCTATATACTATCGCGATTTATTGATGACAAAGCTGACATTTATGAGAAAATAATCGATTATACATATATCTATAACGTATATTTGTTTATTTTCAAAATGTAAATAAGTGATCAAAAGTGATATGGAACTAAACACAAAATATATATTTAAAATGTCTGTAAACATATGTATGTATATCTCTCATTTATAATTAGTTTTATAGATCTAGAAAATATAAAATAATTCAATAATAATATGAAATAATTAAAAATATAGCTCTATTTTTTTCGCGATTTATAGCTGACAAAGCTGACATTTATGAGAAAATAATCGATTATATATCTTTAACGTATATTTATTTATTATCAAAATGTAAATAAGAGATAAAAAGTTATATAGATTTTTAAAATATGGAACCAAACACAAAATATATATTTAAAATATCTGTAAACATAGTATGTATGTATATCTCTCATTTATAATTAGTTATATAGATTTGAAAAATAAAGAACTGTAGTTAGATTGAATTGTAGATGCGAGATTTAAGAACTCATAAATAGGAAATGTGGCACCTTTAATATAAAAGATGTAATGTTTTATGTCATATACGTCAGATTCAGTCAGAACCAGAACTAAGTAGAGTGCATTATCTTCTAAAGTATATTGTCTATAGCTCAAGCTCTTTTTTGTGAAACTCAGATAGTTTCTTAAAGGAAATTGTCGCTTGTTTGTTTGTTTAGCGGCTGCCTACTTTGAAAATTGGATTATCATTTATTCATATTTATAGATCATAGACTATAGATTTATAAGAATTACAAAACATCGAACAAACTACTAAAATAGCTAAAATCAGTCGGAAAGGCTACAGTCGAAGTCGACTATGAGAGACCCTTTACTTATTCTTCAAAATGGAAATAAGAGTAACACTAATAGTTCCCATAACGCGTTGTAACGTCAATATGCTCTTCTTCTTCCTTTGGTCCGACACTGAGTAATATTGAGTTGTGAATAACTTCCAATCACGATGAAATTTCCAGGATACATAAGGACCCCAATGGCTGTCCTGTGTGCCAAAATTCAATACTCCAGTTTTAAAATTGACCATTATATGATATTTTAAGTTTTTTTGAATAACTTCCGAGATTATTATCCGATCGTGATGAAATTTTCAGGATACGTTGGGACCCCGATACTCGTCAGAACTCTAGCTTTAATATTTTTCGTTTTATGGGATTTCAAAAATTTTGTTTTCGACTTACGTAGGCGGAAGGGGGCGTGTCAAAATTTTAAGATAAAATTGATCTGCTTAGCCCATAGACGAACCAACATAGTAAATTTGGTGACTCTAGCTCTTATAGTCTCTGAGATCTAGGCGCTCATACAGACAGACGGACGGACAGACGGACATGGCTATATCGACTCGGCTGTTCATGCTGATCAAGAATATATATACTTTATGGGGTCTGCCGAACTTCCTTCGACCTGTTACGCACATTTTGACAAACTTAATTGACCCTTTTTACTGTTTTTTTTTAAAGTAAAGGGTCTAATAAATTAATTACAGCTTTTTAATAAGAAATCATTCGAAAGAACGAATAAATTGTTCATATTTTAAAGTAAATAACAATCTGTAAGCTGTAGTTTCTTAACTTTTCGAGTTGTTAAATAAGTTAGCTATTAAAATTATTAAAGTACTCTTGAATTATTTCAACATTTCGTAGAAAAACAATAATTGCATATAAGACCGAATAATTTACAATCATTTATTGGCTTTTCTTTCTGAATCTCTAAAAACGTTTAAAATATTCAAATGAGCTAGAATAACTATTGTTAGTAAAAAACTAAGAAATGCGATGAGCTTTAACAGTTTTAAGTAGTAGAAGTAAGCTAACAAAATATTTCAAATGATTTAAATGATTCGAATGTTTAGAATGTTTTGAATGTTTTGAATGTTTCGAATGATTTGCATATTTCTCAATGCTTGCAACTTGCGATTTACATTATTGCAGCTGTAGTGCACTGGAATAATCCAAGAATTCAGTTAATTTGATGGTCAATTAATGCAGTGATGCCCCCAAGGTTATGGGATGGACGGGTTGATGAGAGAAAGGCGAAAGGTGGGGGTGGGGGTGGGGCCCATTGAGTCAGCAACAAAATTGTTGCCTCAATTATCAACGCAAGCATTCACTTGAATTAACCGCAGACACACAACAGTTATGTTCTCAGTGTGTGCGTGTGTGTGTGTGTAAGTGTGTGTGTGTAAGTGTGTATATTAATTGGCGTCCTGCCACCCAAAAGCCAGGACAAAACGCATTTTAGAGTTGCGATGCTAACAAATTGCGGCAGGAAATGCGCTCAAATATTCATGAGGCACTTTTAAAATTTGTCTTAAGCACCGGAAATACAAATACAAACACACAAACACACTCAAGTATGTGTGTGTGTGCGTGTGTGTGTGTGTGTGTGCATATATAAGTTGTGGATGCTTTGGCGTCAAAGCTGTCCGAAATTCGCCATACAATATGCATGAAAGTACAGTCAACACTCGCACACACACACACATTGTTAATACACTTTCAACTGTACATTTGGGATCTAATCAAAGTCGGCAATGGCAACGCCCTTTCCCTTGCCCTTGCCCTTGCCCTTGCCCCACCCCCTCTCTCGTCTCGACCTGTTGGACATCTTTTACAATTTCCTTGCCGCCGCCTGTCACTTGCCATGTGCGACAAATCCTGATCCTGTCGTGACGTCCCGCAGGACTTATCGTTCGGCTTTGCGTTGTGTAAATGTAAATTAAACGTCTCATTTCCGTTGATGGCGCAAAACGCCGCCCCACAGCAACCAACAGGCAACAACCACGCACCATGCACCACACCACACACCACCTTTAGCCACCGCACCGCCAAGAATACACCACCAGAAATACGATTGGAAGCGTTGTCCGGGCCCGCAAAAACAACCACCAAAAATATTGTTGAGCACCACGAGAAAATGCTGAACACGGCCGTGTCAACCATTCGTCAAGTCGAGAGTTGAGTCCCTCAGCAACTTTGATATCCTTGCTGGCAGTTGTTGTCCTTCCGCTTGTTGTTGCTCTTGTTGCTGTTGTTGTTGTTGTTGTTGTCGTTGTGTTGGTTCGTTTCATCATCTTATTGTTGGTATATTATACATACATACATACATATAAATCTATATGTATGTGCGTGTTGTCGTCACCCAAGCGTTGCCCAGGCAAAGTACGACGTCTGAATCTCTGTTCCCTGCTCCCTTACCGCTCCCCGCTCCCCGCTCCCCGCTCACTCTCGCTCTCTTTTCCATTGCCCATCTCTGTCGTGCTCGGCGACCGCCTACGGATGTTAGTTATTAAATTGAAGAATTTGCGCCCCGTCTTCATGCTATATACATATACACATACATATATACATATATATATATATATGTATATGAATACATGTATGTATGTGTGTGTGTGTGTGTTTGTGGGTGTGTGTTGAGTGCTGCTTGCATCACTCTGCGTGAATTTTTGCTCTCTAATTAGAACGCCTTTCATATTTGCGCTACATAAACACACACATACATATAAGAGTATCTAAGGGTGTGTGTGTGTGTGTGTGTGTGTGTGTGTGTATAGGCCTGCCTCGTTGCTTGGACAACTCTTGAGCAACTATTGTATCAACAAATTGAATACTCTGATTGAATATACTATCTTATAACATATCTGTTTTTTTTTTTATTTTTGGGGGTTAAACTAAAGCAGTGAATAGGGAAGTAGGAAAAGCAATGGGAAAGGGACAGTGCAATATTCAGTAGATATTGTGGACTTATAGTTAGTAACAGACACTGTACTTATATTATGTTAGCAAACTAACTTATAGATAAATACGGAATATTGGACATTTTATAAGTATCATATTTGTTGAGTTTATGCTTTCTGTATTTTTGTAGATAGTTTAGAAATAAAGGGCAGACAATTGTTCATTTACACACTTTAAATGCCTTACATTAATTGTTTAAATTTATATGAAATATTTTAATTACTACACTTACAGTTTATACGGAATTCTTAGTATGTATTTAAAATTAATGAAAGCATTTTGTAAATGAAGCAAATTAAATTAAATTTGTCGTAACATTAGATGCAAACTGCTTAGCATTTTAGTGTAAATTAATGAAGAAAATGGAATATCAATAATACTAACAATTGTTACAATTTGGAGAAATATTAGATTACGTTTAGTGTAAATGAAAAAGGGAAAACCAAAGTGCAAGTAATTTCTGTAATGAAATATATATGGTTACATTAAAGCAAGTTATTAATTTTGTACAATTATTTCAGGACTTTCATTAAATAATTACATATAATCCCTTAAATATACATTAAGTTGGCTAAATACTAGATCAGCTTGATATTAAATATAGACGACTTTTCTTACAGAGAAATAACTATTGTACCAAAATAGGTAAGCATATTTAAAAATCAAATTTAAGTTATTAATTAATTTATAATCATATTCTTAACAGTTTAAATGTTAAGTATTGTATTTGTCTTCAATCCACAGTATTGTAATAACCACGTTTGAATTGAGTCAGTTAAAACCCCTACGTCGTTTAAACTGGAATCCCAACCTACGTTTACCATCGTACTTCAGTAGATTTCTTCTTCTGAATCTTCTGTCTTTAATCGAACGTAGAAAAGTCTTTCTTCATAAATTGATTATTGGCAAGATTGATTAATTTCTCCCCTCTCTCTCTCCCCTCTATAGAATACTCCCTTTTCCATTCGACAAATCCTTACACATACCAATACGAATACTTAAATATTACTATTAATCTATTAACTTATACTCTTGCTCTTAATTATATCTATTTTTACACTTATAGCTACTTTTATACTTGTATTAATACTAATTTGTTTTATAATACTAACCCTTACACCTACGGCAATACTTATATTAATAGCTATACTCATCCTAGCAATAATACTAATATATATATATATATATATATATATATATATATATATATATATATATTTATACAAATTTTAATTGTCATACTAATACTTATTGATTTGATTGGGTTTTTCTGGGGTTTTTCCCAATCCTAGCAAGAAATGTTGCATCACTTAAATTCATGATTCATGATTCCCCCAGACCTTAAAAACATTCTAAATTTTCTTACATTCAGATTTTATTTAAAATAATACTTAATTAGAATTATAATTTTAATTGTAAATTTAAAGTCTTATATTCTAATGTTATTTTGAATATCTTTCAATACTTTATTGTCGACTCATAAATAAATAAATAAAATTCATATACAGCCAAAAGCTATTGCCAATATAATAGAATATACATCATTTTTAGACCATTTACTTTAAAAAAGTAAAAAGGGTCTATTAAGTTTGTCAAAATGTGCGTAACTGGTCGAAGGAAGTCCGGCAGACCCCATAAAGTATATATATTCTAGATCAGCATGAACAGCTAAGTTGATATAGCCATGTCCGTCTGTCCGTCTGTCTGTATGAGCGCCTAGATCTCAGAGACTATAAGAGCTAGAGTCACCAAATTTGGTATGGCGGTTCGTCTATGGGTTAAGGAGATCAATTTTATGTTAAAATTTTGACACGCCCCCTTCCGTCTCCGTAAATCGAAAACAAAATTTTGGAAATCCCATAAAACGAAAAATATTAAAGCTAGTGTCCTGAATAGGCACATAGGACGGGTATTAGGGTCCCAACGTATCCTGAAAATTTCATCGCGATCGTATAATAATCTCTGAAGTTATTCAAAAATAACTTTAAATCCCATATAATGGTCAATTTTAAAACTGGAGCCTTGAATTTTGGCACACAGGACTAGCATCGGTGTCCTAATGTATCCTGAAAATTTCAACACGATCGGATAATAATCTCGGAAGTTATTCACAACTCAATTTTACTCAGTGTCGGACCAAAGGAAGAAGAAGAGCACATTGACCTTGTAACGCATTATGGGAACTGTTAGTGTTACTCCTATTTGCTTTTTGAAGAATAAGTAAAGGGTCTCTCATAGTCGACTTCGACTGTAGCTTTTCCGACTGGTTTGGTTTCGTCTTTGAGTTTTTGGACTTCTCGAGTTGGTATCGGTCGGTTCAGCTGTGATGCGATAGATTGCACTTTGGGCCCGACATTCGGTGGCAAATTCACGCTTCGCTGTACATGCTTTCTCTCTCTCTCTCTCTCTCTCTCTGTTTCTGTCGCTTTCTCTGTCTTTCGCTCTCTTTATCTGTTCACCTTGCTACTTTTTTTTTTACCCATTGTCTTACAGTCGTTTCTTTCATTTGGCTCTGCATCCACTTTTAAAATGGCGGCATTTTTGCATTACAAGAGGAGAAAAAATCTTTTCCACAAACAGCAAAAACAAAAGCAGTCAACAATGTGCAGACCCACATCCCCAATCTCCAGCCCCGAAACCCAAAGCTCCTCAAACCAGCCCCATCCGCACCCTTACCCTCTGTCACATTCACATCCCCAACGAATGAGCTTTGACAAACGCCCCAAAAAACAGATTTTTTAATACACTACCCAAGGGGGGGAATTGCGGTTTTGATAGGTAAATTCGCTGACTGTACTCTAATATTTTTAGCTTTATTTGAAATAGGCTGACCAAATGGTAATATGTTGTAATAAGAATGACTGAAGATGGTAGAAAATATTGTAGTAGGCAGTAACAAAGTTAAATAAAACGTTATACGATATAAGAAGGAATAAGTCGTATACCTAATGAAATAGTAAAAATTAGTTTTACATAAACTTCTTAATGTCTCTTTTAAAGATTGTGTAATTTTTAAATATTTAACAAGTGAAACTGAATCACTTCATAATTTATACGAAAATGATCTAAATATTCCCATAAAAAACATTGTTATTTCTTATTCAAACTAGATCTAAACTCTAGACAAAATTTCTATGACAATTTTAAATACGATCTCTGAGATTAGATTATCTAAATATATATTTTATTTTTCTGCAAGGGTATCAGATTTTCATCACCCAAAAAATATTATAACATTCAACTTTTTCTTGCTTTCTTTTGTTTTTATTTCGGTGTGCGCCAGAAACAGCAGAATGAAAACGACAGAAAGGAAAGTAAGTGAAGTGCTAGGCGCGGGCGAATGAAACGACAGCAAAAAGACAAGAGAAATATATAGGGGAATTGGGGGTGTGGGATGAGCCAAGAGCTGCGACACTGGCAGTTAATTAAAATCGCTCACTTGTCCTGGAAAAAAGCAAGAAACAAAAAAAAAAATGGAAAAATTGAAAAAGCAACCGTGAGTCCCAACGAAATATCTTGAGAAATGACAAATGTTCCTTGTAATTTGTATAGTATGTGCAGCCGCCTTTGGGCAGACTCTTTACAAACATATGTTGTTGGTTGGATGCAATCCCAATTGAAGAGACAGCCGAGTGACAACTCCGAGTGAAATCTGTAGATTTTCCACATGAAAATATTGTAAAGATTTTCACATAATCAAAAGGTTTTACTTTACTCGCTGAAGTAATGCTCTCCCCCCCATTGTAGTCTACAGTTTATCAACATCTTTGTTCTTTACTACTTTACTCTTTGTTTATCACTCGCTTGAGAATACTTAGAAATAAGTTCTAGCAAATGTATTGCGATAGAAACTACCATTTAGCCAGAATCACTCGTTACTCGCTACTCGTTACTAGTTGCTTACATTTCAATCGCTACCTAGAAGTACCTAAAGATAAAGCTATCTATATTTAGTTTCCGTTTAAGCAACATCCTTAATCGTTGCTTAGCATGCGCTGCTCGTTAGTTAACACTCGCTACTCGTTACTAGCTACATTTCGTGACTACAAATCGCTCGATACTTAAGAATATTTGACATTAGAGCTTTCTAAGTGGTATTTTCACTTAGCCAATACCGCTCGTTACAACGGTATGTACAAACAAAAATAAAGTCTAGCTAATGTATTGCATATATGCTGCTTGTCATTCACTACGTAGTAATAATCACTCGCTACTCGTTACTAGTTGCTTACATATGATTCGTCACTTAGCAATAACTAATGCTAAAGCTTTCTAAATATTATCTCTGCTTGAGAAACAACTTCAATCGCTGTTAAACTTTCGCTACTCGTTAGTTAACACTTACACTTAACGCTTGCTACTCGTTACTACCTATGTACATATCAATCACTTGAAAACTCTCGATACTTGAGAACACTTGACATTAAAGCTTTCTATATATGCTATATTATCTAACCTAACCAATATCTTATCCCTTGCTCATTGCTCGTTACGTTATTCGTTATTTCCACTCGTTACTTGTATGCTAAATGGCTTAATTATCGTTTTGTTAAACAATCACACTGCATTTTTCTCGCAATCAGTGCAAATTATGAGCTCATTAACGCGTTTCAAGTTTCCAATCTCTTCAGCATCAAAACAATGCCAAAAACGAGAAAAAAATGGGAAAATACAGAAAAAAAAACAAAAAAAAAAAAAAGAAAAAGTATAAAAACTGCAAAATGCAAAGCCCTTGGAAAAGCGGTAAATGGCGTTCCGTCAATGACTCTGTCGACTAATTAACAGCATAAATTATGCTCAAGTGTATTACAGCAACACCAAACATGGGCACAGAACGAGTACCCGAACAAGGACTGCGAGTACTCGAAACGAATCCGGATGCGAAATATTGCATTGGGCATACGTACATATGTGCAATTTCAGAACATTTTCGCGTCGACGAATCGAGTTGAGAGAGTAACATAAATCGACACTTGAGTGTGTGCACAACAAGGGGGTGGCAATCCCACAGCTAAGGGTCGAGAGTGGGTCGTGCTGTGGAGTGGCAGACAATTTGGTGGTTGGGTGGGTGATGATGATGATCTGGGCTCAGTTTCAGTACGATATCCATTTCATTAAAAGTCAAAAGGCTGCCCTGAATGCGGGCCGTACAATTGTGAGAGATGGGGGTTCTCTACACGTGTCACGCTGACGCTTTTTTGTTGTTGCGGCGGCGACGGCGACGGTGACGGCAGTATCTGGGACTGGGATCAGGGTTGCCAGCATTTGGCATAATGGCGGCGGCTACGCTGGCACTTCACTTTAGCGTTTTGTTGTCGCTGCTTCTGTTTTTATTAATATATAATTTCAGAATTTCAACCCTGAAAGCTCAACATGAAGACACAAACAACCCTATGTACAGTACCACTGTTGATGGCGATGGTGATGAAGATGTGGACGAGGACGCGACTGTGGACGATGGCGATGGCGACACAACGAACGTGTTATTTACCAAACACTCGACTCTGGCACATAACACATAACAGGACGACAACGACGAGTTCTCTGTCATCACCCTCTACTGTCCCCGTTCCCGTTCCCGTTCCCGTCCCCGTGCCCGTCACAGCTTTTTTGCTCTGTTCCCATTTCCGTCTGCAATCTGCAGGCCATACAGTTGTTATACAGACTTGGGAGCGTGTGTATTGAGTGCCTGGCAGGCCTGGTTCAACTGTCCCCAGTCCCACTGTCAGTCAGTCAGTCAGTCAGTCAGTCTGAACGACTGTCAGTTGGTCACACTGTCAGTTGCTTCAACACGCGCTGTGGCGTCCAATTGCCACAGGCAGATATTGCAGCAAAATGCTGGGCAACTAAAACTACAGCGTTGATTAAACCAGGAATCGCAAATAAAAGTTAGGAGTTTAAAATCAAACCTTGAAAAAAAAATATGCGTATAAATGAAAATATCTTACGTACAGAATTTTTGGCAACAGGATAATCTTATATTTTCGATTTGTATTAAAAAATGTATTAAATTAATTAACTCTTGTATTTAACTTAAATATTTTGAATTATAAAAAGGTTTATGAAATAATAAATCTGAATAATTACTCTTATATTTCATTATGATAAAATTGCATATTAAAAATTTAAGTAAAAATATTTAAAATTTAAGTAATTATTCCAAAGTTACTACTAAACGATTTTTACTATTTTTTTAGACCCTTTACTTTAAAAAAGTACTTATAAGGGTCTATTAAGTTTGTCAAAAAGAAAGTGTGCGTAACAGGTCGAAGGAAGTCTGGCAGACCCCATAAAGTGTAAATATTCTTGATCAGCATCAACAGCCGAGTCATGTCCGTCATGTCCGTCTGTCCGTATAAACGTCT
The DNA here is from genome assembly GCA_958299025.2 of Drosophila histrio. Classification (NCBI taxonomy): domain Eukaryota; kingdom Metazoa; phylum Arthropoda; class Insecta; order Diptera; family Drosophilidae; genus Drosophila; species Drosophila histrio. Next base: position 41,847,995 of record OY282582.1, read on the forward strand.
AGATCTCAGAGACTATAAGAGCTAGAGTCACCAAATTTGGTATGGTGGTTCGTCTATGTGCTAAGCAGATCAAGTTTATCTTAAAATTTTGACACACCCCCTCCCGCCCCCAAAAATCGAAACAAAATATTTAAAATTCCATAAAACCAAAAATATTAAAGCTAGAATCCTGAATTTTGGCACACAGTGTCCCAATGTATCCTCAAAATTTCATTGCGATCGTATAATAATTATAATTTCGAATTCGGTTCAATTTAAGTGTTATAAAATGTTGTTTTTTTAACTTATACAGCATCAACTTATTATAAACACACTCATTTATATATGCTATTTAAAATATGGTTAAAACCGCTAAACAGTGTGGATAAACGTATATTTCTTAACACTGTCAGTTAGCTTTTAGTGACTGTGTCTCCAAGGCTTGCCAGTGTTGTATAAGTGCAGTTAAACAATGTGACAGTGTTGTTTCTTGTCATTTTAGTAGTTCTGTCAGCTTTTGCCACACTGTTTGTGTGTGCAGCTTGAATGCAATTAAGTGACCTCCGATCAATTGTATTTATTTAGCATTTTTCCATTTCACTCTTTTCCTATGTCGAAAGCAATTATTTATTCTGTTTAAATAGAGCACTTTTCGCAAAATCATTTCATATATTGGTCTTATGTACAATTTCTACGACTAAAATATTTAGTATTATCTCTCTCTCTTTCTCTCTCTATGTGCAGTCTGAAAAAATAATTATTCGTTGAACGTAAAAATGCCGAATGATTTTTCTTGACTTTATTAAATTAGTGAGCGTAGGGGGCGGGATATCGTTATGAAATTTTCTGGACACATCGACCCCAAGATACTCATCATGTCTAGAAAATCTCTAGTCACTAGCTGGAAAATTGCTTATATTATGAGGTTTTTTTTTTGATATGTGAAATTAAAGATAAACTTGATCTGCCTGCAAATATTACCAGTGTTTAGAGACCAAGTTAAAGTTTCTAGCTCTTACCATCTCTGAGATCCTTTTAGGCAGACGACAAAGCTGCGAAGCTTTTTTATTATTTGATTAAGGAGGATAGAGTGTAAAGCAAGCTGGATAATAAATCAAATCTGATGATTCTGAATTCACGACAAGCGAGGATTAAACTTAGTAAAAGCTGCTTTAATAAATAACCGCATACTAGTTGAAATAATGCATTATATACAATATTTTTTAGTATGTTATATCACTTTATACCACTCTACTTGAAATTTCAGTTTCAACTTTTATGATCTAATTTAAGACGGTTTGAGATACAATTTGAGATTGTATTTGAATTGTATTGTATTGAATTTTAAAGCTAGGCGAAGTCCTTGACTTGAATCCCTCTTTCATTTCGTTTTCCAACACTTATTACTGCTATTGCTAAAACATTCCACTTTTGTCTTAAGACCTACTTAAGCTTTTATTTTAAGACTTTAATAATAATTTGATTTTACGATTAAATGGATTTATTTTTTTGATTCTTTCACAAGTTATATTTCCATTTTCCAACACTTTTTTTATGCTTTTGCTGACATTTACTCTAACTTTAAACAATATACGAATAGTACGAGTGCCTGAATAATTTACACTCTATTTACACTATATTTTCATAGACGTTTTCTTCATTTCCAACTCTAACTTTCAATACACATTGCCCCACTGT
>OY282582.1:41854671-41879671 GCA_958299025.2 Drosophila histrio
GAAAAGTGTTTACTTCCTTGAGGCTCATTCAGGACATCCGTTGTTGTTGTCGCCGCTTCAAAAGCTGTACACAGGATGCTCGATGCTCGATGCTCGATGCTGAACATGGTCTGTCCATCTGTCTCTCTGTCTGCCTGTTGTCGCAGCCTACTTCAGGGTTGTTGATGCCTTGCTGTGGCCAGGATAGAGGCAGAAAGGCGGGCAAAGGGAGAGGACAGTCTAACATTGACTGTCGTTCGTCGGCACAAACTATGGCCAGCTTAGCGCTTTTTATTGTACGCTTTATTGATAAAAGTGCCCGCCCTGCAGAACTTCGGTATATCGATTTCAAGTGGACGAAACGCCCGTTCATCGTTCATCGTTCATCCTTGTTGTTTATCCTTGCTGCAGCTTGTCCTGCAGCTCGTCATCGTCATCATTATCCTCGAATGTTTTCATTATTTTTCCACTTGGCTCAACTCCTTGTCTGTTCAAATGCCGTCAATGGACGACGACATGTTTATAATGCGCGTCGAGAGTCGCCCCCGAGTCGAGTTGAAAGTCGAGAGTTGTGCTGCGAGTGGTGAGTGGAGAGTGGAGAGGGGAGAGGGGAGAGGGGTGAGTTGAATTGTAGGGTGGTGCAGTGTGCTTTGGTGGTTGCTTTGCTGTAGCACCATTTTGATCTAACTCCTGGGAATTAGCTCAAGCTGATTCATTTGATGAAATGCTTGTAATCGCGCCATATATCCATGACACATAAGTCGATGTATACAAAAGTAAAGGGAGAATATGCTGCATGTGGCAGCATTTGATTAAAAGCGCTGCAAAATTAATTTCAACGCTAGCGTGTGTCTGTGTGTGTGTGTGTGTTGAGGGAGTGTGTTTTTTTTTTTTTTTTGGGGGGTGTGAGAGTTTGAAATTGTCGCAGCACTCGTAAAACTACTTGAGCGCTAAACGTCGTCCTTTGTATCCCCCTTTGTCTCAGCAGGGGTGAATTAATTAGGGCGGCTCCCTCGTTCTACGCAGGGTGAATGCCATCCCCCACATTTCGCCCCTTGTTCGAAGTTGACAAGATGACCGCCATTTTGGCATTTGTTTGGCTTGTTTGGCTTGTTTGGCTTGTTTTGTTGCCTGTAATGTCCTGGGCCAGCATTCTTTCTATTGCCTTTCATTGAAGTGGGGCAGCTAGTAGCTCTCGAGCTAGCGTCCAACGTAATTAAAAATGCTTTGCATACAAAGAGAATTCCCCTTACTTCCTCCAGAAGACTTTAGCTCCAGGTTCCGCTCCCGTTTTCCGTTTCCCGCTTCAGTTGCCATTCATTTTGCCGCTTGTCGTCCTTATTGAACTGTGGCGCACTTCGAGAATTTGTGAATTTTTAATTAAGGGGCAGCGCACCACCAACCACAGTGTGGTTTGTCGCCCAGCACTTGACGGACAATTCTGTATATTTTCAACCAGTTCTTTTCTGCCAATTTCCCATTTTGGAGTCCTTTTGCTGGGGACATTGTCGCGCACATTTGATTTCTTCTTTCATATTTTTCTTCTTTTTTTTTTTATTTTTTACCACACTCACACACACACTCACACTCACTCCATGAATGGTGAATGGTCTCAGCGTTTCTCCCGGCTCGGGGTCTCTTCTCATTAGCCGTTAGCCCCCGAGGGGTTTGTGTTGGGGCTTTTGGGGGCGGGGTAGGGTGTGGAAAGGGGGTGGTGCTTATAATTTCAATTCGAGTGGCACTTGACGGTGCAAGCTCCGACGACGACGGCGCCCGCTACATTTATTTACAACATGGCTGCCACTCAATGAAATGCAGGCTGCCACGCCTCCAGCACTAACTGCGCCTACTACCCCGCCACAACCAACCCCCCTCCCCCCACATCCTTCACGTGTTATTCATCTCGGTTCGGTTCGGGCTTCATTTATGCCAATTTTTCAAACTAATTGGTCCTGTTGACATCTTTTTTTTCCCTGTTGAAGTTTGCTACCGGATCAGAAGCAGCGCCAACCCCCAACCACCACCCCCACCCCCAACACCGACCCCTCATCAGCCACCAGCCATGCGACGACTCGACAAGGACATTTGCATAGTGAGTTTTTTGCCAGCAGATTTCATATTGATGGCAAGTCCTTCTCGGCCCCTCCTGTCGGCCACCCACGCCGTGGGCGTCGGGCTCGATGGCTCCACTAAAAGCACTCAGCAATGAAATTAGTGCACGCTGCTGCACTCGGGCTTTTTGTGCATCCGCAAGCCCCTACAACAGCGTCAACTACCCCCAACCCCCCCCCCCCCCACCCCTTCAAACAGTGGCGTCCTGCAAAGGGGCGGCCCAAGTGCGTGAAGGTGACGAGGTGCAGAGGGAATTGGCAAGACTTCTAATTGCCTAGATCTGCATATTTTGCGATATTCGTAAGGCTTATGGAATTGGAGGAGATCCTTGTAGAGTTTCGATAGGATTTAGTTATATTCTTGACACTTAGTCCTTTTTTTGTCAATACCGAGTTAAGGTCTCTGTTAAGTAACTGATATATATTACGATGTAAAATATATAAAAATAATTAATGTCAACAGCACTATAAGAAAAAACAAGCGGAACAGTCGGGACCCCGACCGTAATATATCCTGTGGGTTTACAGGAACCCGCTCAAATTCACTCCAGATGAAATTCTCTAGTAATTCGTTTTTTTTTTAATTTTGTGGTCGAAGGGGGCGTGGCATCGTGATAAAATATACTGGACACATCGACCCCAAAATTCTCATCATGTGTGCCAAATCTCAAGTCTCTAGCTACAAAACTGCTTTTGTTATGAGGTTTTTGAGCTAGAAAACTGCTTGCTTTATGAGCTTTTAGCTAATTTGTCGGTGAAGGGGGCGTGGCATCGCGATACAATTTTGTGGACACATTGATTTTATCATGTTATCATGTGTGCTAAATGCGAAGTCTTCAGCTGTAATATTGCTCTTGTTATGAGGGTTTTGAGCTACAAAACTGCTTGCTTTATGAGCTTTTACTTAATTTGTGGACAAAGAGGGCGTGGCATCCAAAAAAAAAAGATAAACTTGATCTGCCTGCAAAAATTTCCAGTGCTGGGACACCAAGTTCAAGCTTCTAGCTTTTACCATCTCTGAGATCCTTTCGTTCATACGGACGGACGGACAGACCGACGGAAAGACGGACTGACGGACATGGCTATATCGACTCGGCTATTGATGCTGATCAAGAACTGATCAAGTCGGCCATGCTTCCTTCTGCCCGTTACATACTTTTAACAAACTTAATATACCCCCACAGGGTATAAAAAGAGAACTAATTCATATACATATATATCTACACATGTTTCTTATAGATATCTTTGAATTGCCTGGCTTTAAAAATGTTGCTTATATTGTTGTTATTATATCTCAACATTTCGCTGGTTTAAAATAAAGGCACATAGTCTGCTTAGCGGACATTCATTTAGGTGTCAATTCGATAAGAAAGTTCACAATTTAAGGTCTATAAAATTCATTTAGCGTTAACTGAACCAAACGGAATATTATATGTAATTTATAAGCTTTGTCTTGTAGCGCTGGGAAGCTAAATAAATACATAAATCAAATAAAATATTTAACTCATTTTACTGCTAACTTCTTATGTCCAATGTAAGCAGTTAATCGGATGTATGACAAAAATAAATCTATCTGTTATTCAAAGGGTTATGAATATAAATAATAATGGGAATAGGAATAGACCTAGTACTAATAGAAATATAAATAGGAAGAAGTCGATCTATTAGTGGAACAATTAGAATATTTGAAGTTTGGGGAATATATAATAAATTATCAATTGTTTAATTTCTTAGAGAATTATGGATTTTCTGAGATTTTACAGCATTTTATCATTTTATTAAAAGTATAGATTTGTTGGGAATTGTATATGCAATGATAGTACATAATACATATAAATATTAGCTACACTTTTATTTAGTGGAAAACGATATAAAAAGCACTTGGAATTATGAGTATTATCGGGAAACAAATGGATAACAATTAGAGATATATGGAACTCTTGATAAAGCTGCTTCTCTATCAAATATTTCGTATATTTATTTACTTACTTAAATTGGTTTTAAATAAACCCTATAAAAAATAATTAAAAATATAAATATATTTCTTTAACATTATGAATATGCAATTTTATGTTTACATTGTATATGTTCGCTGTTAACTTAACAATTCTTTGTCTTAACTTATGTATAATTTGGCCTACGCCACTGTCTGACTTGTCCTCTGTTCTGTGTTATTTTTTGCCTCTTGCGACTCTTATTTTTTGTTCATGGCATTTGAGCTAATAAATGCCATAAATGCAATAAATGTAAAAGTTGCAACATAAATGCCAGTGAGAAGGCATTGCCAGTATAAAGGCAAGGGGCGTGGCATGCTAGGATAGAGGAGGAGATAGGAGGTGCCTATTTGAAGGGGATTCACAAAAAACTGCTAATTGTGAGGCGTTCCTGACACACATGCAATTTAAGTAGCTTATGCCTCATTTTGATATAGCTAATGAACTGAAATGCATTTGTAGATACTACAGAGAGCAATATAGATGGTACTAACTGTATATTTTGTATAGTTCGAAATATGCTAGTATTTAGTTATGGCTAAATCATAAATCTAGTGTCTGCCCTGCGGCAATGTTCAAAACTATGAAAATGTTTCACAATGCGCAAATGTCAATAACATTGTTTAAAAGTGCTAGTGTGTGTGTGTGTGTGTGTGTGTGTGTGTGTGTGTGTGTGTGTGTGTGTGTGTGGCAGGTATAGGTGGCAGGCTCATGGTCCGTTGCCCAATCAATTTTTGATGGACGTGCGAAAATTTATGGTGAAAAATATTTGACTATGCACAATGAACTCCGGCGAGTTGGGAAAATCATTGGATTTCTGAGCCAGGGTCGGATAAATACAAAAACAAAAAACAACAAAAACAAAAAACAACGCCTTTCGACCATGTCCACCAATGCGGCTAGCCGAAAATACCCTTCTACACCTTCTTACACCCCTAACCGGGGTGCAGCTAAAGGGGGAGAAGAAACGAGAAAAGGGGGCCTTTGAGTTTGGTGCTATACAAAATATTTATATGCACATGAACAGCAACAACAATTGAACACAATAAAGTTATTGTTGTATTGTAGTTATTTCTTTTCATTTGTTGCGTATTTATGACGCTAGGGGGCGCTGCTGTTGCCGCTTGCTACCTGAACCAATTAAAAACGAGGGGCGTCTTCTATTGGTAGCAACAGTAAATGAATAGATATTCCAAATGGCTAAGATATTAGAGAGTACAACTGAAGCTTCTACATTATTACAAATTAGTTAAACATAGAGAAAAACTGTTAAATTCAAAGAGTTTTAAAAATAAGCATTATGTAGTTAAAAAAAAATATTTTTATTTTTTTTGCATAGTTATTAAAGCAACTATTTGTATAGTTCATATAAGTAAAATATTCTAAAGTTGCTCCGAATAATTATTTATTTAGTATATAGCAATCAAAGAGCTTTGAAAACGCATTAAATCCTTTTTTTGCAAGTATTTATTTTTGTCAATCAGATTTTTGAGTGTTCAAGTGACAAACTCTATTAGCTATTTTTCTTTTGCTTAAAGCAATTTTATTTTTAGATTGTTTTTAATATAAATTAATAGAATATTTCATGTTGCAAGTAAAATTTCAGCTATTATCAAGTATCATCTTCTTTTAAATTTACTTATACACCAGTTCTTCTATTGTAGTTTTTGGAGCTTATGCAAAACGAATAAAATTGGGAAATGACTGGACACCGAGTTCAAAAATGATTGTATATACTCTCATAATATTATCATTATATACATATTATCTAAACTGTATTCGTCTTCTAATTAAACAACGAGTTCACAATGAGAATAAAATATTAAAAAGAGAAATTAACATTTGCGTTTCTTAAACAAATGTTTTTCTCCATCCATTTTCTTTTATAATATTTTTGCTTTACAATATTTATGCTAAGTGTTAAAGCCATATACATTTAGTACGGGTAATTTGTTAGTCAATCAAGATGTGCGTTAACACGTTCGCTTGTTGTTGGCGCTCTATGAAGCGTTTTAAAGTGCTTCCAGGCAATTTGCCGATAAACAATCACTGAAATAACGAACATAAAATATTTAAAAACTGCTCAAATAGCCTAGCCTAGCATATATGCCATGCCCCCTTATCATACACTTGCCACTCCCCCCCCCTTCCGCCCCCGCCGCTCTTCTAGCTGGACGCCCATCTCCGTTGGCGGTTCGCGTTGGTGTTGCTGCCGCTTCGTTACCTCTTGCGGCGCGTTTGATTTGATTTATTTGGAATTTGCATTTTTGGCGTCATGGCAGCTACCCCGGAATCACCACTTGACCCACCGCCTCCATCCCCACCTTATTCAATCCATCCCCCAAACGGTTTGGCCGCTATGCACTTGCATTTTTAAACATGTTGCATACTTTTGTGCGTTTTTCGCCGAAGGGAAGCCGCTGCATACGCGATTGGAGCCCTGTTTAGAATTTTGATGAACATTTCGATTAACTGCAGTAAACCGAAACTCACTGAAAATCCCACTCGAAAGTCATCAACATCATCATAACTCTAACTTTAAAGATATTCCGTAACTCTGCAGTTGAGCTTAATAGACAGAAGCCTACAGATATTGCATTTCTCTAGCCATAGTATAATACATTTATCTGATTTAATATCATTGATAGAGTTCCTACTTACCTGCTGTATAAAGTCTTTATATTTTCCAACAGTTTGTTAAACTAAATTAATATATGTACCCAAGTCCATCGTCTTTCTGTCTGTTTCTACATCAAATTCCAATATATTTGTTGCATTTTCTAAAATTGTTAAGCTGAAACTCTTCTACCCTATAGTTGCTAAGAAATTAGTTCTAAATTACTGAAGATCGTATATTGAAACTCACTTTTATTATCTTCGCCGACGGCAAAGTTATAACATCATTTATCTCGACTCCAGTTCTATTCTCGCTTAAAGAATTCAAGAAATGTTCTCTGACTTCTTTGTCATATAGTACAGTCGTATTTCGATATAGTAAACATCTTCATCTTAATATGGTCTCTGAATAGTAAAGACCTTATGGTTTAGAAGAACAATCTTAAAAGAAACTTAAAGCAGTTAGTAACAAAAAACACACAAAAGTGTGTCAGCCTTGAACTACGTTTAAATATGTTGTTAGTTCTTTCAAAAATGAGTTCACTAGATTCAGACACGATTGTATGTATACAGAGCAAGCAAAGTCATGCTAAAATTAAGTTCGAATGATCTCGAAGTTATTATTTGCCATACTTTAAATTCATATTTGATATAAGTACGAATTACTGATAGTAAGTGTATAAATTCTTAAGCCAAGTATCTTACACATTCAGAAAAGGATCGTGAAATTTTAAATCAAGATTTATTAATCAAAAATCATTTTTGCGTTCACTTGCCAAATGGTTGTCTGCTATGAGCAGCATTTCAATGGGAATTGAGAAATTAAGATTATTTTTAACATGAGGATAATATTCTGTAGTCAGTCTTCACCAATTGTCACACTATCTGAAAACCTTTCACATCCACGCCGATAATTTCCATCATTTACTTAGGGAACGTGATGTATTATTTCAAGAACGTTTTACACTATCAAATTAAATTTACACACTTTTGATTTAGGTAAGCAAATATCAAGTATCTTATTCTGGTTTTGGGTTATTTTTGTACAGAATTTAAGGGACTCAGTTGTATTTAAATCAAGTATAAATGTACTTAATTACTTTTGGCCTTACGAAATTGTAATTGAATTAAGATCGAGATTCTTGACTTCTGTAATTTCATTCTTAGTGAGAAATCAAGTATGAAATGTGTCGTGTACTTTTAAGTAATTTAAACCATATCTGACTATTAAATATTTCTTAACATAAGAATTTTGTTTCAAGATTTGATTAATATTTCTGATAACCTCACATGATAACACAATTGTAGGATTTTGATAATATAAAATAAATATTTGGCATTCCCAAAATGTATCTTCAACATTTTTCTAGTTGCATTTAAGATTTATGAACTTTTCTAAAATTTTACTTATAGTTTTTGACCTTTTTGTGATTTTGTACACAATTTTTTTTTTGATTATTATAAATGCACATTTGTTGGAAATTGTGTATAAATCAAATGTGCATAAGATTTATAATTATGAAAATAAAATTGGTAATACTGCAGGAAAAATAATGTTTGTAGTGGAAAGAGCTAAGGATTTTGAAGAGTGTATGTTAAAATTATTAGAAATTATTGAGTAATTGAGTTATTGAATTAGATGCGTAGAGGCTTAAGGACATTCCTGATGACGTTATATACGATATAAATAAAGCCATTATAATAAATGACTGCCATAGGAATATTACAATTTGTATAAAATTAACATAAAAATTCAACAAATTCTAGTTTCAACTGATAAAATAAGACATTAACTATATTTCTTTTATTTATTTACATTCAGTGTTGGAACAACAAGTTTAATTGGTAATTAATATTCAAATGACAGAAATAGCGAGAGTTTTTCATCAACGATGATCAGCATCAACAGTTGAGTCGATTCAGCCATGTCTGTCTGCCTGTTTGTCTGTCCGCCTGCCTGTTTGTCTGTCTGTCCGTCCTCTGTCTGTATGTCTGTCCGTCCGACTGTAGGTCTGTCTGTCTGTCCGCCTGTCTGCCTGTCCTTCTGTCTGTCTGTCTGTCTGTCTGTCTCTCCGTCTGTCTGTCTCTTCGTCTGTCTCTTCGTCTGTCTGTCTGTCTATCTGTCTGTCTGTCTGTCTGCCTTTCTGTCTGTCTGTCCGTCCGTCTGTCTGTATGTCTGTCCGCCTGTCTGTCTGTCTGTCTGTCCATCTGTCTGTCTGTCTGTCTGTCTGTCCATCTGTCTGTCTGTCTGTCCGTCTGTCTGTCTATCTGTCTGTCTGTCTGTCTTTCCGTCTGTTTGTCCGTCTGCCTGTCTGTCTGTCCGTCTGTCTGTTTATATGCAAACTAGTCTCTCAGTTTTAGAGTTATCTGAATGAAACTTGGCAAAGGTCCGTCTCACTGCTGCAGGCAGTTCATATGTCAGAGCCAGACGGATAAGATCACTATATCATATAGTTGCCATAGAAACATTCGGTCGAAAATCATACTTTAGTAAGAAGAACTATTTTGTTTTTCGACATACATACCTCAAAAAGTCTCTGATTATGCATTTGATTAAGCATTGTTGTTCCCCGAGATTTCCCAACCAAACAGACTGATTGGTCTTCGGACTTCTATATTATATAGTTGCCATAGGAAAGTGCATTATGGTTCTGCAAGCGTAAAAAATCTTTAGGGTGACACATTTTTAGTATTTTACTTAAACTATTTGCTATTTTCGTAAGCAAATGCAGTTCTCAATTTTGACGATTTTCTATGCTTAACCCATTTAAAAAGTACACAAATTTCTCTCTCTCTCTGTCTATCTCTTAATCAAAGCAATGCTTGCGTTTAGCTGGATGCCAGAATTAAAAAATCAGAATTCTGAAATTGGCAAATAAAATGATAATCAAAAAAAATATAGAAATTTTTAACAGACAGATTAAATGCACTGGCAATCAATTGAGTGAGATGGATAGAGACTGATGGACAGAAAACTAAAATATGACGATTATAAAATATACAAGTTATAAAATATTTGCACACTCTGTAGGGGAAACACAATCTAAGGCAGCATCAGATGCGGCAAAGGGGCGGGAGGGGTGGCTAACTACTATTGGGGTTTTCCGTTTTGGCCAGCAACTGGCCATGAAAATTGCATGCAGTTGGATTTGTTTATTAGAATTCCATTGAATTGGATTTGAAATTGAAATATTTAACACATTTTGGGTGCTCAGGATATGGGCAGGATGTTTGAATACCAAAAAATATAAAATATACAATATCTATCGTATATATATTTCCCTCCCTTTCTGGTTTTTTTTTTGTTCCATGCAATTTTAATGGACGAGGGGGGCCACAAAAGTAATTGCCACTGACCCACTGAATACAGTTGAATAATATTCGAAAATACTAGTACTTTCACTTTCTTGATCCGGTTATCCAATCTCTGGCTACCTGAAAAACTACTCGCATTCGTATTCACAATCGTATTCGTATTCGTAGTCGTATTCGTAGTTATAAGTATTCGTTTTTGGCTCGTCCTTACAGCTGACTGGGCAAACGAAATTGCGTAATCAGGCGCAAATAACAAAAAGCAGAAAATGAAATGAAAGCAAACGCAGAAACCCTTAGATCATATCATATCATCATCATCATCATCATCATCATCATTATTATCGGCATCATCATTTTCATTATTAGCATTTGCAATGCCCAAAGGGCCCCTCAAAATCTGACCAACTTAATGATGTTGTTGTCGTTGTTGTTGTTGTTGTTGTTGTTGATGATGTTGCACAGCTAACGGCAAACTGATAAAAGTATTTCTATTAGTGTCAGGAAATAGACACACACACTCACTCACACACACTCACACACACACTCACACACACACTCACACACACACACACATGTGTAAACAGATGGACAAAGTAAATGATGAATCTTGAATAATTTGCAAGTGTAGAGTGCGCGTTAAATGTATTTACCAGTATATATTACATATAAATAATACACTGATAAAAAAGATGCGTTATATAATTAAATATATGTGAATTTACTTTTGAAACTCCATAATTCATATTTAAATTAACTATAAAGCACTCAAAATTAATATGAATATGGTAAAACGAAAGTGAAAGTCATATAAAATTTAAAAAAAATTCACAAAACTAAATTAAATGGTATTCAAAAACAAATTTATTTAATTATTTATTTTATTTTGTATTGTTTTATTCAATTTAAAAACCTTTGGTTTTTATTGTAAATTTAAATATTTGTTAAAACATATTTATGTCAAATGTTTTTTCATATTTCAATCGAAATTCTCAATTGGTTTTAGCTTGTCGACAAAGACGATTAGTTCGATGGGCACGAAGAAATGAAGATCATTAGATCATTTCTGTAGACAGTCTTCACTTACTTTCACATTAATTGAAAGCCCTTTACATCCACTTTTAGTTTTATTCGTTTATTTAGTAGCGTAAGGATTTATCTTTGAATATTATTAATATTTATTATACCCTTGCAGAGGGTACTATGTATACCTTTGTCCCAAAATGTGTAACACATGAAAGGACACATTTTAAAGTATATTTATTCTTGATCAGCATCAACAGTCGAGTCGACATAGCCGTCTGTCTGTCCATCTGTCTGTCCATCTGTCTGTCCGTCTGTCTGTCCGTATGTCTGTCCGTCTGTCTGTCTGTTCGTCCGTCTGTCTGTCCGTCTGTCTGTCCGTCTGTCTGTCCGTCTGTCTGTATGTCTGTCTTTCTGTCTGTCCATCTGTCTGTCCGTCTGTCTGTCTGTCCGTCTGTCTGTCTGTCCGTCTGTCTGTCCGTCTGTTTCTATGCAAACTAATCTCTCAGTTTTAGAGCTATATGAATGAAACTTGACACAGGTCCGTCTTTTTGCTGCTGGCAGTTCATATGTCGAAACCAGACGGATCGGATCACTATATCATATAGCTGCCATAGGAAAGATCGGTCAAAAATCATACTTTTGCAAGACAAACAGTCTCTGATTATGCATTTGATTATGCTTTGTTGTTCCTCAAGATTTCTGAACCTTGCAGATTGATTGGGAATTTCTAATCGGACTACAATAGTATATAGTTGAAATAAATATTATATATGAAATCTTTTGCATGCCAAAAATACAAAGAAGACTGGCACAGGGCCAGATTTAGTTCAATTTCTCAATTATCTTTCAGTTTATCTTGATTTAGTAAACATTTATAATTCTGTTTAAGGTCATTATTTTGTTATTATTTATTTTTATTGTAAATAACTATAAAAAGTTGAAGATTTTTCCTTATATTACGAACTGAATCTTTTTTAGGAAAGTGTTTCGGCTCGGGATTGAAAGGCAGATAATTTTATCGGTTCGGTTAAGCCAAAAACCCGAAACGCACCGGTTCAGAACCGTTTGCCAGCCTAGATTTAACTTATTATCATTTTTACTTAATTTGGCAACAAATAAATATTAAAATGTAAATTAAAATGCATTTGTTTTCAATATAGTTTGTTACTTAAATGAAAAAGGATTTCACGTGAATTTTAAAAATGTTCATAATAAAACAGAGATTTAAGTATTTGGTGCAAAACATGAGATAAACACAAGCAAGCACATACACACACAAACAAACGCGCAGAAATCCGTAAAATACGTTGTATCGTCTATTTTAACTTCTACTGCCTATCTTGGATATTTTCTGAGTTTATTATCCGATCGTGATGAAGTTTTTAGGACAGATCGAAACTACGATAATAAGTATTTGTGCAAAATCTCAACTCTATAGCTGTGAAAGTGCTTTAGTTATAAGATTTTTATTTTTGATTTGTTGGCGACATCCAAATTTCAAAATAACCTTCATCTGCGTATAGTAGTATGCATGAACCTACCTACAAAGTTTAAAGTCTCTAGCTCTTGTATTTGCTGAGATCGTTCATAGAGACAAACGAACATACATATGCACAAATTCATTATACTCGTTTTTGCCCATCTCTAATGGGTAGAAAAATAGTTTAATCAATGTGTAAATGGTGAGATTTACATATCTTTTTTCTCTGTGTACATATATACAATAAGTATATATATAAGTATATACTGTTTGTATGTACATACATACATACATACATAGATCTCTCAGTGTATGCTCGAATGCCTTTTTTTCACCCTCAGGCGACAACGCCAACGCCAAAGCCAAAACAACAACAACAACAACAATGGCTGCCGCTGAAGCTGAAGCTGACGACGGTTGACACGAGACGAGCCAAATTAAACAAGAAGAAGCAGCAGCAGCAGAAAAGCAAAGTGAAGCAAGCACAGCAATTGTTACACACCCACACACACATACAGACACACACATGCATTACATCATCGAGCAACGGTATCAGTCGGGAGGCGGTGGTGGGCGTGACAGGCGCAGGGGGAGGGGGGCGGCGACGTGGACAGGCACGCGCTGCCATTTTATTAGAAAACGCCATGTAAAACGACGGACGACGGCAAACAGAGCAAATTCACCATTTTGTCACGAAGAACACACACACAAACACACAGAGAGAGAGACGCCTTAACATCCAGTCAACGATGTGGACAAACAAACAACAACAACAACAACAACAAAAACAACAAAAGGGCAGTAGGCAAAACACGCGCGCTGTTTTTTGGTGGTGACAAAATCTAAAACGTTAACAACGCCAGCGTCAGCGTCAACAGCGCAGTCAGCATAGTGTAAACAGAAATTCACCACAGCAGCGTCAGGCACTGCGGCAGCGACTGCGGCAGCGACAGCGACAGCAGCGTATGCGCGCGCTCTTTCTCTCCCTCTCTTTCGCTCACACTCAGACGCTCTCGGCTGTCGAAAACAACCCTCGCTCTCAGTTGCCATCGTGTGCGTGTGTGTCTATGTGTGTGAGACTGAGCATTTGCTGTTGTGTCTCGTCTGTGCGTTGTCTTCGACCGGCACTTGGCCAATGCTGACACATGACCGCGCTGCCTAACGGTGTGTGTGGCAGCAGCGGCAGCGCTGCTTGCCGAAACTCAACGTACGTCGTTGTGTACGTGTTTGTGTGTGTGTGTGTGTTGATGAGTTTGAATCAGAGTTTCGAAATTAGAGTTGAGTTAATAGATCGGTTAGAAGATCGTGAGCACAAAGGGGATGATTACGATATATGCAGTAAAACTATTTTTAATTAAATTAGAAATTAAATAAATTATTTTTTAAAAATAATACTATTTATATTTAAAATATAAATAAGTTGGAATCATTTGATAAAAATTAAATTAAATTAATTAAGCTTTATGTTTAAAATTATCCTAAATAAAAAAATCAGAGCTAAATTGATGGATCAGTTAGAATATCATAAGTAACAAGGGAAATACTATGAAATAATTAAGTATAAATTAAATAAAATTTAAAACTATTTTTTTTAGTAAAATAAAATGAATTAAGTATTAAGTTTGTGCAGCTAATAGTTAAATTTGAGTTGATAGCTCAGTTAGAAGATCGTAAGCGAAGAGAGAAACATTACGAAACCTTAAAACTATTTTATTAATTAATTAGAAAATCGTTACAAAAACGGAAACCTAGAAAATATAAAATATTACTTGTAAAACATAAATTGAAATTAATTAAGCAGCTAATAAAATTATTTAATAAGCTTGCATTTAATTTATTAGCCATAGCAACAACTGCCGAGCTCATGTCTGTTAACAACCCTGTCTTTGGGCTAATGAAACAGAAAGCAAAGAAACCACCCTCAGAAGCAGCAGCAGCAGCAACAGAAACAGCAACAACAACAACGTAGTCCTCAGCTGCAGTTCAGCCCCCTTTTTGTTTGTTCTTCTTTTATCTTAGCTCGCAGCACACAGCTAAAAGAAACGCGTTGCGAACGCCACGCAACAGATGGCGCCTTGAGGCACAGCGCTAATGCCGACGCCTGTGTATAGATGGCGCTACAAAGTAATTGCTTCAAAGATGCTAACAATTTGTCGTTTGTTTTTTTGCAGCAACAGCAGCCAGGAACGTAGTCAGCTGGGCGTAAAGGGGAGAGGCGGAAAACTATTGCAGCCTTTATTTGTATAAATACTTATATTATTAATATATACATATGTATCTTTATCTCATATAAGATAAGATTGTCCAAGTCAGCTTTTCCTCTTGGAGACTTTTCCTCTTGGCCCACTCAACTTTAAAAAAAAAATGTTTTAAACAATCTCTAACAACCCAAAAGTAATAAAAAAATTTAATGGTCGATGTTCCTGACACCAACTTTAGTTGCTTTCAAATCAAAACTATTGAATTTAATTGAATTAATTGTTAAATTGAATAAAATGTCAACAAATACATATAAATACATATAAGTGTATTTATTTATTGTATAACCAGTCAGAAAACCTACAGTCGAAGTCGACTATGAGAGACCCTTTACTTGTTCATTAAAAGGGAAATAAGATTAACACTAATAGTTCCCATAACGCGTTGTAACGTCACAATGTTCTTCTTCTTCCTTTGGCCCGACACTGAGTAATATTGAGTTTTGAATAACTTCCGAGATTATTAATCGATCGCAATGAAATTTTCAGGATACATTAGTACCCCGATGCTTGTCCTGTGTGCCAAAATTACCATTATATGGGATTTTAGGTTTTTTTGAATAACTTCCGAGATTATTCTTCGATCGCGATGAAATTCAGGATACGTTGGGACCTTGATACTCAACCTGCGTGCCAAAATTCAGGACTCTAGCTTTAATATTTTTCGTTTTATTGGATTTCCAAAATTTTGTTTTCGATTTGCGTCGGCGGAAGGGGGCGTGTCAAAATTTTAAGATAAAATTGATCTGCTTAGCCCATAGACAAACCAACATACTAAATTTGGTGACTCTAGCTCTTATAGTCTCTGAGATCTAGGCGCTTATACAGACAGACGGACAGACGGATGGACGGACGGACGGACAGACGGACATGGCTATATCGACTCAGCTGTTGATGCTGATCAAGAATATATGTATATACTTTATGGGGTCTGCCGGACTTCCTTCGACCTGTTACGCACATATTGACAAACTTAACTTTTTTTTTTTAAGTAAAGGGTCTAAAAAATTGTAAAAAGTTTAAACAGTTTAACAATGATATATAATAGACTGATATCTTATTTCTTACTGTGTAAAAGAACTTTACAAAAATTGTTAAGATCTCCATGAAATCCTTAGTTGATTATTATCATATTATTTGATTACTTAAATTGTTAGTATACCAGTATATAGTATATTGTTTGTTGTTACTGATGAGACATTGTGACTATTGCCTTAATTTATAAGTTTTAACTTATTTGTAGTGTCAGCAAGATATTCATAAGTAATAGATTACTTGCAAAATTATAATAAATAATTTTGTTAACATTTTCAATAAATTTACGGCAACCAAATTTAGTGACTCCGAAAAAATATACGAAATATTTTTGGCGACTGCTTGATATTTAAACAAACTACCCCCGCCCCCAAGGGCGTCGGCAGGGAGGGAGGGGCATGGCACACCCCTACACTTAAACCATTACATTATTTAACTTTCAAAATCCGCATAAAATTGTTTTTAAAATTGGAATATTTAAAACAAAAAATCAATTAATATCAGTATTATTTTGAATCAAGGCAAAATGGGAAGGCAGAAGTAGAAGCGGCGGGTTTACACCTGTTTTGGGCCCCCTTTACTGAAAAGCTGCCTACGCCCTTGGCAGCACCTAAATTTTTGTGTGGTAAGTGACAGTAGATAAACGCAACTTGGCTGTGAATTGAAAAAAAAGTATTAAACCATTTAGATAGCAACTCCCTAAAAATGGTCAGCAATTTTTCCAAAATGCTGTAAAAAAGCGTTAAAAAAAAGAAAAGTTAAGAAACATATTCAGGTTGACAGGCAAGTTTAGGGATGGCTAAAAAGAAAGAAAAACGTGGCCAGGCTCAGGATGGTGCATAAATTTCACTCTATGTGAAACTGTGTGTGCGTGTGTGTGTGTGTGTGTGTGTGAGGCAGTAACACAGCACAACAAACAGCTGGCGGTCATATTTTCCAGTCAACAAGGCAACAACAAACATAACAAGGCACGAATCGGAGGTATACTCACACTCACACACTCACACACACATACATATACACATACATATACACACTCTGCTTCAGCCCCTATCCCCTATTTGCCTCCCTCTGTGCTCCAATGCTGCAACCCACGCAGTTTTGCCTGGTTGCTGTTGGCTTTTAAGCAGAAAATCATACAAACAACACGGGCAGCTGTGCCAGGACATACTCATACTCACACACACACACACACACACACTCACACACACACACACTCCCACACACACACACACTCACACACACTCACACACACACACTCCCACACACACACAAATAGTATGGATATGCCTGGTTGGAGGGGACTAGCTGCAAGAATGAACTGTTTATTAGACTGACCCAAAATGGAGCCCCATTGCCAGATGAACTATTTGGGTTTACCCTTGAAACAAAATATTCAGCAAGAGCAAAAATCTCAATGGCTTTGTCTGCATATTTTTACTGGCAGTTGAGCATTACATATTTCGGGAAGTTTGCCTTTTATCGATAGTTAATTACAGTTGCTTATAAATACTTAGAACTATTCTCATCTAAAATAGCAAGAGTTGAGTTTATTTTATGTATATCGCTTGTTATCGATAACATTATTTAAGTTAACGATGGAAATCTCCCGAACTTTAAAGAAGGTTCGAACAACATTTTGTTTCAGTTTGTGAACCAGTTGATGAAAGTCACATAACCCAAGGTTATGTTGGTTCAAAACTTTCTTCTATTCAATACCAACTATTTTTATTTATTTTTCCAAATGTTTTACATTTTTTCTTGATTTTTTTATCATATAAGATTTTGAAACTAGAAAACTACTAAATAAAACTCAAACTTAAAATTATGATATCATTATTGTTTTTTCAGTTTTCTAAAAAGTTAAGATTAACATAATAAATTTACGTAACTCTTATATTTCAAACCGAATCTTTTGGTTAAGAAAGTTTTTCGTTTCGGAGAATTCAAAATTCAAATAATTTTGAAGGTTTGTTTCATGATTCGATTGGTTAAACCCAAACACTCGAACCGAATCGGATTGCAGGCTTGATGTAAATACGAGCTTACTTAAGTTGTATGTAAAACACTTTTATATTATTTCAAAATTTTCTTAGTTATCGATTGTTATCGTTGGTATGCTTTATTTGTGATTGAGTCCATTATTTAGTTACTTTCAAGACTAATTTATATTGGTTTATAGAGATTAACTTGTCGTTTGTATAGAAGCACTTGCGAAGTCTCTTGAAATCTATCGTTTGATATTGCAACGATATCCAAGTATCGATAACTTTAGCATCGATTTGTTCAGACTATGCCAGTTATAGAGTATATCAATGCTGATCTCATGAACAACGTTATTGGCACTCCGACAAGATTCAGCGGCCTTATTAGCCAATTGCATTTCACAATCTATTTTGGGCTCACTCTTCGAGCCGGCAACCAAAATGGCTGACTAAGCTATGTGGCTGGCAAGCTCCGCAGTTACATTCCCGACCCAACACCCCCCTCCCCCCGCTCTATCCACTGCCAGCTGCCTCCAAATAATTCCCCCCATTAATGCCCACCCTCTGACATTTATACTGGACTCTATGAACGATGCCCTTTGGGTTTGCTGGCGTTGGCTACACTCAATTTTCGCAGGCGACACAGCTGCCATGTGTGTGTGTGTGTGTGTGTGTGTGTGGGTATGTTCTCTGTGTGCTTGTGTGTGTCCAGTTCATAGCCAAAAGTTATGGATTCAACTTTTGGCCAATTTAATTTTCTCGCCTGAAACGGCTACAGAGCAACGTCAACAGCCACGTTGACCAACATTGCCACCCTTCGGAAAAACCTTTCCCTTTGCTGGACGTCGAGTCGAAATGCCTTTCACTATGCGTAATGTGTGTGCATTTTGACGATGTGGAGAAGCTGAGTTGACGACCCAGGGCCAAATACTCATTCACCAAACAGGGCCAGACAGAGACCCAGGCCCAGATCGAGGACGAGCTTCAGAAACATGTTCAGTTTGAGGTTCAGGTTGAGGTCCAGGGCGAGGGCCAACACCAGGACCAGGACCAGAAGTATGCTGTGAGCCCGCATTTACAGATGATTTAGCTGATGTTAAAGGCCAGCTGCAAAGTGAAGAGAGTTGAGGGAGGGGGGAGGGGGTGCAGTAGATAGCTCCAGGGAATGAGTGGGGCGTGTAGGCTGTGTGCGAGAACGTGGGCTCATTCAGTGTGGACACATTGTGCCCCATTAGTTTCTCCGACAACAACAATGAGTAGCAAAATTTGCATGATTTTGCATGGCATACATTTGTTGTCCTCTTTGTTGTTGTTGTTGTCCTGTTTGTTGTTGTTGTTGTTGTTGTTGTAATAAGAAATGCTTTATGCACGCACTTTCAGTTGACCGCTCTCCCTGGCCTAGAGGGCCCCATCAAGAGTGACCAGTTTTCCAGACCATTTAATTTTGTTGCCCGGCCCGCACTTTTAATATGTATTTTCCTTATTTCTTTACATTTTTTTTCGTTGTTCATTGTTGTCGTTGTTGTTGTTGTTGTTGTTGTTGCAAGGACATTTTCAACTCACAGCGGGTATCATCTGTTTGTTATGCAATGTGTAACAGCTTTTCAAGTGTACAGCTAATGGATTGTGTAATATTCTTATGTGAAGAATTTACTTCTAGTTCGACTATTCTATTATATTGATCTAAGTGTTTAGTTTTTATGTTCTGCTTCTGAAGTGTTGAAGAAGTTTTGTTATATTATATTAAGTAAATACTTATTATGAAAATTAAACTTCAAGAAATAAAAGTAAAGAACTTCTGTTTTCATAGACTTTATGCTGGGTTAGTTTGTTGGTTGGGAATAATGCTTGATCATGTGCTGAAATTTGACAAACCTATTGTAATAACTGCAAATAAAGCTATGGGAGTTATTTGGTTTATCAAGCGATGGTCTAGGTAATTTGACGATCCTTACATAACTAGACTTTTATCTAAGTATATACATCTCTTGTCCGTCCGATTCTTGAGTATGGTTCTTTCTTGTGATCGCCGCAAAAGCAATTTTTAATCTTTGCTCTAAGAGGAACTTTGAACTTCAATTGCCATCGTACTCCAGTTACCAGTTACTATTAATCAAACTTCACTCTCTTACTAACCACAGAATTATGCTTGTAGTTATTTTTGTTTATAAGTTACTTTTGAGTCAAATTGACTCAGCTTAACTATTAGATGTAATATCTTAAGGCTCTGTCCTCAAACACCACCAAGAGCAAGCTCATTCGAAACCGTTGCCACCATTCAGTCAGACTTGTCTGGGTACCTGGGCACTCTGGTGTACCAGGAAACGAGATGGCTGACGAATGTGCAAGGCAAGGATCAGCGCTACCGGCAGGTCGTGCGGCGACTGATGTCCAAAGGCCTTTTCAGTATGTCCTTTCTGAACTAGCAAGGACGGCGAGGACTGTGGCAGAAGAGCGCTGGAAAACGACCCAGGTATGCAATATATCCAAAGCACTTTGGTCAGACCGTAACCCAAAGCGATCATCAGAACTCCTACACTTTAGCAAGAACAGGATAAGGATGTTGATAGGAGTCTTGACGGGTCACTGTCCCATTGATCGAATGGCATTAAGGTATGGTGTACCATCACAAGACTTCTGTCGCAGCTGTGGGAACGAAGAGGAAGAGGAGAGCATCCAATACCTTCTGTGTGACTGTCCTACACTTCTTAGAAGGAGAAGCCGTTTTCTTGGGGAACCCTTCATCGAGGAACTGGACAGTCTGGCAAAACTGCGACTGGAGGATCTGGTACTCTTCGTGGGCTCCACTGGTTTGTTCCAAAGGCGAATCCCGCCAAACGGGTCCAATTAGGGTTTTCGGAACCAGGACAACCCAATCTCCCTTTCCCACTCCCTTCAACCCTCCAACGATCCTTTCTACTCCTACAGGCGACGGACATCACAATGAGCCTCGGAGTGAACTCGACATTCTGTTGAGCAGTCCGATTAACCTAACCTAACTTAACCTAATATCTTTAAACATACCTTTCCGAATAACTCTTCACTTTATGCCTTTGTTTCTACAGCTTTTCGTATCCATTTCGAATTTAAAGTTCCTCGAACTAAACCCTAGACTTGGCAATCTTTGGGCCCACTTAATCTTAACTTTATTCAATAAAAAATGTTGCTTACATTACTGAAATTTTCAGCACTCTTTTCTATACTCTACAACACTCTACTATATGTAGCTAAATGGATAGTTTAAGTAAACCATATACGAGTCTAATATCTATAATCAGTTCCACAATGTAATAACACTTATGATAATTAGTTTTGTTATGTAAGCATTATAGTATAATTTAATAAATCTTTTACTGTTTAATTGAAATAGTATTATAGGGTATACACTAGCTCATCATGTCGTTAGCACTTTTCGTTTCGTTTCACTCGTTTTCATTTCTTTTGTAAATTTCATCTCTTTGGCACTTTGATTTTTGGGGCCTGTGCAGCGTCAGAGCAATTTGATGATGGCCTAATAAAATTATATACTATATTATATGGGGGGAGGGGGGTGGGGAGATAGAGGAGTGGCAAATCCTGAGACCTGCATGAACATAACCTAAAAGGCAACGTCCAAGAGGGTTGCGTTGTATTTTTGCTGCATTGCGAAAAATGTTGCTAAAATATTGCTGCTGTTGTTGAGGAGGAAAAATCAAGCAATTGGAATTTAATATAAACATTTCGACCAGTTCTACAAATGTGCTAACAAATTGCATATCGAACACTTGCCAAAATTGTGCAAATCCAATGCAAAAATTGATGATTTTTGGCCGGCAAATTTTGTATTTTCAACAAAATGCACATACATATGCACATGTGTACACATACGTGGACATACATATTAGATTTATCTGTATGTCGTTTATCTCTCATATTTCGTATTTCATATTTTCAAAATTCCAATTTTCTTTTTTTTCTTTTTTGGCCTTTTTGCCAGATTTGAATAACGTTTTGCAATTTGGAATGCAATAGACGGTCTCCTTATATCATATTATCAATTCACTTTGTTAGCATTCTGATGCAACTTACCTCAAGTGTAAATGCTGATGATGGTTTGATGATTTGACTGTTCAGGAGTTTGTCTTGGTGAATACCTAACTCAGTTATACCCTGTAAGTGTGAAATAAATTAGAGAGGATTGCACATTTATTGGGTACTTTGTAAAACTGTCTAAGGGGAGTATCAAATTTGAATAGAGCCCTTAAAGAACGTGTTTGCGAATTAGGGCTGCAAACTGTTGCCTTGCAGAAGCTGCTTGGCATGCACCTTGTCTAGGGTTGCCAAGTTTCTGGTGGGGAAAAGAAAGAATAGGTTTCTGTGCTGGAAAGTGATCTATATGAATATAGATTGAAAGTGGGAACAGTACAAGCTCTGGGTTAGCTTTAGCTGCTTAGGGTTGCCAGGCACCCAAGTATAGATTCAGAATATATGTTTGAAAAGAGACTTTGTAAGTAATTCAGTTATACCTTGTAAATGTGAAATGAATTAGAGAGGATTGCACATTTATCGGGTACTTTGTAAAACTGTCTAAGGGAGTATCAAATTTGAACAGAGCTCCTAGCTGTTGCCTTGCATAAGCTGCTTGGCATGCACCTTGTCTAGGGTTGCCAAGTTTCTGCTGGGGAAAAGAAAGAATTGGTTTCTGTTCCGGAAAGTGAATATAGCAAAGAAATATGAATAGAGATTGAAAGTGGGAACAGTACAAGCTCTGGGTTAGCTTTAACTGCTTAGGGTTGCCAGGGCACCCATATATAGGCTTACAATATATGTTTAAATAGAGACTTTGTAAGTAATTCAGTTATACCCTGTAAATGTGGAATGAATTAGAGAGGGTTGCACATTTATTGGGTTCATTGTAGAACTGTCTAAGGGAGTATAAATTATGAACAGAGCTCCTAAAGAACGGGTGTGCGAATTAGGGCTGCTAACTGTTGTCTTGCAGAAGCTGCTTGGCATGCACCTTGTCTAGGGTTGTCAAGTTTCTGCTGGGGAAAAGAAAGAATTGGTTTCTGTGCTGGTAAGTGAATATAGCAACGGAGTATGAATATAGATGGAAAGTGGGAACAGTACAAGTTCTGGGTTATCTTTAGCTGCTTAGGGTTGCCAGAGCACCCATATATAGGCTCACAATATATGTTTAAATAGAGACTTTGTAAGTAATTCAGTTATACCCTGTAAATATGGAATGAATTATAGAGAATTCCACATTAATTAGGTACTTTGTAAAACTGTCTAAGGGAGTATCAGATTTGAATAGAGCTCTTAAAGAACGTGTGTGCGAATTAGGGCTGCTAACTGTTGCCTTACAGAAGCTGCTTGGCATGCACCTTGTCTAGGGTTGCCAAGTTTCTGCTGGGTAAAAGAAAGAATTGGTTTCTGTGCCGGAAAGTGAATATTACAAAGAAATATGAATAGAGATTGAAAGTGGGAACAGTACAAGCTCTGGGTTAGCTTTAGCTGCTTAGGGTTGCCAGGGCACTCATATATAGGCTTACAATATATGTTTAAATATAGACTTTGTAAGAATTTCATTTATACCCTGTAAATGTGGAATGAATTAGAGAGGATTGCACATTTATTGAGTACTTTGTAAAACTGTCTAAAGGGAGTATAAAATTTAAGTAGAGCTCTTAAAGAACGTGTTTGCGAATTAGGGCTGCTAACTGTTTAGGGTTGCCAAGTTTCTGTTGAGGAAAAGTAGGGATAGGTTTCTATATATAATATGTAATATGTATACAGACTGTAAGGGATTAAAAGTGGAAACAATATAAGTTCTTGGTTAGCTTTAAGCTCTTGCGCTATAGGGTTGCCAGGGCACCCATATATAGGCTTACAATATATGTTATACCCTGTAAATGTGTAATGATTTGGAGTGGATTGCACATTTATTGGGTTCTTTGTAAGACTGTCTAGGGGAGTATCAAATTTGAAGAGAGCTCTTAAAGAACGTGTGCGAATTAGGGCTGCAAACTGTTGTCTTGCAGAAGCTGCTTGGCATGCACCTTGTCTAGGGTTGTCAAGTTTCTGCTGGGGAAAAGAAAGAATAGGTTTCTGTGCTGGAAAGTGAATATAGCAAAGGAATATGAATATAGATGGAAAGTGCGAACAGTACAAGCTCTGGGTTATCTTTAGTTGCTTAGGGTTGCCAGGGCACCCATATATAGGGTCACAATATACTATGTTTGAAAAGAGACTTTAAGGTTACATTTATTTACTTCGAAACGCTATGGTTGTCCACAATTTAGGGTTGCCAGGGCAACGAAGTATTGGTTTCGAGTAAGATATATGTATATTTTTTAAACCAATATATCTGCAAAGATAAATATGGGAATTATACCTGATAAGCTTAAAAATTATTGCTCGCTCTCTAATGCTATGGCTGGCTAGGATTTAGAGTTGCCAGAGCAATAGAATATTGTCTCTGATTTTTTAATAGCAAATAGTATATACAGAAAGGTTTTAATGTAGAATCTGATAACTTTAGAACTTACAATTTAACTGTTATACTCTCTTGCGCCTTGGCTAGCTTGATCTTAGGGTTGCCAGGGCAAGCTAAGCATGCTGTCGATTAGAATATATGGGGTATGCTTATTTTAGATTATGTATTGAATTCGATTTGAAAATTTAGTAAACATGAATTGGACTCAAACAATTTCCATTTTATCTCAATACAAATTGCTGCTTAACTACTTTAATTTATTACACATAGCCTAGAGTTGCCAGGGTAATAAAGTATTGGTTAGAAATTAGAAAACATAGTATTACTACTGTTGAGGCAGTATTAGATAGATTTTTAGTTTTCGCTGTGTTTTAAAGTTTAGGGTTGTCATACCAGAAGATTCCTGCTATTTACAACGTTGCTGCCCCACATGATGCTGGCTTGCTGCGAAATGGTCTTAACCCTTCCTTTTAGCCCATCCTTTTAACCAAAGGAATGTGGCAACCCTACAGTCCAAGAGGCGGCAAAGTTATGAGAGTGGAAAAGAAAGGGAAAAAGTAAAGAAATGAGAAACCAGCACAGTTACTTTCAAGTTGAACTTTTGCACACACACGCATACCCAGGAGTGTGTGGTGCAAGTGTGTGTGTGTGTGTGTGTGTGCACTCAAGTGGGGCAGCTTCATCTTCAGCTGGCGCCGCTGTTGCTGCAACTTGAGGCAAAACTTG
>OY282582.1:41882171-42417171 GCA_958299025.2 Drosophila histrio
CCTACCCAGTCTCAGTACCATTCTGTAGTTATGATTACAGGGAAATAAAGAAAGAACTTGATACATTCGATTCATTCATAAAGAAATCAACTTGAACTTCAGCTGCTTTATATGCAGAGAGTGTCGTCGAGTGCGAGTTTAACAAATTTTCAGTTCGGATGCGTTGCGTTCCTTGAAGTGCAATTGTATACCCTGTAAGTGTAGCTCGGGCCAAGACGGGTATCTTAGTGTTGTGTGTAACTGAAAGCCTTTCCTAGGGTATTCATCTGACTTGATAATGTCAACGTTTTCAATTTTTAATAGCGTGGAGCTCACTCTATTAAAATCTTCAGCTGGTAGTTTGCGTGCTACTCTAAAACTGTCTACAGGGTATCTGTTAGTTGTGAAAATGCAACTAGAATATGCCTACTTGTTAAGTTCTTGTTTCTGCTTATCAAAGAACAAGAAGCAGAGCTGTCACTACTTACAACTTACAGCTAAGACCATGTGGTTAGAGAAAACCTGCCTACAGGGTATCAGTTAGTTGATCAGTTGCCACTACTAAGTGTTTACTTAAAAATTGTGTTGTTATGCAGCGTATTTAGAGTAGAAACAAGCCTGCCGAGTGTAATATGTAGATATTTATTTGTACAGGGTATTTGCTAGTCGAGCATTTTGTAATATCACATATGTATTTCATCGTACATCTAGTACCTAACAGGGGAAAGAACCTGCGCTGCAGATAATCAAATATAAGTGAAGGGATACTTAATCATATATACAGGGTATCTGCTAGTCTATCAGTCGCATCTTTAGAGTATTTACTGTCTCTATTGTTCAAAGTTCGGTATATGGAGAAGAATCAGTGGATGAAATTGCAGTGAAGTGCAATCTTAACATATTTACGGGGTATCTGATCAGTCTATCAGTTGGGACTTCAGATAATTAATTTCCCAAATGTTTCATAACTTTTTTATATACAGAAGAATCAGCACTGCAGTTACCCAAAACTTAAGACCAGTACAGAGTATTTTGGCGTCGAGCACACTCACTTAGAACATTGCTATTTTTGTCCTCGGTGCAATTTTCTGCTGACTGCCAGCAATTTGCGATTTGCACATTTGTTGCAACTACAACTGCAACTGCGACGTGCCCCTTTGCATTGCTTTGCTTATGAAGTGTCACATGAAATTTTGTAATTTTCTTATCCAACATTTTTGTGTCACTTGGCCAATGGACAGGCGTTTAAGGTGTCACGCGGTTGCAAGTTGCACGTTGCACGCTGCACGTTGCACGCTGCACGCTGCAAGTTGCCACGGACGCTACGACCGACGCGACGGCCACAATTGCCAATTGTCGATTTGTCAGCCATTGGCAGTTCCAATATAATTTGGCTATTATGGAAATTGCGCACAACATTTGGCAACAGCAGCAGCTAGCAACGATTGCAGCGGTTGCAACTGCAACAGGGGCAGCAATTTATGCTGCCACACACTTGGGGGCCAACTTATAGCGCATAAATTTCAAGTGGCCAACGCCAACATAATTAATTTGAATTTACTAAACTACAGCACTAATACTAACAATAACAACTAAAATGGCTTTAGTCAAAACTGATTGACTATCAGATACCCAGTGACCAGGCTCTTTAAAACTCTGTCTGACTTTTTTATATCGGTTTTGAGATCTTCGAGTAATGTGTTTTGAAATGAAAGATCATTTCTGAAAAATTGTAAATGATATATTTAATAATGTTTTTAACATAAGAATTCCACCATAGAAACATTTTTAAAGTGAATTTTTTCGTATTTGTATCGGAAAATGTTGGTCTTGGCAAATTTTACACAAACTGTAAACTTTGTTATCTATTGCAATTGGTGGAAAACTGTTTAAAGTGCATATTTTGTTTTTATTTTGTTTTCTACTATATCTGATTTGTTTTAAGCTAATTTTTAAATATCTTAGCAGCATCAAATCGAAACGAAAATATCGAAAATATCGGTCCATTCGTCCGTCCATTCGTCCGTCCGCTCGTCCGTCCATTCGTCCGTCCATTCGTCCGTCCGCTCGTCCGTCCATTCGTCCGTCCGCTCGTCCGTCCATTCGTCCGTCCATTCGTCCGTCCATTCGTCCGTCCGCTCGTCCGTCCATTCGTCCGTCCGCCCGTCCGTCCATTCGTCCGTCCGCCCGTCCGTCCATTCGTCCGTCCGCCCGTCCGTCCATTCGTCCGTCCGCCCGTCCGTCCATTCGTCCGTCCGCCCGTCCGTCCATTCGTCCGTCCGCCCGTCCGTCCATTCGTCCGTCCGCCCGTCCGTTCATTCGTCCGGCCGTCCGCCCGTCCGTCCGCCCGTCCGTCTGCCCGTCCGTCCGCCCGTCCGCCCGTCCGCCCGCCCGTCCGTCCGTCCGTCCGTCCGCCCGTCCGTCCGTCCGCCCGTCCGTCCGCCCGTCCGTCCGTCCGCCCGTCCGTCCGCCCGTCCGTCCGTCCGCCCGTCCGTCCGCCCGTCCGTCCGTCCGCCCGTCCGTCCGCCCGTCCGTCCGCCCGTCCGTCCGTCCGCCCGTCCGTACATTCGTCCGTCCGCCCGTCCGTCCATTCGTTCGTGCGCCCGTCCGTTCATTCGTTCATGCGCCCGTCCGTTCATTCGTCCGTCCGCCCGTCCGTTCATTCGTCCGTCCGCCCGTCCGTTCATTCGTCCGTCCGCCCGTCCGTTCATTCGTCCGTCCGCCCGTCCGTTCATTCGTCCGTCCGCCCGTCCGTTCATTCGTCCGTCCGCCCGTCCGTTCATTCGTCCGTCCGCCCGTCCGTCCATTCGACCGTCCGTCCGCCCCTCCGTCCATCCGTCCGTCTGTCCGACCGTCCGTCTGTCCGTTCGCCCGTCTTTCCGTCCGTCCGTCTGTCCGTCCGTCTTTCCGCCCGTCCCTTCGTCTGTCCGTCCGTCTAAATAGAAAATGGGGCTGGAAAAAGTGGTCGTGCCACCGCTTTTTTCTAATTTTTTTACTATCATATGCAAATAAGAAATAGTCGAGTGTTTTACAGAATAAGTCAAGGGTCTCTCAAAGTCGGCCTCAACTGTAGCTCCCCAACTCTTCGACTTGTTTAAACTACATTGTGTCTTTGAGATGCTCTTAAATTCTCTAAAATACAGATAGGCAGACAGGCTTAAATCGACTCGCCCGTTGATACTTATCAAAATTATATACTCTTCAGGGAGTCTGTCAGACTTCCTCTTGCCTTTTACGCAATTATTTGTTTGCCAAACCGAATAGACCTTTGTACTTTTTTAAAGCACAGGGTCTTAAAGAAAATAATGTGATCCATTTAAATATAAACAAAAAACTATTGATTTTTTTGCTTTGTCACGACAATTACTTAACTAAGTGTACATTCATAATAGCTTCAAAAATGCCACCATCAGACTTGTTACATAAAGCTAAGTTAAGCTATTAGACACTTTTATAAATTTGGGGCACAGGGTATTACAACATCGAAAACTTTCGCCCAATTTCAGTTGGCGTTTGCTTATTTAGACAATATGTTCAATAAAACTTTGTTTGCTCCACACACACACACACACAGACAGAGAACTTTAAACAGCTGCTGGCCCTGTGCAACTTTATGTGTGTCCCAGCGCGGAGGACATGCCACAAAGCGTCGCAACTGCAACTGACCCGCCAACATTGTGTAAAACGAAGATTTATGCGACTTTGCCCCAAAAACTGCCACACTCTCTGCATCTCCCTCTGTCTATCTCTCCTTCTCTCTCTCTCTCTCTTTTGCTCTCGCTCGAGCTATGTTTGTGTGTGCATGACTGTACTTCCGCTGCGTTGACTGTACCTTCTGGCCATGTGTGTGTGTGTGTGTGTGTGGGTTGAGCTGCTGCTGTTGCAATTTGCATAGAAAGTGTCGCCACAAATTTGGATACGGCAAACGTATGGTGTGTCTATGTGTGTGTCTATACATGTATCTATGTGTCTGTGTGTGTGTGTGTTTGTGTGTATAAAGCTTTGTTGGTGGTCCAACCTTTTCTTAATTTGCTGTGAAACTATTGCCAACTAAGCGTGGCAAGCTGGCAAATGCTGGCAACGCTTTTGGCCATCATCTCACTGGCTGGCCAAGTTAAATAGCCTGAAATTGTTCAACTTCCGGCTATGGTAGACGCCGCTGGCCGTTTGTCAGCCACGTTTTGCATTAATTAAGCAAAGCAAATAGCAAACAGAAGTAGATAGAAGTCGGAGAAGGGGATGCAACAGGAGGGGGGGGGAAGCAGGGAAAGCAGCTTGTGGAACTTATGAGACCGCAACAGAAGGCGAGAAAATGGCCAGAAGGAATGGTAGATGCTCGTAAATCTGGCTTTGAAACAGCATAAAGATTAAGAATGGAATCTTAAAGCTTTTAGAAAATAATCATAAATATTATGAATAAAAGCTTTAAGCCTTAAGCAATTAACTTCTACGAATATACTATGTAAATTTACATATAATCTATTCACAAAAACAGAAATCAGACTTAGAAAAGAAAATCTATACCTTTATGTACTGAATGATAATCAAAAAGCTTTTCATTTAATCACGAAATATTTGACACTTTATAGTAACTAATAACGCTGCTATATAATATATTGACGCATTATCTAAACGAAAGGTCTTAAAAAGAAAGAGTTTTCGTCAAAAGAATTAAGAGGAAGTCTTTATATTTAGTTAGTTTTACCTGTCTGTTTTTACATCTGGACAGTCAGTTTTCTCTTTTAATAATCAATTTTTGGCATTTTTTAAAAGCATTTCATTTTTCTCTAACGCTCATGATTGAGTTTTTGAGTTTATGCACAGGAATTATATGACACTTAAGTTTCCTTGTCTATCTCTATATCTGAACCTATATTACGACGTTTATAACCTTTAACTCTGTGCTAAGCATTCGTTACTGAGGTTATGCTTAAGATACATCTTCGGGATCATGAAGTTATGTTATGGTTAACATTATATTTCTGCCTCTACATCTATCCAATCAGATAAAGCTTTTTCTATACTACCTTCAAACTTTCTTGATACTTCCAAGACTTGTGACGTCTCTTTTTATACCCTGTGGCCATTAGAAAAGGGCAAAAGCGGTATAATGAATTTGTGTGAATGTATGTAACAGGCAGAAGGAAGCATCTCCGACCCTATAAAGTATATATATTCTTGATCAGTATCAATAGCCGAATCGATTGACACCTGTCCGTCTGTCCGTCCGTCCGTCTGTCCGTCCGTCTGTATGAACGCGTGGATCTCAGCAACTATAAGAGCTAGAGACTTCAAATTTGGAACGTAGGTTCCTGAATGCCATACGCAGATCAAGTTAATTTTCAGTTTTCGATCCCAAGTCCCGTTGGTTTTAAAATTAGAAAAATCACCATAACATAAGCAATGTTAAAGCTAGAGACTTGAGATTTGGCACACATGATAAAAAGTTTGGGCTTAATGTGTTCTGAAAATTTCATTGCGATACAACGCCCCCTTCGCCCATAACTCGAAAAAGCTGATAACAAGAGCAGTTTTATAGCTAGAGACTTGAGACTTGGCACACCTGGTAAGTATCCTACTCTCAATTTCAGTACGATCGGATATTGAACTCAGAAGTTATTCAAGATACAAATTTATGCGGCGCAGCAGATGCGTCGCAGCGCAGTAGCAGCGCAGTCGCAGCGCCGCGACGACGATATAACGAACTAAACATAAACAATCAACAGTCGCAGTCCAGTGTTGATAGACTGTCGCAAGCTACCTACACTCGATACAAGCAAAATCGACTTCAAACGATATATTTAAATCCTATTATAATGAAAATACTTGTCTTTGAAGACCTGTACAGGGTTTCCTAATGTCGCGTGCGCTTGACTGATCGGCTTGTTGTTTATATCTAAACTATTCTTAGTATTCAGTAGTAAAGAAAAGTTGGTCTGACATACTATATACATCGCATTAGATTAATTTGTGCCTAATTAATTTTCAACTTTTTATAATTTATACTTTCATAACTTTTCCTTCATCTCTAACCTAAAATTCTAACCTCAAGATTTGTTTTTACGTTTGTGTTTTGTATTCACCTTCAGAATCATAAAGTTATGTCCTGCATATCAATATCAAAATGTAGCCATAAAACAAAAAACGAAAGTACAACTCTTGTAAAGGATTACATTTATTATTCGCTCGTAACCTCAAACTTTGAGAGATGCCGAATAAACGACACTTCTTGCTGTGGTACAGTCTGAACAGTTGAACAGTTGAACTGCCAGCCATTTTGACAATTTCATAACCTCAAAAAGTGTCGTTACCTGCCTAACAACTGCTGACTGCTGACTGCTTGTCTGTGGGGGGGAGGGGAACGGTGGGGAGTAGGCGGGTTTTCTTGTTGGCGGGCGAGGGGAGGGAGTCAACTTTTGGTTTCGTGCCTTTTGACAGGCAAATGGCTGAGGACACACAACAAACTGCAAACTTAAACACTTAATCTTTTCATTTAATGTTAATTTGTTTGTTTTTATCGACATATTTCTGTAAGGGCGTGTGGGCGTGAGTGTGGGCGTCGGCGTGGACGTGGACGCAGGAGGGGGCGATCCCCCATCCAAAAGTTTTGGGAAATGGAAAATGCCGTTAAATGCGCGGCGCTTGTTACGACAACAAACTCATTTCACGTTATGACAAATTGCTGCCAATCAACATAA
The DNA here is from genome assembly GCA_958299025.2 of Drosophila histrio. Taxonomy (NCBI): domain Eukaryota; kingdom Metazoa; phylum Arthropoda; class Insecta; order Diptera; family Drosophilidae; genus Drosophila; species Drosophila histrio. The sequence continues at coordinate 41,888,849 of OY282582.1, forward strand.
TTCAGTGGCAAGCTAAGAAAGTGGCAAGCAGATGATGCACGAACGGGCAGGGGCAGGGACGGGGACGGGCGGTGGTGACAGGTGGCAGAAGCAGCGAGAAGCCGCACACATAGAGACAGACAAAGAAAGAGCAGAGCGAAAGAAACAGAGCTACGTTTTGCACTGACACGCCTTCAATCCCTTGGCCAGGGCCATTGCCTGATTAAAAGTCGCCAAAAAAAAAAAAAGTGATTCAGTGCTGAGCAGTTCTTGCCAGATTTAGCATTTTTCTAGCGATTTTTTACTATTTTCTGGCAGCTGTCGAACACTTTGGCTTTAAATAAATGCCTTTAGTCTTTAAACTGAACTCTTTGTCATTCATATATCATATGCTAATTTAATTCATTAGTTTCATAGCTATATATATATATATTTGAACTTAAAGAATTATGATATCTTGTGCTTATCTAATTGCATTAATTAGGCGTCGTTTAATATATTAATCTTGTCACAAATTGAAATTTGGCTATAACATGATGTTTATTTCATGAAACTGCTGTATTTTAGACCCTTTACTTTTAAAATAATGTAAAAAGGATCTATTAAGTTTGTCAAAATGTGCGTAACAGGTCAAAGGAAGTCCGGCAGACCCCATAAAATATATATATTATTGATCAGTATCACCACCAGAGTCGATATAGCCATGTCCGTCTGTCCGTCTGTTCGTCTGTCTGTATGAGAGCCTAGATCTCAGAGACTATAAGAGCTAGAGTCACCAAATTTGGTATGGTGGTTCGTCTATGGGCTAAGCATATCAAGTTTATCGTAAAATTTTGACACGCCCTTTCCGCCTCCGTAAATCGAAAACAAAATTTTTGAAATCCCATAAAACGAAATATTAAATATTCAAGCTAGAGTCCTGAATTTAGGCACATAGGACGATCATCAGGGTCCTAATGTATCCTGGAAATTTCATCGTTATCGGATAATAATCTCGGAAGTTATTCAAAACTCAATATTACTCAGTGTCGGGCCAAAGGAAGAAGAAGAGCATAATGACAGTGCAACGCGTTATGGGAACTATTAGTGTTACTCTTATTTGCATTTTGAAGAATAAATAAAGGATCTCTCATAGTCGACTTCGACTGTAGCCTTTCCGACTGGTTTTTTTTTTAGCGATTATCAAAAGAGTTTCAACGTTAAACCAAATGCCTTTTAGCGGTATCCTTCAGCTCTATCTGCTATTCTTTATATTATGGCATTACTACGAACTGATTTGATTATTTTCTTATAGTTTCTAATACCTTTTTTATCGCTAGGAATCCAGTTATTTTTTGGTGGTAAACCCAGCGTTTATTAAAACATATATAATAAATAATTTTATAATGGTACTGATGAGGGAGTTTGGCATCTCCTAAAACAGCTGTATAAATATTTGGGGGTATATCTGTCATATCTCTCACTCGCACTCAATTTCATTTTATAATAGTTGAAAAAAACTATCAATTATAAATTACAACTGTTTACAAAACTTTAAAATTGGTTATAAGCATTAGATTAAAATGTGTTCAAATAAAAACTTAATCCGGCTTTAATCATACTTATATCACTATTTTCTGTCAACTTTTTAAGTTAATCTATTGCATTGAGCGCCGAGAGCTGTCAGCACTGTATCAGCCACTGTAAAGGGGGCTGTAGGGAGGACAAAGGGGCGCCAGAGTTGCCAGATCCTAAACCCAAACCTGAGCATAGACTTGAGCTCTGGAGCTGTTGGCGTTTTTTGACAAAATGTCATGCCTCGCTGGCGCTGCTCACTTTAACGCTCATTGCTATTGCCACGCCCACTCATCAGTGCGGTGCGGTGGCAAAAGGTGAGGGGGGAGGGGAAGAGGGGCGTGGGGCGTGGGCGATGGTAAAGCCGCCATAACAAATTGTTAGGCTATGACCTCGAAAACATTTGCCAGTTGGCAGTTGTCTTCGTAACGTTGGCCGTCTTCCTTGCCTCCCGAGGGGTTACCCCCTTCCCACCTCACCCGACAAAGTCCTGGGTTTGATTCAGCAACTTCAAACTTGGTCTGCAGTTATGTGGCTAGTTTGTAGGTGTAGGCATTACTCCCCCCTACCCACCACATCCAACTAACTTGGTTATTATTATTATTATGTTTTCTTTTTTTTTGCCATGTTGTTGGGCTGCTCGTTTTTATTTTTTGGGCTTTCATGTGATAATTGCGGCGCATGAATTACAATTAATTCGTGACGATTCGTGCAAGAGCTTTGCGCCCAGGTAGACAGCACCAGACAGGTGGTGGGACTGACAGAGAGACAGACAGACAGACAGGCAAATGCCTCGACTACAGTTACTGCCATGAGGAGTAAGGCAACGTCCGCGTGTCGTTAGCAGCGCCTGTTTATTATTCCGTTAATTCTCTCTACCCTCGACGTACCCCCCGACCAGCCTGAAGCCCCAACCCCTTTTCTATATCCTGTAACTCTTTTTGGTTATTGTGGCTACGCGACATGCAACGCGGCGGTGACATCGCCAAAAACCAAACCAAATACCCAACCCCATTCAGCCCCCAAAAAGTGTATCCCAACTGTAACCAAAACACGCACACTCCGACGAGGCTCCTCGAACGCCAATCAACTGAATTTTAATGGAGCTCTTTATGGTGAAGAAGTGCGGGGTGAGGGACAAGCGGGATTGGCGGGGGGTGCTCCATCAGTTTCATCCAGCTCATTGAATGATATGTGCACTGAGATAGCGAGAAAGACTGCTCTCAGCGTTAGTTTGCACTTGACGATCACATATTTTCTATTTACGTTGTATCTATTTTGGGTTATCCTTAAATATTTCACTGACTGTTCACTCCTTCTCGCTTTCAGTCAGTCTCCTTCTCATTTTAATTCTTTCTGATATAGCATCTCTTTATTCCACAGATTTTAACAATTATCTTCTTTATATTTCTTCATAAATCGTTTATTTTTAGACAGTCGTGATTCTTAAACGTATTGATATTCACGCTGTCTCATTTTTGTTTCTCTATCTACTTCAATTACACTTTTTGTGTTGCATTCGCAACTGTTGAAGCTCTGCGAAAAATCAATTGTGGCAAATCTTCTTTTTCTCCTCGAATCTAACGTTCCATCCTTTACTCACTTAATCCTAAAACGTTTTACAGTCGAGCTCTCTAATTATCTGTCTCTTTGTGCTTCAGTTTTATGCACTCATCTTGGCGTATTGTAAGCTACTTAGCTACTTCCTAACTGCTCTTTGTTTCATTAGCATTTATAAACACATCTTTAATATCTCCTCTTATCCTTGAATGTTTACTATCAGCACCTTCCCTTCGTTTCTCAGTCCGTTTCTTTCAGTCTCCTTAAGCTAACTCGCTCTTCTCTTTAGTTCCTCTTTGTATCATATCCGCAAACGTTCAAATGCACAAAATAATTACTAATTTGCTGTACTTTCTTGACCCTTAAATGATACACTATCAGCACTATCTCTTCTCCTCTCCATCTCAATGACTTTTTGTCTTTTCAATTCCCACTCCCATCGTCATCTTCTTTTTGTGTCCTATCCGCAATCGTTTAACTACGCATATCGAATAAAAAGTGAGTTTCCGCTTCTCTCTTCCTGGCCGTCGCCTCAGTGTGAGCTTAGAGAACTTTCGCACCCAATTAGCATTTTATAGAGCTGCCATTTGGGATATCCCGTAGCTCAGTTTCCTCGACTCCTTTGACTCGACTCCTTTAACCACGTTTTTTGGCCTCATTGTTTTGGGTGGGCGCATTTTTATTGCTGTTGTCATCGCTTTCATTCACTTCAAACTGCGTTCTCAACTCAGACCAGAGATTTTTCATTTCGCATTTATATTTTTTTTTTGGGTCCCTCAGTTTTTCGGTTTCGATTTCAGTTCGTGGTTTTCTGCGCTGATCGCGCCAGACGCTAACCCGCTGTGAGTTTATGAGCCGCAATTGCAGAAAACATTTCTATTGAGTCAGCAAGCATCAAGTCGATGGAATGATGCTGTTTTGTTTTTTTTGGGAGAAGGGGATGGATTTGGTATGGATATGTGACATGGAATGCATTAGCAACCCTCTATGCCTGACTCTGCCTGACTGCCTGACTGGCTTATGATTACTGTGATTATGCCGCCGAAGTGCGTGCAAAGTTCCGGCTGGGTGCTGAGTCGGATGGATGGATGGATGGATGGATGGACTCTCTGGCTGTATCGTTTACGCTTAACAATAATAACAACTGATTTTCGGATGTATTATTACATTTCCCGTGGTGACTGCAGCACCCAAATTATCACAGCTACCCCACACAGTTGGAGTTCCTCTTGCCCTTGCCCTTGCCCTAGCTCTTGCCCATCCCCATCTCTTTCCCATTTGCAGTGCGAGGTGTGCACAGGAGCGGGAAGAGGTAGAAGGGGTACGCAATTGCGGTTAGCTTCAATAGAAGATAAAGGAGCTGAACAAAAAAAAAAAAAAAAAAAACAACCGCAGGATTTTCTATTTGGGCAACTTTTCTTGGCCAGCGACTTTGGCGTTTTCCGGATAATGAAGTTAAAGCTGCCCAAGTTTGGGACAAAGGCAACTTGATTGTACGTGGCGAAATGCGATGGGTTGATGAGAAGGCTCATTTACAGCAATTACCGAAGCATTTTGTCACCCACAAGCAAAGGACAATGAGGTGTGGGCAACGGGTGTGGGAGTGTGAATAGAAGAGGGATTGTAGCACCTGCTGTGCCCAATGTGATGGAATATTGCGCATTTGCCTGCAGAGAGGAGATTGAATTAGACAGGCTGCCGGAAGAGTCTTTGTGCTAAGAAAATAAATGCAGTCACAAGGATGGGATGTCACGGGGTATAAAAAGGAGGAAGGATGCGGATAAGATAGTGTACTGAATTCAGGGAGTAACGAAGAAGTTTTGAAGGTTTAGTTAGAGTTAGGTCAATGTATTAAATAAACGAGCAGTTTAGGAGAGAGATTTTAGGTTGTTGGACACTAAGAAGAAGGAAGAAGTGGTAGCTGACTTTAGGGAAAATTAGCAGAAAGGGTTGCAAAAGCTGTAGGAATAAACCCAGAGCTAAGAAATAGGAATAGGAAAAGGAAGGAGTGGGTAAGGCGTATTTAAGTCAGGGAATGACGGAATTATGAGGAGATAAAGAAATAATTAGAGCTAGGTCAATGTATTAAAGATCCAATAAAGACACATAAAGAAAAGTTATGTAACGCAAGAGTAGAAAAAAATAATTTGATAGGAAAAAGTAGGAAATACGTATATGGGAAGAAATGAGCAGTGAAGTCAAGTAGAGAAAAGTGAAAGTAACTAAAAGGGTTTGGATCAAAACACTAAACTGACTTATATTAATGCTCTAGATGCATTTAAAGGATCGCAAATTAAAGTTATGAGTTTAAGACAGGATTTAATATCGAGACAAATATCGGTTTCCGTTTCGAAGCAAGTATTTCCGAAAAATATTCTATTCAGGTTTTGTCCTTTCGGTTCCGGTATTAGTACCAATACGTACGGGTAAAATGGATTTTTTAAAAAATCAAAGTGCCAAGGAACAAACATATTTTAAAAGATATGCACACACACATTTGCATGTACAATTAATTTTAACTTTTATATCAAGAGAATTGAAAAATGAATAGTTACATTTAAGTCTTTATTTAAGAACCATCAGTTGACATATTTAAAATTTAAAAATATATTAAATAAAGTGTGCATTTAACTAACAACAATATACCAAAGATTCAATAAATACTACAATACACTTTGTGTTTTTATAACCTGTGCCCATGAATTTGTGTGAATATATGTAACAGGCAGAAGGAGGCATCTCCGGCAATATAAAGTATATATATTCTGAATCAGTATCAATAGCCGAGTCTATTGACACCTGTCCGTCTGTCTATCCGTCTGTCCGTCCGTCTGTCTGTCCGTCTGTATGAACGCATGGATCTCAGCAACTATAAGAGCTAGAGACTTCAAATTTGGAATGTAGGTTCCTTAATACCATACGCAGATCAAGTTTATTTTCAATTTTCGATATCAAGCCGCGTTTCTTTTAAAATTAGACAAATCACCATAACATAAGCAATGTTTAAACTAGAGACTTGAGATTTGGCACACATGATAAAAAGCTTGTAATTAATGTAAAAGTTTCATTGCGATGCCACGCCTCCTTCCCACAATAGGAAAAAGCTGATAACAAGAGCAGTTTAATAGCTAGTTTTCTCACAGTTTTACACAGAGTATCCTACTGTCGCGCCCGCTCGACAGATCGGCTTGTTTATTATATAAACTAAGAAAAACTAGTATTTCCAATTGAATATAAAAATACAAATAATTATTTGCTTATCATTTGTTTTAAATTTTAATAGTTTCTATTATTTTGACAAAAATCAAACAATATTTTGTTATAATTTGTATACAAAGAATTATAATTGTCAAACGATAAATACCATAAGGTTGCGTAGTCAGAGAGTAAAGTAATTAGTTTGGGATAAAACGTAGATGTCAAGAGTAACAGCTACTCAACTACTCAATTTGAAAGATATATAACTCCATTATAAAGTGTATTATGATTGTGGAATTTTACACTCAGAGAGGGAAATTTTTTATGCAATTTCTTAGCATATTATGCCATAGATTTTAACATCACTTGCAACGATCTTATTCTATGGTTAGAACAGACTTTCCCACCCGTAGGGAATACAGTTCACCAACTAATTAACTTCAACTTGTTCATTTTGTTCTTTTGTGATCGATCCCATATCATCTTGACTCGTTTTTATTGTGCTCTATCATCCACAGACATTCGACATGTCAGATGACGCACGTATGTATATCAAGTGCACACCGAATTTGAGTAGATCCCTTTGACAAACCCCTTCCCCCCCTCCCCACACACACACACACACACACACACACACACACACAGGGGGTAAGTGGGGTGGGAGGAGGGGCTGCATCGCCTTCGTGTCTGAGGCAATGTTGGTCGAAGGGGCACGTAATCCATTTGTTGTTTGCATGTCCATCTCGGGGTAACCCAAGCTTCGGTTAGAGACCATGTTATGTGTGCATTGGACACAACTCAATTGGTTGAATTCTATGCCAGACTACAAGTGTGTGTGTGTGTGTGTGTGTGTGTGTGTGTATGCTCACATTTCTGTGCTCTGTTAATGATGAGCGACCACGGAACGAGTTAGCTACCATACTGCCAAATTCTGTTGCTGTTGCCGTTGCCGTTGCTGTTTGGTGTGCAACTGACGCACATTTGCAGGACGTGGACGAGGACGAGAATAAGGATGAGGATGAGGATGAGGAGGAGCAGAAGAAGCAGAAGGAGGTAGATAGGAGTCGTCGTGCCTGGGCACATTTCCGCTGCAGTTGTTTCCCGCCCCGTTGAGAGTGGACGAGACATTCGGTAGGACGACTTGCAATTTGAGCGCTCGCATGGCATATTAATGGAGTTTGTGTCGACTGACCAACTGGCTGTTGGCTGACCAAGAAGCAAGTGGCGTTTAGAGAGGGGGGGGGGTCACTAGGTGTGGGCATGCGTGCGGATTCAGCTTGTTGGCTGTCGCCGTCATCCGTCCTCGTCCTCGTGCTCGTCGTCATCATCATCATCATCAACATCAACATCATACGTCGCTGTCGTCTCCGATGCCGTCATCGTCATTTAGTTCATTAGAGCAAAAATGTTGCGATGCTGCACGTAAACAAGACTGTTGCAGGTTTAGTTAGAAGGGGGGTAAACGAGGAGGGTGGAAATGGGGGGAGGGGGGGGGCTATCAAAAGGAAGGGGGTCGCTGTCACTTAAGCAAAGTCTTCTACGACCCCCAGTTTCAACTACTTCAACTACGCATTTACGTGATTAATCAGTTGGCCACGTGTGCAACTGTATTTCTCTCTGTGTATGTATGCGTGTGTTGGTGTGTGCGTGTGTGTATCTGTGTGTGTGTGTGTGTGTGTACCGCATATGCTTCTAAGTCATGCAAAGCGCTCCGAAACGTTTTAATTGCCCGACGACATTCATGAATTGAGAGTGGAAAATGCACTCGAAATTATACGTAGTAGATGCCACATGCCACATGCCACTTGCCACATGCTACATGTCCAAATGCCTTATCGATACCCTGCAGGCATTAAATAACTGAAAAGGAATATACAGAGCAGAGGCAACTACTAGAAATGAAGAAGCCTATAATACTAGATTAGCCCCAACAGTCAAAGTAATTTCTACTGTCGAATTCACCTGAGGGATAACAAAGTGATTATAATATTTATACCCCGTAAACATTAACAAATTGTAAATGTAAATATATATTCGTAAAAGAACAAACCGATCAGTCGAGCGGGCCCGACACTAGGATACCCTGTGCAGGTCTTAAAACGAAGTATTTTGAGAAAACTAGCAATAAAACTGCTCTTGTTATCAGCTTTTTGCAATTGTGAGGCGATGAGGGCGTGGCATCGCGATGCAATTTTCTGGGTACGTTAAGCCCAAGTTTCTTATCATGTGTGCCAAATCTCAAGTCTCTAGCTTTAACATTGCTTATGTTATGGTGATTTGTCTAATTTTAAAACAAACGGGACTTGATATCGAAAATTGAAAATAAACTTGATCTGCTTATGGTATTCAGGAACCTACATTCCAAATTTGAAGTCTCTAGCTGCTATAGTTGCTGAGATCCACGCGTTCATACAGACGGACGGACGGACAATCGGACGGACAGACGGATAGACAGATGGACAGGTGTCAATCGACTCGGCTATTGTTACTAATCAAGAATATATATACTTTATATGGTCGGAGATGCTTCCTTCTGCCTGTTACATACATTCACACAAATTCATTATACCCTTTACTGCCCATTTTTAATAGGTACAGGGTATAAAAAAAAAAATTTAACTAATCTAAAATAAATCAGCACCAATAGTTGAATTCTTTCTTTATGTACATATTTATACCTTGTATTATTTGTTATATTAGCTTAACTTACAGCAATTTTTTATACACTAAAAGAAATAAAGAATACTTTACGAACTCGTAATTCTTTCTTAACTCAAGACCTTTCAACTTTCATTATTGATTTATTACCACAGCTGCCACTTCAAATCAAACAATAATTACTGGCAATTTTTGTTGACCAAAATCTTAAAATCGAAGTGCGTATTTGTGTCTAGTTTTATTTTTGCTTGGCTGCAATTGAACTTTCAGCCGATTCAGAACTCTAAGAAATATTTGGAAACAAAATAGATGGGATAAGAGAAAAAAAGACTCTGTACTTACAATGTAAAAACCTTGCTAGCTTAACTGCCGAATATATTATCACTATGATATTTTCAGAACACATCACATTCAATATGTTTATCATATTTGCCAAAATTCAATGTTATAGCTTTAAAATTGAGCTCTTTATTTGATTTTGCAAAATTCGTTTTCGATTTTCGGGGGCGTGACTAAATTCTACAAAAAAACTAACTCTGCTTTGGTCAAAGAGGAATCTACATAACAAGTTTGGTGCCTCTAGCTCTTATAGTATCTGAGATGTAGGTGATCAGATAGACGGACAGACAGGCGGACAGACGGACAGACGGACATGGCTATATCGATTTGCCTGTTAATGCTGATCAAGAATAAGATATATATATACTGCCTTTTTTCTGCCTGTTTGTGCAGATTTTTATTTTTCAAAGTTAATAGAGTCCCATTTCTTAAAACACAGGGTCTAAGAATGATTAACGTTATTGGCTTATGACCTTTAGCATTTCAAATCTCTTTCACTTTGGATTCAAATTCGCTTTGATATTTATGTGTGTTTTTAGTTTAATGTGTTTTATAGTTGATTCTTATATCAATTATGGAGCTTTGAAAGTTAATACAAAAATATATCATTTTACAACGCATCGTTTTAATCAATATACCATTTTCGGCTATCGAAAAAGAATAACATTCTTAAGACTTGAGCTTGTCTTACTACATATTTAGCACTTCAAATCGGCTCAACACTTATTCCAATGATATTTTAAAGGATTTCATAGAACTCAAATCATTCAACGGGTATAATAACAAAATAATAAACTTATTTGTGTGTCAACATCAATTCAGAATTGCTATGAACATATTTTCTTTATCAGCTATCAAAGCTATCAAAGGTTTTCCTAACAACAGAATTTATCACCTGTTGGTCTCAATTCTATATTTAACTTAATCTTACATTTAAAAGCTTAATGATCGTGTTGCTGGCAACGAACAAAAGATCTCCTGTTGTATTCAAATGCTGTCTGTACTTTAGTCTTGTGTCTCATACGAATCGGGAGTGTTAACGCCAGTGAGAGGAATCAACACTTTGGATTCTGGTGTCGCATTGTTCTGAAAACCGCTCAACAAATATTCTGTCTGTCTGTCTGTCCGACTGGTCGACTTATCAAGTTGACACCAAACAACTGCACGAAATTCCAAACCAATTTCAATTCCAATTCAATTTCAATGGAGCCAACTGTCTGGTCGGGGGGTATGTCCCAGGAGAACTCATTCTTTCTCTTTCAAAATTCAAAGTGCTTCGATTCTGACTTTGTTCATTGTACTATGGCAAGGTTTCGTGCTAAAAATTATAGCCCGGCCAACTGACATAACCGCAGCGTGTTACAGCCACAAACATGTTGCGGCAGCGTGTGAAAGAACCGTCAGGTGCGTCTCTGACTATGATTAAACAACAACAGCAGTTTCTCTCTGAACTCTGACACACTGCGTATCGTCTTGAGTTGAGTTGAGTTCAGTTAAGTTGAGTTCAGTTGAGTCAGCGAAGCATTTAACCAAACTAATTTTCCCATTAGGACCAACACTTTGCGAGCCGCTTACGGGGCGCATAAAACAACACGTTGATGTCTACCGCAAAATGTTGCAAGTTCCCCGTCTTGCCGAAGCTTCACTCAACGTTCGACGCCGATCAAGCGCAACATTTGCCTAGACTACGTTCGTTGTTTCCTTCCTCTTTTCCCTTTGTCTGTATTTGCCTCTATCCCTGCTTTGTCGGTCAGTGTCAGTCTTGTTGTTGTTGTTGTTGTTGGCCAACTAATTGATCGGTTCCAAATGGTCGATCGCACGTAACGGCCGCATATGTGATCGCTGCGCGCGAAATATAGACGAAGACGACATTCGGCTATGCGATCGTATCACGCGATAAGCCAGCCAGCCACTGACTCTGCCCTAACAGCCTAAAGGGCATTAAAAAGGTAGTCCAGACCGGACTCAAACCCGGACCCATAACCATACCCATAACCATACCCATACCCATACCCATAGCCATAGCCATAGCCATACTCATGTCTATACCCCCTATCGATTCATTGAGGCGTCACTTGAGCGCGATCACTCGTTCAATTTGATCAGCCAAAATGGGTTTTGCAGAGGGTTCACTTAATGTTCCTCAATATGCAGCTAATTTTTTAAACAGATACAATCGTAACCATGAAATAGATCACTGATCATCATCACAGTTTGCCCACTTTGTGATGATCTTTTGTCAAATTATGTTCGCTTCTTTGAAGCGATTCTCCTAATGATGTTTGCTGAAAGTTCTTCATCATTATGCGTTGAGCTTGAGCTGATCTTAAATTGATCAACTTTGATTAAGAGGAAACCTTTGAGTGATTTTCTGCATTGACTTTAATTTTAAAAGAATTATAATCCTGATTTCGTTGTTGCTTATTTGAGCGATACTTTTAGTGATGTCCACAGTAAGTTGAATATATTTAAGTGTGTATTTTACTCTGAGGCACTGAATATTCTATTGCTTGTTCTTTAGTTAATGCTCCTCTATTTTTAAGCGATTCTTCTTCTAAATTTACAGATAATTGCAGAAATTTTAGTGAAGTCTATGATTGATTATTCACTTTTGAGGATGTCTTGTAGTGATCTCTAGTAAAAACTGCTCCTTATTTTATGAATTCTCTAATGATCTTTACTGATCAAAGAGTTGATCATAAGTTAAAGTAGTGTCCAGCTAAGAAGTGTTTCTATTTCTACAAAATTCAGTATACAAAGTACTTAAATCGATTCTTCACTCATTCCATTCCATTCTTCTAATTTATACGTGATACAAGTACGTCGCCCTGAAAATAAATGTAGTAATAAACCAAGTGCACATAATATTTGTATATGATAGAAGGAAATCTTGAATCAAGTATAACTCTAGATTTTCTAGAAATGGGTACATAACTCGTCTCGAAACGGGTATCCACATCAAATACTCACATAACCAGTTAAGACTCTAAAATCCATTTTGTGTTCGATTGCTTAGAATTCTCAAATATCTCACAAATTGAGACAATATTTAACAGTATAATTTCAGTAGTCAGCTTTTACACTGCTGATTTGGATAACTTTATTAGGTTATTAGATAGATAAATTCGATTTCAAGAACGTTTAACACTTAGAAATTATGTTTGCACGATTTTGATTTAAGTAACATTATCTTAAGATGTTGTTTTGTACTCAGTTACACAGTTTAAATCAGTTGAATCAAGTTTGTATTATACTTCTTATATCAAAAATGAATGTATTTTAAGTACGATTTGATTTGAGAAATCAAATTTGATATGTGGAGATTTAAGTACGAAATGCTTGGTTTTCTCGCTCTCCTGTATTGATGTATTTTAAGGAGAACTCTTCTTTTAAGAATGTCATGAGTTGATTTTGTTCAGCTGAAATTTGTTTTCCTCTAGACAACAACTTGAAGATAAACTAAAAATCTTCTAAGGAAATTACTAATTGATCTTTCTTGTTTATTCCAAGACCTCTTCTGCAGATCTGCAATTTAAAAATTATTAACATGATTTGAAGGCTTTTACTGGTCACATGGCTTAGTTGCGGCCACTTCATTAGAAAATTGCTTTGCGAATATTGAAAACGCATTAGGTTGATGGCTTTATCCCAACCCAGATGAAAAACCCTTGAGAGAGCAACCCTCGGACAGATTCTCTTACCCACTGCTACTAATATGACACGACAATCAACAAGGCAACTCAATGGATGCGTTACAACATCCCCAACCCCAACCCAAAACCCAAAACCCAAACTACAAGCTAAGTTCTCAATTCTAACCAACTCCCTTCCTTCAAGCAACTAACTCCCACTCCTCTACTCTTCCTCATTTATGGTACTGGCTTTTGCCTTTTTGGCAAATCGTTGTAATTTACGAAATTGACACTCAAAAGATTCCCAGTGCCACAACCCCAGCAATTAAACGAAGGTCCCATATGGAACTGGACATGGACCGGGAACCGACAACCGACAACCGAGACCTTTGTGAATGTCAGGGTGAGGGTGAGGGTGGGAGAGGATTTAAGTGAAGGCTGCACAATTTGTCACACGACGAACATAAAAAGTGCCAATTGCAGTCGCTGCACTGGCCCTTGGTCAGCTGAGGGGTCACAGCGGGGTCAATGCTGGGGGTCAGCTGCGTTGGTGCAAATTAAATAAACTCTAATGTCTTTAATTTGTTTGAGTTGCCCTTCAACAAAAACACCCCGGCCTTCGTCCCCCTCTATCTCTCTCCCTGCCGCTATTCTACTTCCTGACCCTTCTCCCTGGATCCATTCAAGTGTGCAGTCGCCACGTCGTCGTCGTCGACATCGCCGTCAATGTCGCCGCGGGTTCGATACTCATTTCGATAACCGATTCCCAAAAAAAAAAAGAAAAAAGAAAAAGAATTCCATTCTCATTCCGTTGGCGAGTCAGTCGCATGTCGTCGCTGACTCTGGCCATAAATTTCGTATTAAATTGAGTGTTAAATGCTGGACGCAGCAGCCTCGTGTTGCCAATACACCACCACCTCCTCCTCCCCCTCCCCCTCCCCCTCCCCCTTGCCACCCATCCACACCACTGGCTTGACTGCTACCAACAAATGCGCCCAATGTGCAACCGTGCGCGTACTTCCATGCGACATCTTCTGTCCCCTCTTCACTACTCCCTTCTCCCATCTCCCATCACCATCTTCATCACCGCCTTCTCCTCCCACTGCTCAGCCGCCTTTTCCTGCTGCTTCTTGCCGCAATTCGTCAGTTGTAGCCAATTTATTATGCCCAATTCTTAGTCGATGTTGTTGTTCTTTTCGTTGTTCTTCTTGTTGTCGTTTTCTTTATTGCTTTTCGTGTTCTTCTTGTATACAATGTTTTTGCTCTTATTCTTGCTGCGCTTTTGGCACAATTCGAACTGAGCTCAAAATCAATAAGTTCCATTTACTCGCTTGTACTAAGTACTACACGGTATCTCAGCATATCACTTAATTCTCTGCTTTTTATGGGAATGTGAAACAGATTTTATAGCAGAGACAGATAGATATAAAAAGGATAAAAGATAAGTTTAATTTATTCAATTCATATATAATCAATTGTTAATCAAGACTAGAAACCTCAGAATGAAGGATTAGGTATACAGTTCGAACCAGTCTGATAAGGTTCACGGAACGTACTTTTTTCCTGATTAGCATTTACAGCCGAGTCGAGTCTGTCTACCCGTCCATTCATCTGTATAATCACTTACATCTCAGAGACTAAAAGAGCTAGAGGCACCAAACTTGGCATGTAGTTTCCTCTGTGAACTAAGCAGAGCCAGCTTATTATATCACTTAATTCTCTGCTCTTTGTGGGAATGTGAAACTGATTTTATAGCAGAGACAGACATATACATAAAGGAGAAAAGATAAGTTCAATTTAATAATAGAAACCATATACAATCAATTGTTAATCAAGACTAGAAACCTGAGATCAGAATTAAGGCTTAGTTATACAGTTCGAACAAGTCTGATAAGGTTCACGGAATATACTTTATTCCTGATTAGCATTTACAGCCGAGTCGAGTCTGTCTGTCCGTTCATCTGTCTGTCCGTCCATCCATCTGTTTAATCACTTACATCTCAGAGACTATAAGAGCTAGAGACACCAAACTTGTTATGTAGGTTCCCCTTTGACCAAAGCAGAGCCAACTTGTTTTAGAATTTTGCCAAGCAAATTTAAAGATTAATTTTAAAGCGAAAGCCTTGAATTTTGACACACACGAAACATAGGAGACTCGATGTGTCCTGAAAGTTTCGCCGAATAAATGTCATCTCAATCAGCTAAAAGAACTAGAGAGTTATTTAAGAATGTCAGAAAATGAAAGAAGAAGAGAAAACTAACACTAAAACGTACAAGGCTTGCGGCGTGTTTGTTTGCGTGTGTATAAGTTGTTGTAGAATAAGTATAGCAGTCGGGATCTATTTTAAGTGTAATCGTTCTGACTACTTTAAACTTGAATCTACCTTAGGAAAAGCACTCCACTTGCAAGACAGATAATCAGACAATTAAAAGAAGCATAAAAAACTAGTCAAGTAATTTTGTTTACAACAAAAAGTCCACATTTCATTTTAAATTTTATAAATAGTTTATCCGCTTTATATTTAATTTTTTACATATTCTAAGATTCATAAGCTACTATATTTAAATACTGTTTTTTTTTTGTCAACATACAGTTTTTATTGTCAATACAATTGCTTGAATAACTGTTTATCGAACCGATTCATCAATGTATCTAAATCATGTAATTAATGAATATAAATTAACTAAGGACTTAATACTCTATTTATTGTCATCTTGTCTACAGCTATAATTAAGGCAAGTGTTTTGTCTAGCTTTGAGTGTGCATCCTCTTGGCTTGAACTACATATTTTCTATGGTCAATTGGCTGGTTGCAAGTGGCAAGTGGCAACTGAGAAGCCAGCTTGACGCTGATATGGAGACATCTTCTCGCTTGACCAATTCCAAAAGTGCAATGCCAAGTGCAATTCCAATTTCAATTCCAAGTCCAATACCCATTTTCAATACCAATTTCAGCTTCCATCTCAATTGTCATGGACTTGGTCAACCGGCAAAGTGCGCGACATTTTCAGCGGCAATTGGCGATTGCTGACGACACCCAATAAACACCATCCAATTACATGTTGTGCGTGTGTGAGTGTGTGAGTGTGTGTGTGTGTGTGTGTGTGTATAGTTGGCAACAATCAGCGGAGGCTAAAGCTGACGAAATACCACAGACAAAGGCTGCTTCCCTCTGGTAATTTCCCACAAAAGTATTTGAATGTCGTGTAAAGTGTTAAATTGTTTTAAATTTTTTCATTTTTATTCAATTGCTGCTGCTGTTGTTGTTGTTGTTGATGTTGTTGTTGTTGTTGTTGTTGTGGCTACTGTTCGGGTCAATACAGTCACATAAATCCCAACGAAGCTGCGGTAATTTGAATAAAATATGCACAGACACAGACACCGATACGATACGATACGTTACGATACGGATATGGTTAGGAGGAAGCAGGGGTAACCGAAGGTAACTGGAGGTAACAGGTATACAGAGAGATACTTCCAGTTACCGGCTACAGCCAAAGTCATCGGATTGAAGAGACCTGCTTCAAAAGCGACCGACTTCGGGTGTCGATTGGAATTTTAAACGGAGCACCGCAGATAAAGTTTTACCTTTTAACGCTTTCAACTCCTCCTCAATCGACTTCAGCTCCGACTCCGACTCCTACTCCAACTCCAACTCCAGATACAACTTCAAGTTCAGGCAGAACATCTTCAGATTTAGATTTAAGCTTTAACTCTTGCTTTGCTTTGAGCTCAAGTTGTTTGTTTGTCCGCTTGTTGTGGAAGTTTCATTGTTTGACTAAGGATAACTCAGAATATATCGGGGAGTATTATTTAGTAGTACTTTGTAGGCATATTGATGAGATAAGTAAGAAATGTTATAGCATTTGATGATTTGCTGAGCTCTTGAGATAATTGAAGTTTAAGACTAGAATGTCAATTTGGGACTTTACTTACAATGTTTTTAAAATAATATAATACAAGTATTTACAATCCTTTAAAATAAATATTGATTGCAAATTAGAAATTTAAGCTTAAATGAGTCTAAACTTAACAAAATTACCTGTATGATGTGAATATCTCAGAACTACAAGTTTTGAATGGAGTATGCTGAAAGCAGAAAGCAGAAGCTGAAAGCCATTATTTTAAATGTTTATTATATTTATTAATAACTCTTACTTTTGCCAAAAAAAAAATTATTTTATTATAATGAAATTTTCAATTTGAAGTACTTGACAAAAAATTGACAATAAAACGTATTTTTAGCTTGTTGCCTTTTGGCAACTATTTTGTGTTTGTTGTGTGTTAATATTGTGTCGTATCGACAGTAAATTGACGTCGATTATTTTAAAAATAAAAATGTCGCTGAAATATAACAGAAATATAAAATTATTTTTGTTCTTTTAGAAAACAAGGCGATCAGTCGAGCGGACGCGACTGTTGGAAACCCTGTGCAGGTCTTGAAAAAAAAGTATTTTCATTATAATGGAATTTAAATATATCGCAGGATATAAATATATTTCAGGACACATTAAGCCCAAGCTTTTTGTCATGTGTGCTTTAACATTGCTTATGTGATGGAGATTTTTCTAATTTTAAAACAAACGCTGCTTGATATCGAAAATTGAAAATAAACTTGATCTGCGTATGGTATTCAGGAACCAAATTTCAAGTCTCTAGCTCTTATAGTTGCTGAAATACACGCGTTCATACGGACGGACAGACAGGCGGACGGACAGACGGACAGACAGACAGACGGCCAGGTGTCAATCGACTCGGCTATTGATACTGATCAATAATATATATACTTTATAGGGTCGGACATGCTTCCTTCTGCCTGTTACATACATTCACACAGATTCATTCATCAGCAGTCAGTTAAGATAGCGATACTCTTTCTTCCAACCTGCTAACCCTTTGAAATATTACTCGTATAGGATATCAAGTTGACTACTGAACAGTTTTAGCCTCTCTAGTACTAGAAAAGCATCTTTTCATAGTTTCCCTCTTTCCTCACTTCTTTTCTTCACCTCTTTTCCCAATAGATAAGTTAAGACATCAAGTAGACTTTACTCGTGTTGTAGTTGAAACTGTTGAAATTGCCTAGCTGGAGTACTACAGCTAAGATACGTATCTTCTTCTTCTTCTTTCTCTCCCCTGCAACATTCAACCTCCAACCTCCTTCTTCTACCACCACAGACTCCACATCTACGTCTGCTGGTTTATCGGCTGTTTGTAGCCAAATGTCTGAGAGCATTTGCAATTGACACGAAAATCGCCGCTGAAAAATAAAGGCAAATCAATCAAAGTGACGACAATGTTGCTAGACAGGTGCAAGGTGGACTCCAAAGTGGGGAGAGGGAGAGGGAGAGGGTGAGTAGGAGTACGAAGGGGTTGCGGTGGAAGGGGGACAACGTTTGTGCCATTTGTTGTGGCAGCCGCAAAATGTCAACTCGCTTTGCATATGGAAATTGGATAATGGCAGCTGACCCCAGTATAAAAAGCGGACAGGGGGGTAATTGGCCGGCAGGGGGTAACAGAGACGGGGTAGGGGGGGCAGAGAGTCAACAATTTGTCGATGAAACGAATGCAAATGCAATCGATGTGGCAAGTGGCATGAGAAGTGAGTCAACCCAATCAATGTGCCATAAAGAGGAGACTATTGGCTTCGCTTCAGCTGCTGTTGCTCAGCTGCTTAATAAGTCAAAGGGGGGGAGGGGGATGGGATGGAATGAGGGGAGGAAGGGGATAGGGGACTTCATGTGGGTGCAGTTTGTGGCACAATGCCACACCAAAACACCACATTATTTTCGAGTATTGCCGCTTTTGTGGCGAGCCACCAAAATTGACCGCTAACTGATTTTCAAATTTGCGCCAACAACAACAACAACAATGATAATAAAGGAAAAGGGGAAAGGAAAGGGGGGGGGGGTTGGGGAAGTGTGTTGCAAGCCGCACCTACGCAGCTCGTTACAGCTGAATGATGGCCTGGGGGCAGGCTATTGATATCAGAGCGACGGGGGCAACAGTTTTTGGGATTGAAATTGGAATTGGAATTGAGTCTGCGCTTTTTGGTAACTCAACTTCCGGGCAATGCAGCAGCAACCGTTGTGGCAGCCACAGTGGCAACAAAAGCAATTTAATCGAGCATGACTTTTGGTTAAACTTGTAAAAGCAACGCCTACGCAACGGCATTTGTCAGCTGGGAAAAGGGGCAGCGAACGGGGCTAGGGCGAATGGGGAAGGGGCCACTTTTTGCCGGATGTAGGGAATTTTAATTTGTCGCGTCGTTTAAACGCGAGCGGCGCTGCTGGCGACAGGCCATAGCACAGTTACTACCAATTGTCCAAAATGGTTAAGGTTTAACAAGGGCGGGTGAGGGGAGCAGAGCGTGGGGAGGTGGTGGGGGTAACCCTTTAACGCCGTCTGTTAGCGTCAGCGCATTCATTGAAGCGTTGCATTTGCGTTTTTGGGCTACCCAAAAATACACACACACACACACACACACACACATGTGCCACGCCCACAATAGCAGCCTACAGCCGCCCACGAGTTTTTTCTTTTCGGCAGCATTTTGGGTTTTTGAATTCGGTTTTTGGGTGGTTTTTTGATTAGGCCGCTTTTGTCAGTCGCATTGTTCTCAGTGCTTTACCCCTCATCCCACTCTATCTCACTCGCTCTCTCTCTCTCTCCCTCTATCTACCTCCCTCACTTGCTTTATCTCTCTTTATCCCTATCTTTTCAACGCTTTGCCTCGCTCCTTCTCTTTCACTTTGACTTGCTGTCTGTCCGTGCCACATTATTTATGGTCGCGCATTTGCATTTTGATGACCTAACCCCACCCTGCCCCTGCCCCTGCCCCATCCCTTTGCCAACCTCCCCCCGCTGGCAACATGCGGCACCCTTAACCCTTTTGTGTGTGTGTACACACACACACACACACACACACCTGTGTGTTGTTTGTGCGTAAACCGTTTTTATGACCATTGTAACCGAAAAATTGAAAACAAATTTCCACGTATTGATGGTCGCAGTTTAGGGGCAGACTCTGTGTGTGTCTGTTGTTGGCCAGGTTAATACCGAGCAGTCAGAGGAGGGGGGGGGGGAGGACAAACCTGGGGTTTTTTTGTCAGCAGTCTGGGGCTGACTTTTTGGTTGCGCATGAGAAGATAATCGTAAAAAGGGAAATTGCGCTTATAAAATGATCAAAAGCGCGCACCACACGACAGCTCAGAGTCAGGATACAAATGTGGTTGTTGTTGTTGTTGTTACTGTGTGTATGTGTGTGTGTGTGTGTGTGTGTGTGTCTCTCTCGACTTGTTATTGTTGCTGCTGTTTAGGTTGATTAGACCGCTAGGTGCTGACAGACGCAGCTTTTTGACTTTTTTGTTTCCTTTATTTTGTTGCTTACTTTTTATGGCGCCACATGAAGTTGTTGTTGTTGTTGTTCTTGTTGTTGTTCTTGTTGTTGTTGTTGTTGTTCTTGTTGTTGTTCTTGTTGTTGTTGTTGTTGTTGTCATATAAAAGCAGCAGCTCGCATCAGAGATATCAGTGCACCTGTTCCCGCTAAAAAAAGCTCTTCACGCTGATTAGCATAAGTTTTGCGAATGCATTAAGTCGTTGCCTGCCACATAAAATGTATCCTCTTCTTCTTTTCCTGTGGCATTATCAACAACAGATGTATTTCCATATCCTTTAAATAGTATATATGCCAAAAGTTAAGGCTTTTGTGAACTGCCTTAAAGTGGAATTGTCGAGGGAGTTCAGTTCCTTTGATGCGTTTATGAATTGATTACAATAATAATGAGAAAGCTGCATACGAAATTTCAATATCATAGCTGAAATATTAAAGAATTTATGACTTTGAAGCACTTTTCAGTCATCTTTGAACCACTTGCCACTAGAGCCTGATTTGAGTATATAATGAGTCTATTAAAAGTTCAAGTAGTTCAAGTTCAGATAATACTGACGTTATATTCTATTGTTTATGAAACATACTTGTCTATTGAAATTACACAGTAAAGTTCAATGAACTACTCAGTTAAACTCAAGACTGCAAACCGGTACTGAGCCGAACCGGAATTTCTGAATTGCCCGAACCGGATCATAAACCAAGCTCTGAAAACTATTTACCACTCAAAGCGAAACCCAAACCGATACGCTTTCTTAAAAAATAAGTTTGGTTCGGAGCAAAAAATAGTTACACAAGTTTCATGCTTTTCATATCGGGCGGAATTATTTGAGACTTCAATTAAAAATTTATAATATAATAAATTATAACTAAGTAATATTCTTTAATAAAGTTCATTAGAAATTTGTCAATTTGCATTGCTCAACAAGCCAAACAGTCGGGACCCCGATCTTAATATACCCTTTTGACTCAAACTTGTTTCCGATGCAATTCTCTTGTAATTGGTTCTCTCAAAATTTTGGGCGAAGGAGGCGTGGCATCGTGAGGAAATTTTCTGGATACTTCGACTTCAATATTATTCATCATGTCTGATAAATCTGATGTCTCTAACTGTAAAACTGTTCTTGGTATGAGCATTTTTAAGCCCTTTACTTTAATAAAGTACAAAAGGGTCAATTAAGTTTGTCAAAATGTGCGTAACAGGTCGAAGGAAGTCTGGCAGACCCCATAAGATATATATATACTTCATCAGCATCAACAAACGAGTCATGTCCGTCATGTCCGTCTGTCCGTCTGTCTGTATGAGCGCCTAGATCTCAGAGACTATAAGAGCTAGAGCCACGAAATTTGGTATGTACGTTTGACTATGGGCTAAGCAGTACCAGCTTATGTTAAAATTTTGACACGCCTCCTGCCGCCTCCGTAAATCGAAAACAAAATTTTTGAAATCCCATAAAACAAAAATTATTAAAGCTAGAGTCCTGACGAGCATCAGGGTCCCAACGTATCCTGAAAATTTCATCGCGATCGGATAATAATCTCAGAAGTTATTAAAAAAAACTTAGAATCCCATATAATGGTCAATTTCAAAACTGGAGCCTTGAATTTTGCCACACAGGACAAGCATCGGGGTCCTAATGTATCCTCCCAATTTCATTGCGATCGGATAATAAACTCTGAGGTTATTCAAAACTCGATATTACTCAGTGTCGGGCCAAAGGAAGAATAAGAGAATATTGACGTTACAACGCGCTATGGGGTCTCTCATAGTCGACTTCGACTGTAGCCTTTCCGACTGGACATCTAAAGTAAATGATAAACTTGATCTGCTTGCAAATATTACGTGCGCTGGGAGACCAAGTTCAAGCTTCCAGCTCTTACCATCTCTGAGATCCATTCTTTCATATGGACGGACATAGCTATATCGATTCAGCTATTGTTGCTGATCAAGAATATACTTAAGTATAAACGTTATGGTTTCGGCCAACTGCTTTAATCAAAAGTTGTTATGTAATATATAAAGGTATCGAGTCATTCAGCAGGTAGTGATTGCTGATCCATTACAAGTAAAGATACGATTACTAGTTATAATACCTGCTGAATACCGCCAATATGATTCTGAATCAAATTTTAAACACACACTTGAGATTTAGTTATATTTTACCAAGTTTACATCCGAGTCTTGTAGATCAACGAACCCTTGAACTACATTTTTCTATGGCTTTTCAACCAGATTTATATCTATATAAGACGGTTCTATGTCAAATCTATAGCTCAAATATTAAAAAGATCTCAACTCTGAATCACTACATTTATAAGTTTAAGTTAACAGTCTGGAATTGTTTTTAAGACTTGAATATATTAAAAACAAAACAATTAAATTCAATATTAATAATTTTAAATGACTGTATGTTCTGTGCTCAAAGAAAACCTAGTGCTTGAAAGGAAGATAGAAATAGTATAATCAGTTTTAAACCTGTGTTGACTCTAGTATGTTCTCTATACTAAATTAAAACTGATTTAGTTATGTCTAAAAATGCTGTATACTATATCAAATTACATCAAATTAACTCAAATGCTTGACTACATTTGACACTAAAACACTTTATAATCAACTGTGCAGCTTGCAGGGGTTAAACTCACTTTGAATCGCATATTTTCGCATTTATGACTAATTTGAATGAAAGCAAAAATATATAAAAACAAATGTAAACTTCATTTAAGCGGGTTAAATGACGCATTGCAGCATAAAACATTTCGAGGTATGACTTTGAGCCAATTAAGAGGTATTTACAAACAGTTTTTTGTTAAAGCCAGTTAACTTCGTGTATCACATTTTTATTATTTTGCGAGAAAAGTGCATAATTTCCCTATTAGTTTCGTATATACCCTAATAGAAGGGTATGACAAATGTACGAAATGACATTTTTTTTGTATCTAAAATATTGCCAAAATCAACATTTAACAATCAGAGCTAGGATTGAATACGTAAGAGTAGCTCTAAACTGACTATCGAGTATGTCAAAGTCGAGCATTCTCAGCATTTGCAGCTTTCTTTTCCATTTACATGACAAGTCTTCCCAGAATTGTTTGATTCCCTTCAGCAACAGCCCGCATAGTACTAAATCCGCTTGTATTTTTTATGAAAGATATTTTGTTTTGGCATGGATAATAATTTTATGTTTAATATTTTATATAGTTTTTTTTCTTTTTTTTCTCAGAACAAGTTTACTCAGTAAAAAGTTCCATATAATGCCAGCTTAAGCTAGTATTTCAAGGTTTCTCGAAGTCAAATTGAATGAAAGGCAAATAAATCTTATATGCAAATACAAAGATCATTTGCGAGTTGCTGTCAGCAATTTGGGTCTTTGTTGTTCACAAATCAAATTACAAAATGCGAGGGCAGAGGAAAGGGAAAAGGTTTAGTTGATGGGAGTGGGGGTGGGGTGTGGGTGTGTGGGTGTTAAGGGCAACCTCGTCGTTGACAACTTGAGCATTTTAATTGCTGCCGTGCGGCCGCTTAAGTTAAATGTCAACAACAACAACAAGAACAACAACAACAAAGATGTTGTTGCACTAGCAACAACACATAGCGAAAATATTGTTGGTGGTGCAACCCTTTTGTTGGTTGATTCTAGAGGGGTTGGGGGATGGATACACGAAACGCGCACTGCACGCAAAGAGTCAACTTCCTGTGCGTATCCACAGAATGCGATAATAAAATATGCATAACAAACTTGAGCAACCCGCACTTAACCCTACACCCTACACCCTACCCCAACCAGAAACACCCTCAGCTCAGAGCCCCCAATGAAGTGTGTGCTGTGTGTGTGTGGACTGCACGCAATGCGCTACGCACCATTGTGAAAGGGTTAAAAATCGAAAGTATGAAAACAATTTTCCTCGATTTACTACAGTGTTGTTGTTGTTGTTGTTACTATTGTTGTTGTTGTTGTTGTCGTTGCTGTGTTAAATTGTTGGTCGTTGTCGCTGTCGCTGTGACTGTGACTTCTCTAACCCGTAAAACTATTATTATGATCATTATAGTAGTTCTGAGTTCCAGCTCAAATAATGACACCGCAATTCTGGCACCGCCCTCAAATGGAGGACACATTCAACTTGATATCAACCGAGGAACCTTCATTTCATCCTCTATAAGAACTTTCAGCACGCACTTTGTGGTCCTGTCGCGCTGTCTCATAAATGTTTTGGCAATAAAACGGCAAGTTATGATAATGCACATTGACAGGCAGCAACTTGTCACAGGCTGACTAGCTGCGATTATAATGGGCGATTTGTTGACGTTGTTACCGCCCGTTCTTCTATGTATATTACAGTTACAGTTGACTTACGCACATCAATTTATACACAATGGAATTACATACATAACTATTCGTTCAATTGCCAGTCAAAAGTGACGAGTAGCTATTAAATTCGTTGATATATTGATATAATAGCTATTTGCTTTCGGTAGGTAGAATTATAGATAAGAGACAAGTATGAGCCAAGTGTGTTTAAAATGAGCTTGTAACTAGTATTAGAACAAGTAACGAGCAGCGAGTAGCGAGCAGCGAGTAGCGAGCAGCGAGTAGCGAGTAACGAGTAACGAGTAACGAGTAGTCTGAAATGACAACAGATTACACTTTGCACACATTCTTGTTTTAGTTTATTGCTCCAGCAACATTTATCTGACGAGTAGACAATTCGTTCAAATAACTCGTTAAACTAACTCGTTATACAATCAACGAATATATTTATTTTCTAGTTCAATTGCTTACAATTTGCACTTCAACCTCTTTATTAGCCAGACACAGTTGCTTAAGCGCTTTCTACAAGTTCGCCAGACTCGTAACAAATTGATAACTCGTTAGACTTACTCGTTACAAAATCAACGAATATATTTAAGGCAAACTTCTCGCAGTTTCTCTATTAAAAGTTCAGTTGCTTATCATTTGCACTTGAACTACCTTAGCAGACAACTCGTTACACTTACTCGATAAACATTCAACGAGTGCAAACCTGTAACTTAAGCGCCCTTACGAATTCATTATATCTCCTGCTCTGCAGACTCACAAACAAATTGACAACTCGTTAGACTAACTCGATATAAAATCAACGAATATTCTTAGTGTTAACTAGTTGCTCAACTACTACTAACCCAGTTACTTCTTGTTGTAATCGTTATACCATCAACTAGTTTCTTAACTATTCTCGCAGCTGTTTAAACACTATTATTTGAAGTTTGTTTAGCTAATATCCTCTCAACTCGTTATGCTTTACTCGCTACTTCGCCAACTATTGTTCCACTTCCTGCTGCTTTGTAAACAATCCCATAATTCATGCTACAAATTGCTAGGCCAAAATAAACGAGGGGAGCAGAGGTTAGCCAAGTGTTGTCAACATCGCCATAACCCTTCATCGAGCATCGAGTAACTGTTGTGTGACTGCGGCGTTGGTGGTGACACTGGCGACATTGGTGACGGCATCGGCGGCAGCAATTAATAATACTTAATTTATGCTACGCATTCAACTACTATTTGACTTTTTGGCCAAAACACTCAAACTTATTGACAGGCCGAAAAGCGAAAGAAATATATATACAAAGTATACTACATTATACTACTTACATTTATATTCGTCTACTATAATAATAATAAAAAGGGTTACGGTTTAGGGTTTTTGGGTCGGTCGCATTTATTGCTGCACTTCAACTCTTTGCGCCTTCCCCATTGAAGCGTTACAATTTACAACCGAAGGCGTCTCCACTCAAGTGTAACCAACTATTTGAACAGCTTTCGATCTAACTGGGAAAAAAGAGCTAAGAGAGCATGCGGGCAACAAAACGGCGGTTCGGGTTCAAGACTTTCAATTACGAATTCCCAAAATTAACCCATTGTTGGTGGTAATCGTTGTAATCGTCTAGCCATCTATCTCGGCCCACTCCATCCTTTTGACCATGGACTAATCCCCGGCAATAGGCAATAAGTTTCGTGCCACATTCAATTAGTAATTGATATCCAGATACGAGCGAAGTTAACGCTTGGCTTAGTCGTGGGTTAGCCACGCTTAAAACGACAATCGCAAAACGTTTAATCCAAATTGTTATAGAACCCTTTTTCAGGGGTCAACTCTCGTCCTTGTTGCTGATTACAAACTATGCGTTCATTGAATTAAATTGTACACCTTTGACATTTGCCTGAAATTGGCTTATCATTTCATTATCCATGTGCAAGCAGAATTACCAGCAGAGGCAATTATACTTCAAATATTCAGATACTTACTCGTAGTTTCTAGCTAAAGATATACTTACTTAAGTCCCAAAATCGCAGTCTTAATTTAGTATCTTATTTGCTAGGCAATTTATTAATTGATTCATCAGCCAGCCGAATCGCAGCTATGCAAAATGTCTATTCCTGTTGATAAGAGTTTATCATTAGCAAGTCACCAATGTATCTGAAGCTTTATCTTCGCTTGTATTCAGCCGAATCTAAAGACTTGCAAGAGCTGTAAGTCGTATCTGATCTAATTATAACTATATAATCGTATATATTTTATCACAATTCGCCTATATCTATATCCATGATTGAATATATCCGATTAACTTCATAGGTAGCTAGAGCTTTATTCATTCCGTATCTCTTTCTATAGCTCTTCTTGTGAATACAAATAGTTTGTTGTATGAAAGTGTTAGCATCTGCATTAATACATATCTTCTTTTGCATATGTATCTATAGAGGCATCTATCTGGCATCTGTGTCACCATAGGCGTAACTTTAGATGTAGCTGTATCTCTATATGTATTTATACCCTGTGCCCATTGAAAATGGACAAAAAAGGGTATAATGGATTTGTGTGAATGTATGTTATAGGCAGAAGGAAGCATCTCCGACCCTATCAAGTATATATATTCTTGTTTATACATTGATATTTGTATCAATAGCATAATCTAATATATAGTTGTATTTCCATACTCTGTATCTCTGTCTAAAACAGTAGGTGTAAGTGCATCTAAATCAATGCTTATGTTCTGCATAATGTATACATATTTAGATGTACTCGTAACTGTATATGTATCTTTAACTAAATCAATCAGCATATCTCCATATCTAAGTAGTAACCCTAGCTATAAAGGCATCAATATCAGAATCTCATACTGCACCTGTACCTGAAAATGTTTCCAAAACTTTATAAGTATCTTTAGCTGCACTTAAATCAGTAGCAACCAATGCATCTATAGATATATATTTATAAGTATCTTACGCTGCATATTTGTATATCAAAAGAAATATACATATCTATAAGTATATATAGCAGTCAATGTTTCTATGGATGTATCTCCTGTCTCTATACCAGCTTATGTATCTGTTTATCTATATGTAGCTGTAGCTGTATCTGTGACTGTATCTGTGGCTGCCACACCAACTGTATGTGGATGACCATACTACATAGAGTAAAAGGGAACTTAATTATGACACGGCTTATTTGCACGGCTTTATTTACGCATTTTTATTGCATTGATACAAAAGTCGCCTCCTGTGGATTCACACACAGCAATTTTGCTGCTCATTTGTGTAAATATTTTCTGTATTCTGTTTTATTTGCTGCTGTCGCTGTTGCTCTGGCTCCCCTTGTTGTTGTTGTTCTTGTTGTTGCTGTTGTAATATATATATGTAAATATATATATTTTGTTGTAAAATAAGTGTCCTTTGTCTGTTTTGTTTGACAACCTGCATTCCATTTGACGGTCAACAGCAATGCGAGTGGAGGCCAAATAAACAAATACAAAACAAAATAAATAAGAAAAACAAATAATACAATAATAAAACACGGATATCTTGTTGCATGTATTGTTCTTGTTGTTCTTCATGTTGTTATTTAATTTTTTCTTGTTGTTGTTGTTGTTGTTGTTTTTGTTGATTTTGTTTTATTATATTTTTTTGTTTTGATTGTTTTCATTTTTAGTAATAATTTTTATTTAATTTGCTTTGTTTTCTTGTTGTTTAATTAATTGTAATATAATTGCAGTGACATGAGGTGTTGTTGATTTTCATCGTTAATATTATATTATTCATTTATATATATATATATATATATCAATATATATATATATATAATATACATATATATATATGTATATATATATATATTTATATAAATATGATATTTATGCGTTTTGCGTGTTTTGTTGTGTTTCTTGTTTGCATTTCGTTTAAATTTAATTAACTATAATTAATATTGCTTTTGCGTATAATTCGTTCAAAAAACAGCTAAACAAACAAAAAAAAAATTAAGTATACAAATATATAAATATATATATATACGTATAGTATAAGTATGTATCGGTTATAAGGAAAACAAACTGCGCTACAATTTAGCTTTTTTTTTTTTTAATTATTCAGTTTTCTTTTTATTTGTATTTCTTTAATGCTGCTTTCTGTGTATATGTTTGTGTGTGTGTGTGAGTGTGTGTGATTGTGTTTCTGTGGGAAGGGGAGCGGCAAGGTGCACAGGTGGGGAGGTGGGGGGGGGTGGATGGTATGGGATTGGGATTCGTCAAACCTAAAAGCAGTTGCTCTCTCTTGCTGCGTCTTTGTCGCTCTAAACTTATGCGAGGAACATGCGTTGAATGCCTTTTCAATATATTTTTCACTTAGATATGAAAAAAAAAAATAAAATATATTTGCATATATATATTTATATAGATATATTTGTATACCATATAGATGTATATATATATATATATAGGGTCTATATATGTTTAAATTAAAACACACACAATAATACTAAGTAGCTATTCCGAGTCTCTATATATTTATGTTTGTATGTATAAAGAAAGTGTCTTGTTCTTTGGTTTTAGAACTTAAAAATTAACAAAAAAAAATATGCAAAAAAAAAAAAAATTAAAGATATATATAAGAGATGCTTGGCTAGTTTGTGATATCTGCTTGAAAGTTCCTGTGTGTGTGTGTGTGTGTGTGTGTCGCTGCTACAAAAGGAGAGGAAATACAAGCGTACGTAATGCATACAACAGAAACAAAGCAGCAGTGTGTAGGGGAGAACGAGGGGTTGGGTACAACGGGAGCAGGGGGGGGGAGGTTTAACGCACAACTTGGCCTTGCTTTAATAAGCGCCAAGGTCCACTCCTTCCACTCCGCCCAAGTGCCATCCCCCCAGCCCATCCCTCCACACAGCAATCCCGCTCTGCATTGTGTCAAGGGTACGGGAGCGGACGAGGGGTTGTTCAGGGGCCTAGATACAGTGGGGATGAGGGGGCTGTGGATGTGTTATACAAAAAAAAAAAATTGTTTATAAATTATGCATTTGCTGTACTGTTGTTGTTGGTGTTGCTGTTGTTTTTTAACGGTAAACGGTACACGGTACTTAAGAACTACATAAATTAGTTTAATTATAGTTATTTTGTTTATATATATATTTTTTTTTATTTTTTTTTTTTCATTTATTTATAATTTTTGTTGTTTTTTTTGTTGTTGTTGTTGTTGTGTATTTTTCGGTTTTCTTAATTCATTCAATTTACGATTACTAAAAAAAAAATTTCATCCTATGACTAAGAAAAAAAATTTACGTTCTTTTTTTTTTGTGTTGATTTTGTTTTTGTTGTTGTTTATGCTTGCTTATTTTGTTGTTGTTAAAGGTTACAATTGTATATATATATGTATATATATATATACATATATATATATATATATATATATTTAATATTTTTAGATTTACATATATGGGTGTGTATATATATATATATATATATATGTATATACATATATATATATATGTATATAGATTTAAGGTGTGTGTGTGTGTGTCTAGAGGTGTATATATGTATGTTTTGGGTGTGTAGGTGTATATAGGCGCCATCTTAGATGTTGCAATATCAATATATATATATATAATATGTATATATATGTAGATACGTATGTTATCTATATAAATTTGTCAACCCCTGGGCGCGTTTTCTTTTGCAAATCAACTTCTCTTCATCTCTCTCTCTCTCTCTCTCTCTTTGTCTCTTTCTATACATCAGCAATATTTTATATATATATATAGGGGTGTGTGTAGGGTGTGTAGATTGTTACATACATATAAAGTTTTATGCTTGGGCTTAAGTGCTAAAAAGGATTTCAAAAAGGATAATGCAAATAGGTTTTTAACTAATTGCAAGAGCACTGGGCAACGTTTTTTTTTAAGGAAACAAAAAAATTATCATTCTCTCTGCACTTTCTCTCTCTCTCTCTCGTTCTCCCTCTGTCTGTCTCTTTCACTCACTTTAAACTAGGTTTTAAAAGCTGGCGGGTCCTGCGCATCACAAAAAATTTACAGGCTAGGCTTCTTCACTTATATCGATCCTCAAAAAAAAAAAACAAAAAAAAATAGTATTTTTTATTACAACTATACGCAAAGTGACCCGCAATGTCTCTAGGCTCTATAGGGTATTACAACTGTGTCTGTGTGTGTGTTAGGGAAACTGTGTGTGTGTGTGTTTGGGAACTACATGCTATATACTACAATGTCTATATAGATGATCGCTGTGTGTGTGTGTGTGTGTGGGACGCGTATTTACAGTCGATTTGAACGCCATCAACTGCCAACGCTGGCCAGGGCCGGAACAGTGAGATTGCGGTTGCGGCGGGCCCATGCTTGATTGACGTTGCCCCAGTGGCAGCAGGTGGTTGCACGCTAAAGCTGCTGCAGCTGCACCGTTTGCGGTCAGACATCGACATCGAGATCGATGACAGAGCTGCGATCGTGCTCATCATCGTCATCCATCTCATCCATGTCCAGGCCGCCCTCATCGCAATCGGAGCGGCCGTCCAGTAATTGTCACTGATCCGTTGCTGTCGTTGCGTGATGCGAGTGCGAATGCGAATGCGGATGCGAGTGCGGATGCGAGTGCGGATGTGCGGAGTGCGAATGTCCGTGCGGATGGGTATGATGTGCCTGTGTATGATGCAATTGCGATGATTCCTCGGCAAGTAGCGATGCTGCCGCTGCCGCCGCTGCTGCTGCCGCTGCTGCTGCTGCAGCGCTGCCATTGTGTTGCACCTCCAGGCCATTAACCATCTTCTCCATGCTCTTTAGCTCCGACGGCGAATGTTGCGGCTGACGCTTAAGCAGCGACGGCGGCGTTGTCGGCGACATTGATATGGGACGCGTTGGCGGCGAGTGCGAAGAGGCGCGCGGTCGCGGACTTGAGCTAAGACTGCGTGGTCCATTGTCAAGTGCCATGCCACCGCCACCGCCGCCGCCGCCGCCAGGCAACAGATTTGGAGGTGCAGCGGCATCAGCGCTTCCATTGCCACCGCCGCCGCCTCCTCCGCTGCTGCGATTCGCATTCGATCCCGGCGTGACGGCATCAAAAGCCGAACCAAGACTGCCCGGCAAACTGTACGGCGAGAAGCGATGACTTTTCAGGCCCTGCAGCGGCGAGACGGGCGTATGTCCGGCTGCGGCATAAGCGTGGCCAAACAACGCCGGATGCTGGGCGGCCAATGCCAGCTGGGCATTGAACAGCAGGCCGGGATTGAGGCCGGCGGGATTCATGGCAGCTGCTGCCGCCGGATTGTGCAACAGTCCCAAATGTGGCGGCGGATAGAGTCCGTGTGGATAGAGGTAAGGCAACAGATGCGGCGACGGGTGTATCGGTGGTCCCACTGATATATTGGGCGACGGATAACTGCCGGCGGCATTGAGACTGGCCGCCGCCGCTGCCGCTGCTGCAGCGCCGCCGCCGCCCACGCCCTCCTTGGGACTGCCCGTTGAGGTCGGACGAAAGGCACCGCCGGTGCTGCCGCCGACGCTCTCCGAGCAGCTGGAATCGCTTCCGTCGCGCTCCACATCGTCCGCTTGCAGGCGACGACGCAGTGCATCTTCGGCATTTGCGGCGGCCGCGTGCTCGCCGGCGCCAGCGCCAGCCAAGTGATTAAACCAGGCAGCCAGTGCTGCTAATTCAGCGAGTAGCGAGTGGTGACGAGTAGCGAGTAGCGAGTAGTGAGCGACGAGTCATTAGAGTGACGAGAAGAGATTAATTAGCAACGAGTAGCGAGTGACGAGTGACGAGTAGCGAGTGACGAGTAGCGAGTGACGAGTAGCGAGTGACGAGTAGCGAGTGACGAGTATCGAACGACGAGTAGCAGGCGACGAGTCAATTAAGCGACGCAAATAGATCGAAATGAAACGATTGATGAGTAAATATCACGAGTAGTCATCGATGAGTAACGAGTAACATGTAACGAGAAGAACAGAAAACAACAAGAAATTCCATTAGTTAGACAAAATGCAATGCAAGCAAGCCATTCCCCAAGCCAATCAGCTGAACGTGGAGCTTTTCATTACTTACCCGAGTGCTGGTGCGCGTGCATCTGTTGCAGCGAGTGGCTCAAAGGCAACAGCGGACTCTGCGGTGGCCCCACCACATCCAATAGCTTATCGTCATCGTCCTGCTGATTATCCAGCAGCGCCGCCGCATGGGCCGGATGCAGATGTGGCGGCCGTCCGGCGTGGCCCAAATGCAACGGCGCCCGCGAGCTGCTCACGTGCGTCGGATTCAATTTGTCCGAATCGGACCCTCGATTTGACATCAGCGCCTGCCTGTAACAACAGTTGGGGCGAGAGACAAAAACAAATTAGAACATCCAATTGTCTAAGTGATGATAAATAAGGATAACTAAACTAAATGGTATTAAGTGTGACACAGAAATAAACAGATTTTTAAGTCAAAGAGTTATGCAAGTTGTCGTTATACTTGATATACATATATCTGATGACATCTGTTGTTAAGTATATAGATTTAACTCTTTGCTTATTTCAGTTATAACTTTCTAAACTAAATAAAAGTTTCTTGTACTTATAAGCCGAGAGTTCTATTAAATGTATTCTCATATTATAAATCGAAATCATTGTAAGACTTCGTATTCAAAAAACACTTTTCAAAGACTGAATGCATTACACTTAATTGCAGTCTTGTAAGTATTATAAAACTCTATACTCCTTCAAGAGTTATGTGTTGAGGGAATGCAATATTTGAATTTAATTTTATTTCTATTAAGCCCTTGTTATATTGTAGTTTATTCAGCTGCATCTATTACTTACTATTACAACCCCCTATAAAAAAACCATGTAAAATTACCTAGTTGTGGGATTTGAAATTGAAGAAAAAAGGCTACAAATGAAAATTTCATGCTATATTTATATATTTCTTTTTTTTTGCGTACGCGTTGTTTGTGTGTGTGTTGTTTTTTTTTTGTGAGGCTTTTTGGATCTAGCCATAGACTTGCATAATATTTTTGCAAGCTGGGAATATCTGTTAAATGATACAACGACGCTGGCGGCACATTGAATGTGTGTGTGTGTGTGTGTGTGTGTATGTTTGGCCAACAAATATGAAGGGGGAAATGGAGGTTACAGATAGAAGATGGAAGGGAGGGAGGGAGGCTTACAGCTTATAGCCGGAACCTTAATTGAAATGTAACAATGGCAGGCGGCGGAAACAGCCGGCAGTTTCTGTCTGGGCCGACAATGAAATTGAAAAATAATTCAAAACACGTTAGTGTAATTTAGTGTCTGCACTGTCCGTAATATACAACGTGCCATCATGCCTCCCATTTGAACTTTAGCCAATATACGGTTGTTTTATAGTACGTCCGTGCATTTTGCTTTTTTGTTGTTCACACATCAAAGCAACGCTGCTGGCAGCGTCAGCCCGTGTTCGCCAAATTGGGCAATTTACTAGCATACACACTCGCACACACACACACACACACACTCGCACACTCACACTCATGACAGACATGTGTGTATCATTATCACAGCAACCACAGCCCCGGAACCACCCATAGACAATGTGTGGCTCGCATAGCTCGTAGCTCGCACAATTTGCGCCACAGGCGTCTTCTTTTACACTTAACTGTTTTTCCACGTATTTTCCAGCACCTGTGCCTGCGAGTGTGTATGTGTGTGTGTGTGTGTGTGTGTGTATTCCTAATTTAATAGCAAATCAATTTGTGTTAATCCTGGCAACGTTGCTAACCCACCCACTTAACAACAACGAGGCTATAACCATAGAATAGGCCTAAACGGTACGAAAAAAATACAAATAGGGCGCAAAAAGTGGGGCGCAGTAAATAAATGAAGAAAACTTTAAGGTTAGCAAATTGTGGAGTTGAGCAAAAATAATTTAAAAAGTTTAAGAAATATGGTTTAAAATTTACATTTGAAATAAATTGTTCACTAATAAAGTCATATAAAGGCAATACAAATTTGTCAACTATTAAATGTACTAACTCTCATAATTTGTAGACTCTTTTAGAATCATTTGCCATATTTTATATGTAATTAGTTTTCTATTTAATGCATACACAAATTCTTCTTGCCACATTAATCGGAAGTTTTCAAACGAAATCCCAAAAAAAAAAATGATTATAAATATAATTATATAGACTTTATAATTTAAACTTTTATAAACTCTTTAGACTGCGACTGTTTAAAGAATAATTTAAATTTGAGACTAATTTATATATGTAAATATATATATTTATATAAACTTTTTGTTAACTTTTATTTTTCTATACCATTCCTAAGACGCGCCCAAATCGCCGCTCTGTCACTGAACCGCTCCTGTGTCTCACATGCAACTCAACCATAAATTTCAACACTCGCACAAAAGGCAACTAAGACGTTTATCTTGGCTTTTGTACTGCACAGCCCCCTGTCCCCTGTCCCCCGCCCCTGCTCCCTTTTCATAGCAAATAGGTGTGTGTATGAGGGGGGCGTGGCTGGTCTATAACAATTTTTCTATAGCATACGAAAAAGGGCGTTCAGACCGTGCTAAAAGTTGAGAAATTGCGCGTTTTTGTCTGCGTGCGGTGCTCTGTAATTTTTGAATTACGTTTAAATGTGCGGCTTAAAGCAGTCAAAACACACACACACACACACTGAGGCACACACGCCTACAAAAAGCTGCGCCCGGCATTGAGCAAAATTAACAGCACACCAAAAAAAAAAATAGAAAAAAAATTGGGAGCGAAAAAAAAGTGCGCCAATTGTCAACTGACGCCTGAGGCTATTTGTCTGGCTAGCAGGCGAGGGAAAAGAAGCCAGAAGGAAGCGGGGAATGAGGAAGCTGGCTGAGTGAAAAGGCATTTCAATTGCGCAACGTTTTCTCGAGCTGCTGTTAAAACGTTTTCACTTTAGATTTCCGCTGAGACCCGCGGGCAATGAATGGACAACAAAAGGGGTTAGAAAAAAAGAGAGGGGGAGCCACCAAAGAGTACGAGGGGGGTAAGCGCAAGGGGCGTTGCGCACATTGAGTGTGTGTAAGAGAGAGAGAGAGACAGAGAGTTGAATATTATTCCGGCGGAAGTTAAAAGGGGGCGGGAGGGAGACAGAGGCAATGGCATAGTTGCCACCAATTAGCGCGTTTGCTGTGACAACACCCAAAGCAAATGATTGTGGCTCAAATATCGTCATGACATTGTTACTGTTGTTATTGTTATTGCCACTAATGAAGCAGAGGCTGCGGTGGGAAGAGAAGTGAAGTGATGAGAAGTGAAGTGAAGGGAAGGGTTAACCGCAACAACAACAACAAGCAAATGTTGCCCATTGAGCTGCTTAAATTTGTTGACAACAACACATAATAATAATAATAATAAAAAGCAGTCGAAATGTCGAAAAGAGTTTCGACTAAGTCGCACTAATTGCCCAGGATTTTCGGGTCAAAAGCCGTCTGGCTAATTGAAAGTCCTTGTGCTGTAAAGTTTGGCTAAGCGCTTTAGCGGTTGGAACTCGTAAAAAACCATAGCATACTTTGTAGCGTCGCCAGTTAATACCTAATTGTGCTTAGCTTTGAAGACAGCAGAACCCACCTACCCTGCCTCTAACACTGTCATCCCCCGGCTCCAAACCGTTTTCCCTTATAAACTCAACCAAAAGCTTGACACATGGCTGTCACAGCAATGACCAGTCAGATTTTTTGACTTGGCAAAAAAGCACATTTTGTGGCTGACAGACAAACAGACAGGCAGACAGACAGACAGACAGTCTCGGCCGGGGGAAAGGGGCAGAGGCCGCTACTTGGGGGTGTGGCAACTAATGCCAATCAAGCCGCAGTAATCAGTTTTACAACAACTCAACGGGAAGCCTAAGTAAATTGTTTGTGTCAATGCGAAAAGACTGATGAAGTTGTTCGACGTTCGCTGTCCCTGTTCCCCCTCACCTTCCCCCTTCCCGCTGTCTACCCACTCTACCGCTGTCATTGTCAGAGTGAAAATTGATTTGTAACGTTTAACAGAAGCAACTATTAAATGTCATTCATCATTATGCTAAGTCAGCGTCCAGAGCAACAGAGACAGAGATTCATTCCACAGAGCTTGCTGTGGCCGGAAACCGGAACCTCCTCCAAGCCAGCCTCCCCCTCTGATCTCTCCCTTCCCCTTTCCCCCCTTAGCCCCAATTGTTTGTTGACTTTTTGGTTATCCTTCAAAAACAATTGCAAAAAGTCAAAAGCATTCGTCCCTGCAGGCTAGTTTGGTCAACAGGAAATTGAAATCAATCCATCAATATGGATTACAAGCGCTCAGTGTGGGGGAAGGCCCAAAAAGGCAGTGGTGGGGGGGTGGGAGACAGGCACCGGACGCTGCCAGGCCAAGGTGCCAGTCATCATCATCATCAGCAGCAGCATCAACATCATCGACAGCAACAACAACATTTGCTGACTTTGTGGTCACTTGGACTCGACACAGAGCTTCCTCCCATCACTGATCCCCTTTTCCCTCTTTGTGCCCCTCCCCCGCCCCCTATCACCCCTTGCTGCCAGCGCCTCTGTCGCTTTGTATGACTTGCAATTTGACAAGCAGCAGGCTAATTAGTTCCGCACAGATTTGACAAAAATTAATGTCTGTGCTAATCAAGCTACAGATACAGAGATACAGATACAGAATACACAGCTACAAATACAAATGAGCTCAACTACAGATTGAGATACCAAGATACATTGGCAAAGCCAGACAAATGAGCTGTCCCTCATCTCTTCTGCCATTCACTCGAATGTCTGAATGTGAAGTGCAGTTCAGAGAGTGCTGATTAGTTTGCTCATAAACTGAGGAAGGAGCAGGGTGAGGATGTGGCAGAGAGACAGATCCTTTCGATTCTATTCAATTGGATTTGGCAACGGTCCTGGCAACAGTCAATAGCTGCCTTAGCAACCAATAACATGCATGTGGAGAGGTCTTTGTATTTGACACTACAATGGGTATTTAAGTTGCTTAAGAGCTTACTTTAAGTTAAACAGACACTCCTTATAGTTTCCCTGAAATTCTCAAGTGGTTAAAGCTTGAATTATAAGCTAAGCGTTCGCTTTCCCTGTGAATTTACTTGGAAGACCAAATTCATGGCGAGAACTAATGTAGATAAGTTTAATTCAGCAGGGAAACAATAGTTGCAAATGTTCTAAAATCAGAAGTCTAATCAGCTTCACATGATTAGATTGATTTCTCAATTGATGTGGTTGAACAATAGTCTCCAATTGTTCATCTCGCTGTGTTTAAAGCAACCAATCTTCATAAACAAATGATGACGGTTAGTTTGAGTTGAACTGTTTCCTAGGTTAACAAAACAGTCTAACAAAAAGACGAGTACGTTTTTGGGTTTCTTTTTTAGAAACAT
Organism: Drosophila histrio; assembly: GCA_958299025.2. Taxonomy (NCBI): domain Eukaryota; kingdom Metazoa; phylum Arthropoda; class Insecta; order Diptera; family Drosophilidae; genus Drosophila; species Drosophila histrio. The sequence continues at coordinate 41,926,832 of OY282582.1, forward strand.
TCTGCGGGTTTACCCTCTGGTATCATTAGTTTTCCTAACGATTCTTCCTACTGAGAATTTCTGAACTTAATTCCAAAGTTACTTTCTCATAGAGGTTTTTTTTTTGTACGGATTATTTCCCCGGATGACTTTTTCGTAAGGCTTTTTCATCCTGAAGATTCTCCTCGATTTTCCTTAGAACTTTACTCTATCTGATTCCTATACCTTATTGCTTATCCTTATTCCTTACTCGACCTTCTGACGGGTTTCTTCTCAGAGGATTCTTCCTTCTACGAGTACTTCCTTCTGAGCTTACTTCCTTCTAAAAAGCATTCCTCCTGAGAATTCCAATTGCTGAGCATTTTTCCTCCTTGGTATTCTTACTCAGTATTTCTAACAATTCACTAGAACTCTGTGAAGAGTTCACATTTCGTTTGGGTTGCTTAGAGAGTACACTCAACTATTCTCCCTTTGAAATCTCAACCTACACCCTTTTCGGCTAAACCGTCGCGTACTTTATTGCCCTGGAACCCACCTAAGGGTAATCCTATCTTCGTTCAATCAACACTTAATTTCCAATGAATATACTCAATGGCTTTTGCTTAACTCTAGTGATACTCACTTCTTTTCCCGTTTGCCAGCACCAGTATCACGAAAGCCCTTCGCAAAGGGATTGTTGTCAATTTTCAATTGAGTTATCTACAAAAGAAAAAAAAAAAATACGAAAAAGATAATATATTATTTATTGTTATTTTGGGGTTGATTGGTCTGTTAATGTGCGCTTACCTTCTCATTTTGATATGCAGTCACGGCTATAAACTCCGTCTCCTTGAACACGTACGTGCGAAACGTGGAATATGGTAGCTTCAAGATATCGTTGGCTCGCACCAAATGAAAGCGCGGCTGATATTTATGCATTGAGTTCAGTATTGTCTGTAGATAGAGATAGATAGAGGTAGAACCAGATTAGTTAGCTTGGCATGCTAAATGCAAGGGGGATCAACAAAAAAAAAAATACTACGGCAGGCACAAAGTATTCCCGTCTGGCGGCAGTAACTTGACAAAACTTGACAGCCCCCCACAAACAGAGGCTCACACACTACACACACACACACACTACACACACACACACACACACACACACACGTCTAGTGGTAAAGCATATTGCAAATGGCTGGCAAAAGTCTGTAGTCCAAAAACGTGGCGACATTCCTGACAACGACCACCCACCAAAGTGCACGAGCCGACGGACCAACAGCTCAAAACACACAAGTCCACAAGTCCAGCCGCAAAGAAAGAGTGAAAGAGAGAGTAGAGTTTTGTCATAAAAAATATGAATTTGTCTGCAACAACGACGCGATAGCAAAAGACCCCCCAAGCAACTTGCGACTGTTGCAAAAGGAACACCTTTTTAATTACCATAACTCGTCGAATCGACTTCGATTAAACGACAATTCGCCAACTCGCCAACTTGGCAGAGAACAGAGCAGCTAAGAAGAGGGCAGGGCAGTGCGCCATGAGCCAAGAGTCTAGGCCGCGTCTCTAGGCCTGGCCAAAAGCTACAGTCTCAGTCTCAGTTTAAGTCTGCGTCTCCGTCTCCGTCTTGGCTTGTTTTTGGCTTGTTGTTTTTGGGTTTTGCTGCTGCGTGTGGACCTCACAAGCTGGCTTGTGACTTCGCCATTTTGTTCATGTAATTTTGAAAACAAGCCGCGACTTTTGCCTGTTCCAGCGACTGCTCTTAGCCTTAGTTATTGCCGTTGCTCTGTGGCTGTGGTTGCCGCCGCTGTTGATGGCGACGACAACAACACCAGGAAAAAATAAGCAAAAAAAAAAAAAAAAGCACAGACAACAACTTGCCCGTTTGTCGGGGACTGTATTGTATTGTATTGTATTCAGCATACTGTGTATATTGTATCTTTATAACGAGTGTATCTTGTATCTGCGCTTGATTCGCACGCCCTCGGTTAGACCACCAATGGCGTCTGTGGTGTCATGCTTAAAGGTGTGACTAATAAGATGATTGCAATTGTGGTTATGTTTTGCTCTTGTTACCAACCAACATATAAATGACTATCTAAGTGCTTACTTAGAGCAATATGATATAAATATGATAACTAGTAGACAGCGAGTTTAGCAGTTTGAGAAAGTGCAAAGAGCAAAGAGAGATAAATTAAAGAAAAGGAAAATTACGAGCTGCTTGAGAATGAATCAAAATAAGACAAATATACAACGAGTAGCAGAAGAACGAATTGAGAAACGATTAGCAGCTGAATGTTTTGTAGATCAAGTGATCAAGTAATGGTATAACAATATCGACTATAATAGAAGCGAGTAATTAAACAAAGAGTAAAAGTAACGAGTGTTTCAACAACGCTTACAATACCAATGAATAATTCAATATGGAATATATAATTGTAACGAGTAGATACGAGAGAAGACTAGACCAACAGTAAGATTAAATATAATGACTTCTGATTAAGAATTAAGCAATAAGTGCAGCAATAAGCACAATAAAACAAACGAGAAGAGTGGCAAATAATTGTATACTTAGTAGCAAAAAGCATCGTTTTTAAGCAACAAAGAGTCTCATGTTCATCTATTGAAATTACAAGCACACGCCCCCACAAATACTGAATGCACTGCATTCATAACTCGTTGATTACACTCGCTACCTAAAACAAATCACACACATTCATTAATATGAATGCTGCGTAAAATCATTGAACACTACGCGTTGCATACACGACACGCTGTGATCAATGGCTTAAAGGCTTTAAATGTTTTTTTATTGCCAACCAAATAAAAAAAAAAAAAGAATTTTACGAAAGCTAAAAAATTAATAATGATTAATTGGCAGTACGTCGCCATTTTGGTGTGGATGTTGACTCGCCTTTTGCCTCGTGCACTCGCTGCTGCTGCTGCTGCTGTTGTTGCTGCTGCTGCTGCAGTTGCTGCTGCATTATTGATTCGAGTTGGAGCGAATATTATTGCTTGTGACATGGCCGATTTGGGGCGACTTTAAAAGGCAAACACTTTATTGCCATGCGGCAAGCTGTGCTCATCAATCAAACTCGTTGTTGGCACTTGAGGGGCTTTGAAGGGGTTTGTCGTGGTAAACGCAATCATTGCGCTTAGTTCATAAATCGTTTGAGCAAAACGCGTTCGGTCGTCTACTTAAAATGTCGTTTGCTAATTTGCTTTAAATTTATTGACACATAAATTCATTTAGGCCGCAACAGCAACAACAACAACAACGACAACAACAACCTTAATTATAATCATTATCATCAAGTGAAATTACTCGTTGGTTTTGTGCGTTTTGCATGTGTCTAGAATTTATTGATAAAACAATTTGCATTATTACGTTCAATTTTATTCAATTTGTTACTATTGCTGTTACTGTTGCTGTTGTTGGCAAAGGCGCTGTGGGCGTGGCTTTAACTGCAAAAGGCGCAAAATTGTCATTTAAAATGTGACGAGTTGTCGTTGTCGTTCACCGAGTTTGAATTGCGATTTAAATGAAAATAACCGTGAAGATAGCCATAAAAAAAAAACTAACTATAATATGTGCATGCACAATCATGTCGCTGTGGTTGTTGTTGTTGCTGCTGCATTTCAGCTTTTCAAATGGGCATAAACAAGTCTAATTAGACATGAAGTGCGATTACATGGACGCCACGCAGTCGTCGTTGTCTGTGTTGTTGTTGTTGTCGTTGTTGTCGTCACTCAACAAGCAACAAATCAGCAACAGCAATTGTTGCTGCTTGCTGTTGTTGCTGTTGTTGTTGTTGTTGCTGTTATTATTGCTAGTTGCTGTTGAGACAAAGAGACTGACAATGCAGTTACACTTGCAGGCAAGTCGCCAGCAACTGCAACTGCTGTTGCTATTGCTATTGCTATTGCTGTTGCTGTTGCTGTTGTGATTCTTTACGCTGATTGAATTGATTGGCAAGCAGACTCTAATGCAATTATGCGTCAAATATTGTTTAGATTTTTCGTATATGATTGCTACTCTCAGCGACTAATGCAAAATTCAGCAATTGTTTGCAGTGACTGCAACAGCAACTGTTGTTGTTACTGCTGCTGCTGCTGTGGTGTCTGCTGCTGCTGTTGCTGTGGTGCTTGCATTGCCGCACGTTTCTAGTCTGCTGCTGCAAGTGGCACTCCAATCCAATCCATGGGCCACTTAATCACTCTATATATATTGACCAAGTGACAAACTGATTGAGCCGCCGGCAGCCACGACCAAAAAAGGCAGCAGCAATTTTGGTGCTGTTGTTGCCAGTTGCCAGTTGCTGTTGTCTGTTGTCAGTTGCTGCTGGTGCTGGTGCTGGTGCTACGTGCAGTTGCCTTGGGGCCGCATCTTTCACGCTAGTCATGTGTCCCGATACTCCCCCTCTTCCACTTGCAATCCCCTTTCTGCCCCACAGCTCCACCCAGTGACACGTTTGTTTTGGGCTTTTGCGTGTTGATTGCTAAAGGCGGAGCTGTTGTTGCTGTTGCTGCTGTTGTGATTGCTGTTGCACACTCATTGTTGGCATATTATCACATAATTTAACTGATGATGGCACCGCAGTTACTCTTGTTGTTGCTGTTGCTGTTGTTGTTGTTGTTGGCTTGTTTGCTCAGCGCTGTGTGATTGCTGTCGTCGTTGTCGTTGTCAGCTTGTTGTTGTTGCTGCTGTCGGTTGTCGGTTGCCGGGGTGTCCATTGTCCGTTGCCTGTTGTCGAGTTGGCGTGCTGCTTAATTGAATGATCACTCACACTTTGATTTGGCATGTTTTGTTCACATGCAAGCGGCAATAACACGACGATCGCTAACGGTTATCGACAGTTGCATCGACTGAACTATTAACTTACACTCCCGATATCTTCACTTCGATCGTGAGTGAATGCCAGCAACAACAGCAGCAACAACATCCTCAAATTACAGCTAGTTGCAATGCACAACAATTGCTGTTGGCCAGTTGTTGGATCTGTTGAGTTGATCTTTACACTGCTGAGCAGCATGTAAATCGCACGATAAGCTAATAATGTTGTGTTATCGATATATCGATTACTAACAAGCTTGTAAATGAGCACGAGCGTTAGAAAAGTGTGCTTAGAATGTGTTTGGGGCATTGAGCGATAACTAAACGATTATTCTTCAATCTGACGATATATTGGTACGGATGAATCATCGATAAATCGATTAATTTGATTGCTGATTGAAATTTGCATTGATATAGAATATTATTAATTATGTATATTAAGCAAATTGCCTAGTTCTATGCATCAATAAGTAATGTCAAGTTATATGTCGATTGCAGCATATTTTATTTTAGTGTTGATAGCGCAACGATACATCGTCTATCGATAAGCGATTACTGAACTATTTGCACTAATTTCTAAATATAGATATTGATGTGACAACTTGCACAGTCTGTGGCACAAGTTCTGAGACTGCCGCCAACGATTGTAAGTCTAATCTTTGGCTTGCTCTTACACACTATTCGATTGTCGATTGTTGATTGTCGATTGCCAGTTATTGGCTGCTCAATTAGGCAACACTGGCTGGGACGGGCGGTGTAAGGGGCGCAGACCGGGCAGCTACCAAAACCATTTTCGGCTACCTGTTGACCAATTATGGACATAATTGAAGGCGCCGACAACGACAACGTTGTCGTTGTCGCTGTCGTTGTCGATGACGATGACGATGTCGCCTGTGTGCTGTTTGCTTGTTGTTACTGTTGTTGCTGTTGCTGTTGCAGATGGAGATGGCTCTCTGACTAAGCGTCGGGGGCTTATATTTTCTTAATTTCGTTATGAAGCTGTCGCTGTATTGTCTTAAGCTGCTTTCTGAAAGCTAAATCGATATGCATATTGAGCGATCTATACCATAAATATCGACACGAAAACGCGGCCCGAAACATGTCTTAATTAAGCCAGCAGGTCAGCCAGACAAACGTGGTCCAAACGAAGAGGGCTAAGAGCGAGAAGAGAGGACAGAGACCCACCATGCAGCCGGCTTTTTTTTATTTATATATACTATATACATAAATATATATGTATATAGAGAGACAAATGTAGATATCGATAAATCGGTAAATTATGCATAATTTTATGGCCGAAGCAAAACCAAAAAGACAAAAGATACAAAATACGACCAGTAGCTGAGGATGTTGGCCCGGTTCTGTTACAGCCACCCAAGCGTTGATTCAACAACGTTGATTTCGAATTTCATTGATCTCTCTGTCGATGTGATTTCCATCTCGCTTTTACCCTATCATTGGATATCTCTTTCTAGTGTGATTTTACAGCCTTGGAGCTGAGCGCGTGTCGTGAGCAATCGTTAAAATATGACTATTATGTTTTAAACATACATATATATATATATATAAATTATATATTTATATTTCTACTTAGTTCATAGTTGTATGCAGGGACTGAAGTTGAAGGGGTAACAAATGCAATAGCAAAATAAATTCTTACCCTTTTGAAGTATACAATTGAAGTCAGAAGAGCTGGCTTGATATATATCGATAACAAGATATAAAGTTGACTCTTTTGACTGTTAATCAAAGTGTTATACAATATATTCGACCATATTTTAATACTAACAACCTTTCCAGCTGTTAATCGATAACAAAATAAATTCACTTGTGCTAAGTAAATCACTTTCTTTGTAATCCTTAACCTTCTATTACTTCTTCTCCTTTTCAGTTGATGAAATTATTTATTTTAAAAGTTCTTGGTGCGTCTGCGTGTCGTGTCGAGCTCGTGTCGTGCTTAACTCCGACTCATCTCTAGCTCTGCTCTCAAAACTCTCACGCTGCCGCCTCACGTAGCAGTAGCAAAAGCAAAATCAAAAGCAAAAGCAAAAAGACAAGGCAGCCTGATGAACATTTCATTTAAATAACGTCAAAACTTATTTACAATATATAACAATTCTTTTGGTGGTGCTGCCACTGCTGCTGGTGCTGGTGCTGCTGCTATCTTTTGGTGGTCGTCGTCATCGATTGAACGGAAAATGTTAATTAAATGGATTTACATTTTAATGACAACACGAAGCAAGAGGCAAGAGGAATGGGCCAGGCCAAAACAGATTGAGATACAGGCACGCTCACAGAAAAGAGAGTTGTTGTTGTTGTTGCCACACACAAGAATCAGAGTCACACACACACACACACACACATACATACACTCAGACTCTGTCCAGCTATGTTAACGTTCAATCGTTTGTCTGTTCCTCCCTTTCGTCCTGTTGCCTGTTGGCGTCTGTGCGACGGTCAAAACGGCGACAGCCAATTGCAAATTTGCTAAACAAAATGGGCGGCGTTTTGGCCAAGACAACAAACTGGTAGTATGGTTGAGGCGGGTAGGGAACAAGTGGCAGGAAGCAAGGGAGCAGCGGGCAGCGGGCAGCGGGGGCGTATTCAGCCAACACAGTCACAGCTAATGATGCCTGGGCAGAAACTGAAGCTGCCTGCGACGATGTCGTTTTGTTGTATGCAAATCGAGCAGACGCAGTTTTCCCCTATTCCCTCCAACCCTTTTCCACCCCTCCTTCCCGCTTTGGACTCGAGTCACAGTCGATTGGGCAAAACAAAATGCTGGAGCACTCGATACATCGATTTGAATATATTTCTTTGGTTTTTTTCATTCGTTTTTTTTTTATTTTTCTGTGCATTTACAATTGCGTTGCGGTTCGCTGAAGCGAGCGGCCAATGAGCCGAGTGAACAAATGCGCAGTCGATAACGATGTCGATAACGATGTCGATGACGATGACGATGACGATTGATTAACAACTATTAAGCGACTTTAAACAAATTAGATGGAACTTAGCTCAAATATTGAACTAAGCTCATAAATGGTATATCGATATGTTATCGATAACATTTAAAATGTACACGAGTAGCAATCAGCTTTCATTTATCATAAAAGCAACATCAACAGCTGTCATAGAGTTTACATTTCGTATGCTGCCTATCGATATGTTACCGATAACGTACAAAATGCATTAAAGTAACAACAAACTTATATAGAAACTATCGATGTTATCGAACTTCATTTGCCACATTGCCACAACATTTGCTTAACGATTTACCATAATATGCTAATGTTATTTATCAACGATATGTTATCGATAACACGTAATGCATTTAATTTGCAATATTTGTTTGTTACAACGCCAACAAGTCAAGCTCACTGACAACTGGCACTCATAACTACATAAATATCGATACACATTTATCGCCATAGCATGCAGAAATTGACAGAGGCGTCATAAATTTCCACTTCAAAGGGGTGAGACGGGGTGAGGAAATTCGCTTACAAATGAGCCAAGTTAGTTATGTCCATCCTGTCATAGATAAACGATCAGCGAGGCTAATGGTGAGGCAGCTACCGCTGCTGCTGCTGCTTCCCTCTCCTTTCATCACTCTCCTCCCTCCTGGTTGCCTTCTCCTTGCCCTCCTCTTGGTCTATCAGCGAAAATGACAAATATTTCAAATGATTTCAACACTTTGCCGACGCTATGAGGCGGGACGGGACGGGGCGGGGCGGTGTGGGGCAATTGTGCGATAGTTTGTGGCCAAAAGGCACGCCGATGATTTGCGTTTTATTGCAGCTAATAAATTGAATGGCGACCCACCGCGTTGCACCACCGATGCCACCGAGTGCGGGGCACTACCTTGAAGTCAACTATTTCGCATTGACTATTTGTTGCGATAAGCTGGTCTTAACTTGGCCAAAGTTCCCCTCCCTGCTCTATCTCATTCTCATTCCCCTCTCTAGGCTGGTTTTTGTTGCATGCCACATGCAACTCTTGGCGGCGGCGGCGTCGACGGCGCATGCGTGTGTGCATTTCAATGCAACACTGATAAAGGTGTTCAACGCTCGATGACATTAGCACCATCCAAATGCCGCATGCCGCAATCAACTGGCCCGCAATTGTTGTTGTTGCAACAGCAGTTGCTGCTGCTGCTGCTGCTGTTGTCGTTTTGCCATATTTGTCGGCACCTTTTGTTCTTCTTTATTAAAAAGGCGAATAATCATAATAAAGAACCAACAACGTTGTCGTTGTTGTTGTTGTTGTTGTCGTTGTCGTCCATTTAGCCACTGAGTTTTGGATGAGCAGCCGCAACCGCCAAGCGAGTTTTGTTATTGCCGGCAAACTGCGTTGGGGTTCGGGTTTTCGACTGGCTTTTCACTTTGACTTTGGCTTTGGGTTTGGGTTTTGAGTTTGACTTTGGGTTCAGCAGCAGCCACAAGAACAACAACAACAACAGCAGCAACAGCAGCTCGTTCGGTAGCTGCTAGACTTGGACATTAATCGATAACACTTGAGTATTTTTTCATGTTTTGCAGGCGAGCCATTAAGCGATTGTCCACCAAAGTTGTTGTCAGTGTTGTTGTTATTGTTGTTGTTGTTGCTCTTCTTGTACATTTAGGCAAATAAATGTGTGTTCGAATGTGTTGCCGATTGCCGGCTGTCCAGCTGTCCAGTTGTCCAGTTGTCCAGTTGCCCGTGTGTTGCTGTTTAAGTTGCCTGTCAACAATACACTACACTATAAAAAAAATCTAGTTCTTCAACTAGTTTGCCAATTGATTAAATTGATTCTAGCTGGAAGACAGTTGAGTTATAACACCTTTCATTCAATTGGCTTTTAAAGGGAACACTGCATTTTGAGACTGTTATTAAAGAATCCATAACTTGTCTAACTATGATATATCTTAGAGGAAATAGACCTGCTTGGAAAATCAATCAAATAAGAGATTATAAAAAATATAAAAATAAGTAAATCTACAATGTTTTCTTTAGAAGAGTTTTTGTCATTCGATGCATTTTTCAGTCGAAATGTCATAAAACTTAAAATGTTCGTCAAAGAAAAACAAGTCGAAAATAAACATTTGTTTTTACGTGTGTAGATTTCAACACATTTGTTCTACTAAAAAGCATTATACATTATATTGAGACCACTGTTTATTAAAAACTATTCATTATCCTTACTGTAACTTCAATTTAGAATTAGTTTTACATTTAATTTCACACAGTAATGTTGTCTATTCTGCTAATCCAATTGAGGTTGAGTTTTGAGTATTTCGGAATTTTTAAAACTTTTCCCTTAACATTTTGTATGACAAATGTAGTTAAACTTCTCTGTAAATGAATTATAAAATTAGTTAATACTTTTCACCTTCTGTTACTAGCTTTCACAAGACTATGTATAAGTAAGTATATGAGCAAACTCTATGAGAACTGTTATAAAATATTATTCACTCTTTATCATATTAAAAAGTCACTTCTTCTATCCTTAATATTCCCACTCTTTTAACACGTAGCGCATCAAGCTGTTCACCTGACTGAATTTTTTAGCTGATAGTCGCACAATCTTGGATGCTTTCTTCCCTTTGAACAATGTCGCATTGGGACCCGCAGTTGCAATCGCTTATATTCCGTTCCCAATCCTGTTTCCAAGCCGCTTGTCTGCCTGCTGCCTGCTTAATGAAATTCAACTTAAAGCGTTAATGATGATACCAACGGTGTCTGTGTTTTTGGGGGCTACCAACTCTTGGCCCCTTTCCCTGTTGGCATCCTTTTGGGCCCAAAATCCCAATGCCCGATGTGAAGATGCCCGTTGTCGGACTGCGCCTGTTTATAGTCAACACTCGGCAATTACTAAAAGACAAATTTATTTGCACGCATGCATATGATGCGGGTTCGACTTTCGAGTCGGAGTCGAAGTCGGAGTCAAAGTCAAAGTTGGTGTTTCTTTGGAACTTGGGGTTTTGTCTCAGATGTGAGGGGCTACTGTGTGTGTTTCTGGATCTGTTCGACGGCGACATGGACAAGTGTTAAGCATAATGCAGACACACTTAGCTGGGACAACTCTGGGAGGGCTAGGGGCCTTAATTAAAGTGCGGTCGAATCGCCTCATTGGCGTTAAGTGTCGATAAATTAAGTATACGCAATGTGCGTCCCATACCATAGACAACACCGAGCATAGAGCTACTCGACTTATGCATTTGTATCTTTGGATAATCTGTTCATCTGCTAAATCAGCTACTGGGTTAGCATCAGTTTTTGTTTATTTATTTTTTTTTTAATTTTTGTTGTTGTATTATTTATATTATGAATGACACTCGGCAGCGATTTGTTGATGTGAAATGTGAAAGGCATCTTTGTGCGCATAAATTGTTGATAATTTACAGCAAATAAAAATCAACACAAAACATTTTATGTTAATGAAAATAAAAGTGGAACTCTGCCAGGTGAAAGCCCCCTCAAATCATCATCATCATCGTTAACATCAACATCATCACGATCATATTCACAGCCAAACAGTAGCTCAGGCCGCACAGGCTCACAGATCGGGCCAGAAGCAGCAGCAGATAAAGCCAAACCGATTTAACCAGATGCCCGGACAATTAATGATCAACGCCAAGAAACTAATGAGCGCAATTCATACTGAGCCAACAGCATAGAGACCCAGAGATTTCAAACTCCAAGCCCGCATCAAAAACTCAACGTTATCCAGAGAATTCTTTCTTTATGAGTTTTTTTTTTTTTTTTTTTGTATGTTGTTGACCCGCAATTGAGATGCTTACGATAAGTAATTTAAAGTCAGATCAACTGAACTGATTTTTAAACAATTCAGCAACATTTGAATTGTGTTTTAAAAAAAAAAGAAAATCTATGCATTTTCTTATAATCTATTAAAGCTGATTTGATAACAATAGATTAATGTTGCTTAAAATTCCTTTAATTTAGGAATTCATACTGATAAAAGTATGAAAGAATCTGTATTAATTGATATACGTATTTGATCGTATTAAATTATAGTTAATCTTCAACTAAATTTTCAATATAAGGTTTATTTATATACTACATACAGAAAATACAAAATAACAATTTTGGAAAAATATACCGGTATCGTATTGGTAAAAGGGTGTCGCTTTAGGTTCTGATTCGATACAAGATTTAAAACAGTTAATATTTAGTCCTAATTTTAGTCCCTGGTTTCTCTAAAGAAACACAATAGTAAGGCAAGGATTTATAGTTAATTTAGTGATTTACTTTTATGCAGTTTTAAGCAATCTATGTTCTAAATAGATTTCAATCTAATACCAACCGAAAAATAGCTTAAGCTCTTGTCACTTGGCCTCCTTCCATTTGGCGTTGACTTATCGCCTGCAACTTGGCCACGATCACGATCTTAGTCCATGCAGAGTCCGTGTGTGTCATAAAAGTGCGAGTGCGAGTGCGTGTTACAGCTTCCAAATGATTCGAGTTAAGGGCAACGATTCTGTTTCTGTTTCTTTTTTTTTTTGAAGGTAGCCGCTATCTTATCGTGGCGTAAGTAGTCCGACTGCCTGAGTGGGTCGCTCCCGTCACACCATTAACTTTGTTTTATAACTTAATTTTGTTTGTTTCGGCGCATCCGTCAGGGAGCTGCGCGTTTAGCTCACCAAAAACAAATCGACACTTGTTTAATATTTAAATTTTACATTTAAATTTTGATTATCGTTTGTTGTTTTCCATCTCGGTCATTTTAATGAATGAAACGGGCATTTTGGGCATATACTTAGCTGGTGAATGGTAAGCCGAGTGCCGACTGCCGACTGCCAAGTGTCTGTCTGTGTGGCGACCAAAAACAAAAAAAGCGGGGCTCCAAGACGTGACCACCACACGCTGTGCAGAGGGGCAAAGGTGCCCCGTCTTTTTTTATGGCTGCACTGAAACTACGGCTAGGCCGGATAACAGCAGCAACAGGCAGCAACAGCAGCATCTATTTAAGTTCTTTGCTTAATTAACGAAAGGAAAAGGCAAAGCGTAGCGAAGAATGGGACATAAAAATTAATTAGCAGACCAACAAACAAAAAAAAAAAAAACAAGAAGAAAAATCAAATGCATGAAACACGAACGCGCGCGTCAAGAAGGGGCAACGGATTAAGAGGGGTAGGGAGGGGCCTAACGGGGCATGACAGGCGCATACGAGCTGGGTGGGCGTGTCAAATTATCAATCGGCAATTGTCCAACTACCCAGTCCTCATTTGGCGCCCAACGTGGGGCGCACCTGAAACTCATACGCTAACTGTAACTTAAAACCGATGACAGAAGCTGTCAGAGGACAACAATTAAGACAAATTACCCGACAAGTGTTGCAGTTTAAGGCAAAAAGCTAATAGACACTGTTTATTGTGGGGTCAGCTTTGAATTCATTCACCAAATTACGTGTCGTCTGCTTCTTCTTCTTCTTTGTTGCTCATAATTAAGTGTAAATTTATGTAAATTCAATGTTCAGTGCGTTTCCCGATATCATGAGCCCCCTCCCCCACCCCCTCAACTGCCTTTGGTCAACGCCCCCGAAGTTGTCGGTTTACCTGTTCTCTTTTGTTTTTGTTATTATATTTCTGTTGTTTTCTTGATTGGTTTTTGTTGATTGAGGAAATTGTCGCTGTCGTCCGTCGTCCGTCGTCTGTCGTCGGTTGTTGGTTTTTTTTTTCGTTCCAAATTGGCAGCTAATCAGTGGGCTAAATGCAACGGAAATATCCAAAATGTGTGCCATATATATGGAGAGAGTCAGGTTGAGTTTTACCCCCAGCCCACAATTTCCGTGCGCTATGCTAATGATCAGCAGTCGATTGTCTATTTAGGTGGCCCAAAAGAAAGTCAAATTCAAGCTACAAAGCATTAATTTATAATGTGACTGGCAAGCAGCAACAGCTTCCACATTAGCTTTAGAGTCAGTCTCAGTCTCAGTCTCAGTCTGAGTCTCTGTGTCAGTCTCTGTCTCTGTCTCTGTCTCCGTCTCAGTCTAAACTTGAGCATCAGTTGCTCATCAAAGCCATAAAAATGTGCGTTAATAACATTGCCGCCAAAGTAAAGTTGGCAATAAAATGGCAGATTCATGTGACGATGACGACGGCGATGGCGACAGCGACGGCGCTGCTACCGACGCGTTTGGTGGGAAATACGACCCTGGCTATAAGTATATAACTGCGACAACGACGACAGTCAACTTGGCCTGCAACTTGCAACGCATTAAAATTTACGTGCCATAAATTTCCACACAAGGTTGCTGCTTCCACTGCTTCCACTTCTGCTGCTGCTGCTGCTGCTGCTGCTGCTGTAGCGGCTTTTGTAGATTCGCATTTATGCGTTTAATGATAAAGAAGAACGCGAACGACTTGAACAACTGCCTCTCTCTTAGCTCTCTTAGTCTCAGATCCATTCTGAGGCCCATTCCCCCCATTTGCCATTGCCATTTGCCATTGGCATCTCGTGGCGTCTCTGCGTAGCGTGTTGCCAGCGGTAGCCGCCAAGTGGTCAACTTAAGTGCCGCATTGCGTTTCCTTACATCTTCTCGATTTTTTAGTTTTTATTTTCTTGATTTTTTTATACTGGACTCTTTGGGGTGCTACCCCTACCAAGTTGGGGCCACACAGGCGCAACTGCATCACAGTGGTGGTCTCGGTCGACAATAAATGACTCTCAGATCGATAAAAAACGGAAATCTGCAGCGACAATGCAACAACTTGGCGCCCAACGTGTGTCAAGCTAATCAAATAAAATGTTGTTATTTTCCCTTTTTATTCTAGCGAATAAAAATTTTATGCTGCAACAGTTTAATGACTGACAACAAAGCTGCTGACTGTTTGCATTCGATAAGTAAAGGTACAAGTAGGGTCAAAATCATTTGTATGTAGATATTTGCATAAGTCTAATTCAATGTGAGTTGCCCAAACACTTGTAGAAGCACAACACACCACAAACAATTAGGATGTGACCTTGCTACAACTGGGCAAGTTATTTGCCTGATCGCCGATTGTTGTTGAGCTCTTTAAGCCTAATTAACAAGTCTCGCATAGTATCCCAAATGCGTCAAATGCGCACGCGCAACAACAGCGATGAGAAAGGTGATTGCTGCCACACAATTGGCGTCGATTTGGCCGCAGCATTGGATGTTGTCAGCAACCTCGATGGCAACGGCAACGCCAACGGCGGCACGCACTTCATGCAAAGCAGCGTTCAACGTGGCAACGTTGCAAAGCTTGTTACAGGACAGTCGAAAAAACAAAAAGGACGACGGGACAAGTGGACAAGTAGCTGGCGACGACGATGGCGGCTAAACCGGCGCCTGTTGCCTGTTGTCCTCTCGCATGTCGTTTGGTTTTGCGGCGCTGCTTGAAGATGAATGTGTGTCGTTGTCGGTTGTCGGTCGGTTGTTGCTGTTGTTGTTGTTGTCGTTGGCTGCTCGTTGCCAGCTTGTCAGCTCTTGTATTTTGTATGTAATTGGCTTGGGCTCTTAATAGATGGGGCAGATGGGGTTGCATGCATGCGGCACTGGCGGCGTCACCTGTCGCCTACTGTGGAGCCAAGCTCGTAGTTTACTTTCGACAACAACAGCAACAACCACTGCAATCCATATAACAACTCCAAGAGCTTGCAACTGACTGTGACTGCGACTGCTGCTGTGGCTGTGGCAGTGGCTGTGGCATCGCCATCGGCATCGGCATCCAAAAAGCCAAAGACATTTGCAAATCTTTTGTTTCTCATGTCCGATCATTTCTCATATAGGCGAGCAGGCGACGACAAGACCCAAAGACTGCCAAGATCCCAGAGACCCAAGACGACGACAAAGGCATACCGCAGGCGCCAGGCCCAAATACAAACAACAGCAACAGGCAGAGCCAGAGCCAGACAACGACGTGGCCACCGGCCAAAAGACCAACGGCTAGCGGCCAACGGCCAACGGCCAGCGGGCTCCACTCGAAAACGAGCTCAAAAACGAGCCGAATGACTGCGAGGAAACTGGCGAGGGAGGGGGAACTAAGTTTTAGGTTTGGCATTCACAGAAACGACGCACGAGCTCTGAGCGCCACAGCGTAGACAGAAGAAGACAGACGGCAGGGGTAGAGCATCAGTTGAGGGCAAAACGACGGGACAACTGGACAATGGGTCGGACATTGTGGCATTGTCTTGGCCGAGCGACATTCAAATCTTAACTTGAAATCAACGGCTGAACGCCAGCGGCAAACAAATTCGAGCTGCCAAAATAATAAGCAGGCAACCCTCTTGCTGCCTTCTTCTTCTTACGTCCCTACTCCTTCAGCTACCTATCCTTACTTCCTACAGCTTTTGCCCCATACCTCCCTACATCTATAGCTAACTTGCTTTACTCCCCTAACTTCTCCCAGCTATATCACGGTACCCCCTAGTCCTTGAGCTACCTGGCGGTACCTCCCTAGTCCTCCAACTAACTCTCGGTTCCTTCCTAGTCCTTCGGCTGCCTCTTTCTTCTTCCCAACTCCTCCATCTAACTCTGTCTACTTCCCTAATATATCAGCTACCTCTTGGCACCTCCCTAGTTCTTTTCTTCTTCGCAACTCCACTATCTACCTCTGTCTTTTTCCCTACTCCCTCAGCTACCTCTCTTTGCCACCTTACCTCCTCACTTCTCAAGCTACCATTGCCTATTTCTACTACTTACTTCTTTGTACATCTCAACTCCTCCAACTCCCTCTCCCAACCTTCTAGCGCCTTTAGCTGCATTCAGTGGCAGGCAGGCCACTACAAGACCCTCCAGTGGGAAGCATCATTGGCTGCAAAAGAGACAAATGCGTCGTCGTTGTGAAGGTCGCCCGGCTAACGCCAGTTCGCCAGTTTGCCAGTATCTTTTGGGCCTGGTCCAATGCTTTGCTCGTTTGCTCGGTGGTCGCTATGCTTGCAGCCTGCCATAAAATTTTTGAAACAACCCAGAGAAGGAGGGACGGGGGGTAGCATGGGCGGAGGGGACAGTCGCACGGCGAGGCTGCAGATAAGAAATTTTTGCTGAAAACTCGTGCGCGCGCAAAAAGGAAGCGACAACAAGCAAAAGGTTTGAACTTGGATCTCTATAGTTGGAGACCGACCGGTTTCATATTGATGACGACAACAACGACGACGACGACGACGACGACGACGATGATTCTTTTTGCAGTTTTTTCCTTCTTTTTTTTCGTATTTTGGCGACCGCCTGCCTGCATAAAATTTGTTTGCCAAAGAAGCATGAGAAACAGCAGGGGCAGAACCCATAGAAGCAGAGGGAGATGAAGACAGAAGGAGGAGAAGGAGACAGTGAGAGAGACCCATACAAATTGGCTTAGGACGGCGTCGGTAGCAGCGCATTTTAGATGGCTATCAGTAAATAGAACACAAATGAAATTCATCGATAGAAATCGAAATCGGTGCAACAACAACCACAACGGGGGCGGTTGGCCAAATCAAAGGGTAAAGCAACAGCAACAACAGCAACAACAACAACAACAACAACAGCTACCACAGACAGCTCAGACTCAGTCTGGTTGTTGTTAGCATTGATGTTGTTGTCGTTGTCGTTGTCGCCGTGGCAACCATGTGATGGAGTACACATGTTGCCGTGCACTTCTTGCCTGGCACGACAACATGGCCAACAACACCAAGACTTTTAAGCCAAAGCCAGTGGGGCGGCCAATGGCAGTCAATGTTCTGACCTTTTGCCCTGCCAGCTCTTCCTTGCCTCACCCCATTTTTTAAAAGGGGAAAACAAACAGCAAACAGCAAACAGCAAGCGACAACGACAGCAGCAAAATGGCTCAAAATTACAAGCAATGCAACACTTAGACAGTGCACCACCAGTAGTAAAGCAGTAAACGACCAAGTAAACCACCTATCAGCATTGGGCTTTGACATCATCCTCCTCAACCACAACTTCGGCGTTGTTGCTGTTGCTGTTGTTGTTGTCGTGAGCAGCGGGTGGCCACAATGGCCGCCAGTTGGTAGCACCGCCAACGGACCATTGGATCTGTCTTTCATAGGGTGGTTGAGCTCAAAACATACACACTGTCAGGGAAAAGCTAAATAACTTTGGAATATGAGATGGTTCCAACTGTGCTGACAAGTTGTGAGTTTGCCTTACGTTCTCAATTGTTAATGAGACTGAAATGAGGAAAGAAGCTTTAAAACTACAAACTACTACAACTACTCAAGATGTTCACATAAGCTTTCTGAAAGTTAATGATTGCATTGTATTGGAATTATTTGCTGTTGACAATTGATGACATTTTCGACTGAGAATCAATGTAATCTTTGCTTTGTAAAATTGCCTTGCCTGTAAAGCACAAAAATTACATAATATCTAGCTTAAAGCTTACTTTTAGCAGAAGAAGACACTGAAGTTAAATTAAACTGTTGATCATTTCTGATCTAATGTAATTCCTATGTTTTAGGCAGCCTTCAAATCTTAACTGATCTGAATGAAGATTCGATTGATCATCATTTATAAGCCGAAGAAGTCCTTAGCTCCCTAACAAAATTAATTCTACATAATAATTTACGATCAAGTGTCTGCCCGTTGAACTAAGGGCCTAAAACTGTTTGATTAGCCTGGCTCTAACCCTCATTTAGGTCTGGCCTAAGTCACTTTATTTTTCCCAGTCTTGTGTGGGCTACCAATCTGACTGAGGATGTTCCCTTAGTGGCTGCTCAAGTAGCTCACGACTTTTGTCAATTAATCAATAACAATAGAAATCTCTGGCCCATGGCGACATACGATGAATCGAAGCAAAAGCAACGGGGGCAACACACAACACACAATATGAGAGGCCTAATCCCCCCTAATGACAATGAACTGTGATGATGTTGATGCTGCTGATGCTGCTGATGATGCTGATGATGATGATGATGATGACAAAACGCCAAACAACAACAAATACAAACAGCTGCCTGGAGGTCTGCGGGCACCCTACTGTCGACAGGTCGACTCTCATGTAGATTTGTCGAAATCAACAATCAGCCAACAAAAAAAAAAAAACCAAGATGAAAAAAGGTCAAGTGGAGGCTCTGAGCCTGTCCGTAGCTCATTCTCACATCATTAATTACAAAATTATTGGGTTTTTTGCTGCTGCCGTGTGTGCACACACATACACACACACACACACACACACAGGTGTACGGTGTGCATGTGTGTATCTACAACTGTCCACGCATTGCCGCAGGAACTGTAACAAGACCTAAGACAACGACTAAAAATCAAAAAAAAATAAAACACACTCACAAAAACCTAAAACCAAAAAGCAAAATGTTAATTTTCAAATCTTCGTGGGAACTGAAATTAGTTGTTAACACAAATACACACACACACACACACACGCATAGTGTCTGTTGCGTAGGACTCTGGTTTGTTGTGCATATTTGCTATACCCTGTAAAATATTAAAGTTGTTCAAAAATGGGGTAGCACAATGTTTAGCAAATGCAGCAAAAGATAAATCTTTTAAGAAATTTATACTCTACAGTTTTACAATTGTCTCAGTTTTATAAAACTCTAAAAATATTATCAAATTCACAATTTGCAAGCTAAAATGCTTTTAAACTTCTGGTTTTCTTGTGCTCAAAATTTCAGAAAAGTTGTAGGGTAACTATGAGTTCAGCACACCTCATATAAAGCAATTCAATTTGTGTATCTCTAAAACTCGCAGACTTTTGAGCCAGAGCTTGGCCTGCGGGCGGCCTACAAATATTAGCATTGTTGATTATCTAGATGCTCCCAAACAGAAAGAGATAGATAGACAGTGTTAGAGGGAGAGGGCGAGGGCGAGGGACAGGGGGATCGAGTGAGACTTGGGCAGTTAGAGCTATTGATATTGCATGATAATTACGCCAAGCACGCTCTATAAGCAAACCACATATACATATATAACATTCTATATAGCTTTCTGCAATAATTGGACTCTAATCTGAGTCACGGCAATGATCGGGCCTCTTTTCTCAGGCCTCGTCTTCAGTCTTTTGGCCGAGACGAGTTTTTGGGCAATTAAACGATTTGGTTTTCTCTCTGTCTGGTTAAAGCTGAGCAGATGCCATGATTAATATGTTTTTGAGTAGTTCTTGGCTGCAGGCCACAACAACCAGGCGAAGTTAACAAGACTTCAGTCGCTGTCTCAGTCATTTCATCTCTACCCATCTCTTTCGCTTCTTAAACTTCGTCTTAGCCTCATCTTGGGCTTCACAAGTTGACAAATTGTTTGTAAATGGCTGCCAGACAAAACTGGAACACACGCACTTCGGCCGCCGGCAGTTGTCAGTTGTCAGAGGTAATTGGGGTTACGGGGCAGGGAAACGCCATCAGAGTGGGAGACAGAGACAGACAGTGGGCGATGGTAACAACAGGGAGGAGGGGAGGGATGCTGATCTGTCGATTGCTAACGATTTCATAAGTTGCTTAGCGGATTATCTAGCAAAGCTCCCGTTGGACACATATGAAGACTCATTAGGGCAATGTGAGGATGCGGGTGCTGCGGGAACTTACGAAATTAAGAAAGTTAAGAGCTAGATCTATAGATATATCGATAGCTCGCATTTAAGTATACGTATAGTTACCATTTACAGAAGCTTTAATAAAAAGATTCAGCTGTTTAAGTTACGACTTAAGCAGCTTTAAGCTCATTCTTTTGAACAAGCTAAACTAGTGACAAAAATAGCTTCGATTTGAATCTCACTGCCTTAAGCAACTTTAAAGCGCTAGATTTAGCTACTTAGACCATAATCTTATATACTAAAACTAATAAAAACAGATAAGTAAAGCTGAGCTTTAAGCTCACTATACGTATGTTAACGTGTCGTGCAACTTTAAACAGTTCTAGACAGCTTTAAGCTGCTTAAATGTACAAATAGAAATTTTAAGAAAAAAGTCTTCTTAAATTATGTGTGAACATAATTTTCTTAAATAAACGATATTTAATTTCGTAAGGCTTTAAGCTGCTTAAATGGAAAAATTAAAACTTTTTTAATTAACATTTGTGGGTGTATGGAATCTTTTTTATTTGTTCAAAGAAAGCTTTGATTAATTTTGCAAAGCTTTAAAGGATCCACATCAGCTTTTTATGAGAAACTAAAACAAATATATTGATTTCAAGTGCTTTTAATAATACTATATTGATGGCCGACAAACTCTACTTAGATTTGTGAAGCTTTGAGCTAGTTATAAATAAATTTATAAAGAAAGAAGAAACTCTGGAAAAGAAGACTTCACAAAACTAAAAAAAATAACTCTCTTTTCCTAAGTATATTTATAAAATCACGTAAGAACTTCAAGGAGCTACTTAATGTCTCGCGTAATGCAATTTTGGATTAAATGCTGGCTAATTTAAGACCCCAATGCATAGTTAGCTGAGCTGTGCTAATCTACAGCCCAATGTCAGCTGACAAACACCTGGCAAACACTTGACAAGGCGACGTGGCCTAAACAAAAAGTCGCTTTCCGCAGGCGATGAAAAATTGCTGAATGGAAATCGCATTCAGGCAAATGGCAATCCCATTAAGTCAAGGCGCAGCTTTAAGAAAATCCAATTAAAAAGCAAATCACAACAACAACAAATAAATGCAAGTGGATGTGGCTCCATCTACAGTTGGCAGTTGGAGTCGGAGTCGGAGTTGGAGTCTGACGTGACAATAAGCATAATGGCTGGCATGATGGGACACTTCAGATTCAGTAGCTGAATCTCTCGGCATAATAATACGTTAATAATGACTGAATGGATAAGTGAATAAATGAATGAGCAAGTGAGTGAGCCAGTGAGTCAGTGAATGAATGAATGAATGAATGAATGAATGAATGGTTGTGCCTGGTGACGCGACTGAAGAGCGCGAAACACTCCAAAGACATTAGCGCACTTGAACATGCAGGCTCAATTCCCCGGACAAAGCCGGTACAGACCCGGAACGTAGTATAGCCGTAAAAACCGGCGACCGGCGTAACCCGTCAGGATAAGCGGAAATGCGACTGCCACTTATTGAACGGAAGTGTTTTATTTTACCCAAATGTGCGACAGCCTAATGAGCACACCAAGTGCGAGCGAGAAGGAGAGAGGGTTGGAAGGGGAGCGAGGTAGATCTATTGATTGACTGCCAATTGTGGGCAAAAGCTTTTGGGTGTTTGTCAAGTGCAGCAAAGTTTTGCCGAAGTTGCCGCGTCGGCAAAGTGCAACAAAAGCGCAAACGAGATGGCAACACACAGCGAGAAAGAGACAGTAAGAAGAAAATAACACCCTATAATGAAAATGCTGCCTATTTTGGAGGCAACAAATTCGATGAGCGCGACTGGCCAAGGAAAGAGGAATATAGCTGTTAAAGAGGTAAGAAAGAAGGGAGCAGAACAGTGGAGAGGGGAGTTGGGGCTTAAGGGGGAGCTGCTGTCAATTTGCATGCAGCGAAAACGCACAAATGAGCTGAATAAATTAAAACAAAGCGCAGCGAACAACAACAAGAAAAATACGAAGTAAGAGAAGAAGAAGCAGAAACGCGTTGAAGTTAAAGTTGAAGCTGCAGCAGGAAGAGCAGCGGCAGATCGAGCAGCGTAGGGAGAGCCAGCAGGGAGAAGCACAAGAAGAAGAAGACGAAGAGGAAGAAGAAGAATAGGGAGTGGCAGCAGGCGATGACGATGGCCGCTTGACAAAAGACACTTCACTTCGAGAAGAGTAGAATGAAAATAAAAAAAAAAAGAAGCAAAAAAAAATTAAATACAAGTTAAACATAAATAAAGATGACGAAGCTTGCCAAACAGACAGAGACAGCGAGAGAACGAAAGAGCGAAAAGGCAGGGGAGTAAGTGAGTGAGTGAGAGAGAGAGAAAGAGAGCAAGAGGGAGTGAGAAGGCGCCTGAGTGCAGTCATGGCTGGGCACAATGGCGGAAATGTGTGAATGAGGGCAGAAAAGGCGTCAACTCGGCCTAGCCACATGTGTATGCGAGTGTGTGTGCGAGTGTGTGTGCGAGTGTGTGTGCGAGTGCGTGTGTGTGCGTGTATATAATTAGCACTAAAGTGCGAGTGTGAAACAGCACAGAAAAAAAAGAGACGGGCCACGACAAAGAGCGCAAGCGAGAGCGCAAATAAGAAAAATAGCGACAGCCTGAGTTTGCACGCGTTTAAAGACGCGCGCGTTTTAAAACACGCGCTCCGTTGGCCACCTCAGCAATTAGCCAAAATGCCAGAATGCAGCAGCAACTGCTTGACACCACGACAACAATTGCAGGCAAATTGTCGTCGTCGTCGTCGTTGTCGTCGTCTTGAGTGCATTTTAATCGTTCAGTCATTTAACACAATAACAATAACAATAACAATAGTTCAACGCAACAAATGTGCCAGTAGTAGTTGGTAGGAAGGGAAAAACGGACGGAGGGGTGAGTCGGTTAGTCGGTGGCTCCACAGCAAAAGCTCAGCCAAGAGCCAAGGGTTAATTGCTAACCCACTTTATGTACAATATTTCCACATTTCGATCGCGCTCGCTTAATTACAAAAAAAAAATAAAAAAGCTTATAAAGCATATGTAAGTACAGTTACAGACATACCACCCCCCCCCCCCTCACAAACCTTCCAACACTCACCATCCCTCGCAACCGTTTATCAAACTGAATGCACAGCACAAATTGCTTTATAATCGTCATCAATAAATGAAGCCGTTCAGTCATTAGGCCCTCTTACTTTGTCCGTTTGTCTATTCCACGCTTACTAGTAACATATATAGCAAACACACACACACACACACACACACATACTCCCATTGTATTGAAACAGTTATGGACCCCTGGCACACTCCATTTACCCACCGAATTGTTTGTATTACTATATCCAGGCGATGCCCAAAAAAAAATAATATACAAAAACTGTTGAACAAATTGAGTTATCAGACAAGTTTTGTCGGTACTTCATTTTTTTTTTTTTCATTTCATGGGGGAATTTGCATGTTTCGAGATTCGTTTGGGCTTTACGTGGAACATATGTAAATAGTAGCTAAGAGCTAAACAAACTCTGTTGAACACACATAACCTCACATAAAACAGGGGTTAACATAACACAAGCAAATATGGTATGAGCAAATTTAGCTTTTTTATATGATATGATAAGCGATATGCTTCTGAAATTGTATTTTTAAATAGAATGAGGATGAATAAGTATATTATATGTAAGTATTATAACTATTCAGATAGGTCATAGACTTTTAACTGGCATTAGTATTTACCGAAGATGCTGTATAATGCTATTGCTTTATTATAATCTAGAAATACTTTAAATTTAGCCTCTATCTACATTCTCAATTTTCTCATATAATTTGCATTTTTTTTGTTCTTATTACATTTTAATCACATAACATCTGATACAGTAGACAATTTCTAATTATTTCATTAACATTGGTTCATATTATACACAAATAATAACTTGTTTAGTTGTTCTAACTATTCTTTTAATTATATGTGAATACAACGACTCGTAACAACTGAAATGGAACTGTTTATAATCTATAACCTTTGACATTTGCTTGATTCTAATCGGCTTATGGCTTACATACATATGTATGTCGTAATGCTCTCATGACGTTTATAATACGAGTACAACAAAACGCTGGAAAACTTGTACGATTTCCACACTTGAATTGATCATACTCACTTTATTTAAATGCTTTTGTTATGACACAAAGGAGATACAAATTAGGTATATATATATCATTATTTTTAACAAATCAATAAGAAAAACAAACTGTTTAACTGTAACTCTTTTGAACTCCGGTCTTAATTAAGATATGTTTATGTTTTCACACATGTTATATTCTTAGTTTTGTGAGATTAAATAAATCGTAGCTACAGCTTATAAACCTAGTCCGATTTCAATTTGACATTATTGTCGAACCAAATTTAATAATAATAAATCAAATTTAAGACCTGTGTCTTATTTAAAAAAGAAACAACATTTTTAGGTCGAACATTCTTGGTTTAAGAAACAAATCTTCTCATTAGTGTTTGCTTCTTTAAGCTGTAGCTTTAAAATCTGTTAAAATCTGAACTTATAAGTCAGATTACTATATCACATAGATATCATACATAAGCATCTCTTCTCTTTTAATATATATCTTAAAGATAGCTAAATTTATTCAACAATTTGATTAAATTTCAAATCAAAGTACATTAACAATTCTCTCAACATTTAATTGTTCCCATTTTCATACTTATTACACTACACTTTATGGCTTTAAGTGCAAACGGATGCCTCCCATAAACTCAATCCCACCAATCCCCAAAACTGGCAACGCCTCGAGGTCTTTACGTACCCCTCTCCCTTTCAAACCAACCCCCCCTCCCCCACCCCCTTGATCGGTACAAGTCTAATCGAGCTTGGGAACCCTGGACTGAGATTTCATTGGAAATCAATGGCCGTGTAGTACGTGTCACAAATTATTAATAATCTATAATAAAAAGTATAATTTCAATTTTATAATGAGACGCGTGTTGAAATGTGTGCAGGGTTAGGAGGAGGAGGAGGAGGTAGAATCCCAAAAAAAAGTGACCAACACAGATCCTGTACAAAAACTTTAATATATACTTGTATTTATTTTTCTTTTTTTCTTTTTATTATATATATTTTTTTTCTGAAATTTTTCATTTCATAAATCATCGAAAAATGAAGTTGCCGACGCAGACGCATACTAATTTCTTTTTTTGGTGGTTGGCCACGTTGCGCCCATTTTGTGGCTCTTGGCCACGCTGCTGCGTGTGTGTGTGTGTGTGTCTTGGCCAGGAGCAGGGGACAGAGGCAGAGGCAGTGGCAGGGGTAACTGGCGCCAGGCGTGTGCAACTGTAGCGCCAGTTGCCCGTTTGCCCGTTGCATGCGGTCGCGTCGCCAGTTGCCAGTTCTCGTTGTTGGTAGTTAAATTTTTGTTGGTTTTCCAACGTGACGCCTGTCAGCTGCCAGCCAAGTTAAGCAGCCAGCGCCAGCGCCAGTTATACTGGCCATGGCCGAGACAATTAAATGCCTAATTTTGTATGCCCCGTGCCCCCGACCCTGAATACCCGCTTCAGCTTCAGCTTCAACTTCAGCTACCGCTCCCGTTGCGTTTGTTTTTCCAAATAATTCATTAATATTTTTGTTTTAATTTCTTT
The DNA here is from genome assembly GCA_958299025.2 of Drosophila histrio. Lineage (NCBI taxonomy): Eukaryota > Metazoa > Arthropoda > Insecta > Diptera > Drosophilidae > Drosophila > Drosophila histrio. The sequence continues at coordinate 41,952,741 of OY282582.1, forward strand.
TTTTTTTCTTTTCTTTTGGTAATTATGACGAGCAGCGTTTGCTGCCTGAGTTGCATGTGCAATGTGTTCATAATTCGTTCGCACTTTGCCACATTGAAGTGGCATGCAGCATATAATTTCCATATGCTATTTACTTCGCATGTAGTAGATATAGGTACATACATACATACTTAGTTAGAGAACAGATTTCAACTGAAATGATTTGCCTGCAACTCTGGCAAAAATCAATTAATATCATGTCAGTTAATGCTGTCTAATAAATTTCAGCAAATTCTAATGAGCGTTCAAAGTGTTGAGAAATTAATAGTAATAAAAGTTAGGAGCTACTACTTATATGTATGTATGTATGTATGCAAATGTAGCGCCTCTTAATGGTTACGCTGAATTATTTCTAGAACTCGAACTTCCATCTAAACAATGCTAAACGATGAATCCCAAAAACGGGAAACGGCAAAGATGGAAAACAAGGAAAAATAAATGTGAAGTAGAAAAATGAATTACTTATTGTTAGTTTTGTTTCAACGTCGTTTTTCCAGTGCACTGCACAACAAAAGGAGGGCAACAACACTGTCGGCGCAGGTAGCGCTTTGCTATACATTTCATTCCGATACCCCTACCCTGTACCCCCTCCTACCCACCACTTACCCAACTCTATTCTAGCCCTCGTCTTAGCCCATAGACAGACGTGTGTCTAAGGCGCGAGTTTAAATAATAATTGTTCGCTTTGTTGTTGTACCGTTATTGATAGTTGCATAAAAAACCAGAAGGTTTGCTATCAATGCAACAATGTGACTGACTAGCAGCTACCCTAGCAATGCGTGTTCATTAAATTTATAAGACTTAAAGATGAGATATTAAACTTTAATTATATCAATAACATTGACAAATCAAATTCAATTTGTGAATAGTTTTAAAATAGGAATAGGCATACCCATTTTAATGTTAAAAGGGTATTACAATACGTTGGTTTGATGGACTTGTTGGCAGCGCAGTCGACGCTGACAGCGCAAATTAATTTAATTAATTAACGCTAATAGTTTCGTTTTCTCTCCATATGCACTTATAATTAGATTTTTATTGTTGCTTGTTACAAGCACACTAGACAAAATTAATTACAGAGAATATAGTTGTAACTGCAGTTGTTGCTATTGTTTATGAATAAACAGATTTATTAACAACTTTATGGAACAAAAGCAAGAACAACAACAATAACAATAACAATAATAATAACAAGAAATGAACTCAACTGAACTGAATTGTAATGATTGACGCATTGTTTGATACATTGTTGCCCATTTGCCATGTGACACGCGAAAATCATGTCACATATATATACATATATATGCATACAACACCAACACCAACAACAACAACAACAACAACAACAACAATTATCATCTATGGCAACGCCACAAAGCTTTTCTTAATGAGCCAACACAAAATTTGCGTGACGTTTGCAACGCCAGCAACAAAATAACCAAAAAAAAAAAAGCAACATTCTTGTTGTTGTATCTCTTACAAGTTGTTGTTGTTGCAGTTGTTGTTGTTCTACCTGCCTGCCAATAATAAAACAGCAAACGCATTTGACATTTGTCAGTCAATAAAAGTGTCAACTCGCATTAGTTGCAACTTTGTGGGTGCAGTTCCAAGAGGGAAAAGCGGCAACAGGGGAAAAAAAGGGAAAATTCTATTAGTTATCTACATAACTTTCACTTGTATGACATGATTTGTTAACTTACACTTGAAAATTGTATTGATCTTGATGGAAAAGCACATTGAAAAGCTTTCAAGTAAGAGTTTAAATCAAATTAAATTATATATAATATTCTCAGATAAGAGCAAGTTCTTGGAAAAACAACTTTTAATCAAATCGGACTAAGCAAGCGCTTGAAAAAGCTCATTTAAATACATTGTGGTTTAAAAACGCTCGTATTAACAAATTAAATACTGAAAAGCACATGAAAAAGCTTAACCGCATATAACCCAAGCTTAAAAAGCTCCTAAAAGAAACAAGAGTTAAAACAAAGAAATTAATTGCATAATTGCGATTAATTATACAATATTTATAAAGTATATCTTAAAGCATTTCTAGGATTGTTGTTAGTGAAACAATAAGCACAAATCTTAGCGGCATTTTAAGCTAGTGTCATTGCCTTCATTTGCCCACGAGTAAAAGCTCCAACCATATGCCAACTTGACTGAAAGTTCTGCTTCTTCTTAACCTACTCTAGAAATCAGATAAGCCATATAAGACAAGCGAATGCCAATATTAAGAGTGAAAAAAAGCAAAACAGAGAGATATGCACAAAGAAAGATAGTTAAAGAAAACAACAGTAGATGAAGTTGGGAAAAGAAGACTTGAAGACCTGAAGACATGTTGGGGAACCTGCTACTGATTAGCTTTTAGGCGCCAGTTGGGTAGATCATTTCAGAGAGATACAATAAAGATGCTGAAATACCAGCAGACGGAAGTCTGTGTACGCCTCAAGCGCCAAGGCTTATCGCGCCGATAAGAGCAGCTGTCGAAAGAGATGGAGATATGTAGAGTAAGTGAAACAGACAGATATATATATATATATATATAGAGAGAGAGAGAGAGAGAGCGGGGAAGACATGTCAAACAAAGCGACGAGTGGGCAAATATCTCAAATTCAAATAGAAACAAAAGCAAATATAAACACAAGCGAAGACAAAGTAAACGAAGACTTGAAACTAACACCGAGAGACTGAGAGAAGATTTGTAGACTGGCAAACTGGTGGGGGGAGGGGGGGGGAATGGAAAGACTGGAGGGGAGAACAGAATTGAAATGGAAATGTAAATGCAATCAAAAGCGAATGAACGTGGAATGAACCCAAAATGTGGTAGCTTATTTAAGGTGTTTAACTGTCACCTAAGACTTAAGTAGTCAGCGATAATGCCCCAGACAAGTGGCGCTTGGCATATTTGCCCATTCAACAATCACACAACAACAATCGAACCACAACAAACAGTCAAAATGTCGTAGGCAAATAAACGACGCATGCGGCCAAACAAAAACAAAAGCCTATTACCAAAAAAAAAAAAACACAAAAAATACAAGTGTATAATCGGATTACAACGAATACGCGTATGCTCTAAGTCTGATTGTTTCTCGTTTTTTTGTTTTCTATGATTTCCAATTAGTTTGTTGTAACTGAAATAGATACTTGCATTTGTTATTAGCTGTTTGTTTAACTGTTATCAATTATTCATTTGCTTAGCTTTGACAACTTTCTATACTAAATTCAACTAAGGGCAAGATCTTGTCAATTTTTGTGTTTCCTTTCTTGTCTTAAATTACTATTTCTAAATGGTAGGAGTTTTCTGTAATATTGCTTGCTTTTTCTTTAGTTCATTTATTTATAATCATGATTTTTTATTTATTTTCTTTAGTAAATTTGTTAAATTCGAATAACTTTTCTTTAAACTTCTTAACTTTTACACATTTTTAGTTATATGAAATTGTAAATTATATTTACGAATCTGCAGCAAAAATCAACACAATACTTTGATATACAAAGCAGCAAATTATTTTCTTAATTGGTAAAATCAAAAATATTAAAAATATCTTTATAAAAATTGATAATTTCATTGTGTACAATTTTAAATACTGAAAACTTCAAGGCACACACAAAACTAATTAGTGAGGAATACTATTTCTTATGAAAAACTTCTCTAAGAAAAGTGTCAAGAACCCATTGAAATCGTTTGAAATTCTTTAACAAAATAAACTATTTAATCTGCTTAAAAGACGCAGCTGTCTCTTACTGAACGTTTTCGTCGTTATACCCCATTGGCAAAGTGAGTGTATTGCGGGGTAAACATGCGTTTAGAAATCTATTTGCATGGCGCTGGCAGCAAATATTGCACTTCCGTTTCAATGCAATGGGGTCTCCTTCCATGAGGATGAGGTTGAGGTTGACGACGATGCCGAAATCCAAGTCAAGCTTGTCTGTTTGCTTTGGGCTAATGGAAGCGCTGACATGGCTAACGCAGCTGGCATCAGTCCGTACTCTGCCCCTGCCCCCTCTTTCAGTCTCTCGCACCGCTTTTCACTTGCTTTTTTTTTTTTTGGCAACAATGAAGCAAACAACAAAAGGCAACAAAAGCGCTGCTAGAAGATGGTTTTTATTTTGTTGCTAGAATTGTAAAGGGAGTGGGCGTGTAGGGAGGCGGTTTGTGTGTGTGAGTGTGTGTTGTATGTGTGAGTTTGTGTTGTATGTGTGAGTGTGTGTGTTGTGTGTGTGAGTGTGTGTGTTGTGTGTGTGCTTGTTATAGTTACCCACGCACATCTGCTGCTCATTTGGTGGTACATATAAAACGGGGGGATAAGGGGCTTTGTAATACGACTTAATCGTTAGATTTGCTCTGCTTTTTTGTGTATCTTTGTGTGTGCGTGCAACACACACACACACAGCATGCCACAGTGCCACAGAAGACGTTTGTTTGCCATTGTCCTGCCGTCGGCGGCTCAACGGAAACGGCGCTATAATAAATTTGTCTTCAGCTGTCGTCGGCCTCAATTTCTGAGCATTTGTTTAGACATGCACACAAAAGGCAGACAAAGAGGGAGCGAGCGGTATAGAGGGAGGTAAAGAAAGAAAGAGATAGGGCGAGTTCCCTTGCGGCTGCTGCACCACAGGACATCGGCGCCCCCCCCCCCGCGTCTTAAACGAAACTCAAACTGTCAGTCAAATGCGGCGTATGCGCGATACGAAGCAAAGAACAAGAACTATTTCTGTTAATTATGTTGTTAGACAAGCCAATGTGTAAGTATCGTAGAAACCGACCCTCACTATAAGTAAGGATGCGTCTTTTGAGCGCCCAAACAACATTACACAAAACCCAAAAAAACAGAAGAGAAAAGAAAAGAAAAGAAAACCAAAAATCCAGCAAGGGGGCGCAACCAGCAAAAGGGGCGTTTAATCTTGTTTGTGCGGCCGACTAATCGCCACTTTGATCAGCTCAGGAAAAAAGAAAAGGAAGAAAGGAAAAAGACAAGCGAAGACAAGAGTTGACCGCCTTCTCTTTTTCTTTGTGAGTGGATTTATTTGAGGTCAGCTCTCTGTTCAGTCTCATTTTGTCAATGAGTGTACTCCTTCTCTCTCTCTCTCTCTCTCTCTCTCTCTCTCTCTCGCTCTCGCTCCCTCCTCCTCCTTCCACTCACTCAAAGTAATCATCATTGGGATTAACAATCATCGGCTAATCATTAGTTTGTCTGGTATTATGGCTTGGGATTTTGGCCTGCTCTGACTTTGTGTTATTCGCTTTGTTCCTGTTAATTCCATTCATTACAGTCTATAGATCATTCTTTAAATTCACTTGACATCTGTCGTCAGTTGATGTCTTCTTTGAGTGTCCTGTCTCTCTGTCCCTTTCTATCTTTAAAGTGGGATCAACTACAACTTTGCTCTCTTTTCTTTTATTAAAGCTTTTGTCAGATGCAGCTGCAAGCTCTCTCAGTTCTTATGCTAAGATCTAAAAGCACTGTCTCTGTATATAAAATAAAAAGCTTTTTAAAACTTTATTTTATGTATTTTTAGATATATTTCTTATTTTATTATATACTTCCATATAAAACAATCACAAAAAGCTTCAGTTTATGACAGCTTTAAGCTCTATATATCATTTACTTCTATTGATTCAATTTTCTTAACTTCTACCAATAACATTTAATGCTGATCTTTAAAAAGTAAACTTCTCTTTTTTTTTGTCTTATAAACTGCAACTGTTACGTTTTTTTGTTTTCCATTAAACTTTAACTTCCGACTCTTTAAGTTGATTTCCAGACTCAGCCCACATCTCTGGCATCGCACTGTGCCAAATACCAAGGCAATTCTTTATGTTTTTATGAAACTTGGCCCTCGCCACGCAATTGTTTTCCAAATACCCTGTAGCCAACAAAAAATACGACAATAGGCTGTACTTCTAAGACGCTACGCAAATTCAAGAAATCCCATAACAAACGCAATTTGTAAGATATATCATTGATTTTTTGTACATTCTTTATTAAGGTCTTCATTTCTATATTTTGTTTATTTCATGAAAATCTCTGTAGTAGAAAGAAAGTTATGTGGGTATTTATTAAGAGTACTCAAGTACTTAAATAAAGCAAGAGAACATCAGTCTAAATTCATATAGTACAAGGTAACACCGCGTCGAGCAGTTACAACTCGCACACTTCTTACTTGTTTTTCGTATAAATGCATGCACTTCATTTTTTCTTATTTTTCGTTTAGCGTCTCGACGTTCTCGTCAACTTCATTTGAATATTAAAAAATTCCAAAACATAAAAGGTATTTTTATTTGTGATATTTTGTCGCACCTCAGCGACAACGTACTTGCCACCTCGTCAACGTTTCGCCAACGACAACAACGACAACGACAACGACAACGACACCGACACTGACGATGAAATTAAGTCAAAAATGTGGCTATACACCAAGTGGTAGTAGCACCCTCCTCCCTTAATTGTTGGGAGTACTCGGTTTGTATACGGATCACAGTCGGCGTCCCGGTTTAATTTAACATAAAAGCGCGTTTGCCATTAGGCGGTTAACTTGGCTAACCCCCTCCTACCACAACCCTTAGCCCTTTATGGGCAGTGCGCATTGAAATTTATGAGGCATGCTCAGGTTTTTATTAGATTTTAACTAGCCTAATATATATATATAGGACTGGCGCCAGGGCCAGGGCCATGGCCAAGGGTTGCAGGGTTGGGCCACAACGTGCAACGTGCTAAAAACATTAAATATGTTAATTAGTTTCAACGCCCCACCCAAAGGATGCCTACCGCCCCCCCCCCCGAAATTAACCCAATCTCCCTACCAAAAATCAAGCGCAAAAACTAAATGTTCAAGTTTTAGCACCAACAAAATTTTTGCGTTTTATACACATCCCCAAACTCTGAGAGTTTCCAGCACTTCCCTTCGTCTTCTTACCCCCCCCCCCTCCCCTGGCTGTTACAGCTGTTGGTTGACACATTTGCCCCAAAACGTGCAACAACAAGCCGCACACAGTGAGTGGTGCTGAGTGGTGCTAGAAAGCAAACCAATTCTTAAGTACCGCTGGTCACGTCAACTCACAACTCGCAACTTGCTTCAAAAATTTGAGAACTCGTTGGGAAAATAACGAATATTTATATATAAACTTGTGTGTATATATATAAATATATATATATATATGCAAATGTCTAATGCTAATGCCACGGCATATGACAGATGTATGGGCGCAGTCGCATTGCCAGGAATCTGATGGCGTTTCATTTTATCTGCGTGTAGCAAGCTGTACGCAATTGAGGTTAACACTTGCCCATTGAGTGGGCAGCACGATAAGCCCGGAATGAACGCATTGAGGGTAGGGGTAGAGATAGGGGGAAAAAGGTAGGAGAACAGTTGCGACGACTTAGGCAATAGAATGGCAAAGATCTAGAGAGTCGAAATAGATAATGCAAGGAGGGACAATAGACAGAGGCAGGAGAGCTAGGGAAAAAAAGGAGAACTAAGGAGTGCTGAAGATATAGAACGAGCTAAGGCAACAAAATATAGGAGTCTCGATGAGAGCTTGAGAAAACAAAGGTTTGAGGAGCTAGGAAGTAAGAGACCCTGGAAGAGCTAGGGAAAAACAGATACAGGATAACTAGGAAGAGCTACGGAAAAAAGAGAGATAGGAAGACCTAGGCAAAAGGAGATAATGAGAGCTGGGAAAAAGGGAAGAAAGTTAGACAATACTATTAAGAGGAATTATAAAAAGTTTCTTCCTTTTAAAGGCTTTGGCGCTGTATTCGCTATCGATGAAATTACTCCTTAAGCGAAGCAAACTAAAAGAAATACTTTGAACAATTAGTGAAAATTGATGAACGACTAGTCCCTAAAAGAAACCAGTCGAAATCATAGAAACTCCCACTATCCAAACTTCTTGATCAAGAGTTGTTAAAAATAAAATGTGGGTGCAACAAGAGGAAGCCATGCTAGAGAATCAGTTAATGACTTTTACCACTAGCTTAGCATTCCACAATTTCATTGAAGGAAGAAGTGAAAGGTGAGGTGGAGTGGAGTGGGGAGGCGAGGGGAGCCACCTAACTAACTAAGCATGCTGCATGTTTGTTTGTTCTCTGGGCCAGGGCCAAAATAGTTGATTGATGGACTGCTCGAAAGGGGGCGGAGCATTTTGTAGACTTCTGGCCAAAAATATGCAGCCAATTAAGGCAGCTATTGCCGGGGCAACAACAGCTTGCAACAGCTGCAAAGACAGCAGCAAACAACAACAGCAACAACAACAGCAAAAATAAAGAGTCAAAATCTAAACTGCGATTGCTCGCTTTTGGGCTGAAGCTCGTGTGTCTGCGGTTTTAGCAGGCGTTGCCCAAGGATGCAGCCAGGACAGCAACAACAACAACAGGGGCAACAACTGAGGCAACAACAGCAGCAGCAGCCGCAACAGCAGTTGATGCCTAATCTTGCCCCAGCATAAAAGTTGATCGCAAACTGATAGCCAATGGGTTTTCGGGTTTACGTTATTTTTTTCTTTGTTGGGTTATTTATTGTGCGCCAAGCTGCAGATAGAGATACCCTTTGCACTCAATTCTCCGGCTGCTGCTGTTGCTGTTGCTGATGGTATGATGTATGTCTCTGCCCCTGGAACGTGCCCCTGCCACATTGAGTGCCCTTGTCTGGGTGCGTGCGCCGTTGAACGTCATGATATACGCTCAGATAGTGAGCCGCAGCGCCGCAATTGATGGCATTAGGCATTAGATAAGAAATCAGACATTTATAGGCACAGAAGGCAGGAAAGACAGGCAGCCGGACGTACATACGGACGGATAGACGGACGGACGGACTAGTTGAACATTTGTCGGGCCAGTGGTAGCATCATCATTAAATAGCTAAGAGCCTTTAGGGGTTAGAGTCCTCGAGGGTTGCGACAAGCGAACCTCTTTTCCAGTGTCTAAACATCGACCATTGCCATTCCAAATGCCATGAGAAATTTCCTTGTAGATCCTTATGCCAAAAATTCACACAGTGCATCAATTAATGGCTAGTTAAGTTCAGCTACTCAATGGAAAAAAGGCTCACATTGCAGCAGCCTAATAAAGAGCTTAAGTCAGCGACTAGATTGAGAAGGCAGTAGACAATAGATAATGGGGTTGATAGAGACAAAACTACTATTTGATAAAGTATGCTCAATGATGAGCTGAAAATAAGACTGATTTTAGAACAGTTGATAGTTGATGGGAGAATAAAACAATGTAACTCTATCTGAAGTGAATAAAGTAGAGATATCAAATGATTTTTATCAAGCGAGTTCCTTAGGAAGAGGAGGAATTGGAAAGAGAAGTTTCGACTTCTTTAGACGTATCATATGTGAAGAATTCAGCAAGGAATTGAAGAGTAGCATTTATATTTTAAAATATCTTCAAGAAAACAAACTCAGTACGACATTTGATTTAAATCTTGCCTAGCTGTTTATCCAAGGCAACTACTGGATATTTAAAGCAGTTGAAATCTTTGGCACTAAGTTAATTGGTTTCCCATTGAATCGCAGCCAAGTTGAGATACTTTTTTGACCACGAGCCATTGGGGGTTTCTTCGCTGTCAACATCAAAGCAACCTTTTAAGTTGTATTTCGGGCAACACCTACCAGGCAGGCAGATACGACTACCTGACTATGACAGACAAATTGGCCATATACCATACACAATACACACACCCGCACACACACACGGTCGCACTTTGGCCGGGCCGCCTTTGATTTTCTAAACGAATTGTTTCAAGACAGGCCACAAGAGAGAGAGAGAGAGAAACGAATGACGAAGGACGCAGCAGGCAGGACAACAAATAGCTGAAAAGGGGAAAGGGTAAAAGGGTGGTAGGGAAAAAGGCTTTGCCAGGACATGTGAGCTTCAATTAATTTGATTTTGCGTTTAAAGGTTGCGTCATGTCGCAACGTCGCTGTCCGGAAATGGAACTCCACTTCACTTTATTTGTCAACTTGGCTGTGATAAATTTTTTGCGCTTCGTCTGCTGTGCAGAAGAAGAAGATGATGATGATGAAGTAAAACAGCGGGAAGGGGATTTGGAAAGGGCGACCACTTGGCATGGCTCAATGGTCACAGAAGATGATGGCCAACTATGCTTTGAACTACGATGAAACTAATGGCTGCAGACAGACCTGATGTCCTGATGTCCTCACGTCCCAAAAATTCCCTTCAAGCTCTCTCAACGAGTAGTTTTGGGTTCGTTGGGTCGTTGGGTCGTTTGGTCCTTTCGGATTTGCCAATCCACTTGACAACATCTTCAGTCCATTTTGAAGTGCCAGAGGTAGCATTGTTGAGGGGGGACAAGGGGGACAGGGGGCACAGGTTCCAGGCTAATTGGCAAGGCCTTTTTTTATATTTTCTGCCAGCTTCAGCAATTAAACGCATTAGGCAACACCTCAGACACAATGTGCAAGCGAGTGGACCTCTCTCTCTCTCCTGAACTTGAACCACCCCAAAAACGGCAACGTATTCATCATATATTTTTAGGGTTGCAACATGGCCGACAAGCCCAATCACACACACACACACACTTTAACACTCACACACATTTGTGTGTAGGGGCGTTTTTAAACGCGCGCGTTTTCGACATGTAGTATATACTTAAATATACTAAATGCAATACTATTTTGAAAAATGTCAAGAAAAAGGGTTTTATAGCTGTGTGCAAATGTATGTAACAAGAAGGAGGCAACATCTTTTGGTCAAGGAATTTTGTTGACAATATTTAAATTGAAAACATATTTTATTTAAAAATAAAACATTTTTGTTTAATTTAATTATAATTTCCACTGGGGAAATTAAGAGTATTTTAGCAGAGGAGATGCCCGTCTTAATCATCTATATCATTGAGCTAACTTACCCAACTAACTAACGTATTTTGCCCCGCTAGAACCTGTTGAGAATTCTAAGGGAGCAAAATAGAAAAAAAGACCCTCTAAGTTATGCTTGCCTTTTGTATGTTTTAGTATTTAAATATTAAAAAACAATTATATTAATTTATTTGTTTGTTAAAACAACGACTTGACTGATGGAATGAACACAAAAGTTATTCAGAAAACTATTTTACATAGCATGGAATCGAAGGAAGAAAAAAAGCAGCAATATTAATAGTATAAGTATACTATTTAATACTACAATTTATATAATTATTGCTAACAATAATAATATTTTTGTATATTACATATTATATATTATAAGTAGCAATGGGATAGGTAACTTGCAGTTGAGCACACTCAACTAAAACTTAACCTGTTTATTTAAAAAAAATGTTCCTAAGTGCATTTCAATGTATTATCCCAAAGTCGGGGGACAAATAAGCATGCAACCATGGTCAGATATACTATACAATTATAAGCTGCAAACGGGGAGAAAGGGGGCGCAAGAGGGGCTGCAGTGTTGTGTTGTGTAGTGTAGTGTAGTATGGTGTGTGACAACGACTTACTGTTGTTTTGACACGCAGCCAACGGGCATGAACGAGCAGAGACAAGGACACACAAATATAAGCAATGTATAGACATCGTCACCTGACCTGACCACTGAGCTGACCTCAGTAAACTCACACACACAGACACACAGAAATAACACACGGAACAGACCGCAAAAAAGTGTTAAATTATAGATTTTGAGCGCTGTGTCTATCGCATGACAGACGCCAAAAGGGGCGTAAACCTCTCCGGAGTTCGATGCGACGGGCTTTTTACTTTGTTTTTTTTCTTTTTTTTTACCTGAGAGCAACAACAGCTGGCAAGCAAACACATAGCACTTTTGTGGTTACGCAAAAGTTGGTAGCAAGTACCGAGAGTATGTATGTATGTATGTATGTATGTATGTAGATGTTTATTTTACTTTTTGCTAAACTATCCAAAGTACTTACCACTCGCCGAATTGGAGGGAAAAACTTAGTTCAAGAACACACGCAGCGCTTTGTGTCGGCACGCGGCGTTTGAACTAAGCGAAATTAATGGCCAACACAGGCTACTTAGCGTCGGCCGTTGAGGAGGCCCACGCACACCGGAGAACACAAGACGACAACCAAGAAGACGATGTAGCCCTTATGGCAGTCGGTGATGTCGGTGATGTCTGTACGCCGCCTGCCTTGTTCAGTGTGCGATTTATGACTTGGCATGCAAAGAGGCAGGCGCCTCCAAACTCAAAGTACGACAGAGCGAGCGAGCGAGCGAGAGAGAGAGAGAGCGACAGAGTTGCAGACATGACAAAAAAAAAAGCAAAATGCATGGCGCCCGCCAGCGTCGCCATCGCCATCGACAGTACACAACGGGTGGGCAAACGGCGCTGATCAATAAAATATAAAAAAGAGCGAAAACGAGCGAAAAAAAAATGAAAATTTGCTCAGCAGTTGATGAAATTTACGCGATCGGCGTCGGCAAAGTTCAAAAGCAGCGGCCTTGGCATCAACGGACAGTCGGACAGCCGGACAGTCGGACAACCGGACTATCCGCCTGCCGTGCCGAGACCACCAAGCCAAATGGGGGAAACAAAAAAAAGAATGCGCCGCCAATTTGTTTGGCGCTCGCCCACTCGGAGAATGAATGGCAAACGAAAGTTGTCGTCGTTTGTCCCGCAGCTAGAAGAAGAGGAAGAAGCAGCAGCAGCAGCAGCAGCCGCTGATGAGTCGTCTTATCCGTGGCAGCGTCTGCTGCCTGCGTGTGAGAAGTTTTAGATAAGGTCGCGGCGCGGCGCTGCCTGGTTGCCATACTTCAAAGTGAACGCGAAATTTGCATTGATAAGGCCACCACCACCAAAGCGAAAGGAAGTGAGGCGGTAGCCGGCAACGCATTGACAGGCGCCCGATCAAGGGACTCACCAGTTGGCAGTTGGCAGTTGGCAGTCGGTACTCGGTACTCGGTAGTGTTAGCTGCCCGCCACAGCTTCCTCTTTGATATATGTATGTTTGCCGGGCCCGATATAGCTTGATAATGTTCGCTTTGAAGTTGCCAGAGCAACCGCAATGCAACGGCAGCACGTGAACGGCACTCTGTCATGTGACAGTACCGACGCGACCGTCTCTCATAAATTTCAATCCGAAAAACAGCATTCAACTTGTGGTACTAACGATTTCTATGATTTACATTCAAGCCAGACTTCACTTATGGTGCTTGTGTATGCCTCTAAGTTGATCATGTCTCATACTTGACCTTTCCGAAACAGCTTTAGTTACTCCGAATACTGCACTATTGCTGTGTATTCACATCTAACATCACATTTACATTCTCACATTAGACAACGCTCAAAATTATTTACTCCGAATAACTCCGAATAACTCCGAAAAACTCCGAATTACTCCGAAATTCCTAAAATTACACTTACAATCAATTCAAGTTGCGAGTAATAACTTTTTATCTAATAAGACTTAATCACTTACAGTTCATACACTTCTTAATTAACCATAACTCATACTTACATAAGCTTTCCGAAATCTGCACTTCCGCTTGTACCTTCAAATCGGACTCCACATTCATTCACATCATTCTCACTCGCCAATCAAACAACACTCAAAGTTACACACTCCGTATAACTCGAAACTACTCTAAAATTCCCAGAATCATATCAAGTTCTCTGTTACACTTTGCCGATAATCAGTTGTGAATAATAATGATTTGTGTTAGATACGTATTTGGTCATCAATGGCTTAAATAACTAATGCGGTAAACAAAGAAGACGTACAGTACTTACAAATCCATGTTTATCACTAATATTGTTGGTCAATTTTAATTTGTGAAATGAAACAACTTTTTGCATCCATTGCTCACCCGTTGTGGGCGAATCTGGATGGATGTACATGCGTTTTGGCATTTCAGGATCCGCTTTACCAGCGACCATCCAGCGACTGTCAAACAAAAAAAAAAAAACAAAAATAGTTATAGAATAATGATTGCAAGTAAATAAATGGAACTCTTACCTATTATGAAATTTATAACGATAATCATCCGCCGCAACGATATCCAGTAGCAGTATGTATTTAGCCTTGGCATCCAGACCCGAAACACGAAATTTCATTTGCGGAAACATTTGTCTGCAAAAACATAACGAAAGAGATGGAGAAACATGAGAGGTTAATATCGAAATAAATATGAGAGAGAGAGGGAGGGAGAGGGAGGGAGGGAGAGTGAGATGCAGTTGAGTTTGGGGCACAAGTCGTTTTGTGGGGTAATCAAATAAAACATTAATCAGCACGGCATAAAGCCTAAACGTTGCAACAAGAGTTTCTCAGGGGCCACCAGAGCTGTGAGCGAGACAGAGGAAGAGAAAGGCAAGGACGTGGGTGAGAGGGGAATAGCCACACAATCATCATCATCATCATTATCAGTGCGAGGGAAAAGCAAACAAAACACAAACACAGTCGGGACGCGTCGGAGCCCAGGTTATCAAGTGGCGCCAAGCCGCAAATTGTTTCCAACTTCAAGTCCGAATTCAAATTGGCCAAAAGCCAAGCCATGGACCAGTCGTTGATTAGCCTCAGTCCATGTTCTGGCCATGTTGGTGGCAATGTGCAAACTCGAAAATTACATGGGGCAACAAACACAGCACAAGGAAACCACACAGGCGATCGCAAGATCGCAAGGAGAAACGCGACGAGGAGGAGGAGTAACAGAGGACGTGGCCACGTCTTCGACATGGACTTGGTCAGAGCTCTACCCACCCAAGGTAGGGCTGCACCCTCACACACACACACACACACACACACACACAGACAGAGACAGAGACACATATACAAGCACACACACAAATATGAAAATTATAAGTTTAAGTAGCAATCACTCAATCGCTGCGACTGCGCCTCAAACTGAGCGCCAGGCTACAGATTCAAACCATCCACAGTCTCAGTCCCAGCTCCATTCTCAGTCCCATCTCCAGTCTCCGTCTCCGATTGCGTCTCCTCATCTTCGTCTTCGTCTCAGCGCCAGCGTCAACGTCAGCGCCAGCGCCTGCGCCTCATGAATCAAATTTAACGAACGTCTTGTTCATGTTCACAGATCATCATCAGCTGCGCCTGCATTTTGATAAAACCAACAAAAGGCCCCCAAACAGGCTCGGGCTAACAAGCCTGACTGATGTCTGACTGCCTAAATGACTAACTGACGCACGGACAGTCGGACATACTCACTGACGAACTGACAGACCCACGAACCTGACGGACGTTGCGATGTTTCTATTTAGAGCTGCAGAGCATGGTAAACTCGCTGGACAGTGGCCCAGCAAGTGGCAGAACGAATACTGCAGCCAGCAAAAGCACTGAGAAAAACGGGCAATTAGTTAAGCCAAATATATTTCAATAGAAATTTAATTGATATAGGCATACTGCAGAGTTCTATTGAGTGATTGGTTTCTGTCCAATTTTTGTTACATGATATACATTTCATATTTAAATCTTATAGTCAAGTAAACAAATTGCTGGCTAAGTATTTACAAAAGAAGCACATAAAGACTTCTTCAATTTTTAATTGATTCATGTTTTCAACTTCATATTAGGAGAAGAACAAAGTTCTTAAACAATTGTTTCATATTTTTTACTAAAATGCAAATTCAAAACCATTCTTTATTTCAAAATTGTCTTTTAATTGTTCTTTAAAAGCTTAGAAAACTTTTGACTGCTGTCTTCGATTAATGCATCAATTCTTAGCAGACTTTTTTCGCACAGTGTAGGCATCCTTCAGGCATTTGGCTGACTGCAGCCTCAGTTTCAGTCTCAACCTCAGCTGCGGCCACAGCCCACGGTCTACGGTCTTTGGTCTGCGACGGCCTTTTTCGACTGCAAATTATTTTTTATTTGCGGGCCAGGAATCGAGACTCAAGACAGAAGACAGCGAAACTGGGAACTGGGGACTGGGGACTGTGGACTGTAGAGTCGGGGGAATGACGAGATGGGGAGATGGGAAGATGGGGGACAGGGGCCGTTTGTGGCACGTCTGCCTGGTTAGTTGGCTTTTGCTTGGGTTCCTTTTGGCTGCGTTTCTTTATATATTTCGTTGTTGTTGTTGTTGCTGTGTTTTTTGGTTGTCTTAACTGAATAGCTCGTTAACATTATTGAGCACTTGGCGCCAGTTGTTGGCAGCTTGTTATGGCCATGGCCAAGAGACGCAAGTCGCGCCATAGCCCCAAGCAGCAGCAGCAGCAGCAGCAACAACAACAACAATAACTGGAGCCACAGCCTCAGCCTGAGTTTGAGCTTGAGTTTGAGTTTGGGCCAAAACAAATCGGCCCACCACACGCGCAACGTTTCGAGCAACGTGTGTGCTGCAGGAAGGCGGGGCAAGTCATGGGGAGAGGGTGGCAACGGGGTAACCCCTTCTCTTTCTGCCCTCCCTCTTTTTTATTTGCTCGCTCCCTCTCTCTCTGTTTCGACAACAAAACGATTTGCTCTCGTTTGTGTTGCAAGCTTGGAAGCTGTAGCTTCAACTGCCGCTGTTGCTGTTGCTGTGGCTGCTGCTGCTGCTGCTGCTTCTTCTTCTTCTACCTTCACCGTTTGCTCCTTCTTTGCCCACTTCTTATTCAGCTGGCTTCTGACTTGGCTTCGTGCAAATCGTTACGTGTAAAACTTGCACCTTTTGACCAAAGTTGTTTGTTTTGTGGCTCGAACTTGGACTGAGCCGAAGGCCCACACATTATTTAACCGCGCTGAGCTAATTCAATTTCCTCATATGTATGCCGTCTCTCTTACTCACTGTCTGTCTGTCTATCTGTCTCATTCGGAGTGTTTGGGCTAGCTGGTTTTATTGCCCAGCAATAACAAACAACAACGAGCTGTTAATGTGGCTTGAAAGTGTTTTGACCAGGCTATTTGGGCCAGCCAGCCAGCAGCCCATGCAACTTGGCCATGTTCAAACCCTCAGCCCATAATTAAGCCTAATTAAGCCGACTCTCTCAATGTGTGTGTGTGTGTGTGTGTGTGTGTGTGTGTGTGTGTGTGCGAGTGTGTGTGCATTGTTGTTGAGGTGTCGCTGTTGCCCTGCACTCAACCTCGTCCTTAACTTGCTCGTCCCTCGTCCCTATTGAGGTTAATGGCTAATCAATTAGCCCTGGCTTTTGAGAACTCATGGGCCTGGCCCTGGCCCTGTCCCTGTCCCTGTCCATGTTCTGTTTTTGTTTTTTGTCCTTTTGCGCGCTCTTTGCCAGGCAATGAAATACATAAATGTTCAACGATTGAGTTGTAATTGGCATTTCGGGACACTGACGTCGTCGCAACGCAACGCAAACTCAGATAAGACTCTCGAGCCTGACAGATAAACTAAATGCTTCCCGTATTACGTAATGCTCACCCAGCAGGCAAATACAGATACGATATGTTAGTTTGAGTCGAGGGTTTCAAAAGACAAAAGGGAAGATAGAAGGCACAGGAAGAGAGTACGAAAACGTACTTCCTTTCCTAAAATAAAGTAGAGAAATATATTTCGAGATGTTTGAAATACTTCCGGATAAGGACAGAGAACGAACGTATTACTTTAGTAACTTAGTGCTAAAAGTAACAAAAGTAAAAGATATTTCCCAGTTCGAAATTAGTTGAAGTGAGATCAAGCAGAACTACGCTTAACTGCTAAGAGCTAAGTGTAGTTTAATCAACAAATTGTTCCCACTAAAGAAATTTAGAAAATCACTCCACTGCAAGTGAATTCTATCATATGTAATCAAAGAAAGAACTATATCCTAAAGGGAGGTTTTATTTAGTTAGAGTAGTTCTTTGTCTGTTAGTCTACATTCAAAGTTTCAACTTCCAACTCGACTTTGCCAAGAAATCGTAATCTACAATAAGTTACAATGAGCTAGCCCCTTAACTATTTTCTATTTATATTAGAAAGATCAATTCTCTAGAAAGTTGACCTTCCCCACTCAGCTCATCAGTTAAAAGGAGCTACCCCCTTAAGTGGCATGCAAGTTTCAACTAAAGCAATAGAGATTAAACCCCTGCAAGTTTCCACCACCCAATCAAAGACATCTAACTATCATCTGTCATCTATCATCTGGTTACCTCTTCTCCTGAAATTTTCTACACCCACTCGACTTGACCTACTTGCCTTAGGAAATTAGCAGCTGAAACGACTTTATCCCATTTGAAATCCCTTTTCGTTATCCTTACAGCCCTTGTAAATACTCAATAGACAGACAATAGACTCGAGTTGCCGCAAAAGATCTTTGCCACAAAAGAGCTGCAACAACACACATCACATAGCATAGCTGCCTCTTCCCTTTCCCTCCTTACGCTGCTTTGCCTTAGCGCCTATCAGTTTGCAACTAAACGGTGTCTATTAAGGCACCTGTGCGCGTTGCTTTTAGAAGGTCGACAAAGACTTCTCCCCTCCCCTGCGATTTTGCCTTTGCTCTCCACTCGCCAGGCTGCCAAAGGAAGCGTCAATTGTCAATGCATTTTATCTGTGAGTCAATCAGACGCGGGCAACAACCAGCAGGAAAATAAAGGAAAAAAACAACCAAAAGATGCAGACGGCAGCCGCAGACGTCAACAGCTGATGATTTGGTTGGGTGTGTGTGTGTGTGTGTGTGTGTGTGTGTGTGTGTGTGTGTGTGTGTGTGTGTGTGTGAGCAAACATGACGAACGTAAAACAAGAGGCTCAAACCGAAGTTGGCTTGCAAAACGCAGTCGAATGACGTTACTACTGCCCTCCATCTCTGCTTTCCTTTTCTCCCTTGCAGCGTTCCATTTTGCTGACGTCGGCGTCTTCGTTGGGTTTTGTCAACAAGCGCGGGGATTAAAGTAGCACCTGCAACTGGGCAAAGGTACCGACAATAACAACAACAACAGCAACAACAGCAACAACGTCAACACGACTGCTGTTGACAGTTCTCCTTTGTGACAACAAAATTGTTGTCCAACTTTTTTTTTGTTGTTCCTTCTGTTGTTTTAGTTTTGTTTTACTTGTGATGGGGGTTGTCAGAGAGAAAGAGCGAGGGAATGTAGGGGGTAGGGGGTAGGGGCTAGGGGAGCGGAGCCTCGATGCGTAATCTTTTGGGCAATTTTGTCAACACATTTTGAGCGGGCATCGCATTTCGATAACTATCGATAACTCAATAAACAAGCAAGGGGTGCATATTTACAACGTTTTACATTAATCCCAAACGAGAGGAACAAAAGTTGAGAAAACATTGCCAGCTGTCTGTATTTAATTTGAATTTTATTGAATTTTATTGAATTGCAATTGCATGCAAATTGCACAGCCCCCGCTGTTGATCCCCCTCCCTCCCTCACGCTGCCCTGCTCCCTTGCAAAATTTATTTGACAAATTTCCAAAGCAGCTGCAGCTCATAAACGCTAATTACCCGAAGACAGCCACAAGGATATGAACGAGGATCATGTCCGAGGGTCTCTGTCTCTGTCCCTGTTCCTGGGATGGTTTATAGGGGCTTTAGGGGCTTCGCCGTAGCAGCCAAATTAGTTAAACCAATAAACTGACAGCGACCGCTTACCTCTCTCTCTCTGTCTCTCTTTCTGTCTATCTGTATGCTTATCGGCCATATTTCAAGTCTATATAATAATAAAACAATTTATGAAGGCATAACAACTGAAACCGGCCCCCTTGCCATCCCCTCTGTCAGTTGCTGGCTGTCAGTGAGCGGCAACGCCCACAAGCGTCTCAACGCGACTCTCGTTGTGCCTCAAAATGAATGGCCATGTCATTAAGACGTGCCCCAGACCGACAGACACTCGGACAGGGCTAAAGACAAGGCAGCCAGGCACCGTGCAACCCGCTGTGTTGATGCCTCACAATAGCAGCAACCACAATAACAGTCCAGCACTCTTAAGGGAGCTTGTGTGGCGCTACCTCGCGCTGCGACGTGCCACAAGGATTGAGTGCTCAGCTGTCGCCAGGCACTGTGGGAATTCCACAGATTCGAGAATCAAGCCGAGCTCCCAACTCCGAGGCGCCTCCTAACTCAAACACAAAAGCCAGAACAACTAAGCGCACCACACTCGTAAATATCTTCCAATATATAAATCAAATCGCATGTAATTACAATTTGGGCGCTTAATTACGGAAAATGCGTGAAACGAGCGCTGGAAAAGATGCATGAAAACGAATGGGAAATACTCTTAACTTGTGGAAAAATAAAGTTATAAGGAGAGTGATTTAAGATCATCTAACAGATACTTAAAGAACTAAATTATTAAAGAGTAATCTTATTGGTTAGTTAGTTTTGTGGGAAAGAAATAGAACTTTAATTCAAGTTATTTCATCTTTCACTTTCTTTGGTCTAAAGATAGCACATTTCTCTCTTAACTGGTCAAACTCTAAGCAATGTTAAGTTTAAGTAAAAAGGCCTCTTCTATACTTATCAGAACTCAAGATATAAACTTTATACATAGTTTTAAGCAGCGATCAGTTACCGAGCAATCTTAACTCAGCTGAATTTCAAGCTGAAAGCTGACAAATAAAATCAGACAAGTCTTCAACTACCAACAAAATTCATTGACAGACAAAATGTGTTTGAAAAACTTCTATGCCCGACGCTGGGAAAGAGCAGACAGCATCTGAAACTGTCTTATCAGCGCCAAAAGATGATAAGAATTCGATGGATGGAGGGTGGGGGGAAGCAGAATTCCCTCAGCGGCAGCTGTCAACATTGCCTAACGGCTGATCGTGTTTAGTGGCAGGTTCAAGCGATACACACAAGACTCAGGCGATAAGTAGGGAAAAAATACCCTATCCGCAACCCTCCCAAAACGTGCTGAACCCGTTAACCTCGTTTGTTTTATTTTCCTTTTTTTTTTTTTGTTTTTTGGGCGGCAACTGGCGCTGCCGATTAGAGTCTGTCTCCAGCTCTATCATCTTCGATTCACGATCCCCATTCCCATCCCCATCTCCAGATCATCTTGCTTCGGAAATTCAAGTTCCAGTTCCCAATCGCTGCTTGAACTTGTTTTGCTTTGTTGTTCAATTTAATTGTTATGAATTGAAATGCAGTTGTCGCCGAGATAAGACGAGACTTTTAGAGAGTTATGTCTAGATTTTGTTTTAGTTTGACAGAAGGAGGAGGAATGGGAGGGAAGTGGACTTGGGTCATGGGTCTCAGCACGCGAGTCTGCTCGACTTTTGGGTGTTGATTTATGTGGCATTTGTTGTGTCCGTTTTGTGTACTCGAAAATGACATAAAGATCTATGTCTGGCATTGTGTGAATTATTGCGCTAAAGATAACTATTATGGGAATTATATTACAAAGAGAATGCAACAAATAAATACATAAAAAATAAAAAAAACAAGTGAGTTTTAGATGCGTATATTTTATTTATTTATAGCTAATTCATTTTATATAAAAAGATTCTCAAAATTGCTTTAAAAGTAATAACTACTTATATTAAATATTAACTAATATATCAACCTTTACTATAATCCACTTTTATTTGAATTTTACTAGTTTAGAAAATAGTTCAACTTGTTTTGTAAATACTAAACATGTTAATAGTTTCCACTTTAAAGCAAATATCTTCAATATATGCAATATTCTTTCAATTACTGCTAACTACTAGGCTTAGTACTATTTTCTACTACTGTTTCAACCTAACCTATCTTTCTACTACATTCCTGAATTTGCTATGTACTTTTCAATCCATCAACTCTCATATCTTTCCACAACTTTCCATTAAACTATCAACTCCTTATCCATCTACTACTAACTACTTCTCTTTAAACTCCTATTCCATCTACTACTAACTACTACTCTTTCATCTCCTATTCCATATACTACTACATATCTACAACTCTTTCAACTCCCAATCAATCTACTACTAACTACTCCTCTTACACTACTACTCTTTCAACTCCTAATCCATCTACTACTATCTACTACTCTTTCAACTCCTAATCCATCTACTACTATCTACTACTCTTTCAACTCCTATTCCATATACTACTATCTACTACTCTTTCAACTCCTAATCTACCTACTACTATCTACTACTCTTCCAACTCCTATTCCATCTACTATTATCTACTACTCTTTCAACTCCTAATCTACCTACTACTATCTACTACTCTTTCAACTCCTATTCCATCTACTACTAACTGCTACTCTTTCAACTCGCTTCATATACTACTATTCATATTTATTACATTTTTATCTGCTTCCCCTGCACTCCTACTCCTACCACAATTACTCCTATTTATTATCTACTACACTTCTCTATGTGAACAAAATTTTACTTAATTCACTTTCCATTTCACAAATATTTATCATATTAATTACATTTGTCATTTATGTAATTATTATGTTGAGTATTTAAATGGACGCCACCGCCTTCAACCCGACAAAAGTGAAAAAAAAACCCTTCAAAACTTCCGAATTCGTATCTGAAATACAAATACAACTACAAATTTGCCTGCTTAGTACGCAGCTCAAATGGCCGTCGCTTTTGTTTGATTTTTTTGTTGTTGTTGCTTCTGTTTTTGTTTTATTTTTTGTCATAATTGCTCATAATTGCGGCTGCTGTCAAGCACACACATGCACACATGTACACACACACACACACACACACACGCACACACGTGCGCCATTTTTGCTCAACATTTTCGGTCGGCGTCGCCATCATTTTCGGTCAATTGACACAGACAAACACACAACACGCTAACGGCGTCGACTGCGACTGCGACGCTGGCAGATTGCACACCCTGGCCTCGCACTGACCCCTCCCCTCGCCACACCCCCTTCTCGCACCCAGCACACACAGACACACACACACTAAACCACCCGCTGCTGTAGTCGCAGCAATAACAACAAAAGTTCTGCACACATTCTTTTCTCTCGCTCTCACTTTTGCTTTGCACAGACGCACGCAGTACATTTGCGTTGAATGTGTGCAAGCGAGACAGCATACGCCCCCGCATATAAGTTTTATTTGTGCTTTTGTCTTCTCGTGCTTGCGTGTGTGTGTGTTTGTTGGCATTTTGCTTTGTGTGTTTTGCTAAATTTTTTTGTCGTTGCTGGTCAGTTGTTGTTGCTGTTGTTGTTGTCCTGCTAGCCCCCGCCTCCCGGCACACATGTGTTTGCTCATTTCACTACACTTGTCACGCCGTCGACTGCGACAGCGACAGTGACGGCGACGGCAACGGCGCTGCCTCGTTTACATGCAAGGCAGCGCTCTGCTTAATTTTGATTTTGATTTGCCAGTTTTGTTTTGTTTTGTTTTTATTATTATTAATATTATTTTTATTTGTTCGTTTTGCTTGCGCTTTTCGCCGCCGTTTTATGCTACTTGTCGCTTATTTACAGCAATTTATTAATAATTTTATGCATATTATTCTTTGCTCTGTTGTTTCATTTATTTCTTTCGTATTGTTTGCCCCTCCCACACTCACACTCACACACATACACAGTGACTAACTGTTTAATATGCATGCCGCTGGCTGTTTGGCTTGTGTGATTTTTCGCACAATAATCAAAAGCCACAACGACAGCAACAACAACAATGACAATGACAACGACAACAACTGAAACAATTTAGCAGCGATTTTTTATTTCAATTGCAAGTTTTAAGTGCTTTCGTTATTGTTGTTGAATCTTTTCAATTTGTTGCACACGCAAAAATTTAATTGGAATTGACAAACTTGACAAAATAGAAAGAAAATAATACAAACTGCACATCAAAAACAACAACATCAACAACAACAATAACAAATATAAATAATAATCTGTCAAATTGTTTTGCGTTGTGCACTGAAGCGCAGCTCGTTAAGGATTGCGAGTTGTTTTCTCGATTGCCTGACGAATGGCAAATGATTCTGCACTCACAATCCACATACATATCACAATCCACACATGCCATCCACATTTCGTATGGCGTAAGGATTTCATCCGCATTTATCGCTACTTTTCTTTTAATCTCGCTCTTGCTACTTTCTCATTCGGACCGAACACTGGCAACGCCTTGTTGTTAAGTTGGCGGCACCTGATTAGTATAACTATCTGGCAACACATTCACCAGTTTATCACTTTATTTAACTCTGACTTTTAGTTGATCGATTTGTCTCTCTATTTAACTTTCAATTCACTTACAAATCTAGCTATAAATGTATCTTTCTGGCTATCAATTTATTCATTAGTCTATGTAACTATCAATTTCTAATTTTTCTTTGTATTATATAAATACATTTATATTTTGTCTATCTTTATTACTATCCATCGCTCTAACTATGTTTACATTTATAAATACTTGTGATCTAAAATTACCTTATTCATTTATCTTATCTATCTACATATCTATGTTTCTGTCTTTCTTTAAATCAATCTAAATACATTCAGTATATATCTTAATTATTTTTCATATCTATATTTTCTTTCCACACTTTTAACCAAACATCTATATATTCGGATCGTCGTTTCAAGGTCTTCTCTTCTAATATCTAACTATCCATGTATATATATTTGTTCTTATTGATTTGTCTATCCATTTATCTATCTTATCTATCATTTATATACCTGGCTTTATTTGCATATATAATTTACTTCATCTGTCTACTTATCTAAGCATCTTTCTATCTATTCTTCTAGTCAAACCTTTATCTATATACACTGAATAAAAATATCAAAAACATTCGTCTATAACATTTGATTTCGAAAATAAGACAAATTTAAGATAAATCAACAAACAATTCGAAAATCGATGTTTCGTTTTCAATATTTTTTTAAAGAGGAATTGTCTTCAAACTAAGATTTTGATCTCAAAACTAAGAATTTGCATCTAAAAAATGAGTATTTTATTGGGCATACTGAACAAAAGTATTTCAATTATTGCAGTTTTCAGTTCTGGCTCAATAAAAGTTAACTTTGGATAACATTATCCGAGAGTGGTCAAAATGCAGGTGAACTAACTAAATCTAGTTCCAACAACGATAAAGTGTAGGCAGTTCAATGTCTTGACAAGTGGCAAACAAAAAAGAAATGGGCAAAAAAGTAGCTAAAGATACATTTCCACTTGGAAAAAACTTGAAAACGTGGAAAGGCAGCAAAGAAAAGGTTGTAGATAGGCAGACAGACTGAAAGATAGATAGACAGAAGTTGGCAGAAAAGCAGGAGAATGCAAAATGAAGCAAAGTGGGTGGAGGGTGAAAAGTTGAGGGAGGAGGAGAGTAATGCAAGTGTAGGGAAAGATTTTTTTGCTCGCTGTTGAATTATTTATGGACAAGTTTTAAATACACAATTTTTTGGGGAAATGCAATGCGCAGGGTTGCTACCAGTCTTAGATAGATAAATTGGGGGGGGGGGGGTTAGATGCTGCCAGGGGGTGTAGGACCAAGGGTAGTTCTTCGTCGTTGTCGTCGTCGTCGTCGCCAGTTTTTTTTCGGACTCGTCTTATTTTTAATTAAATTGTGCGTCAAATGTTTTCAGCTCGATGATTTGCGCGGTGGCTTAGAACTAGAAGGAGTTTGGGGTTGTTTTGGGGATGGGGCACAGTTCGGGGGATGGTCAGGGCTGAGGGAGGACCAGGAGGCGTGGCCACTGCGTGTCGGCACGCTGTCAATGTTTGCTTGGTAAAGTGTAAGTAATTTATGCGCATTTAGCGCTTAAGTGAGCTTAAAGCAAAGCCAAAGATAAAGAAAACGCTTAAGAAATCAGTGGGCGTGGCAGAAAAGAGACAGAGGGGTTAGACTCTCCCACTCCTACACTTCCTCACCACACTCTCTCTCTTACTTTCTTCAAAAATAGATTAAATTAACCAAGTAGAAATCTTAGAAAAGTAAAAAGGGCGCATCCATAAAATTCAATTAGTTGCTGTATGAAAATCTAAGCATGCCACGCCCACAACTGGATACAGGCGCCCACATTTAATGTCTAAATTATGGTGCATGCAACATTAACGCGTTCTGTTTGCTTTAACACAGATAACTAACTCAAGAAATGATGAGGATGAGGATGAGGATGAGGATGGGAATGAGGATGTGGATATGGATATGGATGAGACTGAGGCTGAGGATGAGACTGAGACTGATGATCGGACTGTGGCAAGAAGTTGGTCTTGTTTGAGGCACAGATCCGTACATCCGTTTAAAGCGATCAACAAGGTAGATGCAGGAAAAGCAGGAGAAACGGCAGAAGCAGCAGAAGCAGAAGAATGAAGGGAAGGCGAAGGAGAACGTGGCCGCGACTAATAACAGTCATCACACACGTCAGACACTCATAAATCCTCAAAGTCAACAAGGTAACGAGGCTCTGACTCCAACCAGACAGGGACAGAGGGAGCGAGACAGAGCTGCTGAGGGACAGAGAGGCAGACAATCTGTTTCTAAACGAGCTGCGTTTAAATGTTGTTAACATTCGCCAAGGAAAGGAACCT
Source organism: Drosophila histrio (assembly GCA_958299025.2). NCBI lineage: Eukaryota > Metazoa > Arthropoda > Insecta > Diptera > Drosophilidae > Drosophila > Drosophila histrio. The sequence goes on from OY282582.1 coordinate 41,979,094, forward strand.
GGATGCGACTTGCGACTTGCAACTTGCGACTCGTGTTGTTGTGGCATCGATGATTTTGCACACAGCACATTTTTCTAATGTCCCACACACAGCGTATGGCTTGTTCAACTTCTTCTTTTTGCTTCTCCCAACTCCCCTACCGCTTCTTCCATTCATGGGTGGCTCAGCCAACGCATGTTTATAAGCATAATTCTTATTTATGATCGAACAGCGATAAGTTTTTTTTTCGCTCTTTTTCTGCTTCTTCAACGTCTTCCACCTCTTCGGTTTTTCGTTTTATTTGTATTCCTTTTTGTCGTTTGCTTGTTGTTTAAATAAATCAAATCAACACGATTCGCAGAAACTGTGCAACTCCGCGAAGCTGATAAGCTCTCGACGCGACAACGTTCCCTAAAAAAATCGCAGTCGAAATGTAGAAACAACACAACAAGCAGAGGAGCGAAGGGAGGGAGGGAGGGTAGCTGGGTTTGGGGAGGGAAAGGGCAGTTAGAGACCTTGTTCTTGTGTACCTGCAATGGCACCTGTTGCGCACAATCTGCAGTTAGGTCAGACACAAAACATTTGCAAGTGGGCAGCTCCAACTGCCAGCAAATGGAGATATTCCCAATGGAGATATCCTGGGGAAGCTTTAAAGGTTCAAGTACTTGAAAAAGTCGCTTGGGGAGCAAACTTCGTAGAACTATAGAAGAGTCGAGGGTTGCCTGCCAAGCAAGAAGCATCAGCAGATGCTTAACCAAATTTAAAAAGAGTATGAAGATAATTAAATAAACTACTATGGGTTCTAAGGAAACTTTGACTTAAGGTGCTATTTTTCTAATTTAACTGTATGTGTAACAAGCAAGCGATTTGTCTGGTAAGAAGACAGAGGGACCCAAAGACTTAATGGATCTCAAGTTCGTTTGTAAGAAATCCCTAGTGGCCATAGGGTTCTTAGACTCCATGATCAGTTGTTAAACTAGAATCCATCAAAAAAATGTATAACTTTCTGCATTCGGAGTATTCTTTGCCAAATCATTCAGGCACCACAGAACTATTTGAAAGTAAAGCTTCAAACTCTTGGATCCCCAGCTTACATTATCTTCTCGTTCTACCCTATTTGGATTGCCTTTATGAAACCTTCAGGAACTTCAGAAGGAGTTCCATGAATCTTAAATGTTTAGGAACAATAAACTTTGTTTGAAACTAAAGATGCTGCCTGTGATCCAGTTACCCCTATCATAACCCTCATTGACTTCTGAGCAACTTTTATGAAACTTTTAGTAACCATACAGCTATTTGAAACTGATTATTCATTCTTTAAGTAAAAATTCCTGATCTGATAATTTAAGCAACTGTTAGGAACTTTAAAACTGAGGAATCGATCTTTAGTGATCTTATATACCAAATTCACCTTATCATAATCATGTACCACAATTGATTAGACTTTATAAAGCCTTTTAGAAACTGTTGATCAGGAACTTTAGACGGCGGGAAAAGGGAGAGGGCGAGAAAGAGGGAGAGAGTGAAAGAGAGAGAGATAACATTGCGTGTGTTGTCAGTGGCGTCAGTTGTGCTCAAGGACTTGTCGTATAGCAGGTTGACTTGTTGTGACTTGTGACTTGTGTCTGTCATAAGGCCTAAAAGGACGAAGGTGCGGGCCAACAGCCAGGTAGAGGGCCAAATGGACAGACGGACTGACGGACAGACAGAACGAGCTACACGCATATTTCTTGCGGTTGCAACAACAACAACATAAACTTACAACTGCTGCCGTTTTGGTTGCCTTTGGTGGGACTTTCTTGCCCAAAGCCAAAGTCTACAAAAGGTGTTGACCAACAACAACGAGAACAAGCGGGCAGCGGGTACACGCGTCTTAACAAGAACAACAACTTGGCCAGAAGACGAAGACGAAGCAGCAGCGGCAGCAGCTGAAGAAGAAGCATAAGCAGAAGCAAACGAATGAGCCAAAGAGCAAGTTGTAGTCAAACACACTCTGGGATGGGAAGGTGTCTGTGGCAACGGTCTCCGTCGTCCCCGTTGCCGGGCTAAAAGCGACTGGTGTTGGCCTGGTTAGCGCATAAAAAACGTTATAAATAACACGCTCGAGCATTTAACGCGCCAAACATGTGTTCCACTGTCCAATTTGTGGTATGTTTACTTTTCATCAGCCACAGCACGTACGGGACAACGGGACGAAGGTGAAAGAGTTGCAGCGATGGAAAGAGAGGGACAGGGTACTGATCGACAGTCTTACACTCTAGCATATGTTGATCTGCACCAACAGCAATACAAAAAATACAAAATAAATGAAGATCGAAGAGGATTTAAGCTTGAAGCCAAGGCTGCAAATCTCCAAAAAAAAAATATTAAAAGATTCTGTTTGATGGTTTAGACCTTCGAGCCAAATTTCGATTCGCTCAGTGGATATATAGATAGAATAATAAAAACAATTATGAAATTAATGTAATCATTTTTATTCCTAATCAAACTTTAATTTTTAAGAAATGGTATGAGTGGTAGATAATTGTAAAAGCTCCGTTCATGATCCTGTTCATAAACCTGAAGGAACCGATTCGGTTCGGAACCAGTTTATATCATTAAGATAAACCCTTATTTAGAGGAAAAAGATAACCAGGATGAAAGCTTTCAACAATGTTCAGTAAAAGCTCTGTCGAAAAAAAAGCTGGCCAACAGCTGATAATACGAGGGAGGGTCTCGGAGCTTTGGAAGGTTGCAAAAGCCTACAGGCTGATGATCATGAAGTGCAGATACGAGTGCACAGACTGTACGCAACAGTTGGGGGAGTGCATGCCCCAAGGCGGCAAGGGACAAGGGACAAGGGAAACAGGCTGGGAGGGAAACAGAGCAAACTGATGGATGCCTTGCGATCAACGCTTGAATGGACACAAAAGCAAACAAGCCAAAGCAGAAGATGAAAAGGTAGCACAGACGAGACAAGACAACGTGAAATGTGAATATGAATGTGAATACGTATTGCGAATGTGTATATGAATGTGGCTTACCTGGCGCTCCAGGCCCATTATTGAACGATCAGCAAACAAACAAACTGGGCAAAACAGGGTTGCATGTTTGCTGGCGCATAAGGATGAGGGTTGCTGTTGCTGCTGCTTGCTGCTTGCTGGCACGATCAAAGCAGGAAGAAGGACAGAAAGAGAGCGAGAGGAACTGAGGGACAGCTGACCGGCTTAAAAGACAAGCTAACAAAGCGTTTGCAGCAAACAAAGCGACTGCACACACAAAACGGACAGACGGACGAGTGAACACAAACGAACGAGAGCGAATTTGTGAACTTGAATATATTTTGGGATATTCAACATTGTTGTTTGGATTTGCAGACAATCTTTGGAAACGTAGTTTATAGGCGCCGCGGCAAGCCAACAGGTTGAGCGAGTGCGAGTGAGAAGAAGCGAGTGAGTTGAAGTGAGAGCGAGTATGTGTTTGGGCTTAGACAATTAATTGTGCTAAATATCTTTTGTGTGTGTACTATGTGCGGCTTTGTGTGCTGACTACTCAGCTAATTTCCTGTACTTTAATTAGCAAGTTACGCCTGACGAGTGACAAGTGACGAGTGACGAGTAACGAATGACAAGCTGACTTACTAAAGTATTTTGTGACAGTTGGAAGCAGTATATACTATAAAGAGGAAGTAATAGTCTAAACTCACTTAACTAACGAGCAGCGAGTAACGAGTAGCAATTACAGGCATTAAATAAGCTAATGCTAATCAAGCGGAGTGACGAGTAACGAGCAGCGGCTGCAAATTGTTAACATAACTTCGACACTTTAAACTGTGCTGTAATTAGCTTTGTAGACGCCCCTAAAGGGTGAACGTAACGAGTAACGGGCAGCGTTTAACTAGCATTCAATAACGAGTAGGGCATGCAGCATAAAATCAATGTAATTAAACCTGCTATGAAGCTGTCAATTGCTATTCAGATCAAAGTATGCCCTTCTCCCTCTGTGTTTCTCTCTCTATATATATATATTTATCTTCCTCTCGCTCTTTGTTGATTGCACACTTGCATTTCCGCTTACTTGGCTGTTGTTGCATCGATTGCCAGTGCCACATGACAGTGCAACAAAATAGCAATTGACAAATTATGGCCAACTAAAAGTAATTACACACAACGAGGTGCTCACACACACACACACACACACAGACAGACAGACACAATGAGAGACAGCAAATAACGAGTTCTCAACGCGTTAATAGTACAAATAATCAACGAGTGCAGCAGCAGCAGCAACAAGAACAACAACAACAACAACAACACTGTCAACACTAAACATACACTTTATATTAATTGTTTTTTATTAACGCGGTCGTTCTTGTTGCTGTTGCTGTTATTGCGCCTAGGCCGTTGCTGAGATTCATTAATAATTCAAAAAAAAAAAATTGCACATGGCCGGCGGCAGCGCAGTCGCAGCGTGTAATCGAGTTGTTAACTCAAAGTGACAACGAACGAGGCGACGACGACGACGACGACGACAGCGACAGCGACGACGACGACAATTAAATGCAGTCAACACACGATCACATCAAATGCAAGCGCAAACGAGAGCGAACGACAGCGCGAGAACGAAAGCACGAGAGAGAAGACCTGTCGCTTTGGCTGCTGCTGCTGCGTCGCTGCTACGTCGCTGTCGCTATTGCTGCTGCTGCTGCTGCTTTTTTTGCTTTGCTGCAATTGCATTAATGAAATCAACACTTGCTGAGCGACGCGACGCTTGCACGCAAGCTTTATTATTGTTATTGCTGTTGCTGTTGTTGCTGTTGTTGCTGTTGCTGTCGTCAAGCTTTTGGGTGCTTAATTAAAAGCCAGATTGGCCGCAGCAGCAGCTAAAACATATTTCGCGCCTTTGTTGCTTAACAATTAAAATCAACAACAACAAAAGCTCAACTTCACACTCAATTAACACGACGCAGACAAACAACAGCAGCACACACACACAGACACACACAAATGCATATGCCAAAATAAAAACGGTAGAAATGCAAAAAACTTTTAGCTCTGCTGCATTTTTGCCCTTTTTACCACCCACACACACACACACACACACACACACGCATGCAGCTTTTGTTTGCTGTTAATTGACTGCACAAACACACGCACACATGCACACATACAAAGAGCGTATGCGCGGCGAAGAAAGAGAGTGAGAGTGAGAGCAAAATTGCCAGCAGACGGCGTCAAAACAGTGATGACACAATTTCAAGGGCTAAAAAAGCTAATTTAATCAAATTAGTAGCTAGAAATAGCTAAAGCAAGCGGGTCAATCGGGGCGTGAACGACAGCAGGGCACCCTGTGCCACTTTTGGTTTTTTTTTTGGCAAAACAACGGCTGTTGATGCTGATCAACATAATTGCTCATAATTTAATATTCCTGCTTTACACTTTTCTGCACTTTTTTTTATATTTCCGACAGAGAATATGCATATATTGAATATCTTAAGTGTATTTAGGTTAACTGGTAATCCAAAAAAGTGTTAAAAAATAGTCAAATTTATAGCCAATAACACATTTCTTTAAATATTCCACCTTTCCAATACCAAAACAGCCAAGTCTAGCTATAAAGTAGCTAAAATGTCAACACTGCGTCAGACGCATGCAAAAAATAAAAGAAGCGTTAAAAAAAACATAACAAAAAGTAACAACAACTAAAATGCAGCAGCAGCTAAGTTACGAGTGCTTTTGTTGCTGTTGCTGCCGTTGTTGTTGTTGTTGTTGTGCCCAAGTAGTTTGCAGCTAAAGCCAAAGGTAACAGGCATGAATGAAAACTGATAGCGCACGTCATTGACACCTACAACAGCAGCAGCAGAGCAGAAGCAGCAGAAGCAGCAGCAGCAGCAGCTGGGCAGCAGCGTCAGCCGAATGCACGAGCCATTGAGCGCCACACGAAAGCCGAACACAGTGGGTGGGAGAGGGAGTTGAAATGCTGCTGGCGTTACGAAGAGAGTGAGCATGCATAGTAGGCTTAGGCAGTTACTCTCGCTGCCGCGTCGTCTTCTTGTTTCTGTTTCTTGTGCGTGCGTAATTGCTTTTATCGGTCTGGTTTTTCTTTCTTTCGTTTTTTTTTATTTTTCTTCTTGCTGCGTTCGTGTTAATTTCAATGCAACGTTTTTCCGAGGTGCTACATAAATTTGATTTTTATTTCCCAGAAATAATGAAATTTTATTAATAAATTTCAAGTGGCGACATAAATTTGTGTTACCGAAAACGTAAACGCTGTCGCCCCTCGCCCACGCAGCCCACGTCGCAGTCGACGTCGCTGTCGCTGTCGTTGTCGCGCATCAAGCAAACAAAACACGCAGCGCAGTTAAAACGCACCAAATGTTCCATACAATTTGTATAATATTTAACTTCTTCTCTCGGGTCCAGAAAAATATTAAATAAGTAGTAGTAGGTACAAACACACAGACAAGCGATAATAAAAAGAAAATAAAACCAAAGCAGCAGATCGTCAATTTTTGCCACTTAAAATTCATAAAGCGTTTTCATAAGACAACAGCAGCAGCAACAACAACAAGAACATCGCAGCAGCAGCAGCAGCAGAGCGAATATCATTGTGTGCAAGTGAGAGCGAAGTTCGTATGCATGAAGAAGAAGAAGCAAGGAGCAAGGCAAGTGGGAATGAGACAAATGATGGGAGCAGCAAGAGTTGAAATCAAAATGAATAATGAGATACAAATAAGGGCATAGTAGAACACAACAGTTGCACAACTGTTGCGTGAACGTAGAGCGCTAATTATTACAGGTAATTAGCGTTGTCTAGTTAGCTAACTTCCCGCCAGTTCTGGCGTTTTATGACAACTGAAAACATTTTCGAAAGTCGAGAAATTGGCAACACTGAATATGAGTTGAAAGAGGGAGTTTTCCCATTTTATTGTGGAATTAACTAATAACTGAAGATCGAATCAAGGTTTGTTGGTCTAGTTATACTCTGTGGGAATAAACTAAGTTTGTTAAAAGTCTGTCTGTCCGTCCGTCTGTCTGTCCGTCCGTCTGTCTGTCCGTCCGTCTGTCTGTCCGTCCGTCTGTCTGTCCGTTGCTATAAATGAAAGGATCTCAGAGCTAATAAGAGCTAGAAGCTTGAACTTAATCTCTCAGCACTGCTTATATTTGCAGGTATCTCAAGTTTATCTTCAATATTGATTGTCAAGAAGAAACTTATAACAAGAGCGATTATAGACTTGAAATTTGGCACACATGCTGTGTATCTAGGAGTTGATCTGTTCAGTAAATTTCATCAGGATGCCACGCCCCCTTCGTCTATAAGATAATTACTTGGCAAGCTAATTTTAACGACACTCTGTACTGCAACAGGGTATTTTACGGTCGGGTTTCCCCACTGTCCGCCTGACACACATCTGTCGCAGTCGCAGTTAACTTTTCCGCGAAAATAGCGCAGTTCAATGAATAGACTGCTCCTCATTCCCCGCCACCGCCCCCGCCCCCTTGCTTTCCCCACAACAAAGCACATCCTTTTTTTTTTTTATTTGAGCCAATTAGCGTTCTAATCAAGTGTAAACTAATGCTAAAAGCCAAGCCGAGTTTGCGCTCAACGCGTGAATTTGCCACGAGACAAAAAAGAGTAAAAGAAGGCGCAACACAAAGAGAAAAAACCGACGACAAGAGATCGAAATGAAGAGTTGCAAAACGCGAGGAGGGAAAGCAAGAGTAGAAGAGGATCAACGACAGCTTTCGTTGTGTGACTTTGCTAATTTGACTAATTTGCTGGCAAGCGAGCGAGCGAGCGCGAGAGAGAGAGAGAAAGAGAGAACAAGGGATAGCAAACAAATGCTCTGCTGTTCATCTACAGATTGTCGTCGCAGTCGCTGTTGGCGTCGCTGCCGTCGTCGCTGTTGTCGTTGTCGCCGTCGCCTTCTTTGATCTGCCAGCGCACATCTAGGAAATGTTTGTCAAATTCATTGGACCGTTCTCATTGTTTTTGACATTTCTTTTAGCATCGAAACGCTGGCGCTGCCTGATCATCGACATCTTGCTCTCTTCCTCTCCTTCCCTTCGCCTGGCTCACTGCTGCCTTTGCTTTATCTCGTTTGCTGCCTGCTCTCGATCACTTTCTCTCTGCCGTAGCAAGTAGCTTTTGCCAGCTTGCATTGTTCTCGCTTACACCCACCAAAAAAAAAAAAAAATGCACGACCTTCTGCTACCACCACCACCTTCTCCTCCTACTCTTCCTCCTCCTGCTGCTGCTCCTCCACGCATTCATCAGGCATTGTCGTTATTTTTCTGGCGCCAAAAAGACGCCGTCTTCAACGTCGCAGCTTTTTGTTCGTTGTTGTTGTTGCTCCATTCTTCCTTTTTGGCTGTTATTTTTTTTTGCCTTGTCTTTAGACTCTTCCTCTTCTTCTTCTGGTTGTTGTTGTTGTTTTTTTGGGGTACCTCTGTTCCATTGCGGCTGCTGGTTCTGGTTCTGGCGAATCGAACTCATGTTCTTCATTATAAAGCAGCGCCTTTTGGGCCGTCATCAACATCATTATGAGCATACATTAACATCATTATCATCATGTCGTTGTCATATTTTCTTCTGTCTGTGTGTGCGTGTGTGTGAGTGTGTGTTTTTTTTGCGATCTTCTCTTTATGCATTTCATGCATACTTCAAAAAATTTATACAATATGCGTTTAATATTCAATTCTTGTTCCTGTTCCCTTGTCTTCTGCTGCTGCTTCTTCTTCTACTTCTTCTCCTGCTGCTGCTTCATTCTTCCTTTTTGAACTTTTTGGTTTTCAAAAAAAAAAAAAAAAAAAAAAAAAAAGCGAAAGTTTCAACTAGAACCGTGTTGTTTTTTCGTCTCGATTTCGTTGTTTCGGCTTCGATTTTTGTGACTAGTCAACGCTTCAAACGTGGTACAGTTGCCACCTGCCACAAGTGGCAAAGTCGCCGATTCCGGCAAACGTAAACGCCGTTTAATGTTTTTTATTTATTTTCAGGTGTTTTCACAAGCTATTCTCATCTAGAGTAGTAGTAGTTGACCTTATCAGTGAGGGTCAGAGATAAGCGTTAGAGATGGGATGGGATGGTTTTTTTTTTGGGAAGGGGCAACGGGGGAAGGGCGGAATGGTCGGGAAGACTCATTAGCCAAGCGGAGCGTGTAAACAGCGGAATTCTCGATTAGTTAGCCACTTAGCGGCGTTTTGTTACCAATTTGAGACAGTGACGGCCGTTAAATTTGTTGGTTTCGGTTTCGGTTTCGCTTGATGACCAAATTTGGTGGCCATTAAAGCCAAGCTTTGACTTCCGCTGCCAGCGTAGGCGTCAGCGTCAACGCCGACGTCAACGTCGGCGGAAGCAGCTACTTAATTAGCTGGCGCTGGCCAAGTTAACATTTTTTCTGTAAATTAATTTTCATTTAATTTTAAGTGGGCGTAAATGCAATTTAAATTAACAGCAAGCGCGATTCTCCGTTAACGTTTTCTTCTTTTGATTACAATATTATGTAAATTTGTTATTGTTCAGTAAATTCTCTTTGCTTTGTGTACAATTTTTGGGTGGTTTGGCATTGTATAGTAGTTTGCTGCTGCTGTTGCTGCATGCCACTATAAAACTTATGGCCATGCAACTGCCACACGGAAAGACAACTCTTTGCATACGAAACGAGCTGACGGACCCTCAAAGACGGTGCCTTTGATTTGCACAGCAACTAACTTGGCTACAACTCATAAACTTGCAACTTGTGGCTGCCACATGTGTATGAGCATAAACATGAATGTGACTGACAGTTCAGACACGCTAAATATCCAAAATGTCCGCACAGTAAATGATATATCATACATCTATCTATCTTTCGAGAACTCTAGGGAAGAGTGTTATAGTAAATTTAGTATATAATTAAAAAAAAAAACTCATTTGTAAGTGATATATTATGTAACTAATAATTTATTTTTCGATTAAACTTATTATTTGATTCAAATGATCTAATTTAAAACTAGTTAAAAGTATAAGAAGTCATAAGATTTCAATAAAATATGCCTAGGAAATTCTGGTAATATAAGAAAGGAATCCTCCCTAAAGATTTAATCCCTATATTCCCATTTCTTTATATTTATTACGTCTTTTTCAAGTGATTGGAAGTGTAAGAAGTCATTAGACTTCATTACAATATCTTCAGGAAATTCTGATAATATAAGAAAAGAATCCTCCCAAAAGATTTAATCCCTATATTCCATTTCTTTATATTTAATACGTCTTTTTCAAGTGTAAGAAGTCATTAGACTTCATTAAAATATCTCTAGGAAATTCTGATAATATAAGAAAGAATCCTCCAAAAGATGTAATCCCTATATTCCCATTTCTTTATATTTATTACGTTTTTTTCAACTGATTAAAAGTGTAAGAAGTCATTAGACTTCATTAAAATATCTCTGGGAAATTCTGGTAATATAAGAAAAGATTCCTCCCAAAAGTTTTAATCCCTATATTCCCATTTATTTATAAGAATAAAAGAATCCTCCAAAAGTTTTAATCCCTGTATTCCATTTCTTTATATTTAATACATCTTTTTCAAGTGTAAGAAGTCATTAGACTTCATTAAAATATCTCTAGGAAATTCTGGTAATATAAGAAAAGAATCCTCCCAAAAGATTTAATCCTTATATTTAGATTTTTTTATATTTATTACGTCTTTTTCAAGTGATTAAAAGTGTAAGAAGTCATTAGATTTCATTAAAATATCTCTGGGAAATTCTGATAATATAAGAAAAGAATCCTCCCAAAAGATTTAATCCCTATATTCCAATTTCTTTATAAGAATAAAAGAATCCTCCAGAAGATTTAAACCCTACATTCCCATTTCTTTATATTTATTACGTCTGTTTCAAGTGATAAGTGTAGTGAAAATGAAGTAAAGTGCAGTGAAAATGTGCGTATGTAGTGGAAATGCAATGAAAACTCAAGGAATTACAATTGGTAAGTAGTCTACATAAAATATGTACACAGTGATAGCTCTATTTTTGTTTTTCTTTCACTTTTTTTTATTAAATTGTCATGCAACTGAAAATAGTTTGGAATTGTTTCATAACTGAAATGACATGTTATTATATCAAAGTTAGCATACTAGTAGTAGTTGAAGCATAGTTTCCCTTTTTGCCCAACAACTGTCAAATTACTTGTTCTGTTGTTTGATTCATCTATTATTCGAGTTTTATTCATAATTAAATTAAAGCAATTCCAGTGGATGATAATTACGTGAAATAAGCTATTGTGATGGACTCTGTATTGCAATTAGTTTTGGACTAGTATAAAATGGATCGATTACGCATTCAAATCAATTTCACAACAAATTACGCACAAATTACGTCCCGGAGGGGGGGGGGGACACATGCATTTTTCAGTTGCCTTCTGACATACTACAACAAATATCGTTGCAAGCCGCGTGTGTGGCAAAAGGATGTACACGTTGTTGCCATTGCCACTGCAATTATTATGCATTTTTCATGGGCGAAAATTGTCGAGAGGCTCGGTAAAAAAATACAAAAATACAAAAAAAATATAGTACCTAAGTATAGCAAAACGGGCAAGGAGAATGCCAACAGTTGCCAACGTTCAAATTACTTGCAATTTGTGGTAAATGAGCGCCAGTGGGCGTGGCAAAGGCGGCAAGGATCACAAGTTGTCGCGGACTATATCGGAAGGTCTTGCCGCCACTCATTTGTCAACTTAGCACATCGATAATGCTTCCTCCCTCCACCCCCTCTAAAAACTGCCTCCCTTTTCCTTTGCCCATACAACAATTTTCCACACAATTATGAAAAACGCTTTGAAAAGTACGAAATAAAATAGGGGAAAGGAGATGTTAGTAGGGAACTGTCAAACGCCAAGGGTTGCATTCTAACGCTAAATGTTACAAAATTTGTATGCCCCACAAAAACTACCCTCCCTCCCTCCCCACGTCCACCGTCTAACAACACCCCTAATGACATGGCTTTTGTGAAAAAAAGAGCAAAACGCAAGCTGAAAACTACAAAGTTTTGTTGAAAAATAAAAAGAAAATATGTGTGGGCAACACTTGATCAAAAAAAAAATTTAAATGGAAAAGAAAAAGAAAACGCGCTACGCCCATTTAATTGAGGCATGCCATAGCAAAAAGGGGCGTGCCAGTGCACTTTGATTGCCCCCAAACGTCAGCTGAGTCTTTACCCAAAACCAGAGTCCAAGCAGTTGTCCAACAAGAAGGGGAGTTCATTTTTATTTATGAAAATTAAACAAGTGAACTTTGACAGGCGGTTGCTCACAGGGTTGCAGGGAGCAAGGGGGTTCCGCAAGGGACGGAACGGGAGAAATGGGAGGGTTTGTCACTGAGGTCGTATCATTAAACATTTGTCGACCTGTGTCTTGGCACGGCCCTTTAACACATTAACGCACGAAATGCACACTCGGGCATAGACGAGGTCTGGCATCAATTAGAAGGCGCCGACTAGACAGGGACGGACGACAGAGTGGAGGCGGTTGAGCAGGGGAGGGTAGGTGCTACCCTAAGACTAAAGCAAATGTCGCTGGCATTATCAATTAGCATCAAAAGACGCAAATCAAAGCAAGAAAGTGAAATGTTTCGTCGATTTTAGTATTATTTTTATAGCTCATAATAATATCCTGTAGACAATAAGATAATAGGTAGGGTATGCTAAGTAGTCTAGTCTAAGAGAACTCAGTGTCTATAAGTGCTACAGCTAAGAAATTTGGTATGTCAACTTATTTCACATAAACAACATGTATTATGATGTAATAAGTTATATTATAATAAGTAGGGAATAATTGAGCAGTCTAGTCTAAGAGAACTCAGTGTCTATAAGTGCTGGAGTTAAGAAATTTGGTATGTCAACTTATTTCACATATACAACATGTATTATGTTGTAATAAGTTATATTATAATAAGAAGGGAATAAATAAGCAGTCTAGTCTAAGAGAACTCAGTGTCTATAAGTGCTAGAGTTATGGAATTTGGTATGTCAACTTATTTCACAATTATATCATGTATTACAATGTAATAAGTTATATTATAATAAGTAGGGAATAACTAAGCAGTCAGTCTAAGAGAACTCAGTATCTATAAGTGCTAGAGTTAAGATATTTGGTATGTCAACTTATTTCACATATACAACATGTACTATGTCGTAATAAGTTATATTATAATAAGTAGGGAATAACTAAGCAGTCTAGTCTAAGAGAACTCAGTGTCTATAAGTGCTAGAGTAAAGAAATTTGCTATGTCAACTTATTTCACAATTATGTCATGTATTATATTTACATTATAGCTTAGTAATCTTCTTTTATGATAATAATGCAACTATATGCAAATAAATAGACTTATAATTGTAAAAATATTGTCTATGTATTTCTAAGTCTTCAAAATAATGTAATTTTATTTGAGTTCACACTTGTGGTTCATAAATATAATATATAAAAATGATAATAACATAAATAAAGCAAAAATAAACTGGAAAACTATTTGTTTAACTCTGAACTCTTAATATTTAATTCTGTAAATTTTAAAAGTATCTCAAACTTAGATTTACGTGTAACAATCACTATATATATTGCAATAATTATAGATATTATTAGTAATATTCAAAAGATATGCTAAAAATGCTTTTCGAGCGCAGACTTTTACAGGGTAACTGCTAGTCGTGCTCTGGCGATAAGAGCAATTTTATTGAGCTCTTTTTTTTGCACTTTCACGCGCCAAAGTGTCGTCAAGTGAGTAGACAAGAGTCGAAAAGTCGAGAGTCAAGAAGTCGCTTTATTTATTTGCGCTTAGGCAGCAATTTCAATTAATTGATAAGTCGGCAGCAACAACAACGAAGCAACAGCAACAACAAGGAGACAACGAAGCGACAACAACAACAACAAGAAGAAGAAGAAGAAGAAAGCGACAACATTTCACGCAATTCGCTTTGGCGATTTAATTGCCAGCGACATTTTGTCGCGCAGTTGCAAACAGTTTTGGATGAAGGGAACGCCGAATGAATAACGAGATTCAAATGCGTTGCGCTAATTGAATCAACAGTGAATAGACTGGATACACTCGCTTTGGTCACATGAATCAGATGCTTTGGTGTCGACTTTTGATTGGTTTTGACTTTGCACAGATACAAAATCAGAACAGAGACAGAACGTACGATAGAGACAGAGTGAGACAGAGAGAGAGAGAGAGAGAGAGTGAAAGACAGAGAAAGAGATAAGAGACTGTTCAATGAAGCATTTCGAGTGCGTCGCACTTTGGGGAATGTTTATAAATCAAAAGATTCAAATGAATTAAACACATTTTGGCATTGGTTGAAGAACTTTGAAGAGGAAAACTCACAGTGGAAATGTGAAAAAGCAAAAACGGAAAACGTAATACGAGTGTGAATACTCATATTCATATTCATAAGAACTTCTTTAACAGTAATCACAATTAAATTCAACTTTGATAGTATGAATTGATTTCGAATGCGTTTGGAGAGCAAAAAGACAACTAAATTGTTAGAATGATATTTGTGTGAATATGTTGAATAAATGTACATACTATGTATAAGCTATTCACAAACACTCAAACTGCTAATTGTGAATGCAATTGGGAAAGCAATAGCCATAAAGTTACTGCATACATACTAACATTAAGTAATTTATGAGTACTCTCACATATATTCAAACTATTCATAAGTGCTTTATGAGTGCCCCCCTGTTCATTCAAATGATTCGCCGTTAAGTGAATGCAATGTGTGAATATCCAAAGTAGAAGCTAACGAAATGGCAATTAAAACATTCAACGTGAGTGCGAAGACACTCACAACACTCACATGCATAAACTATGAGTGTTGAATGGGTGTTGGTGGGGGGGGGGGGGGCTAAAAAAAACGCTGCTGGCAATAACAAAACAATAATTTTGACATTGATGATGATGATGATGTTGCAACAACCAACAACCAACTACCAACTACCAACAACAACAAAGTTGTTGTAGTTTTCGCACTTGTTTGGTGCATGCACCGTTGTTGCACTTGCAAGTGAGGAAAGGGGAAGGAAAGTGGTAGCGGGTGTGTTGATTGTGGGGTGTGGGGTGTGGGGAGGAGGTGGCAGCTCCTACATTGTCGGGGTGCTTAACGTCTCAACGTCTCAATGCTTTTTGCATGCAACTACAACAACTACAACAACAACAATGTGGCGTGCAAAAAAGTTGCAACTTACATATGTGGCAGCGCTTGCCACAAGTTGAGGCACAAACAGAACAAACGAACGAAACGAGTACTTAAAAAACTTTTACAAGCCACTCAAATGAGTGCACAGGCAAGTGCAACAGAGACGGGGCGCCACAAAGAGAAAGACAGCGAAAGAGTGTGGAGAAAGGCGAGAGAAAGAAAGAAAGAGTTATAGGCAGAGTGTTGCCAGAATTTCACGAGCTAAAATAATAATAATAATAATAAATAAATAGTAGCAAATATAGTTTATATATAGTTTTATATAGTTTAGAAATAGCTGAACAAAAAAGTTTGTAATCTAAAATCTCTGCTTAAATTTCTATCTATTAATTTCTAACAATTATTAAAATTTATTTAGCTATTGCACAATCTAATATATAAATACTATACGCATTAAGATACTCCAATAAATCAATTATAGTATCTTTCTAATTGTCTATCATATATTTTCGAATAAGAATCTATTCATTTTCTTCAGTTAATTTTTGTTATATTTAATTTACTTTATTTTATAACATTAACTATAGTATCTTTCTTATTGTCTGTCATATATTTATGGATAAGAATCTATTCATTTTCTTCAGCATATTTTTATTATATTTTATTTATTGTAATTTATTACCTAAATTATAGAGTTCTTCTTATTACCCGTAATTTATATCTATTTTTGAACAGATAATTTATTTATTTTCTTATTTATATATATTTTTTTTAGTTATTTAGCCATCTAGAAAAGTAGCCAAATATTTTTGTTATATTTTTTTTTTATTTAATAATAGATATTTGAATACATCGGACAACTAATCAATACTTCATAATTCAGACATAACGTAATTATCAATTTAAATATATATAGTCAGCAACAGATTTCGAAATTTTCTAGTTTTTCCAATAACAAAATAGCCAAGTCTGGCTATATAATAGCTAGAATGACAGCGCTGGTTATAGGCCGAGTTGTTGCAACAATTGCATGTTAAGCCCAAAACACTTTCGCAGCATTCAGCTTCTGTGCAACTGCTAGCGAATAGAAGTGCACCACCTTCTTCAACTCTGCCACCCTTCTTCCCCATCATCACCAACCCTTTTCAAGTGTTATGTTAAACTCATTTGCTAGCGCGCTTTACACATTAGCACAAGTCAAGATGGAAAGGGAAGGCTAGGTAAGGGCTGTGGGGGGGGGGGGGCGAGAGCGAATGAACTGCAGCGAGTGCAGAATTTTTCGCTAGCTGCGGAAATGTGGAGTCTCTCTCTCTCTCGCTCGCTTGCTCGACTCTCGTCTCTCTAGGCCAAGTTGGCTGCAATTTCGAGTGGTTATGTTTATGGATGGCCACTTGGTTTAGTTTCACACTTGAGCGCCGGCTGCTAATGAGCTTAAGGATTAACGAGCAACAACAACGAGAGCGAGCATAAACGAGCGAGTGAGTGTAAGTGAAAAAGAAAGAGAACGAGAACGAGAATTTATAACGAGAATGTGAGGTGCAAAAATTTGTGCAATAAACTTTTTTCAACAAAAAAAACAACAACAACAGTAGAAATGCAAGTTACATATTTATAAAAAGCCAGGCGCGCCTCTTTTGTTTGGGCGCGTCAATGGTGGGCGGTGGGCTATGTGGGCGTGGCAGTGAATTTTACGCCCCAGACGCGTTGCAGACGCTGCTGTTGTAAAACGCGGCCAACACTCGAAAAACTTTCGACGCTTGCAAAACTATTTTGCAAATATTTGTTTAGTATTTTTGTTGTTAGCCAAAGTCAAATGCCACGCCCACTTTTTACAGGCAGTTGGTGAAACGGAGAAGTGAAGGGAAGGGAAGGGATTTAAGCGCCAGTCGAGGCGTCAAACGAATTTGTAGCTTTAAAATGCAACAACAGCAAAAACAACAAAGTGCAAAACTAGAAAACAAGTTGAAAAGCGAAAAACTAATTGAATTTGTAAATGAATCATTGAGTGAATAAGCGAATGCAGCAATGAATAAATGAGAGCGACTAGAATCTGAACAGTAAGCAACGTTTAGTGAGTGCAAGTGAATAACTAGGCGAATATAAAGCATGTGAATATATTCATTATGTGATTTATACTCACAGAGTGAATAATTTAGAAGTGAAAAGTATTCATACTTTATTCATGAATACTCATATGAATAACCACAACTTTGTTGATTGAGTGTGCGAGAAAATGAAAGAAAGTGAATAGATTCATGTTTTCTGAATAGATTCATACTATTATTCATAATATATTCATGAGTATTCATATTATTTAACTGTTGTAAGCAGCTTTCAAGGAAGTTAAAATGAATAACATAGAAATCTTCAGTTGAATTAAGTGTATGATAAGTGAATACAAAGTGAATGCAAGTGAATAAGCTGTAAATTTAGTGAATAGATTAAGAAACTCCTGCAATTTATTTGACATATTGAACAAACAGTATTCACACTTTTAGTAGAACGAAAAAGAAACATTTTTTGAAGATTCTACATGTGAATACAATGAATACATTGTGAATAAATGGAAGTTTCGGGAGTTTTCTATAGGTTTTTCAAGAAAAAAGCGGTTTAGATAGGCCAATTAATTGAGCTAGTTGAAACACATTTTTTTTGTATGAAAATCTCAACAATTTATTCACATTTAAATTCAACAAACATTCACAATTATTTGATTGATTTGATAGTTAGATTTCATAATTTGTTTGAATTCTATCAAGTTGAGTGTGTTGCGTGTTCTGTCAGAAAAAAATGAAGAAACACTCAGAACTGTGACTCACAGTCATTCAGATTTATTCAGAGTCATTCAAACAGCGACTACTCTGAATGCCTCTCCTTCAAGTAGGTGTGAAGCTTAAAACGCATTTTCACGCGCGAACGCAACTTGAATGTCAACGTCGACCTCCGACGTCTGGAGAGGATGATGATGATGAGGATGATGTGGATGATAATGACACGCCTTGACTACTCATGAGTGTGCAAGTGAGTGTTGTGAGCGTGTGTAAGGCATAACGATTGTAAAATGCGTTTTTCACCTACTTTCCCAAAGACAATTCTCCTTCTACGTCATTCGCATTGTGCGACAACGCGTCTCTCTCTATCTCTGTCTTTCTCTGGCTCTCTGTCTCTTTCTTCCAGTGTGCCACATTAGACGTTGATGCTGCTTGAGACGCCACACGTGCTCAAGTAGCTGCCACTGGCATTGAATTGGGCACAGGGATGCAACATTAGGAGGAGGCGGAGGAGGATGACGACACTTGCTACTCAAGCTTGCTTTGACCTTCACGTGAAGAATCTCTGTCTAGAGAGAAAGAGGTGGACAGAGGAAGAAGAAGAGTGGCAGAGAAAGATAGCGAGAATTGCTCCGATTGAGTAGAGGGGATGAGGATTAGGGAAGAATGGGAAGAAATCGTGGATATCTTCATCAGAAGAAACTATCGGAAGAAAATGTTAGTTTAGATGATAACTCCAAATAAGCTAGGCTTGCTTGGATTACGAAAAGACTTTGAGACTTTTCTTTTCTACTCAGAAGAATCCCAGTTCAGTTGGGTTGACTAAAGGAAAGGGATAAAATTTACCAGAAGAATATAATTACTAAGAATCTAAGTAAGTCAACTTAAGGGAAGATTTCAAGCTTCTCCTCAAAAAATAAGAATCCTTCTCCTGGATTGAATCGAACTGAGTCAAGCTGAGTTGAGTTAATCTAGAGTTACAAGATTCTCTTGATAATAACTATATATCAGGAGAAGAATCTACCGAGCTTTGACTTATATTGAATGGCTTAGAAAATAATGACAACATTACTGTAAATGGAAGCAAGAATTTAATCCAAAGTTAAATCTCCATTGAGAAATCAGGCCATGCTAAAGACCAACAGAAATCGAGAATAATCACAGTAGTTAAAAGTTATCGAGTGACAAGTTTCTCTAGAACATTACCAACTCTAACACTGGATAGGAGACCTGATAATTTAGCTGCAAGAATTGCACAAATGCTAGACAAGCAAAAGGATTCAGTGTATCAATTTGTTTTTAAATGAACTTAAGATTTAATGCTACTCAAAGTTCTCTTTGAACATTCGGCAAGAAATTTCAATGAAGAAGAACCTTCAATAAGAGTTAAAAATTTTACGGGATTGTAGATTTGTATTTCTAACACATTTCTTAGTATTTCCTTTCTTTACAACTTTAATACTTTCCAATATTAAAATCTTCTATTCTATAGAGATTTTCGCTGAACTAATTAAATGGGATTTTAAAAAGGGAAATCCGCCGAAAAAAATATTAAATAGCTGATCATTTCATAGGAAATATATATCTTTAGGATTTCATAGAGGTAGGATTTGCACTTGACAGAACTCAAAGAATTTGTTCTTCGAGAGCAAGAAGAACTTATAAGCAGTTAAGATCCTTGGATACAAAGACTGCAGCATTTTCACAGAGTTTTCACTGTAGCTCAGGGGTTTAATACTAGATACTCCTGAATTATTTCTAAGTTTTTAACACTTGAAATATCCGAAGAATCACTGTGGTGCAAGGTTGTCAATAAAGATATCACTGTGGTTCAACGATTTTCTAGAGAACGGGAAACAATTACTCAGTTCCCAAGGTAATCTTTCAATCTGTAGCTTAGAGGTTTTAAAAAAGACTGAAGATGACTGACACTCAATAAAGGTTTCACTGGGATTCATGGACTACACTGCACATTCGATAGAGAAGTTCAAGGATTTCATACTGACAAAGCACACATTTCTTGGGGGATTTTGCACCATTTCATTTGGCGACAGTTTGAAGATTTCACTGATGAATTCATTGCTTACCTGCCGCTTTTGGTGATGACCATTTCGGTGCCCAGCTTGTGGAACTTCTCCCACAGATCTTTGCCCTCGAGCGTAACCTTGGGATCATCAACGACGCCATCGTCCTCGGGCTGAAGGGCACGCAGCGGTCGCATCGCCGGATGCAACTGATGGGCAACTGCCGAGGCGAGCACCACGTCCTCGGCGGTGGTATAGGCGCTGCCCAGCGGATGATGGGCGTGCGGATGTGCTGGATGTGGTGGGAAACGCAAACCGCCGGCGGCGCTATACAAGCCCGGATGATGTGGACCCGCCGGGCTGCCCGCCAAAGCGGCTAAAGCGGCGGCCGGAAAATACGGCGGCGGCGGCGGTTGTTGTTGATGTGGCCCCAAATGCTGTGGCGGCGGTGGATGCAGACCGTGCGGTGGTTGTTGTTGTTGTTGCTGCTGCTGCTGCTGCTGCGAATGATGCGCGGGTAAAGATGGCGGCGGCGGCGGTGGTGCAGAGGATGCTGGCGGCGCTGCTGCTGCTGCTGCTGACGACGACGACGACGGCGGCGGTGGCGATATTGATGATGTTGGCGTTGGCGATGCGCTTAGCGGTTCGTGGTTTTTGTTATTGTTGTTGTTATTGTTATTGTTGTTATTATTGTTGTTGTTGTTGTTGTTGTTGTGATTGCTGTGATTACTTTGTGGCGAGAGCTGCGACGGCGAGCTGCGATAATTATTTCCAGCTCCTACAGATCCTGGCGAGCTTAAAGCTTGACTCGCTGCCGCTGCTGCTGCTGCTGCCGTCGCTGCTGCTGCGCTGCTGCTGTTGTTGTTGTTATTGTGACTGCTGCTGTTGTTGTTGTTATTGTTACTGCTGTTGTTGTTGCCGCTGCTGTTATTGCTACTGTTGTTGCTGTTGCTACCCGCCGTCAACAGCGACGAGACGCTGAAGTCAGTGGGTCTTTGCGATAGCTGCAGAAATGGATGATATGCCATCCCATTTGCGAACCTGGCGAATGGATCCTCAGCAGACTGATGAAGTAGCAGCTCCTGGACGTCGTATCTCATTACATTACAATTTCATCAACATGTGCGTCACGCGGTAAAAAATGCGAACTTTTAAATTCGTCTCGATTTCTTAATTCTTTTTTTGCAATTGTTGCACTTGTTGCAGTTCTTTCAGCTGTTCTTCGTCTTCCTCTTGGTCTTCTTCCTCGTCTTCTTCCTCTTCTTCGGCAGGTACTTTTTGTTGTTGTTTTATTATTTTGTATACACACACACCAGCACACACACACACATACAGCACACACAAATTTGTTGTGTTTTGTTTCTGCACTTTTGCTTTATTTTCCTTTCTTCTCTCTTCTCTTTTCTTTTATTGCTTTTTTCTTTTCTTTTTTTTTTGGTCACAAGCTTTTGTTGCAAATTGATTTGTTATTGGAATCGTGCAAAAAAAAAATATAAAAACAATTTGTACGTTGTTATTATTATTATTTTTTAAGCTTTTTGTTTGTTTTTCTTTCTTTTTTTTTGGTTTCCTTTTTTTTTGTTTCTGCTGTTTTGGCGGCGGCAAAACGTCAACGACGACGGCGACGGCGCGACGCGAATTTCTTGTGCCTATTTGAAGTTGTTGCTGCCTTTTGTTATTGTTATGTTTGTTGTTAACAAATATGGGCCAAAAAAAATAAAATAATGCCTAGGAACAGCAACAAAAATTATTGAAGCTACAGTTGAAAAGCTGCTGCTGCTGCTGTTGTTGTTGTTGCTGCTGCTTCTGTTGTTGATATTCTTATTGCTTTTGCTGTTGTTATTTTTGTTGTTGTTGTTGTTGTTGCTGGTTGTGGCTGCTGCTGCTGCTGCTGCAAACGACAACGGCACGACGAACACACAACACACACGGAGGCAACACAAACGACGACGACGACGCCGATACGAACTACACGCCGGTCGCTTTCAAACTGGAAAATACACATACGGACGCAAGCAGCGCAACCCCCGAAGACAACACACGACGATGACGCTGCGCTGCTGCTGCCAGCTGCGCTGTCGACTGCGACCAACGAGTCGCAAGTCAAGCAAGCCAAGCGAACGAGCAAGCGAGCGAGCGAGCGAGCACGAACGAGAGAGTGTGTTGAGTTGAATTTTTGGCTGGCTGAATGTGCGAGTGAGTCGATTGGGTTCTGCCCTCTGTCGTCTGTTGGGTCGTCGCTTGGGTGTGAGAGCAGGGCAGACTGAGAGACTCGGGAGAGAGCGCAAACACGAATCGTTTCCAATAAGAAAAGCAAAGTGTTGAGTTGACGCTTTGCTTGTTGCTGCTTACGTCTCTGTGTGCGTGTGTCTGTGTGCGTGTGTCTGTGTGTGTGTGTGTGTGTGTGCAGACAAACAACAATAGAGCAATGGCAAACCAACCAGCGGCAGCGCAGCCAGCGTCCAAGGCGTGTGACAAGCAGCGTGAAGCGTGTTAGAAGTAACAAGGCAGCTGACACCAAAAGTGCAGCGCGCCAGAAAAATGGCTCAAAATGTGAGCGACAGCAACAACAACAACAACAACAGCAACACAAGAGAGTGTTGTAAATCATAGTAAGAAAAAAAAAGCTGTTAGTTGTGGGTGGGGTGGGGTGGTGGTGGGGGAGGTGAGTGGGCAGTGGGGAGTTTGGCAAGTTGACAAATGACGCGCAAGCGAAAAATGCGCTTCAATGGTCAAATGTTTTGAAGAAACGGACAGGGGGAGGAAGGCAGGGAGAGAGCGCGTGCTTGATAAATGTGAGCTATAAAGAAGCGTCAAAGCAGGAGGAGTGAGTGAAGGGTGGAATTGGAAGGGGGGGGGGGGTAAACTGCTGGTAGGT
This sequence comes from Drosophila histrio, assembly GCA_958299025.2. Classification (NCBI taxonomy): domain Eukaryota; kingdom Metazoa; phylum Arthropoda; class Insecta; order Diptera; family Drosophilidae; genus Drosophila; species Drosophila histrio. Next base: position 42,001,907 of record OY282582.1, read on the forward strand.
GAGCAAAGCACAGTAAATGCGATAAAGGCAACGCGTAGGCAGAGATAAAGCAAGGCGATAAAGGAGCAGGAGCAGAGGGAGCAGATAGTGAGTAAAAAGTCGACTGGAGGCTGCAGCAAAGCATTAAAAATCCAACGGCTGTTTTTTTCCTTTAACTCCATTTGTTTTCTCCTTATTTCCCTATTTTTTCTTTCTTTATTTTCAATTTTTCACTTATTTTTCAAAGTTTTTCTTAGACGAATTTCTAACTTGACCTATGCTGACCTTTTCTGATCAGAATGCTGACGGCAAGGAGAGCAGCAAGAATGCAGAGCGCAGAGAACGAAAGAGCGAGCTTTTAAGAAGTGCGATCGAAGCTTTTGCGTTAAGCAAGCGGCGAGAGCAAACTGAGAAGAGCTTTTGCTTCAAGGATCAACGAAAGCTCAGCAAGAATAAATTACATTAAAATAATCAAAAACTAAGCAATAAATAAAAGTGAAATGAAAAATTTTGATTTTAATTTGTAATAACAAGTGAAATTTGTAGACAAAGTGAAACTAAATTGAAGCAAGGCATAGGGTAATAAATAATAAACGTTTTTGGACAGGCAAGAGAGCTTTACAGGATCAACGAAAGCTCAGCAAGAGCTTAAAGCTTTGCCTAAGAATTTAACATTTAATTATAGTAAAATAAAGAATATCAGTGTTGACTCTAATTAAGCATAAAGTAATAATAATAAATAATAAACGTAATTCAAGTGCAGCTAAAAAAAACTATGAGACTTTAAATGGGCAGGGGGTGTGGCAAAGGGGCAGCGAGTGTCGCCTCCATAAAAGTTTAACGCCTTTTAGCCGCTTTGGCAGCTTTTATGTGTCCAAAAATGTAAATGCGGAGATTTATGCCGCGACAGCGACGTCAGCGTTTGGCGGCGACGTCGCCGCCGCCTAAGCAGCGTCGCAAATTCGCAAGTGCGAAAAAGCAAAGCAAAAAGAAGAGCAACAACGGCAGCAACAACAACAACTGCAAGAACTGGACGATAGGTGCCGCTTGGCGCGCGTGTGACAAACTTGACGCAAAGTTTGCGCAAACACGGCCAGTGGCGGTGGGCGTGGGTGTGAGCGAGACGGCAAGAGACGGGGCGTGCAAATGAAAGGCAAAGCTCAAGCAGAAGTCACACAAATACACAGACAAACACACAGACACACACAGCAGCAACAGACAAAGAAGCTTTGGCAGCGACGACAAAAAGCAAAAACGGCAACGCAAATGTATTTTGTCACACGTTTTCACACACACAAACACACACATATAAAACAAGCTGTGCCTCTGTGTGTGTGTATGTGTGTGAGCTGGCTGGCAATATGTGCGCTGCATGTGCGCAAGAAGAAGACGACAAGCGCAACGACAACGACAACGAAACTGCGACGACGGCGACGTTGAACTTGCTACCCGACTCTCTTTGCTGTTGTTGTTGTTGCTGTTGCTGCTGCTGCTGAGCTCAGCTTGTGTGACAAGTTTAACCACAAAAACACACACACGCAACACAGAGAGCATACACACACACACACACACACACACATACAGAGCGACGCGCCAGCTAGTTAACACCACACCTCACAATGGCGGCGGCAACGTTAACTCCTCTCCCTCCACCGACCATACTCTTCTCACAGCCAGCGTCGGCGTCAGAATTCTCAGCCGGCATGTGTGCGAGTGAAATGGCAAACATTTTGAGCGCTGCGTGTTGTAGTTGTAAGAGGTGACAACATTTCTTTGCATGCATGTATGCTTCTCTCACTGTATGTGTCTGTGTCTGTGTGTGTGTGTGTTTGTGTGGTGTGAAAAATTACAGCAGCAGCGTCGCTGTCGCCGTCGTCGTTGCTGTGGTGAAGAAAAGACAATGAGGATGCTGCGAGAGTGTTTCTTCGTCTTGTTGTTGTTGTTGTTGCTTTTGTTGGGACGGTGTAAAGTGAAAGGCGATTAGTATCGGTAGCCAGTGTAAAAGCAGCTTTTGGTCAAATGGGCAAGGCTATAAAAACAAATACAAATTCAAATGCAAATAGACATTAATATGTTTTGTTATATGTCACAAATATATTATATGTACATATATATATACGTTTAATACCCTGTAACAGTCAGAAGAAAGCCTGGCCGTTCCCCATATTCTTGATCAGCATGTCCGTCCGTCTGTCTGCCTGTCCAACCGTCCGTCCGCTCGTTTGAACGAAAGTATCTCAGAGATGGTAAGAGCTAGAAGCTTTAACTCGGTCTCCTAGAACTGCTTATATTTACAGGTAGATCAAGTTTATCTTTAATTTTGAATGCCACGCCCCCTTCGCCCACAAATCAAGAAAAATCTCATAACAAAAGCAATTTTATAGCTAGAGACTTGAGATTTGACACACATAATGTGTATCTTACTATTGATATGTTTGATTAATTTTATTACGCCCACAAATTAAAAATAAAGAATTACAGAGAATTACTGCCGCAGGGTATATTACAGTCGGTATTCCAACTGTTCGTCTTATTTTAAATTAATAAAATACAAAATTCTTCATTTTGTACAAATTTAAATAAATTGCGAGTGTGGCCAATAAATTGTAACTGTCAATAATGCACAAAATCTAACAGAACATCAACATAATCTTTATAATATGAAAACTGTTCAAATGCGTGTTTAAATTAATCAAATAAATACATTTATTTATAAACATGTTAACATATTTGCTTTTGCAGTTGTTTCTTTAATTAATTAATGTCAATTTAGTAGACTGATGGTAATTAGAATAGTCAAATTACTTCGTAATTCAACATTCAACAACATTCGTATATATTTACAATTAAACAACAAATTTCTTTGTTTTGTAAATTGCATTTTCCTGTTTACTTTTAAGATTTGTTTTGTATTATTTAATGTCTAAATCTAATAAGATAAATAATAATAATAATAGAAGAAGAAGAAGGAGAAAATGTATTATTTTTAATATAACTTTAACGGTTGATTATTATTTTTGTCAACTGCTTTTAATTGCAATTAAATCAGTAAATGAATATACTAGCTAACCTCTAAGTTTAATTTGTATGTTTTAAGCTAATTAGATATTAATTTGTAAACTTTTCTAGTTAAAAAAAACATACCCTTTAAGTGTTACTTTAAAATATTAATATTATTTTTGTCAATTGCTTTTAATTGCAATTTATTAAATCAAGAAACGATTTAAGGAAAACTTGTTAACCTTTAAAAAATCAGCGTTTAAAAACCATTTTTATTAATAAACTATACTGTCTTAAATTTGAATCCGCACAATATTTAAATTCTTAAGTATTAAAAGCTGCTTTAAATTTGAATTTTTGTATAAACTTGGTATGTTTTTCTCTTCCGTTAATCATGGAAAAACATAAAATAAGTTGGGATTTAAACAATTAATTCAAGGAGAAATTATAAAACTTGCATTTCATGTAAAAAATGAAATATTTTTAGCAATAACAATTTTAAATACATTAAAAATGTCTTGGGATAATATTACAGACTATTTGTTATGTTTGAGTTTGTGTAAAATAATAATAATTGATATTGAATATTTACAAATAAAATGTTTTAATTGAGTACAAATAAAAATGTTGTGGATTTCTGCATTATCATATAATTGTTTTTGATTTATCTATAAAAGAAAATTGTAATTAACTTTAGTGGAAAGTTTAGTTAATTTTTGTTATTTTTTTATAAATAATTCGTAACGTTTTTGGCTTGTTTACCAGCCTACAAACAGTGTTGCCAGAGTTTAAACAATAGAACAATGAAGAAAAACTGTTAATATAAAAATAATAAAAAGTGGAATTTAGAAAAAAAATATTAATATAAACATATTAAAAGAAATAGAAATTAAAGAAAATTATATTATAAGATAAAAATGTTGAATCACTTATTTTATATTTTAATTACCCTCAGAACTTATTCATTTAATTGTATTATAAATTTTTTAATTTTAAACTTAAACTGTTAATTTTTAATTTAATTTTTAACTCCAATTTACATTGTTGTCTTCTCTAAATAAATATTTTTGGGCTTTCTGTAAATAAAAACAAGTGTTTAAAATTAAAAAAAAAATACACCCTATCTAGCAATAAATGAGCCAAGGTGGCAACACTGGCGTAAAAGCTCATCCTCTGCTAATTAAAAGCATCGATTGCATTTTTGGTGTCATAAATAGTTGTTAGAAATGCTTATTAACAGCTTTATGTTGTTTAGACAACAACAACAACAACAGCAACAACAAGTAAGGGGAGCAACTGCCTTATAGGTGTTAAAAAACAACCAACCAAAATGCCGCCTGCAAAGCTTCGGCTTCTGCTTCTTCTTCTTCTTCGTCTTCAACCTCATCATTTACTGCTTCTTCTGCTACTTCTACTACTTCTCACTCTCTCGCCGCTTGTTTGTATATTGATTAGTTCCACTTGTGTGTGTGTGTTTGTGTCTGTGTGTGTGTGTGTTGAGAGTGGGCAGCTGCTGCGACTGCGACGACGACGACGCCAAATGCTGCTGTGGTGTATTGAAAAAGCTTACACCACCACAGCATCCAAAATGCTGAGAGCGCGCGACATGCTCTCTCGCTCACTCTAGCGTGCGCTCTCTCGCTTAGTCGCGCCTTTGGCTGGCAGAAAATTTCGTGTGATTTTTTTGTTGGCGCTTTGTAGCTAATTAAAAGTTTATGTGTGCACAAATACACACACACACCCACACACCCACACACACACTCGCTTACACCTACTATTATACCAACACACACTAGCACACACTCACACACATGCAAGCTAGACAGACACGGACACGAAGCGGCTTCATAATTATCTGAAAAACTTTATTTGACGGCATTTATTTGACTGGCTGCTTCCCCAACGGGGGCATCTCTCCCTCTCGCTCGCACGCGCTGCCACATGATCTGCCCACTCGTTTGTTGTTGCCTCTCGCTCAGTCGCGGCGTGTGTTTATTTGCTTAACATGGTTTAGTTGCCAGTGTGTGTATGTGTGTGTGTGTCTGTGTGTGTGTGTGAAAATTTACAAGCGGCGCGCGTTAAATTATCCAAATATGTTGGGGGCAAAAAGGTGACGACGAATGGGTTAACACTTTGACTGGCCCGTGTCTGTGTGTGTGTGTGTCTGTGTGTATCAGTGTGTGTGTGTTTGAATAATGCACAACTCTTGTTTATTGCATGTACTATGCTTATATGACAGAGCTTTAAGCTTAGCTTCTGTTACAATCGAGATTAGTATTTCTTAAACTCATTTATTGTTCTCTTGTAACTCGACTGTTTATGCTGCGATCGAGCTGAAAATTGCTGGAGACATGTCCTAGCATGTCTGCATGTGAATTATATGGCTTTGACCACGCCCATTTGCCTAGTTAAACAGTTATTGCCTTTACGAAATTGCTCGGGCAATCAATAAAATTAGCATAAACTTGAATTTCACGCTGTCAAAAACAATGTACGCTTGCTTACATACATATGTATGTATGTACAGACATACATACTAGCTGTAGTATGTGTTTCTTATGTAAACACACGAGCAGAACACAGATAGCAAGTGAAAGAGACAGCGAGAGAGAGAGAGTGTCAGAGAAAGAGGCAGATAGAGAAATCAGGCAACAAAAGCGCCATAATAAATGTCTAGCCTTATGTAAACACAGACTGAATAACTGTCCATATGTGTATGTGTGCTGTCTTTGTGTGTGTGTGTGTGTGTGTGTGTGTGTGCCGGCATTTCATGTGGGGTGTCAAGCCAAACACACACACACACACACACACACACACACACACACGAACACACGATTGGATAAGAATCCCATTTACATAGAACGAATAACGTAAACGTCAAAGCGTTGCTAAAACGAGGAAAACACTTCAGGGGGGGGGCGAAAGAGAAGTAGTAGAAGGAGATGGCCGAGGCAGAGGAGGAGACAAGAGCTAGAGGAGACAAGAAAACGGAAGACATGAAGACTTTATAGTCCACAAAAAGACTTGCAATCGAACTGAGATGACCACGTTCACATTCTGATTCAGTTTTATGTCTCCTTCAACTGCAAATAAGTTTTTTTTTTATATATATTTTTATTAAAGCAGTGTTTTTTTCATACAACTTTTCAAGTCCTATGTGCAATAGATTTTATTCATATTTTATATGTGTTTTTTTATGCATACATGGTGCACTAATCCAATTAGAGGTCGTCACACAAAAGCTCTTCAATTGATGTTGATGTTTATGTCGAGCAGGCATTCAATTCCCCATACTATTTTATTTTTTCAGACCCTTTACTTTAAGGGTACATTCAGTTTGGTTAGGTCTAAGGAAGTCTGGCAGACCCCATATAGTATATACATACATATATTCTTGATCAGCATCAACAGTCGAGTTATATCCATCATGTCCGTCTGTCTGTCTGGCTGTCTGTCCGTCCGCCTGCATGCACGCCTAGATCTCAGACACTATAAGAGCTAGAGACACCAAATTTGCTATGTTGGTTCGTCTATGGACAAAGCACACCCAAGTTGTGTACAAATTTTGCCACGCCCCCATCCGCCCACGTAAATCGATTTTTTTTTGCAAATTCCATAAAACGAGAAATATTAAAGCTAAAGTCTTGAAGTGGGGTCCCAATGTATCATAAAGTTAAAGGAAGTTATTCAAAACACAATATTACTCAGTGTCGGGTCAAAGGAAGAAGAAGAGCACATTGACGTTACATTAATTGAAGCCTCTAGGTTTATATATAAGTATCTAAGTTTGTTACTATTATTCTCTTTTTATAGAATAAGCAAAGGGTATTTCTTACTTAGACGACTTCGACTGTTTCCCTTCCGACTGGTTTTGAATTAACATTTGTCACATATTTTTCAAAAAATTCTTAGGGGTTCTGCGAATTCCCTAAGCGTAAATATCAGTTTACTTGATGCTTCTTAAACTAATCTATGATATTCAAAAGATCTATTCGTTTAATGTTATACACAAAGAAAAATCATTGTGTGATTTAAGTTTAAAATAATCAAGTTTAGCACGTATTTAGAAATTAACTAATAAATTAAGACGTTAGGCGGACTATTTGGAAATAAACCTGTAATATATGATTTGAGGGCAAAATTAAAGAAAGTAACCACAATAGTCAAAATATTCGCAGAAAGCGAAATTAAATATCTTACTTGAAGCACGTATTTCCTGCTTGCTTTAAGAAAACCTTTGTTTTCTTACACGTGGTAGGTGGGACTACAATCACCTCTAGCCCTTCTTTCAGTTGAAGCTGGGCTTCTTTTTATTCTACGGGAAGAAAACTAAACATCACTGAGCTTTTGGCTTTGAATTTAGTCCGGTATCTCGAATTTTTGCTTCAGCTTTCATTCTTTATTACTTTCTTTTAAAACTATTTTGTTCTATCTTTTTTTTGAGTAGTATATCTAAACGAAATGTAGTATATATTATTAACTAATATTTTGAATAGAATACTTGCTGTTTCTCTATATTTTGTTAATACTTTAAGGTCTGCAAAACATCATAAATCATTCTTATATTTTATACTTGCTATTTTTCAAGCAAGTAGCTAATTTTAAGAACTAGACTTCTTTGAGAAATTGACAGCAAAAGCTTACTTGAGTCAAGATAAATGCATATATTTAAATGAATAATTTTGCTTAGATTTTACAACTTTAAAAACTGCTTACAACTCGCTGTTGTTCAAAAAAGAGCAGCGAATATTTATGGCTAGAAATATTTCTAGAGTTTTTAGCAATTTCTGTTAATAATATAGAATACTTTAAGCTTCATATAGTTCTTACAGAATAAATTCACCTAATGGCCAGACAAATCTTAGAAAACAGATTCTATTAAACAACATTTCTAAAACTCGCTGTAATTCAAACGAGTTGCAAAACTTTTCTAAAATCTTAAGCGATTTCGTTGAGGAGTACAAAATATTTCAGACAGAATTCATTCACTTTTTGTTACGAGAGAGAGAGAGAGTTTTCTAAAATTATACACAAATGGAAGCTTGCATTCCTTACAACTCGCTACTCGTTGCTATTCGAGCGAGTAATGCAACTTGCCAACTATTTTGCAGTTGCTGTTAGAATTTCAGCATTTCACCGGCAAATAATTGTAAGCTAGCTATTTGCACACTCGTATACACACACGCACACACACACACACAGAGAGAGAGAGAGAAAGGGCTTGCTCTTGAGTGTTGCCTACTTTTGAGCGTCAAGTAAATTGACGTCTGCTGGCAAAAGGCCGCCAGTCAAAGCAATTGCTCAATTACAGCGAAACAGGCGAAACAACAATGTTGCATACACACAAACACACACACACACACACTAATACATATACTATTACACACACACTCACACACACACACTGTGGTGTTGTGTTGAATTTCACGCCAAGCTGCCAAGTGTAGTCCGTAGTTTTTCGCCATTTTTAACGCGTCGCTTTGTGTGTGTACAAGTGTGTGTGTGTGTGTGTGTATATGTGTGTGCTGTGTGTGTGTGTGTATTTATTGTTTAATTAACTTTACGCCTGTCTATCACACACACACACACACACACACACAGACATTGCAGCACAGACGCCGCCAACATTGTGCATTGTTTGCACTGCGCTGTCTGCAGACTTATGTGTGTGTGCCTCTCACTCTGTGTGTGTGTGTGTGTATCTGTCTGTCTATGTATGCGTGTGTGTGTGTGTGTACAAAGTCCACGCATCGTGCTGCAAAAGCTGCTGCTGCTGTTGTTGTTTTTTCAGCTCACACAAAAGTTAATCAGTTAGGGCAATGTGTGAAAAACAAAGTGCATTTCGTGATGGTTTAATACCCTAAGAAAGCGTTCAATTAAAGGGTATATCAGTGCGCACAGGCAGTAGATATTTGCAATAAGTATCTTCTTTAAATGTTACATATTTTAGCATTTAAAATTGAATACTATGTAAGCATACACTCCTGTTGTTTGGATTGCATGAAGAACTAGCTTGCTTTTAAATTAAATAAATGTCAGAAAAATATAAAAATATATATATAGAAACATTTAAATGAAAAGAAATTGTTTTGGCACTGAGCAGGGTATTTCCAGGTGCCGTTAGGTATCACAACAAATGTCCCTAAATTGTTATATTAACACTCAAAACATATTTGCCAACTTTGAGTTTCAAACTGCAAAGTTTTACATTTTGAAATATTTTTAATATTTAAATCCTTTTTTTTATTATATAAAATTCAATAACTATATGATATTTAAGTTAAATTAATAAATGTTTTCGATATCATTTGATAACATATATTAACGTAGGGTATTCAAGTTTCGTCATAGCATTATATTTACCAACAAAAAATGGCTGCAATTTAAGCCAAAGTTACTTTGGCTAATAAGTGAATGTGTTTGTTTGTTTGCTTGTTTGTTTTACTTTAAGCTGCGACTAGTTGCAGACAGTTATTCGACACATCAACCTACAAACACACACACACACACACACACGCACACACACACACACACACACACACACACACACGCACACGCACACGTAAGGAATGTAAGCTGTAAAGTATGCAACAATTTTCACTTTTGCCAAATGAAATTAGATGAAACTTTATGCATTTGATTAGACAAAGGATTTATAGTATGATAATGGTTAAGTTAATTATAGAAGGACAAACAGGCAACGTGTTAAGCTGACTGCAAAGTGATGAAAGCTATTTTCGGACAAAGTGTCGATAAAGCAGTTAAAAAAGTACACAAGTTGATGAAGAAGAATTTCAACTTTGCTTTGTTTGCGTTTCTTCAACATTTTGATTTTTTTGCTTTTTACTTATTTACACGACGATCTTCTGCTTCTTGCCGGTTTTTTTTTGTTGTTGCTGTTTCTCCCTTTTTGGTTTTTATATATGTATTTAATTTTTTTTTGTTGGTGTGCATTTTCCATTGAAAAGCGCTCTTCACAAGCAATTAAACACACAAAAGCGTTTTGCGCGCCGCGCCGCAAGGCGAAACGGACAACAACAAAAAGAGTGTGGAAGGGGGGGGGAGGGAGTGGCAATAGAAGAGGAAACAGTGGAGTTGGGGTGAGGGGAGGGGGTGGTGTTAGCTGCTGTGTGGCACCAACAATGTGGCAAGATAAATGGATGGCAAAGCACAAGCTGCAATATGAATAATCACAAAGTAAGCAAAGGGAATGTGGAGACTGCGAGGGGCTGCGGGGGGCTGAGGGGGGCTGGTGCTAGGCGACTGGGCAGCCCCAAACACTTTTTGTGTGAAAAACTCGAGCGGGAGGGAAGGTGGTAGGGAGGGGAGTGTTTACACAAGCGATTGGCCAAGACGCCGTTGCAAAAATGAGCGAACTCTGGCGTTGGCATTGGCGTCAGCCAAAGGAGTGGCCAAAGTACACAAGATTCACACCGACAACGACACCAACACTTGACAATTTAACCAACCCCTCAGCGGATGTCCCCTCTCCCCTCCCCCCACCCAATGCCAACACACACACACACACAGACATGTAGAAACACTCTCCAAGCTGTAAAGAAGAAGAAGCTCGCCGGCGTTTGTTGGCCAAGTTGAAATCGTCGCTGTCTCTGTCTCTGCAGCAGCTTCGCCAACAACGACAACGACAACGACGACGAAGTCGATGATGCCGACGCCTTCGCTATCGCCTGCCACACGCCCACGCCACCGCCACCGCCCCCACCCACGCCCAGTGTCAACCGCCTTCGTCTTCGTCTTTGCCTCCAACTTTTCCTCTTGCTTCACTCTGGACGCCACGAAGTCGCCTACAACGCACTCTCTCCTCGTTGTCTCTGTCTGTCTGTCTGTCAGTATTATCTGTTGTCTAACTTTTAGAAGCCACTGCTGCTGCTGCTGCAACCTACACAAAGTTTCTGGCCAAGCTAAAATATTTCTCGGCTAAGAAATATATTTCTAAAATAATCCACAGTCTTCTGCTAACGATTCTACAAATATTACATTTTTGCAGTTCTTTTTTGCTTAGGAAAGTATTTGAATAAATTTTTAATAAATTTATATCAGGGATTAATAAAATGTTCATTCTGTACATATCTGTACTAATACGTACCGGCATAATGGCATTTTTATTAAAACTTCAAAATGTTAAGGGGCAAGACTAAATTAACTGAAAAGTACACAGTGATAAATCCTTCTTAAATTTCAACTCAATTTTCAATATAATGCAATATTATAAATTGTCCGAAAGAAAGACAAAGATCCAACTATCTAAACTTACACCCATCTATCTTACAGATACATAGTCCAAAGAATCTTCTTCCTGAAATCAATCAACCTATGTAAAAAATTTACACTAAAACTACTTTTAATAAAAATAATATTAATAATAATAATATTGTCAGAAAACAACCAGAAACTTGTGGAAAATGTGCCAAAATTGTATCCGAACAAAGTCTTGATTTTTGGTTCTTGTATAAAGTTGTATTGAATCGTTAAGATTTAGTTCGATCGATCGATTCATTGTAGTTCATTCCACTCATTTGAGTGCCATTCTCGATCACTCTGAATCGATTCCCAAAATGATTCTCTCGTTCGATTGACTCTTTCGTTCAATTCAATTCTTTATAATAATAATATATAATATAAAAAGAATAAGACTGAAATAATGTTGTTAATTTTGTAAATGGTTATCTTTATATTTAATTATAATAATTTAACAACAATGAATTTGAAACTGAAAATATTAAGATTAAAAAATAGAAGCAAGAAACTTAAATATTAAGTTCGTTCAGTACAAAATGATCTACTGAACTAATTCAGTGAATTGAACTAGAAAGTACAACCTTATTCTTGTAATATTGGTTAAAAGTTTTGGATTTATTCCTTGATTTATATACAACATAAAAACTATTTGTCATCATTACCATATTTACATAATAACTTCAACTGGCTTCAACTTTAATTCAAAACTAAAATGTCACTTTAAAAATAAATTAGCTTGTAGATATTATTATAAATATGGATATATATATATTTATAAATATATTTTAGACGACATTTTCTAACTGCTGCAAATTTGTTCTCAAGCCAAAAACTCAACATCTGCAAAAATATACATAATAGCCTTTTTAAACCCTTTACTTTAAAACAAGTAAAAAGAGTCTATTAATTTTGTCAAAATGTGCGTAACAGGTCGAAGCAAGTCTGGCAGACCCCATAAAGTATATTTATTCTTGATTAGCATCACCAGCCGAGTCATGTTCGTCATGTCCGTCTGTCTGTCGGGCTGCCTGTCTGTCCGTCCGCCTGCATGCGAGCCGAGATCTCGGAGACTATAAGAGCTAGAGTCGCCAAATTTGGTATGTTGGTTTGTCTATGGGCTAAGCAGATCAAGTTTATCTTAAAATTTTGACTTGCCCCCGTAAATCGAAAACAAAATTTTTGAAATACCACAAAACGAAAAGCTAGAGTACTATATTTTGGCACACAGGACAAGCATCGGGGTCCTAATGTATCCTTAAAATTTCATCACGATCGGATAATAAACTCGGAAGTTATTCAAAACTCAATATTACTCAGTGTCGGGCCAAAGGAAGAAGAAGAGCAAGTTGAAGTTACAACGCGTTATGGGAACTATTAGTGTTAATCTTATTTCCATTTTGAAGAATAAGTAAAGGGTCTCTCATAGTCGACTTCGACTGCAGCCTTTTCGACTGGTTTTGTTTTGAAAACTTAAAAAAAACCCTATATCTTAAAGTAAAGGCTCTAAGAATACAACGTAACTTTCTTGCCAATCCAATATTAGAGAGTAATTTTTCTATCGTACTTAACATCCATTCATTCTACATATTAATAATATTTATTAACTAATATTAATAAAATCAATTATCATTCATTTAATGGTCTTCTCAAAGCTCCTTCTCAATCAGCTGCTCTTTAATGAATGCGTTCACTTTTTCATCAAACAATTTAGCTTTAAAGCTCGTTAGTTTTTAATTTAAAACCTTTCGTCTAAATCATCTAATCAAAAATGCTTGTAAATAAAGAAGAGACATTTATATTATAAGAAAACCTATTTTTTTTTGTATTTTCTCTGACTTTCTACTTAAGGTTGTCTTATTTTAAAAAAAGATATACATCATAATATTTAAGCTTATGGATTTGAATATGGAATGGATAGAAACCAGTCACATTTATCAGTGTAGTTATATAGTTAATTCTTTAAATCGTTGTCAAGTCAAGGAAATGATGAGATGACAATCGTTCTTCTGTTCAAAGAGTTATGAATTATTCTCTACAGTTTATAATCAACTTTTCTTGATAAAAGCCGCTTAACTAGAGAGATCTTCCTCATCCGTAACATTTCACTAAGTATTATTTCCAGAGTAATAAAAGTAATAGATAAATCTAGAAATCTGACAACAACAAAGCAACCTTATCATTTCTTACATTCCTTGTAAGTAGACATTACTAAATAACTACGATTAAACTTAAACTAAACTCTCTTTCAATACAAGTCTTTAAAGCAAACTTGGAATTATCGTTAATTAAACAATAAATAACAGATATTTATAAGACTTCGCTCATAGAAGTTGGAATGAGCTTTCAGGAGCTTTCTTCAAACAACTTTACGAAGTGAAAACACACAAAATCAATTGCAATTTGTGTTTTATGTGAATTTTAATTAAATATTTGTAAGCTTTCTTTGTCAGACAAAACTAAAGCACATAAAACAGTAACAATAACTTGCAACAGACAGCGGCAACAACAACAACAACAACTGAAAGTGTAAATGAAAACATGACACCTAAGCGCAACTTTTATGATGCGCTAAAAAGCAAAGTTTTGCACTCTAAAAAAGTAGGAAAAACAAAAAGAAAAGTTAACAGCAACAAAACTAATAATACAAAGAATAATAAGTATACAAAAATTAATAATAATAATATTTTTAATAATTATATAGAATGCAATAATTTGAACCAATGTGTAAAAACTCTGCCTTAATAGACTAAAAAATTGCTTGCAGCAACTGCAACTGTTGTTACATGTGTAAAGTTATGTGTAACAGAGAAATAGGGAAAGAGAGAGTGTGTGTGTGAGAGAGAGAGTGAGAGAGAGGGATGGGGTAGTTAAGCTCTTTTGGTAGGTGCAATAAAAAAAGGCGCCAGCCTGTCGACGCTCTCAGCAATTATGCCACAGGCTCTGTAGGCAACAGCAGCACAGTGGCGCCCTCTTCAGGTCAATAGACGCCGCTTGATGCCGAGGTGCGATTGTAAACAATCAAATATGGGAGCTGGCAGAGATGTGAGAGGGCAGAAAGTTGGACTTTGCGTGTTAGCCACGCCAATAGTCGAATGAGCCATGATTTCTGAGCACAGCCAACAATGGATTATCATCATCATAGAAGTTGGTGGTTAAACGGGAAGGGGGGGGGGGGTCACAGGTTATACAAGGGGTGTCGGAGGGATGGTTTAAACGGGGGGTAATCAACTAAACGAGTGACCAAAGGACGCGCCAGCGGACACATCAAATGAAATCGAGCGTTTCATAAGACGAAAAGCGACAAATATCAACATAAATGTGAATACAGACAAAACGAATGAAGTATACACGACTTTAAGATACTCTGTAGATAGCAGAAGAGAAGTTAAGTGCTGGCACTCATTAACTTGTATATTTGTAAAGGAAATTTTAGGAAATATTCATCATATAAAGTGCAGAGAGAAACCAGCGATTGTATCATAAAGAAGCAACTCAAACTGTCTGTATAACTTTTATATTTACAAACGAAACTCGAGGAAATATTCAGAATATAAAGCTAAGAGAGAAATCTGCGATTCTATTAACAAATCAAGACCATAACTATATAAATGTGATTTTAATTTAGCTTCGTATGTCTAAAAAAAATTGGTTGAAAACAAGTCAAGATCAAATCACAATATTTAAAGTGATTATATCTCATAATCGTTCACGTTTCTGGCTCACAAAGTTTCCCAGAACGTTTAGAGTACTCTCTCTCTCTCTCTCTCTCATAGAGATCAACAAACGCTATGCTACCCTCTCTCTCTCTCTCTCTCTGCTTAAGATTACAGGGTATAAAAAGCGTCAAGTAAGAGCCAAGTAAGTAACAACAAAAGTATTCGAGTCCAAACAAAAGCATTAGAAAGAAATCAAATGAAATGAAAGCAAAAGAAAAGCATTGAATAGAATAGAAAAAGAAAAAAAAACGAGAATAATAATAATAAGAGAAAGAAGTTGAGGAAGAAGCGGAAAAAGTGGAGAAAAACACTTATAAATAAAAACATGCTCATTAATGTAAAAGTCAGACGCAATACCAAAAGCTCAAATCTATTGTAAGACAGAAAGAGATGAGTGATGGCTGAGTGAGGGAGACAGCGAGGGGGTGGCTTGGAGAGGGGGTAGGTGGCGGGGGGGGGGGTGCGACTGGCACTCTTCAATTCGCAGACAATGCGAAATGTTCTCTCCTTGGACTCCTCGCACTTGGAATTGAAATTGGAATTCACTTTTGTCTGTGCGACAACACAGGCTTGGTAACCCCTCCCCTTCCCTCAACCCCTCCCATCATCCAAGCAGCAGCAGCTCCTTGGCCATTATGATATTGTATTAAGAGTGCCAAGTGATGCTGTCAGAAAAAGTAGCATTTCTTGCCCACCAACTGCGCGATGAGTCAGCGCAAAATGTTTTGCTAACTTGGCTACTAACTTGGCTTGAAGGGTGTCGCAGCGGGCCATCTTTCAATTGCCAATGGCAAATGAGCAGCCAAAAACGTCTGTTAAGATAGTCGAAACCAAATGCTGTTTAACAAAGTTCGTTAAAGCTCTGAGCAAAAAAAAAAGTGCATTAAAAGTAATACTGAAAGCTTTTGTTGTAGAATTAAACTAGTATATTTAAGAGCTTAATTTGTCCATTCTTCTGTTTTTAATGTGGAATTTTTTATTCTGTCTATATATCTAGAAACTTTCTTTTGATATAAGTAAACCTTTTAAGCTTTTATGATGCTGTAGTGTGTTTTCTGCCTCAAAGCTTTCAATTAAAGCTTTAAATCTTATAAGTGAAGCCTCAATCTATTACAGAAAATAAAAAGCTGTTAGAATGTTGCACTTATTAAACTAAATATTCTATTCAATTGACATTTAAAAGCTTAAAGCTTTATTAACCAGCTTCAAAGCTGCTTAAAGCTGTTTTTCTTTTAAATTAAAACATTAAAACTGTTGCAAACTGTCAAGTTGCTACTTAGTTATCAATTTAAAGATATTACAAAGCTTTAAGCTCCTAGGAAAGTGTCAACTAAAACAACAAATCATTAATACTCCTTAAACATAAGTTTTAAGCTGTTGAACACTGCCAATTTTCCAGCTGAACTATTAATTTAAATCTTATTTCAAGAAGAGCAACTAAATGCAAGCTCTCAAAGGAAAAGCTTTAAAGCTGCTGGAAAGTGTCAAGCTAATACAAGTGACTGGATCATCTTAAAGCGTCTTGCGGCGACAATTGCAATTTAAATAGAAACAAAAGCTCGCACAATTTGCATAGCAATTAAGGAAATAGTCAAAAACTTGTCAAGTGTTTTTCCTCCTTTTTTGGGCAACAGGAGGAAAAAAAGAAATGCAAGCAGAAGACAAACAAATAGCGTGAAAATGCGCCAAATTGTTAGACAAAAATTGTTGTATACATTATGCAGACATTTTAAGGAGCAAAGGAGCGAGAGAAAAATGAAGGAATTACGTTGTAAGCGTATGCAAAACTTTTGTAGCTAAATCATTTGAGCAATGTCAAGAAATGAAAAAAGAATTTTGAGTTGGTTTTGCGCACTGTGGTAAATGGGAGAGTTTTTGGGGGGAAATGGGGGCAGTGCACC
This sequence comes from Drosophila histrio, assembly GCA_958299025.2. NCBI lineage: Eukaryota > Metazoa > Arthropoda > Insecta > Diptera > Drosophilidae > Drosophila > Drosophila histrio. The sequence continues at coordinate 42,018,762 of OY282582.1, forward strand.
TGACATTGTCAGACTTGCTGACTTGAGTAGTTTCCCCCCGTCTCGCCACTCCCTCCCTCTCTCTCTATTTTGCCCATTTTTTTCGCTGTCATGTTTTTTTTTTGTTGTGGAATAAAGATGCTGCATTGACTTGACAGCTTTGAAGAGCTCAATGAAGTGCTTGAGGAAAAGCACTTGAGCAAAATCAATATGACCAAAAGTCCCCGCAACGCCACAATAACAGGACCACAACAGCAAACACAACAACCATCCCAGGACCACCCCCATACTTGCATCACTTTTGCTCCACCATAAGCACTACTACATACTAGCACTACCCCGAGGGCTGTTCTCTCTAAATTTCTTGTTTCCTGTGCACGACGCGCGCGCTCTGTTATAAATTAAATTCGTAATTGATTCCTGAATCCGCAATCCTGCAAATGGGATTACAACACGTTGGAAAATCAGCAAAACCACCCACCCACTCACACACACAGACAGACAGACAAACACACCAAGCCCATAGGCAACAGCAACCACCAACAACAACAACAATAATAACAAGGACAACAACAAGCAAACAACAACAACAATGAGCGTGTTGTATTCTCTATAGATACAAAATTGCGTGCGCTGTAAATGAAACTGAAGTTCGTACACAATTCTCATTGCCCAGGATGAGAATTTAGAGAGACTCTTTCCACAAAAAAAAAAAAAAGGGATGCCCTGGCATGGAGCGTCAGCTGGCGCGTTAGTCAGTCAATAGATAGATAGATAGATACAACAAAAACAACAACAACAACAACAATGAATGCCCATCTCAATGTCTCGCATATATATTTTAGTTAAGTGTGTGCGACGTCGTCATCCACATTTTTCAACCCCGATAAGTGCAGCTCCGTAAAAAGCATCCATCCAACGGCAATTCCATTCTTCCGCCGGTAATAACAACAACAACAACAACAACTAGAAGAAGAATAACGACAATACACAATACAACACAGCACTCTGCATTTTATAGTAAGACTCTCTGACTCCCAAGTTCAATTTCAACTCCGAACTCACAACTCTAACCGATTGAGATACTCTCCACTTTGACTCTGACCTCGTTCCTTTGTTCCCATTCCTTCTTATTCTCTTCCTGCTCCTGCTCCTGCTACTTCTCAGTACTCCGCTTAACAGCTTACAATAATTTCAATGCCAAAGTAATGCGAGCTGTCCAACCTTCCCGCCACTTCAGTTTGCTTCATCCATCAGCTCTTCTGAAGTTCCTGGACCACTTCAATGATGCTAGCAACGTTTAAATCTTAATAAGTCATGGCATTTTTAATGCACTGTCCATTGGGGATTAAAAGAATACTCTTAGCGCTATCAGTGATGTTTTTAACGTTTTGGCGCCCAACGTGGGGTGCGTAGTATTTGTGAAATGAAATGTAAACTGAATATCAAAACACAGCTGAAATTAAATGAGTTAAGCCTGTTCAATAGATTCAATTGTTAGATTCAATTAGATTAAATAGATTGACAAGATTAAAGCTAACTTTTAAAAAATATACATCTGGATCTCTTCAATCGAAGTTCTTTCAAAACAGACAGACAGACAGACAGACAGAGTAAAGCCAATCAAGTTCTTGCCACGCTTTTGTGTGGCACGTCTGGTTGCGCCTCAAAAACCGGCTAGCCAAAGAGAGAGACACACAGTGAGAGAGAGAGAGAGAGAGAGAGAGAGAGGGTACTACTAACTATGGGTATGACTATGACTGTGACTTGCGGGGGTATTATGTTTTCCACAGCTGTCAAATTTGATTTGACAAATGTAAATGATACACAGTCACAGGGCTTAGACTCCAACTCCAACTCGAACTCCAACTCGAAGTCGAACTCGTTCTAGACATGGCTAATACACACATGCCTAGATACAGAGACCGAGACCGAGAACGAGACCCGGTACTAATGACAGTTGGCATAATGCAGCTTGAAATTTGCATACACACATAGTATGTACTACGTATTGTGTTTATTTTTTATTTGAAATGCGATTTACACCTTGGCTTCGTGTTGCACTCACTCTCGGCTGACATGCTTGAATGCTGTCAGTAAAGTCGCTTTACCTGTTAATTCTATTGATAATGTCAACAGATTATCACATTATCAAATATTTACAACTTCCGAGACAATAAACAACACTTTTTAACATTATTCGTTGACTTCAGCGATGCAGAAAGCGTTAAATCATCTGCAAGTTGCGATTACTTCAATTGAGATATAGTATTTTCGAGATATGTAATGTGACTGGAATTTATTAATTTAATTCAATTCAAGTCGAAGTTAAGCCCAAAGAACTGTACCAGAGATCTTGCAGTATTAGAAAGGGAAGTTTTTAAGTTAAAATGCGATGTGAATTCGAATTTAAGATGAGATTCAATGACTGACATATAGTAGAAATAACAATAGAAACACTATGGAAGGAAACACTAACCCTTTTTAAGGGTTACAAAACTACAAATGGGAAAAGTCGAATGCCTAAAAAGGCTGACATTAAATAAGAATCAAAGACATACAATTTAAGCATAGTTGTGATATAGTATACTATAATGGAATGACTTTTATTAATACTTTAAAAATACTTAAGATGCAAGGAATCTTGAGGAGTTAAAGTTTAAAAAACCCATACAGTAATCTAAGAACTAATTAAGGCAACAGAACAACAAATTAGCTGAGATAATAACTTTAGGGAATTCAAGTTTCGTCTATTGGTGAGATATTAACCAAAAGGTAACTTTTTTTTTTTATTTTATTGCCGTAATCCTCCGATGTCAACGTCGCTGACGATGCCGTTGCCAAAAAAAAAACGTGAAATTCCAGCAGAAATCCAAGAGATATTCTTTATTTTTTTCATTTGCCTGGTCAAACCTTGAGTTAATCTGGATTTTTTTCTGTTATTGACTTGTTGTTGTTTATGTTTGAAACACTGTGACACAGACTGTGAACACTTTGCAACACTGTGACGTATGTACACTGTCAAACACTGTCAGATAATTACGCTGCTTTCTAAACGCGCAGATCGCCGGGTTGAAGAATTAAAAAACTTAATTTTTAGCAAAAAAAATATATATATATATATTTGAAAATTTTGGAAAAATCACAAAAAAACAACACGCTGAACGCGAGACGAATAACTGCGACGACGAAGTCAATGATGAATGAATGAATTGATTGAAAGCGAAGATTGCGACGCGACGGTAAACGCAATAACGCAAAACAAAAACGCAAGACGTGAGAACGTGAACGTGGAACGTGAAAACGGATACGTGGCAGCGGCTGCAGGCCGAAACGTGTCCAAGCCAAAGCACCAGGCAGGCAACACAGCCGGGCCGGGTTAAGACAATCGCAGCAGACAAGTCCAAGTCCAAGTCAAAGTCGCGTCAGCAGCGACAGCGACGGCGACAGCGAAGTCGCCGCGCGCGTTGACGTTGACGCTGGCAGCGAAAAAGCTGTGCGACAAAAATCAGCACAACAGCAGCAGCCAAAGCACCAGCACCAGCAGCAGCAGCGCCAGCGACGTTAGCAGAGAGAGCCGGCAACAAAGTTGCGATTGTTGACTGACAGCGAAGTCGGCATCAAATGTTCACCACAGCGACGACGACGATGACGACGACGACGACGTAGACGTTAAATAAAAGCTTAGCCGAGCTTAGCTTAGTTTTCGCTGTCGCTGTCGCCGTTGCTGTCGCCAGCGGCGGCTTCAATGTGCGACAAGCATTTTGACACCGTTTTTTTCTGTTGTTGTTGTTGCTGTTGTTTTTGTTGCCACCCACGCGCAAAAAACAAAATGGCCGCCCGCTGCAGCTGCCAAACAAAACTGATCCTCTCGCAAAGCTCGTGCCATTGTCAACAGCCGACGGCAGCAAATATAAATAAAAGAAATTAAAACAGCAGGCAAAAGAAACAAGAACAAGAACAAGAACAAGAACAACAAGAAAAAAACTTTTGCACTCGACGACGCTGCCGTCGTCCGTCGCCTGCCGTCGCAGGGCATCAAATGACGCGCCGAGCGTCGATGTCATTGTCGCTGCGCATACGCAGCAAACTCACCACGGCAGCGACGCTGGCAGCGCTAGCTATTTGCTCAGTTAATTAGGCAATGGCGACAGCGACGCCAACGTCAAAGCCAACGGCAACTGAGCGCATATGAACTGAGTGAGTGTGTGGAATTCACTCCAAACCGGTTTTAGGCAGGCAGCAAGCGCTCTCTCGCTCTCGCTTGCGCTTAAGTTTGTTTGTGTGTGTGCTTGTGTGTGTGTTTGTGTGTGTGTTATAGGCCGTCTGGAGCCAGGCAAGGATAACACGCATCAAGAAACGCTACGCAGCCTCGCAGCATAATTTGTATACCCTGTAGAGGTATATTAACTTTGTAAACAGTATTTAACAGTCAGGAGGAAGGCAAAGCGGACCCCAAAAAGTAACTGTGTGTATATATTCTTGATCAGTAACAATAGATAAGTCGATATAGCCGTCGGGCTGTCCGTCGGGCTGTCCGTCTATCTGTCTGTCTATCGGCCTGTCTCTCCATCGGCCTGTCTGTCCGTCTGACTGTCTGTCCGTATGTCTGTCTGTCCGTATGTCTGTCTGTTCGTCGGGCTGTCTGTCCATCTGCCTGTCTGTCTGTTCGCCCGACCGCCTGACTGTCCGTCTGTTCGTTCGTTTGAACGTAAGGATCTCAGAGCCAGTAAGAGCTAGAAGCTTCAACTTGATCGCCCAGCACTGCTTACATACATATATAAGGTAGATCAAGTTTATCTTCAATTTTGAATGTCAAGAAGAAACTCATAAGAAGCGCAGTTTGAAAGCTAGAGACTTGAGATTTGGCACAGATGATGAGTACTTTGGGATCGATATGTCCAGTAAATTTCATCTCGATGTCACGAATTACAAAAGAATTTCATGTGGAGCTAATTTTACCGTCACTCTGTACTCCTACAGGGTATATTACGGTCGGATTCACCACTGTCCGACTTGTTTCTACTGCTGCTTCTACTTTTTTTTTTGGTATTATTGCGCTGCTGTTGTGTCCTTTTGCGGTAGCCAAAAACCCAAAAAGCGCAGCGCCAACGAAAAATTGTGCGTGTTTGTGTGCGTGTGTGTGTGTGTGTGTGTGTGTGTGTGTTGGGGCCATTTTGGTCTTGGGTCTCACAGGAGCACTTTTGGCTGGTTTCATGTCCTTTAAAGACGGCATAACAGATTTGTCTGTTTGCCCATAATGTTTGCTTTATGTCGGCCACTGAAACTGGAGCAGCAATCAGAACATACACACACACACACACACTCACACACACAAAGTTTGCTTTGGGTGATAACGAAAACTCCACGTGTGGCGTATGTGTGTGTGTGTGTGTTGAGCTGAGTTTGCTAAAAGATCCAACCTAATACTATAATACGAATAAGTATTGTAACACATCAAGTTTGTGCGTGTCTGAACATGCTGTAATTTGCGTAAATTCAAAATTTGCCAACTGTACTTAATTTTGACTAACAAATGATGAATTTTAGGTTTCCATGAATTTATTTAAACAAATTTAGCATTTAATTTTAAGTTATGCTAACATTTTTTACAAAATTAAGTATTATTACATTTTTATTTCAATTTAATGCAAGACAAACATTGCTTAATTTTAGTATATAAAAGAAATTCTCTGAATTATGTGTAATATTTTCTTTGATTAATTCAAGTATATCATGAAATTTAAATTGTACTTATTGTAAGTAAATAGCATCTTTAATATAATAGAAATTTAATTAAATACTACTATAAGTTATCTGTAAATATCACTGTGGACAGCAGTCCACGCTAGTGACGAAAGTTGTTTTAATTATCGAACATAACATATTTATTTTTTAATACTTATTATGATAGAATATTATAAAATTTAAAAAAAACATGTGACAGCTACTTTTGCATTAATAATTGAAAAAAAAAGTTAGTATTCTTAATTGAGATAAAATGTGTAATTTTTGAGAACAAGTTCTTTATTTTAAGACTGGAACTGAGATAACTACAAATTGTTAAATACAGAGAAAACGTCTTGATTGTTAGATAACACATTGTATTGTATTTACTGTTGATTTATTTTCAATGGGAATTATGTTTAAAATAAATTATTTAAGCTGAATATTTATTTTATGCCCAAAAATGGGCAAAAAGTGTATAATGAATTTGTGTGAATGTATGTAACAGGCAGAAGAAGGCATCCCTATAAAGTGTTTGTATATGTTCTTCATTAGTATCAATAGCCGAGTGGATTGGCAGCTGTCCATCTGTTCATACGTCCGTCTGTCCGTCCGTCTGTTCGTACGTCTGTCCGTCCGTCTGTTCGTACGTCTGTCCGTCCGTCTGTCCGTCCGTCCGTCTGTATAAACGCGTCAATCTCAGCAACTATGAGAGCTAGAGACTTCGAATTCGGAATGTAGGTTCCTGAATACCATACGCAGATGAAGATTATTTCCAAATTTCGATATCTCACCCGCAACGAGAAAAAAACTATACAGGGTATCTTAGTATGCTCATTTCTTAAATTATGTTACTAGCTTATTAGATCTTTTAGCTTTACTTGCTCTTTTCATGTCATTACACTAATTTTTATCAAATCTTGAATGTTTATTGGATTTTTCTGTAAAATTAGCTGTATGTTAACAAGTTAAGTAACAAGTTAAATAACTTTTGAAATGCATATGTGGAAATTGAATATTAACTAAAATTGATAACATTTCTTGATGTAATTCAGACGCTGTAAAGTTTGTACATTTCGAAATTTGCACAAACCAAAGACAAAAAAAAACGTAATAATAACAATAAAAAATGACAACAACAAAATTGTCGTTGGAAGATAAAAGAAAATAAAAGAAATGGTGTCATTAATGATAAAAAATAAAACAAGAAAAATAAATAAACAGACAGGCGAAAGTAAAACCAAATAACATGGCAGCAATTGGCGAGCGTGGCGTGATTGGTGGAGTGGTGAGGGGGCAGTGGGGAGTGGGATGGCTAGGGGGAGAATTGCTGGGCAAAATGCTTTTGTGAATGCCTTATCACACTTTGATGAAGCAGCCACCGTTGGCGTCGCTGCTGCTGCCCGTCGAGAAGCGCCAGAACGTAATGAATAAAATATGCAATAAGCATAAAGAAGAAAAATATGCAAATTCGTTAACGGCCGAGAGTCGTTCACACACACACACACGTTGTGACTATGTGTGTGTGCAAGCGAGCAAGCGAGACAACAGCTGAGCAACGCCCACAGCACGACGACCATTTTACATTGCGGCTCAGTTGCTGGCAGGGGGCAGAGCGAGAGCGCGCTTGCGTCTGCGCCGACGTCGTGAGAGCGTTCAAGACATCGGCCAGCATGCTGCGCTGCTCGCACGCACAGTTAGTACGTTTTGTCTTCTTTGCAATATTCGTGCTCTGGTTTGTGTGTGTGTGTGTGTGTGCTGTGGTGAGTTTCGTATTTGCAAGCAGACAAACCACTTGGTAATTTTGTCAACTGCTCAAAGAGAACACACACACACACACACACACACACACACTCACACACACCGACAACAACAACAATGCGCACGATCGCTTTGTGGGCGGAGTTTAACCGTTAGCATGCGGCCAGCTAACAAGTGCAAGCGAGACGCAAACATCACCTTAGCCTCAGTCCTCAGTTCTCGGTACTCTGTTCTCGGTTCTCGGTTTTCGAGCGACGCTCACGCATCCTGGCATTTCTTGTCACACAGCGTGTCCTGTGGCGAAACGCAGTCACGAGTTCGCTGCGAATCCTGCCCAGAACTCCATATCCACATCCTTTGACGCACGCCGTTTCTGACTTTCGTCGTCGTCGTCAGTTTTGGCGCCAAATTTCACGCTTCAAATTGAAATTTATTGCAAGTTAACCGTTAATGCTGGCGTAATGAAAACGCCAAAAGGAAAGCATAAAAGTAAAAGTACGAAGAATTTAGCTAAAGCACGACAAAGAACATCGAAAATGTGTGTGTGTTTTTTTAAGTTTAAGTTTAAAACTTGAGTTCTGTTTCAGTTTGGAAAATTCAATTCGTTTAGTTACAAAAAAATAATCTTTGAGTTGAATTTCTGAATTTTGAATATTTCTACGAATTCGCTTTTTATTTCCTTAACAGATTTTAGTTCTTTTTATTCGAATTTAGTTTGTTATTTGATCTATTTAAGTTTTTGTTTAACTACGAATGTTTTAATATAATTATTGATTCTAATTATATAATTATTTAATTTAATTCATTAATCTATAAGTCAAGAAGAATTTTATTTGGAATACTTAATCATTAGTTTGAGTTGTATTCGATTATTTTCTCTATTTTCTACATCCAATTCATTGATTTTCTCACAGGCTTATTCACATTTTATTTATTTTATTATCATTTATTTTTAGCAATTTTTAATATATTACTTCGCTTTTTATAAGTATTTGCATATTGTTTTTTTTTAAGAGTCTCTAGTAATTATACGAATTAAATTTGTTATTTGAGCTATTTTAAGTTTTTGTTTAACAAGAAATGGTTTAATATAATGATTTAATCTATTTATATAATTATTTAATTGAATTCATTAATCTATAAGTAAATAACAAATTGTTTTTGAATTATTATGCATTTTAAATATTTTTATATTCTGCCCAAAACAGTTTACAGTTATTATTAGAACTGAGTTTGGTATTTTATCTATTTAGTTATTCATAAATCTTTCTGATAGCAATAAATTTATTTTCATTATTTTGTAATATTAATAATATTTTAATATACATTTAGTTTATGTAATTTATTTATTTTCTCACAGGTTTTTTTTCTTATTTTATTTATTTTTTATTAATTTTTAATATTTCTTCTATTTTGCCTCTTATAATTATGTGCATATTGTTTTCTTAAGAAATTCTTCTTATTATTTCAATTATTATATTAAATTAAATTATTTTCAAATTTGTTATTTGCTCTTGTTAAATTTTTAATTAACTAGTAATGGTTTAATATAATTATTTGATCTAATAAGATAATTATAAAGTTTAATTTATTAATCTATAACTAAAGAACACATTTATTTTGTATACTTAATCATTTAATTTATTATTATAGTTTGAGTTGTATTACAATAATTGTTTACTTTATTTTCTTCATACAATTCATTGGTTTTCTCACAGTTTTCTTTTTCATGTTCTATTTATTTTATTATAATTTATTATTTTATTTTTTCCTTAACGCATTTTAGTTATTATTGTAATTGAGTTTATTATTGTATTATTAGTAATAATTTGAGTTGTATTACAAAATGTACATATGTATAGTCAGTTTTTGTGAAAATTATGTAAATGTTTTTGTCAGTTGATGCAATTTAATGATTTCCTCACAGATGAAAACTGTTTTTATTTGTTTCTTTAATATACAAACTAATACTGAAACTCTTGTCTCTAGGTTTTTGGATAGTCAACTAAATTTCCACATCATCATTTTCCCCTCTTAAGAGCTGAATTAAAATAAGTGAAAATTCAGTATTTGGCAGATCGTTCATAGAGTAGAAGTGGAAATCAGTATTCAGTTCAATTATTTACATGTATCTAAAAGTTGTGAATAAAAAAAGATAGCTGCCTTAAAAAGCATGCAAAGATAGAGGGGAAGTGGACTTAGATATAGTGTAGAATATGACGCCAGAAACACACATTATTAGTATTAATAATATCTAATATTATATTTAGAATTGTCAATCATATAAAACGATGTATATACAAATCTTCTTCTTCTCCCCTTTCTAATGCAAGTTCTCGATCAAAACAATATATATTTTTTCTACAATGTGATCAAAAACTGCATGAAACTGCTGCAAATAAGATGTTGCACTCCAGGAGGCAGACAGACGCATTCAACATGCCACAAAATGGCGGCAAGTTGCAGCTGCTGGCGAGTAAAGAACTAAATAAAAATAAAAAAAAAAAAACCGAAAAAAAAACGAGCAGAAAATTAACTGTAAAATGTGCCACAATATGCAATTGTTGATAATGAGGCATGTGGCGCGCATATCCTACGTGCCACCAAATAAAAAAAAAAAAAAAAAAAAAAAAAAATATCTCCAGGCGAAACCGAAACCAACTCTGGCGCCTGCGCTCTCGGCTCTGCTAATTAGTCGGGAATCGGGCATCGGGAATCGGGAATCGGGAGACGAGAGTCGGAAGTCGGCTGCTGTGGAGAGATCTCTGTTTTGTTTTTCCTTTTTTTTTTTGGGGCGCCGCCGTTGTTGTATTTGTTAAACTTTGCATTCAATTTTGGGGCGCTGCAGCAGGCGGCGGCAATTAATTTGGAGGCGCAACAAGCGTTGAGAGCGTTGAAATGAAGAGTGACGACCATTTCTTTTTTTTCTCTCGACTGTCGACTGTCTGTCTTCCCTGCTGCAACTGTGGCAACTGTACACATGCCTCCTTCCCGCACGTCATCCATTCGCCGATCTGTTCCACAGCGTTGTGGGGCAACGTTTTCCCACCTTGCCACATTCAAATTGTGAATTGTGAATGTGGCATGGCTTTTTGAATGTGCGTGCGTGACAATCTCTTTGCCGCCCTCTGTCGTCGTCGTCGTCATACTTTTTGGTCTTTTCCAGTTTGCATCATTCATGCATGACAATAAAAAGACTATTTATTGTCATTGTTGTTGTTGTTGTTGCTGTTGTTGTTGTTGCCGCTTCTGCTTCTGTTGGCCAAACACTAGGCAACAAATTGTTGTAATTATGGCTTCGGTTGCGTTTCGCTTGTCGCTTCCCGATGTCATAATGTCGGTGTTTGTCCTCATCGTCTGCTCTGGCCTGCAATTATGGTAAAAGTTGCATGAAACAAACAGCAACAACAACAACCAGCAGCAACAACAACAACAACAACCAGCAACAATCTACAACAACAAAACGTTTCATTTTCAGTTATGAATTGAAATCATTTTGTTGTGCTTTTGTTTTCGCAATTGCCATTGACGCAATTGTAACAGTCGGGACCCCGACCGTAATATACCCTGTGGGTCTACGGGAACCCACTCAATGTCACTCCAGATGAAATTCTCTAGTAATTCGTTTTTTTAAATTAGTGGACGAAGGGGGCGTGGCATCGTGATAACATTTTCTGGACACATTGACCACTAAATATTTATCATATGTGCCAAAACTCAAGTCTCTAGCTACAAAACTGCTTTTGTTATGAGGTTTTTGAGCTAAAAAACTGCTTGCTTTATAAGCTTCTACTTAGTTTGTGGGCAAAGAGGGCGTGGCATCCAAAAAAAATGATAATCTTGATCTGCCTGCAAAAATTACCAGTGCTAAGACACCAAGTTTAAGCTTCTAGCTCTTACCATCTCTGAGATCTTTCGTTCATACGGACGGACGGACAGACAGACAGATCGACAGACCGACGGACAAGCGGACATGGCTATATCGACTCGGTTATTGATGCTGATCAAGAATATATATACTTTATGGGGTCGACCATGCTTCCTTCTGCCCGTTACATACTTTTAACAAACTTAATATACCCCCACAGGGTATAAAAAGTGATATAAATACAAATGCAGTCGCAGTCTAGTCGCACCTAGAAGCACCCTACAAATGTGCTTTGAGCTTTTAGTGAAGCTTAACAGTCATAGAATTGTCACAATACAGTAACAAGAGCTTACAGTTCTTTTAAGCTTTTAAGTTGTAGCTGTTAAGATAGCTATAAATGCGCTTTTTGGCTTCATAAAGAGCTTTGATCGTTTTGCGAGAGCTTTAACGTTGTCAAAAGCGCATTATTTTAGTTAAAACGATGTAAAATCAATAATCTAAATTAACTACGTAGATATTGAAAATTTTGGCAAATTAATTTAAGTACAAATAAAACTTGAACAAAGTTTCTGCTTAATTTTGAAGCACCAGATAGTTGTTAGTAATGTTAGCTGGTTATATGTATAACTAAACATATTATAAACTTTATTTTGAATACTAATTAAACTTGAATATAATGTCTATTTAAATGCTTAGCTTTAAATAGTTGTTAGATTTATTTTTGCTGGCGTTTTTTAAAGTTAGAACTCTGATATTATTTTATTTAATATAGTAAAAGTAATATTGAGAAATTTAAAACCTTAATTTAAGCACATAGAGGAGTTCTATGTAGATAGATATAGATTTCAGCTATTTGTGTAGTTTTTCAAAAATGTTAGCATGTTAATTTAAGCAAAAAATCATATATAAAATGTTTTTAATATGTTTATTATTCATAATAAAATCTTTTTTGTTATAATTTGAGTATTTAATAAACCAAATTTAATATAAGTTTAAATTTAATTGGCTCTTTGTCTAGTTTTAGTTATTCTATGATTGATATGTAAAAATCTTTAAGGAAAATGTATCTGGTTTGAGAAACATATGATACAATTCGATTACTTGATTTAAAAACAATTGAAACTTCGTTTTTTTTTAGTGTTGGACATGATTAATAATTTAAAAATGAATTAATTCTTTCTAAATGTTTTCTTATTACTTCAAAGACGACTTTTTAAAATTTCACAATTTATTTCAACTGCCAATAAATTTGCATAGAATTATCTAGTGAAAAGGAAAGGTTTACATATGAAAGCGTTTTTTATTGCTATTGTTCGTAGTCCTAAACGAAGTTCCTACCACAATTTGGGAAGCCATTTCTAGTATTAAGTTTCTAGTTGCCAAAATTTCTCTCAAAATTTGTGAAAATTCAAAAAAATTAAAGACAATTTCTAGCATTAGCTAGTAGTAGTTGAATTGAGATCTTTTCTTTTGTTTCGGTCGATGCACGATGGTGCAACAGCTGACACATGCAGTCAAAACGAGCGTAGCGTGTGTTGCATACCACACACTCTGCAACATGCAACGCGCCAGTGAAACATGCAACAAGCTAACAGACCTGTCCGTTACAGACCTTGTCTGTCTGGCCCTTGGGCCAAGTTCGCATCTCCTACCGCCACCATCACCACCACCACCACCACCTCCCCTTGCTATGTATCTGGGTCTCTCCTCTTTCTACTATGGATGACGGGGGACAACCCTCGATGGCTATTTATATGATTATTAAACTGTCTCCGTAAGTCTTCAGAACGGCAACGAAGCGCGGAGATAATTATGAGATGCGCGTTGAGCTGTTTTGACCTGGGTCACGTCTAGCACATAACCTCACTTCCTACTCTGCCCACCATTCCATATTTCTATCAACATTCCATCCAAAAACCTAACTTTCATCGAGCTATTATTGTTGTTTGTAAGTTTTCACTTTATATACATACATATATAGTAAAAACTTTGATTTGAAAATTACTCAATGCATAGGAAATTTCAGAACTATACATAAATTTGTTTGCATTTTTATACCCTGTGCCCATTGAAAATGGGCAAAAGCGGTATAATGAATTTGTGTGAATGTATGTAACAGACAGAAGGAAGCATCTCCGACCCTATAAAGTATATATATTCTGAATCAGTATCAATAGCCAAATCGATTGACACCTGTCCGTCTGTCTGTCCGTCCGTCTGTCCGTCCGTCCGTCTGTATGAACGCGTGGATCTCAACAACTATAAGAGCTAGAGACTTCAAATTTGGAATGTAGGTTCCTGAATACCATACGCAGATCAAGTTTATTTTCAACTTTCGATACCAAGTCCCGTTGGTTTTAAAATTGGAAAAATCACCATAACATAAGCAATGTTAAAGCTAGAGACTTGAGATTTGGCACACATGATAAAAAGCTTAGGCTTAATGTGTCCTGAAAATTTCATTGCGATGCCACGCCCCCTTCGCCCATAATTTGAAATAGCTGATAACATGAGCAGTTTTATAGGTAAAGACTTAAGATTTGGCACACATGGTAATCATCCCACTCCCAATGTATATAATATATAATTTATACATAACGAACGAAACATAAACAATCAGCAGCCGTAAATCATAAATTGATTATTGGCGAGATCGATTCGAGTTTCCTCGTAAGTAGAATACATTTTTCAGTCCCCCTTAGGCCCACCAAAAATTTAGCCCTTTCAACATACACTACTGATTATCCTTTGCACAATTCATTTCGTATTCTGTGTTCAGATTATAATAATGTTTACCACGTTTTCTCTGCAGAACTCTCTCTCACCACTATAAAGCGCTTCCTTTGCCTTTTCCTTTCAAGAAATCCTTGATATTTCCAATAATAATACTTAAATATAACATTTAACTTATACTCATTCCGTCACTTCCTAATTTTGTACTCTTTTTAATTTGATTATATAGTTACGATTCGTATAGTTACTAATACTAATAGCATACTAACAAAATAGTTGTAATTTGTAATGTTTCTATATTTACTTGCCGACTGCTTTTAGTCGTACTAAATAAATAAATAAATCTATTACAATCACAAAATGTATGCATTATGTTTGTACATATGCGATATGTTAATTTCACAATGAAAATATGTATTTTCTACACTTTTTTCTACTTTCTGAGAGAATATACTTTTACTCCAACATACAAAATCACATAGGTCCAAATGTTAAGTTTCTATTCATTCAATACACTCGTCTTCTGCTAACTAATTTGAAACAATTGTTAGCTATTAATTGTAACTATTGTTTCAAATTAGTTAACAACAATTTAATCACAGCATTTTAATTGGCAAATGCATCTGAGTTTTTGGAGTAATAATGCACTAACAAATCATTGCTAGAACATTTAATTTAAATGTTGTATGACTAAAGACTATAGTAGTATGTTATTAAGTATTATTATTATTTTTATTTATTTGTGATTATTTGTTTTTGTTGAATTTCCCAGCACTACAACTATTAACTTATTATTTTATGTGCTAGTTACATTTAATATTAATACTAGTACTAAGTCACAAACTATTAAATACAACGTTTACACGGAGCATACAGTAAATATTGAATTTTGCATAATCAAATATTTTCCACTATTTGTACAATACACGACGATTCACAAATTGACAGAAATTTCAATAAAATGATATTCGTTTCATTTGTTTGAATAAACAAATTTGTATTTTGACAGCATTTTATGAAATGATATTGTAAATTGAAATTCGTATATAGAAAGTAAAGTTAATGCTTGTTTTGGGATAAATGTTAACAGTTGTACATTTCTTTGCGCTAAGCATAAAATAAAAAGCTAAATTGATATGTGAACAAATGCAGAAGAATCATTAAACCAGTCGGAAAGGCTACAGTCGAAGTCGACTATGAGAGACCCTTCTTTACTTATTCTTCGAAAAGGAAATAAGAGTAACACTAATAGTACCCCATAGTGCGTTGTAATCTCAATATGCTCTTCTTCTTCCTTTGGCCCGACACTGAGTAATATTGAGTTTTGAATAACATCCGAGTTTATTATCCGATCGTAATGAAATTTTCACTGTGTGCCAAAATTCAAGGCTCCACTTTTAAAATTGACCATTATATGGGATTTCAAGTTTTTTTTGAATAACTTCCGAGATTATTATCCGATCGCGATTAAATTTCCAGGATACGTTGGCAACCTGATGCTCGTCAGGACTCTAGCTTTAATATTTTTTGTTTTATGGGATTTCTAAAATTTTGTGCTCGATTTACGGAGGCGGAAGGGGGCGTGTCAAAATTTTAAGATAAACTTGATCTGCTTAGCCCATAGACGAAACACCATACCAAATTTGGTGACTCTAGCTCTTATAGTCTCTGAGATCTAGGCGATCATACAGACAGGCGGACAGACGGACGGACGGACATGGCTATATCGACTCGGCTGGTGATGCTGATCAAGAATATGTATACTTTATGGGGTCTGCCAGACTTCCTTCGACCTGTTACGCACATTTTGACAAACTTAATAGACCCTCTTTTTACTTTTTAAAGTAAAGGGGCTAAAAAGCTAAATTGAGAATCATTAAAAAACTCCATTAATTGTAAACATGGTAAACAGGATCATTGATTTAAAATTACAATAAATCGTTGCAATGATCTCACAATGTTTTCATTTTTAATTCTTCGATTGGCTTTAACTGTTGATTAGCTTAATCATTTTTGGGAGCTACCTTTTAAGCATAACCTCACTTTAATTCTCAGTTCTCGTTCCTCTTTATACTTATGTATGTAGTATGTAGGCTGTTGCGCACAAGTGAAATGCAATTTAGCCCAAGTGCCTCTAGAAGCGACAATTTGTCGTCCTTGCCCATACTGTAATATTTCGGGCGGCTGTGGAGGCGTGAGGATGGAGGTAGGGCTGGGAGTGGGGAGGTTAGGGCAGGGGGTTGGCGTTGTGGTTAAGGGGTTGCAGTTTGGACTTCTGGTTTGGGGTTGTTGCTTACATATGCAAGTTCCGCTTTCGTCGCTTCCGAGCTCAACCAAATCCCACATAGTACAAAATGTCAACCAGGTCAGCTGACACTCTACCACACCCCCGGAACCTTCCATCCAGCTCCATCTTAACTTCCCCCCTTTTGGCCCTTTTTGGTCCTTTTGGACCCTTTGCGTCGCGTCGAGTGTCGAGTGTGTTGCTTGAGTGGCCTTCTGCACTTTACGCTCTTCTTCTACAGCTTCTGTTTCTGCTGCTGCTGCTGCCAGTTCCTGTGAGCCGTCGTCTAATGTGCTAATAATAATCATGGCAGTCTCCTCCTCCCCTTACCCCCTTTCATTGCTGCCCCCTCCAGACATCAAATGGCATGTTAAATTTTGCACATTTCAGTTGCAGCCGCCGTCGCGTCGCGTCACCCGGAAATATTTTCCACTCCTTGCCAGTCCCAGGACTTCCCCGCCCCATCCCTCCCCAGCCCGCTGTCATGCAGCCTCTCTTTTTGGCCTTGTGCCTGGCATTATTAGCTCTCATTTAGGTAAATCCCATTACAAGAAGAAAAAAAAAAAGAAGCAAAAACAAGCTCATTTGACGTTTGGTTGGCTGCATCAAAGTTGTTGTTGCTGTTGTTGTTCCTGCCGTTGTTGTGTCGTTTAGGGTGTTTGTTGCTCCTCGAGCCGCCGCCTGTGATTCCTGGTAGCTCAAGGTTTATGGCTGGTAGCTGGTGGTGTTAATGCAAAGCCTTTTAACCACCCAAAACGTCGGCCTCAAAGTCAGCAAAGTGCTGGGAATAAGCACAGAGTACGCTGTTCTCTAAACGGTTTTTTTTTATTTCTCCCACTTTATGATATATAAACTTTTTTTGAAAGTTCTTTTTAGAGTCATGAGAAGCTAATCAATTGAAGAAGATATTTGCTGATACAGACATATATTCCTTGGAGTACTCAAAGAGATAGAGAGAGAGAGAGAAAGAGTAGATGCAGATTCAAATTGACACTTATGCTGAAGGTTTTCAAATTGCTTTGGCAGCAGCTGTAGAGTATCGTGGAGAATTTAGTGAATCACAGAAAAAAGTAAAACTTCCTATACATTTATTTAGCGAGCCTACTAACAGCTATTAACAGAGAAAATACACATCAAATTGTTAAATTCTAAATGAAATTTGAAACATAAGTATTTAACGAATATCTAAATAAACTATGCAAATCAAAGCGTTGTATAGTTGATCTTTATATGAACTCTGGAATTTCGAAAGTTAATAGAGAGAAATATTTAATTTTAAGTACAACGCATCTCTTTTTATCAGTGTAACCTTACATAACGCAACTTCAACTAACTTTACCAATGAGTAACTAGAGACAAAGTTGTTAAGTATAATAATGCTATAATTTCATAAAAGATTTTTCATACAATCAAATTATTGTGACTCGTTATTTATCTATTTCTTCATCCTTCTATACCTGTCCCTTTCTCTCGCTTATTGTCGGTTTATTTAGGAGTGTTTTTCTTTAACAGGATATTATACTATGAGAAATTACATATGTTGATGAATTTATTGCCAAATTTAAGCCGAACAAGGCGATCCGTCGCGTGGGCGCCACAGTAGCATACCCTGTGCAGGTCTTAAAACAAAAGTATTATGAGAATCTAGCTATAAAACTGCTCTTATTATTAGCTTTTTCGAATTGTGTGCGAAGGAGGCGTGGCATCGCGATTAAATTTTCTGGGCACATTAAGCCCAAGTTTCTTATCATGTGTGCCAAATCTCAAGTCGCTAGCTTAAACATTGCTTATGTTATGGTGATTTTTCTAATTTTAAAGCAAACGGGGCTTGATATCGAAAAATGAAAATAAACTCGATCTGCGTATGGTATTTAGGAATCTACATTTCAAATTTGAAGTCTCCAGCACGTATAGTTGCTGAGATCGACGTGTTATACAGATGGACGGACGGACAGACAGACGGACGGACGGACGGACGGACGGACAGACGGACAGCTGCCAATCGACTCGGCTATTGATACTAATGAAGTACATATACATACACTTTATAGGAATGCCTTCTTCTGCCTGTTACATACATTCACACAAATTCATTATACCCTTTTTTGCCCATTTTTAATGTAAATAGCTGAGATGATACAAAGGTTTATCCAAAGGTCTTCAGGATCTTACGAATAGCGATAAAATGTATACAGCGAAATCAGACAGTATTAAATTCTAGATTAAAACTCGTGATTTTATCAAGTATTTCTTAAGTCTGTATTCACAGGAAATATTTGTTAAGTTGAGACTATGTATGAATCGAATGACAATAACTCATAATACACAGTTGCAAATAAACCTAAAAATATTTTTATAATTTTTATTAAAACGCCGATGATCAAAATATTTGCTAAAAGAAAAGCCGTACTTAAATCAAGTAATTCGTAATAAGTTTAAGAAAATCGAAAATTAAAACTTGATACCTTTTAAAAATGATCTTGATTTTTATATACCGTGGCATATTATTAAAATATCATGTATAAATCATATACTAGATCTTCCTATCTTGCCATGAACTTACAACAATTATTAGCACATTTTTCAAGCAGGTTACAAGCATGTAATATTTATAAACAATAGTATAACAATAACTGATACTATTATATAAAATTCAGAGGCAGCTACCGTCTACCGTCTCATATTTCAATCCAATACAATATTCTAACTTCATTGGCAGCACCTGCCATAATCGAATCAAGTGTTGCCTGTATCAAGTGCTTTCCCCTCCTCACCTTTCACCGCCTCCCCTTTCTTCCCTTTTGCTTTTAGATATGCTAATGATGTCTCTGCTATCGCCTCAGTTCCTTTTGTGGTGCAACATGTGTGTTTAACCCTCGACTATGAGTACAGTTGCCACACAAAGAGTCGCAAGACCCCCCCTTCCACACTCCTTTGCTGTAACCTTAACTGCATGCGTGTGCATCCTCCTAAGTGGGCGTGGCAGCAACAAAATTGCACATTAGATTCTTGTGACCAAAGAGAGAGGGAGAGGAGTATAAAAAAGGTTTCCCTACTAGTATATTTAATCGTGTTGCCACAACGAGCGCAGAAAGCGTTGCAAGCGGGTGTGGAATTACACGGAACTCTATTGCATCCCCCCCCCACCCTTGTCTCTGAAGTCCCTAGTCCAATGTCCCCTAGTCCCTAGTTCGCTGCCTAAGTACAAGCTTTGAGTTTGAGGTTTGGGCCCAGAAATTGTGCAGTTTGCAGCCATAATTATTTTTACGGCACATTGCGTCGCAGTCGGAGACGAGATGGGGGGAGGAAGGGGGACGCAGAAGTAGGGTCGTTGCGGGGGTCGACTTTTTTGCCATTTTTTTTCTTGCTGCCACAAAATCTGTGCTCCAACAACGTTGACGACGACGACGACGAGGGCGAAATACACATAGAAAATAATAATAATAATAATTATGCATATGCCACCGTCAAATGTGTGTGTGTGTGTGTGATCCACTTGCCACACCCCACATACAAGCTCATGTTGTTGTTCTTGTTGTTATTGTTGTTGTTCTGCTAATTTAGATGAGCATGCTCGACAGTAATTTGCATGCCAGTTGCAGTTGCAACAGTTGCAGTTGCACTCTCTACTTGCCAGTTGCACATTCCCAGACCCCCAAACAGTAACTGCACCCACTCTGAACCCCCTTGAACCCTACAGCATGCCATCCCGCCCACGCCTACGCCTCCTCTTCCTCTTACTCTCAGCCACTTGCTGCCTTTACACAGAGCGAAAAATTCGAGTACTAAATCGTTCACATTCCATAAATGTTTTATCAGTAAGTTTGAAATGACTAAAGACAAGGGCATCGATCATATTTCAAGTATTTTAAGTTTAAGTCCGTTTGTTTTCAAACTTAAAAGTCGGCGTGAAACGTACTTGATATAAGCTGTTATTTTATTGGTTTAAATACAAAATGTAAATGATTACAGAAATATATATTAAGACAAGATCATCATATTTGATCTATGCAAAAGTAAGTAAGATATGCTCTTAAAATCACACGTCTAATAATCATCAGTGTGCAGGGTCTTAAAGTCTTTCAGTTGGTCTTAAAATAAGTGCAGACTGACTAAAGAAATTATCCTGTTCCTACTTTCCAGTGTCAATCGAACTCTTCATCATAGTAGCAGACAAGTGAGAACCGCAATTAACAGATTTAAATTCAAATTCAAAATTTAAGATTTAAAAATCTTGATTTAAGCTATAAAATTCTTGATTTAAGATATAAAATTCTTGATTTAAGATTTACAAGTATTGATTTAATAATTAAAAATCTTGATTTAATTAAGAAATCTTCTTTTCATATTTACAAATCTTGATTTAAGATTATAAAATCTTGATTTAAGATTTAGAAATCTTGATTTAAGATTTAGAAATCTTGATTATAGATTTAGAAATCATGATTTAAGATTTAGAAATCTTGATTTCAGATTTAGAAATCTTGACTTAAGATTGAAAAATCTTGATTTAAGAAATAAAATTCTTGAATTAAGAGTTACAAGTATTGATTTAATAATTACGAATCTTGATTTAACTAACAAATATTGTTTTAAGATTATAATATCTTGATTTAAGATTTAGAAATTTGATTTAAGATATAATATTCTTTAATTAAGCTTTACAAGTATTGATTTACCTAACAAATCTTGATTTAATATTATAAAATCTTGATTTAATATTATAAAATCTTGATTTAAGATTTAGAAATCTTGATTAAAGATATAAAATTCTTTAATAAAGATTTACAAGTATTGATTTAATAATTACGAATCTTGATTTTATTAAAAAATCTTGATTTAAGATTATAAAATCTTGATTTAAGATTATAAAGTCTTGATTTAAGGTTTAGATATCTTGATTTAAGATTTAGAAATATTGATTTAAAATTTAAGCGAACTTGTTATGTGAACTCGAGTTTTGAACTTTCATGAACAATTTTATATTAAGATTGTTGATACTTGGTTAAAGATTTCTTATTTCCATTGAGTGCATATCTTAAGAATCGCTAGAACTTAATTCGAGGTCATTCATATTTTAGTTTGCTATGATTTGTTTCTCGCTGTGTACGCTATGAGAGAGTTGACAAAGTCGATTCCATGTGTCGTCGTTGTTGTCATCATCAACGTGGCAGTTGTTGTTGTTCTTGTTGCAGCAGTTGTTGTTGTTGTTGTTGCTGTTGTTGCTGCTGCAGTTGTTGTTGTTGCTGCTTTTGTGCACATGTCGAGGTTGTCTTCTAGCTGCGACTGTTGCTGTTGCTGTTGTCGCTGTCGTTGTTGCCGTTGTGGCAGCTCCTGTTGTTGCCGCCGCTGCTTCTCTCGCTGCTGTTGTTGCTGTTCCCACTGGCTGTGCCATGTCATTCACACACAAAGTGTGTGGCTCTGAGCTAAAATGGCATACACTTGCACACTTTGCTTTGATTCGCCCAACGCAACAACGTTTGCCTGCTTGCAACTTGCAACTTGCAGCGTTGACAGCGGGGCGACAACGTTGTCTGTGGCACGGCATACGGTGGGCAGAGGCGTGCCACTAATTGAGGCAACCAACTGCAGCAGCTATTGCGCACTTCAGGCTCAACTGTACCCCCATCTCACTCTCTAGCTCTCTACCTCTCTCCCTCTTTATTTCTCAGTCTGTTTATCTATTTTCTCTGTGCTCGGGTCAAATCAACATTGACTCTCAATATTCCCCCCAAAAGGGGTGGGAGGAATGACTCAAGTGCAAGATTGTCGCGAATCAGTTTCGATTAGATACATTTGAACAAACAGATTCTACAAATCCAGATTAAATATAATCTAATTGTAGAACTTGTCGTGGAGTTTTTAAATATAGTTCACTTCAGGACTTTAGGACACTTCATATAGACAAATATTTAGATCAATGTCAATTAAAATACTATTTTGATCAATTAAAAACAATATTTGTTGTGTTGAGATCAATTATCTTAAAAGATCTTAACTAATCTGATCAGATGTTATATAGAAATTACTTTCTATCTTTGCAAACTTTATAGATCTTTCAGATAATATTGTAATGAAATCGATAGTCTAAATCTAAAGAAACAAGAAATTGAGCTCAAGGGTTTTTCCCACAGCAATATCACTAATATCTATAGTTTTTCTAGTAACACTAATCACAGACAATTGACCTACTGATCATCCAAGTTATATTTTACTGTAGAGAAAAATATGGGAAAGCAAATTAATTATCTAGAAAATATATCTATCTCAGATCAGCAGGTTTATAGGTTAAATAAACGCTTAATTAACATGGCAAAACAGTTGGTTGTAAAAATAATTTTCTATTGGTAAATTGTTAGTAGTATATAGGAAAGATTCCCTATTCTTTATGTACTGTATTGTGTTAGGTATTCTCTTAATAAAGGAATGACCTGATGCTAGATAAATAAGTTTACTTTTGCTAGATAAATGTAGATTCCTATTTATTCTTTAATATCTGTTGACTCTAGGAAAATTATTCAATGCAAGAAAACTTTGATACAGATCATGTTAGTATTATACTAACATCACTTTCTCACTGAAGTATTCTCTCTGGTGGAATTGTTTCTTTTAAAATTGAATTTGAGTTCTTTCTATAATAGCTAAAACTTTATTGAGGTGTAATAAGTTGTATCCATGTGTGATATTCTTTATAAAAAGATATAAACATGCTATTAGTGGGTGAAATATTCTATAGATAAAGTGATTCTTCAACTTATATTCTCTTAAAAATATATATCATTTAATAAAGAAACACTGATTAAAGATATACTATATACAAGTCATAATCTCTAGAAGTATTCCTTTGTCTTGGAAAAGTTAATACTTTTCATGTATGTGAGGTTTTCTGCTGATATTCTATTTGATTCCAACTCTTTAACCTCAACATAAGAAACTCAAGCAATCATTCAACTTCTCTCTAATTTGGCTCATCATTTAAATTGATTAGATTTAATCAAGACATGTTGATCTATTTTAAACTTATTAGATGAAAGG
This sequence comes from Drosophila histrio, assembly GCA_958299025.2. Classification (NCBI taxonomy): domain Eukaryota; kingdom Metazoa; phylum Arthropoda; class Insecta; order Diptera; family Drosophilidae; genus Drosophila; species Drosophila histrio. Next base: position 42,042,149 of record OY282582.1, read on the forward strand.
GAGGGGGAAAGGGAAACATACTTAAACTCAGTGGCACTCAATTAAAGCAGCGAACGCAATGGATAACATTTGATTGAGTTGCAACGAGTGTAGACGGACAGACAGACAGACAGACAGACAGACAGACAGACAGACAGATAGGCGGGCTGAGCGGCAACTGTTCCAATCTGAAAGGGGCGGGTATGGGAAATGAAGGGGGTGCGGAGGGGGTCGTTTGATAGACAATATTGCGTCAATGCCTGAGGTGACTTTTTGGCGAGGGAGGTGGCAAATTGTGCGCTTTGGGATTGGCTGCTTCTTGTTGTTGTTGTTAAAATGTAGATAATGTAGGCGTGGCAGTTGCGGAGGCGGCCGAGGGAGGGTTGACAGGCGCATGCAAATAGAATACGAATGTGCCACGACGTCTAAATGATCCACTGTGTGGCCTGGCACCTTGTGGCAGCTAAAAAAAAACGAACACACTCACACACAAAATGAAAGAGGAGGAGGAAAAAGAAAGGCAACTGCAACTGCAACAAATCATGGCTGTGTGGCAGCAGCAACAAAACGGAAGCCATGCCAAAGCCAACATATACACAGTGGGTGGATGGGGAGGATTGGGTGGATGGGGTGGATGGGGAGGATGGGGAGGATGGGGAGCAGGCAGAAGCCTTGCAATCAAACTGTAAACTATGGGCGACGCCATTGCTGATGTGTGTTGAGCGAATTTTACCGCCCAAAGTGCTGGCAGCGACGCCAAAGACCAAAGCCAAAAGTGGACATGAAGGTGTATACATGGTGTGTGGCATGTGGCATGCGGCATGCGGCATGTGGCATGTGCGCTGGCTGAAGGTGCCGTCGTCTCAGTCTCAGTCTCAGTCTGGGCGACAGCTTTTTATGCCACTCAACCGCCTCATTGTTGCTAGTTTTTTTTTGTTTTTTTTTTTTTTGCCTTGCCTCAGTTTGTGGCAACTTGCGCTGCTGCCGCTGCTGCTCGCGTTGAAAGCGTTACAATGGCGTGAAATAATATGCAAAATACTTGCAGCACATGTATGTGTAAAGTGCTACACACACACACACATAGACAGGTACTGCTGTACGTAGTGCCTGTGTGTGTGTGTTTACTGTGGCAAGCAGCATTAGCCACTCCATAAAAAACGTTGACGTTGCTGTTGCTGTTGTCGTTGTCGTTGTCGTTGTCGTTGTCGACGGTGGTGCCGAGTGGTGTTGATCGCCGCACGGTTGCTAATTAGGCCACTTAGAGCCCGGGCCTGGGCACTTTTAACAGGAAATCACAAGAATGCAAAAGGCGGGCTTACCTACAAATATATATATATATATATATATAACAAGAGGGCGGGCTGTACCTTAAGCCCAAAAAGGGGTTGTTGTTAACTCCCCCCTATTCCCTACCAACTCGAGCAACCATTATTGCTTAGTGCCATGTAAGTGTGTGTTGTTTGTTGTGCGCGCGTGTGTGTGTGTGTGTGTGTGTGTGTGTTTGTTGTGCAACTGTGTGTTTGCGTGTGAAGGAGGTCAATGCATTGGCTCTGCCACTTGACGGCAAACAAGACGTTGGCATAGACTCAGTTGGGGGAGGTGTCACAAGGATGGAGGGGGAGAAGGAGGGGGGGGGTTCAGTTACGAGTAACGAGTTACGAGAACTTAAAGCTGTAAAGAAAATCGTATCATGTGCAGCTAAACAGCATGCAAAATATTCGTTTATTCATTTAGCATTCATTTAACAACTGCAAACGCTGTGCTTCATTGGCTGCAGCTAAAAATGAAATAGTATAAAACATTTTTAAGTACTTAGAAAATTGCATTAAACTATAAACTGTCCTAAAAATGAGCAAATTTGTTTAATATTGTCATAAATTCAGCTTAAAAAGGTACAGCAATATTTTTAAAAGATATTTTAGTGTTAGTTTCTACAAATGTGAAGAGGGACATTTTTGTAGGGCGATTTTGGTGTAAGGATTTTTAAGCGTAGAGAGTCTTAGATGTAAAATATTAAATACAAATTAAATATTATTATATATTACTATTAACATATATATTTCTTAATTTTTATACCTTTAGTTTGAGCAGCCTTCAGTATATGAGATGCTAAAATGTTTTTTCAATTTTCTATTGCCTCAATGGATTAAATTCTCTTGTATTTTTTGCCATAATTTTTGCATCTTTTCTATCGCTCTTGCTGTTGTCCATAAAGGATTGATATTTCCTTGAATTGTTGCAACATTTCCAGCAACATTTAAGCTACAAATTGTATATAATTTTCATTAAAAAATAGTCGGTAAGAAATTAATTCAAAAGTTTGATTGAAAAACTTTCAATAAATCAGCAAATCTTCTTTTCTAAGTAAAAAGGTAAGTTCTCTATACTTAAGATGTTACTTTTAAGCATGATAGGTAGATTTAATAAATTGAAGTGACTAAAAAATTAAATTAAATTCAATTGAAATTTAGTATCAGTGAAAGAAATGTAGGAAAACATGCAGTTTCTCTGATAAGTTGTTTGGATCCTTTCACTTCTGATATTTCTCTTCTCTCGACAACAAGACTAGTTTAACTACTACTGCAACTACAAATTAATTTGTTACCTCTAACTTTACGTGTTCACAATATGATCTTTTGCTGAATCTAGTCAAGTTTAATATATAGTTAATGTCAAATTCTTGCAGTTAGCTTTTATTTTTGTACAGAAATCTTTCTTAATTTCTTTGACGTCCTCTAAATTGACTAAAGTCTCACTAAGTCTTTCTTTGAGTTTCTCTGAATCTTCCAACAAATTTCTCTGCATATCTCGCGTATTTTTCTTGAATCCCTCTTAATTTCACATAAATGTCTGTGATTTATCCTGAATATAACGACATTTGTCTGCATTGTGAGCCTTAATTTTATACGTAATATTATGGAATTCTTTCTGCAACTGATATTCTTGACTCAAACACACAGAAAAATAGTCTCTTTCCAAGAGGTATAGATATTTGTAGCGTATTTACATTCCGCAAGAAAAGCATCAATATCGACTGAAATATGGTTTGCTTTAAACTAATATTATTTGATCGTCTTTCCAAAGATTTCAATGTCTTAATTAATGTCATAGACAACACGCAATAAATGTAAATATAAATATAAAATGTTCAGGACAGGAGTCACCTTGAATATTCCAAAAAAAGATAAACAAAAATATAAATAAATTATGATTTTTCAATTTGAACAAGCCGATCAGTCGAGCGTGTGCGACAGTAGGAAACCCTGTGCAGGTCCTCAAAGAAAAGTATTTTCATTATAATGGGATTTAAATATATCACATGAAGTCGATTTTGCTTGCATCGAGAGTAGGTAGCTTGCGATAGTCTGGCAACCCTGTACTGCGGCTGTTGATTGTTTATGTCTAGCACCACAACGCTACGCGTCTTTTCGTTCATTATATCGTCGGGCGGCGCAGCGACTGCGCTGCTACTGCGCTGCAACGCATCTGCTGCGCTGCATAAATTTGTTTCTTGAATAACTTCTGAGTTAAATATCCGATCGTACTGAAATTTGTAGCACACATTGAGAGTAGAATACTTACCATGCGTGCCAAATCTCAAGTCTGTAGCTATAAAACTGCTCTTGTTATCAGCTATTTCGAGTTATGGGCGAAGGGGGCGTGGCAGCGCAATGAACTTTTCAGAACACATTAAGCCTAAGCTTTTTATCATGTATGCCAATTCTCAAGTCTTTAGCTTTAACATTGCTTATGTTATGGTGATTTTTCTAATTTTAAAACCAACGGGACTTGGTACCGAAAAGTGAAAATAAACTGGATCTACGTATGGTATTCAGGAACCTCCATTCCAAATTTGAAGTCTCTAGCTCTTATAGTTGCTGAGATCCACGCGTTCATACAGACGTACGGACGGACAGACAGACTGACAGGTGTCAATAGACTCGGCTATTGATACTGATTCAGAATATATATACTTTATATGGTCGGAGATACCTTCTTTTGCCTGTTACATAGACTCACACAAATTCGTTATAGCCTTTTTTGCCCAGTTTAGTTTTATTTCTTCAAGAAGACTTTTCAAATCGTTTGCATCGTGTAATTATCATAATTATGACAAAACTTTGAACAATTTAAAAAAACTTGTTCTACCATAGACAAATTGTCAAATGGTTTATTTTCAACTGAAACCCCACGTGTCATAGAGAAAGCTTGATAAGTTTCTTAGATTTTAGTGTTATTACTTCTGAAAGGTATTCACGTGTCAAATGAACTTGGATAGAGGAGCTGATCTAATGAAGTGATTTAACAGCTGTGCCGAGGCAAAGGGCATCACACCTGATGCTTGAACTTAGCACACAAGAACAACAACAATGAATTAATTAAACATCTATTAGCATAAGCTGAAATCAAGGGATTCGGGATCTGTGAACTGGTATCCCATTTAAGCGTACAGAGTGATAAAGACAGATAGACAGAGAAATTGATAGAGGTGCGAGAGAGAGAGAGAGAGAGATAGAGAACTGCTTAGTGAATGAATGAAATTCAAGCACAGGATATTGCGGCACTTTTGATCCACATTTTAGACGACAACTGCCTTAAGAACCTTGACAACAACAACAACAACAAAAACAAGAAGAAGAACAACATCAACGAAAAGATCAGAGAAACGCGACCGATGAAAAGAGAAGCGAAAGCGAGAAGCGAGAAGAAGCGAATTCTGTGTGTAATTTGATCTAACTGAAAGGATATACATATTGTACAGTAGGTTATTTGGGCTTATTCAGCAGGATAACTCGATAACAACAACTGGGTCGTTCAACTGGAGAGGAGTCAAAGAGCCGCCGATTCATTCTTCTTTTCTTTTTTTTTTTTGTTTTTCAAGTTCATTTTAAGCTAATGATCAAATTGAAGGTGGAGATGAAGACGCTACGCCCAGCAATCATTTGAACGGGCTTTAAAGCTAAATTGTTTGATGCAAAAGTGAACGCATTCATTAAAGAGCAGCTGATTGAGAAGGAGCTTTGAGAAGCCCATTAAATGGATGATAATTGATATTATTAATACTACTTAATAAATATTATTAATATGTAGAATGAAAGGATGTTAAGTATGATAGAAAAGCGATTCTCTCTTATTGGATTGGCAAGAAAGTTACGTTGTATTCTTAGAGCCTTTACTTTAAAAAAGTAGACGGACTTATTAGGTTTTTCAAAACAAAAAAATATGCGTAACAGGTCGAAGGAAGTCCGGCAGACCCCATAAAGTATATATATTCTTGATCAGCATCAACAGCCGAATCGATATAGTCATGTCCGTCTGTCCGTCCGTCTGTCTGTATGAGCGCCTAGATCTCAGAGACTATAAGAGCCAGAGACACCAAATTTGATATGTTGGTTTGTCTATGGGCTAAGCAGCACCAGTTTGTGTTAAAACTTTGCCACGCTTTTTTCCGCCACCGTAGTTCGAAAATAAAATTTATGGAATCCCATAAAACGAGAAATATTAAAGCAAGAGTCCTGGATAGCAGACAGGACAAGCACCAGGATCTCAATGTATCGGAAGTTATTCAAAGAAAAACTTTAAATCCCCTATAATGATCAGTTTTAAAACTGGTGCCTTGAATTTTGGCACACAGGACAAGCATCAGGGTCCTAATGTATCCTAAAAATTTCATCACGATCGGATAATAAACTTGGAAGTTATTCAAAACACAATATTACGCAGTGTCGGGGCAAAGGAAGAAGAAGAGAACACAGACGTTATAACGCAGGATAGGGGGGATTTACCCATTTTAGGGAATTAACTAAAATTTCAAGCATTAAACAAGATATTTGGATCTAGTTTTTTTCATTCGGCTATCAATAGAAAATGGGACTAATACTATCATAAGCAAATAAGGAATAGTCGAGAGGTTTACAAAATATGTAGAGGGTCTCTTATAGTCGGCTTCGATTGCGGCATATCGGTCCCTACTATCGCTACTGCCACCAATACTATCGCACCCTTCTCTACTATTGCTACCACCCCCCGACTTTTCGGCTTGTTTTAATTGTTGTTATTGTTGTTGTCTTAATTTTATATGTGTGATGGTGACTAAGATGAGATGTTCGCATCTAGTTATCCTTCGAAAACCTACAATCTAAGCTACTTTGTATAGAAAGTTAGTCGTCATTCGTTAATATTTGTAGCAGACACAGAAAATTATGTATGGATAGAAAAAATGTTTGTTGGCAACATATACTGCTATTTTATTTTCGAAAAGAAAAGAACGCAGCCAAGTTCTATAAAAAGGTATTTGACGTGTACGAAAACGATGCAGTAAGTAAACAACAAATTCAGCGAGGTTTAGGAATGATCCATTCCGCTTTTTTGTGTGGATACATAAGTTTGAAATTTGGGTAAAGTTTGATTAGAAGAAAATTCACCTCACTACATTTGTGGTCACTCGTCAAAAGTTATCAAAGCTGAGTTAGGAAGTGAAGGAATATTCGATCTTTTGTTTATTAGATTAAAACATTTGTTTCGCTATTTTTAAAATTATTTAAATAATATTAAAACAGTCGATTTTATGTTAAGTCTGTTGAAAATCACTTGCAACTTTCTAAAAGATGGATCAGTCAATAAATAAATGTTTAACTTTTAATATATATTAAATGAATTACCAGAGAATATAATGTAAAAATTCGACATGACTTTCATTGTCAGTTCAATAGAATTAAAAGTAGATTAAAGAGCTTAGGACAACTAATATTTCTTTCTTTCCCCTCTCTGTAAAATAAGGAATTTTCTGTTAATTTTAAAAAAAAAGGTACTGAAATGTTATGTTCTGCAACAATTATTAAAGTGTACATAGGAAAATGAATCTCTGCTAGAATTGTAACCAATTTAAGGAGTTAAGAATAGCGAAAACCCTCTCTTTCTTTCTATACTCCTCTCTCGGAACAAATTTATTAGGTATTTTCTGTATTCTTCCAAATTGAAAGTGATGGAATTTGATGTTCTTCAAATGATTTAAATAATTTGCATTTGAAAATGATTCTCAGCTAGAATTGAATGCAGTTGAAAGAGCAAAAGAAGCGAAAGGAAAATAAAGCTTTCTCTACCTGATTTTCTTTCTATTCAACTTGCTCGCGGTAATTAAAGGATTTTTCTGATTTAAATGAATTTCTTATTCTTCCAAAGATTGCATGGGGAAATGATTGAGTAGAACGAAGTTTAAAGCGCTGAGGAAGCTAATAAAAAAAAACTTTCTCTGTCCTGTCTTTCTTTTTATCCTCCCCTCCAGCTGTAAATTAAGGATTTGTCTGTTTTCCTAACGAAAGTGAATTAATATTGATAAATATATATTCAGAATATTTAAATAATTTGATGATTTAAATAAGATGTGATTAATCGCATTGAAAGCAGTTTAAAGGACTAAGGAAAGCTGATAGAAAATAAAGTCTTTTCTCACTGTCTTTCTTGCTATCCCTCCATTCTCGCTTCACACTTTTGTCTTTCTCTTTCTCCCTGTGTCTCTGCTAGATCTTTAGCCTATTCTAATGAGTCTAAAGCTTTGATTACATGTGTTTCCCTTCCCCCAACTAGTAACTATCTTGACCCTGATTGAGCTCTCAGAACGTCTACAGACGCTTTCGTCAATTCTAATGCTGGTCAACTGAGTTAAGCTTCTGATGATTATTTGAGACGCGACCACAACAAGAAGAAAAGAAATGAAGTTACGAGCTGCTGTCAAGCGCGAACGCATGACGTGACCCTTTGGCTGCCCTCCATAAATTGGCGACAGTTCGTCGGAAAATGTCAGCACGGTGGTCTATATACGAGTATGTCAATTAAGGGAGCCGAGACCCAAGTCCCGGATCCCGGGCACGCTGATTTATGCAATTTGCCAGCGGCTACAGCTGAAGATGCGACTCTAAATCGGAATCGGAATTGAAGTTGCGAGTTGCGAGTTGTGTGTTGTGTGTTGGCGTCGAGGTTAGCTCAAGTCACAAGCTTTCAACCGGCGGGGCCACTTCCTTCCGTTACAGTTGCCCAAAAAAAAAAAGAAAAAAGAAAAGAAGATAAATACATACACACATATACTATATATTTTTGGACACTGGGCCCCGCTAATTGGCGGACGTCGTCGCGTTCGGTTCGTGCCCCAAAATACACAGAGGCAGAGACTTTATAATAACTTCTTCAACGAGCGCCATGAAGTGAAATTATTCGGGTAAACATGCACGCTAATTACAAAGCCTCAAACGATCCACAAACCAAAAAAAAAACACCAACAACAACAACAACAACAAAAAGGAGAAGAAAAAAAAATGATATAATATTTTATGAATCAATTCACGAGAGCGCCAAGTGGACCACCGTCGCAGTCGCTGTCAGCGTTTGCCGCAGCGTCAGCGTCGACGCCAAGTCCAAAGGCGCAGGCACACGAATATGGCCAAGCGCACAGTGGGACAATGCAGCGTATTTGTGCAGTAAAAAAAAAAGTGGAAGATTGTGCAAAAGCCTTCTTTTATGTTAAATATATTTTTAAATAATTTACTAGCTTATGTAATAAAGTCTTTCACTCTGAATTAACTCTGGGAAAGAAAAGTATAAATAGAATAGTTTAATAGTTGTTTTCCAGCTAAAAGGAGTGCTTTTAATGCAGACTTTAAGAGAAAAGAGCTAAATAAAAGATATAAATACTTAGAAGGGCTGCACTGGAGTGAACTCGATGTGCGGAACCCTGTAATAACAAGCATATGCTAAAATACTGTTTAAAATGCAACAAAAAATACCTAAGTTTAACGTTTAATGTGTTTTTTTTAGCAAATCAGCAAGATAGTATTTAAATTAATGAGTATACCCGACTAGAGTATGCCCTGTAGAGTAGCCTAAGACATGGTACCTTGAAATATATGCGACTTATATGATCAAAGTAGCTGCTATTAAGATTTACACAGCATACACTCCACCATTCATATGTACAGGGTCTATTGAAAGGTATGCAACCATTTCAAATACAAATAACTGAAATGAACTCTTTAAAATGCTGCATTAAATGATGTTCTCTGCTAAAGTAGCTTAACAATTAAGTAAGCTAATAGTCAAAATTTATAGATAGTTAGTTAGTTATGTGACATTTTGGTTCCACTGTGCGCAGGCGCAGGCACACGAATATCGCCAACGTCGTCGTGCAGTTAGCGAATGAGCCACTTAAAGAGCCACAAATAATAATAACGACTTTAACGACAAGCACAGCAATAATAATAACAACAACAACAACAGCAACAGCAACAAGATCAAGACCCCCGCCACGCCCCCTTTAGCCCAGCCGCCTTCTGCTGTTACCGCCTCTGCCCAGCGCACAGTTGGAGCCACACAACAACATGCTGCAGGGTCTGCAGAGGGGCTAGGGGACAGGGGGGACAGGGCACGGGGGCAGGGCAACCAAACAAAGTTGAAGCTTCGCGTCCGCCCGCTTATGACTGAAGTTTTTTTTTTTGCCTTATTTTTCTTTTCTGCTCTTTTTTTTGATTATGACGAGAGGAGGCTCATCATCATGATGGCGATGATGATGGAGCTGGAGATGGGACTGGGACTGGGACTGGGGCCTCGCCTTAACAAGCCTAAACGAACAGGTTTATTATGATATGGTCAGCGTCGCGGTGGCCAACACAATGTCCCTCAAACTGTAAGTGAGCCTTTGCGAAAGTCGATTCGATGTTTTGAACCACGAGCCTATTGGCAATGGCCAAAATGAGTCACAGTTCTTCGGCCTGGTCTGGTCGGAAATCGTGCAACTGTAACTCGTAATTAAAGTGATCGATAGACATTAGAGAGAGTGCTTCGACAGCATGTTGATCGTTGGAAAACTGATCGTAACTGATCTTTACGTTTTTTTTTCGCTTTCCACATTTCACATTTCTCACACTTGTGTGGTTTAAAGAAAGAGTGAGACAATGGGAGAGAGAGAGAGAGAGTTAGGAAAATACCGACTAAGATAGTTAAATGGAATGTAAGGGGATGTAAAGGATGGAAAAAATTGTAGCGAAAAATATGGAAAAGTGAGAACAAATTGTTAAATATATTTGGGTAATTTTATTTAGAGGAAACAATGAAACAAACTGTATATACTTAGTAGAAGTCTGTTATCAATAGAATATCGAAATTGATTGTATCGATTGTCGTAGTAGATAAATTATGGTTAAGCCATCCCATACAAATAAATCGAAATTCAGTTAAGAAAACTCGAACTCTATACAGAAGTAGATTGAATGTAAATCTTAAGAAACTCATGAATTTCTTAGAACTTGGTCTTAAAGATGATGACATTATAATTTGTTTTGTTGGAGTGGTGTCCTGAGTTAGTCTTCTTTGTAATTTTTGGCACTCTGGTTAGTGATGTAAATTTGGGTCGAAAGTTCGATGTCGATGTTCATCGATGTTTACAAAATGAGAAATCGATGTTGTGTTAAACATCGGACAGAAACATCGATGCATCGATGATGTCCGATGTTTTCAAACCATTTTGTTTTTTTTTTTAATTTTATTCAATTTATAGTTTTATTAAGTTTTTTCTCTAAAAATGTTGCTTTTATATCGGTTAACTAGTATTTAAATTAAATAAAATAATAGAAATATTGTTTTCCTATCATTAACTTTATTGACAATGCGTAAAAATGAAAATAACAATACATGCATTCTTAGCAGTCTTATTTATTTATGTATTGACTAGCAATGTTTAAGAAGAAAATTAAAATTATAACAATGCTTCCTTAGCAGTCTTGTGTATATCAAGCTTTCAAAGCAGTCTCAAAACCTTTTTTCAAAAAAAGTATTTTTAGTCGATACTTTGTAAAAATAAAATGCGACTTAGTCGATCTGGTCTTAGCCTGTTTCCCGTTCAGAGGGAAGTGAAGATCCCACTACTGGTAAAAATTGCAGCGCTATTTTATGTAAGTTCGGATAGGTGTTTTTCATACCATCATGTGCGGCACTTAAACCAAATGCGCATATTGTGAAATTAAGGGTCGATGTTTTTGTCAAACATCGATGCATCGATAAACATCGGTATGAGCCAAAACATCGAAAAACATCGCAAAACATCGCGCAAAAACAATCGATGCTCGATGCATCGATGATTTTTCACATCACTAACTCTGGTGCAATTTTCAACTGATCTTTCCTATGGCAGCTATATGATATAGTGATCCGATTCGGACGGTTACGACATATGTCTGAATTGCCTGCAGCAAAAAGACGGACCCGTATCAGGGTTCATTCAAATAGCTCCAAAAATTGTGAGACTAGTTGGCATAGAAACAGACAGGCGGACAGAAAGACAGCCAGACAGTCAGACAGACAAATGGACAGACGGACAGAGAGACATATAGACAGACAGACGGCTATGCCGACTCGGCTGTTTATGCTGATCAAGAATATATATACTTTATAGGGTCGGACATGCCTTCTTTCATGCGTTACACATTTCGTGACAAAATTATAATACCCTCTGCAAGGGTATACTGATAAAAACACATTCGTCCTATCTGATTAAAATATATAAGCAAAATTAAGCGATGAGGTTAATTTCGACTTGAACTTAGAAAAACGCAAAAATCTGCAAATTGGGGAAACTTTTTGTAATCAAGTGTTTATTAGTAGGATTTAGTTATTATGTAAGTTGATTTAGCTGCTCATTGAATTTGTAAATCTATTCTCGTTACTCGACGTTAAGTTACATACATTTCGTTATGATTATATTAAAGAATATATTATTGTACAAATAATAAGTTTAACCTCTTTTAGTAGTGAACAAACAAACGTATGTAATTAGAACTCAAGTGTTTATTTATTTGCATTTTGGTGCTGTAAAATATATTTTGGGTAATTTATTTATTTATTTATTTAGTACGACTAAAAGCAGTCGACAAGTAAATATACACAATACAAAATTAAGATATTATAATTTAATTAAATTAATAAACAATAATATTATTTAAATTTAAACTGAAAAGAAAAAATTAAAAATTAAAGGTCTGGGGGTACTCAAAGTTATGACTTTAAAAGATCCAACATTTGTTGCAAGGATTGGGGAAAACCCCAGAAAGACCCAATCAGATCAATAAGTATTAGTACAATTAATGTGTTTGTAAGTATAGGAATTAGTGTTTGTTAATGTGAGTATAACTAAATTGTTAGCAAGCTAATAGTATTAGTAACTACACAAGTTAGTATTATAATCAAATTAGTAATAGTACAAAATTAGTGAGGGGATGAGTATTAGTTATATGTTATATTTAATATTATTATTGGAAAAATCAATGATTTCTTGAAAGGAAAAGGAAAAGGGAGCGCTTTATAGTGGTGAGAGAGAGTTCTGCAGAGAAAACGAGGTAAACATTATTATAATCTGAACACAAAGTACGAAATGAACTGTGCAAAGCATAATCAGTAGTGCATGTTGGAAGGGCTAAAGGCTGGTAATTTCTGGTGGGCCTAAGGGGGACCGAGAAGTTTAATCTACTTACGAGGAAACTAGAATCGATCTCGCCGATAATCAATTTATGAAGAAAAGTCACACCAAGAACAAGAAAGTATGTAAAAATATAGAAATAATGGATTTGTGCAAACTTGCATTCCGTGTGCTCATCTTGATAAATGAATACACAAGTAAATTGCTAAAACGAGTAACATAAATATGTTTCTGGAAGAAAATTTGACAAGTTGTTCGTTTTTGCTAAATTTTACCTCTTTGAGAAGTGTGGATAAGTTAATATTTCAAGCAGTTGAACACAAAAGTCAATTTCGTAACTAAGTTAACTAAGTCAGTTTCTAACAAATACTTGACAATAAATGAAGGAAAAATAACACTTAGTAGAAGTAACTTTAGCATAAATATGATGTATGTATATCGGAGATAAATAAGTTTCCCTGGTATTTGGTTTATTATGTAATTGGGGAATAAACTCATCTTTATCCATCAATTTGTTTTATGAATTTAGTGGCATTACAGTTGAATATTGTAAATACGCATGAAATGGTTGCATCACTGTTTAAACATTGCACCTGTAACTGATATGCGACTGTCAACAAATATTTGCAACTTTGACGCCTACGTAAATTATCGATAAACCCGCCGGGCAATTGCAACGACAATCTAACACCTTAACATACACATACACATACAAATCAAATGCTTACACAGCAACACACACACACACTCACACACACAAGTCAAGTGTCAAGTCAAGTGTGAGATTCACATCAATATGATTTGGTTGTTAGCTACTTTTTAGAAGCTTTGAATTTGGAACTTTAAGACGATTTTGATGTCATTTAATTGAAGAGTTGTTAAAGCTGAGATATAAGAAAAGTATATTACTCTTAAAGTTCTTGAAAACTATCTCAAAGCTCCTGAAAGCTCCTGAATTCAGTTGTTCCTCCTCCTGATGTTCAGTTGTCATTGGGTATATTTTATTGATTCCATTGTGATTTATTAACTTCACAATATCGAAGCTTTCGCTGAGAGCCCGCTAAATTCTTCAGCTCTTGCATTTCTAAGATAAGTCTGATGCTTTCTAATGCTGCTTTCTCTAAGCTTCTGATTACTATTTCAAAGCCCTATAAAGATACTTCACATTGTCTAGAAAGCTATATTAAAGCTTATGCAAACTCCTAACTATTTTTATATTTCGTTTCATTTACGATTTCCATATTTGTTCTAATACTATTTTGTAGCTGCAAACTTTTATGTAGAGCTTTAATAGTACATTCTTGAGATATTGGAAAAGTATTTGCCATTTGCATTCCCGAGGCAAGCAAACTGCTATCTAATGCATTCTTTAACCTTTGGCAACTTGTTTGCTTTAGTTTTAAACTAAAAAGTTCAAGTTAATTTAATGGTCGCCTTTTGGGATATTTATCACACACGACCACGAGACGGGATCTTTAAGTGTCGTAAAAGGAATCACATAAAAAAAGGCAAAACGTTAGCTAGTAGTATCTCGAGGTACTTAACCAACGTGGCTGTGGCTGTGGCATGTCCGATAATCAAAGCGATCATCTTTTATTTTGGCCAACGTTGTCGCACTTAAAATTCTCTGGCCATAAAAATCTCATTCATTTCCCTCAGTTGCCACAGTTTTAGGTTACTCGGATACGGATTTCGTCTCTCCGTCTCGATAGACCCATCACATCCGCGCGTAATAAAATGCACGCACGCACCATCGACACCAACAAATAATAGGGATGGAACAAGCGATTGGGAAAGGGGGAGGGGACGTGGCAGGTAGAGGAGGGAACATGACATGAATGGAAATTGGTAGCTGATGGTCTGCAGGCTAAAGGTGCAGCATCCGTTCATCGTTTTGGTCATCATCATCTAATCAAAATCACAATCAACGATCATCGCGTTGAAAGCCCTCAAAATGGGCAACCTAACGCGGCTGTCATGTAGGTCGTTTTCCCCTGTTCCCTGTCCCTCGACCCTGTCCCTTGGCCCCTCGAAGCTCCAAATCGGTTGCGTGTTTGGTCATTTGTAACACCTAACGGTTGATTTGTATAATCTTTTATTTGAAACATTATAATTAACATAAGTTGCTGCGTGTCTCGATTCTTTTAATCGATATTCATTGATTGGACTAACAATTTGGCACAAGCGGATGGGAGGGTAAAGGGTTCTTCTTTCCACTTTGGAATCGATAAAAGACTCGGAATTACCATACATAATTGAGGGTATTATATGCATTAAGTGTAGATTTGCTTAAAGACATATAGTAGTTGAAATATCAAGATATACTCGTCGTTAGTTAAGGCCACCAATAGGTGTTGAAGTACTAACGATAGTGCCACAATCATTCGGATCTACTAGATGTTACTATCGGTATAATCTCATCGAATGCTTTAGATATGTATGAGTTTAATTGTAGTTGCCGAAATAGTTAAAATAAAAATATAATTTACACTGATAAAAATAGGTTTGTGCTTGAGGTACTTTTTAGACGAGTATTCGTAGTTTTAAGATCAATATCTTGATATTTATACCTCTTGTCTAAGGAATGAGTCGAGCACCGATCAATCTTAAATATTGAGAAAACATCTTGTTTGTTTTTAATTATTTTTGTATATTTTTTCTCAAGGTAATCTTCGTTTTAAAATAAAATATTTTAGACGCATGTTTTTGTATCAGTGTAGTTGTAGATTTATTATTATAATAACAGAAGGTTCTGAAATAGTTCATTCATTACGCTTACTTTGAGTGTGTTCTTCCTTTAGACTGTTATCTTCATATAATCATATAATCTTATATCTCATTTTTAATTTTTCTTGGGGGAATTTTAGTTCTTTTTATTTATGCAACTTCTTTAGCATCTAATGAAATATTTAATCTATCAATTAAATTAACTTTATTTTCTTTTTTTACTTTATTTCTATTAATAATAATTTCCTTTTTAATTGATAAAAATTCTATATTATCGTTGGGGATATAATTATATTAAATTATAAAAAAAATATAAAAATATAAATGAAGATAATGTACTAAAATATTCATACACTGAATAATGATTAATATAAAAGATTTAGAATTTATCCCATTTTTTTGCACGAAAACTTTCTGTTTTTTTTGTTTAAATAGAGTAAACTTCTAAATTGTAAGGCGATTGTTTTTAATATATTTGTGTTGTTCTTTTCTCTAAATATAGTCTTATTTTAAAAATTATATTTTTAGACGAATGTTATTGATTCATTAGAAATAATTTTTACTATAAGTGTATTCGTTCATTTCGACAAGTTGTAATTTCTGTAATCCCTTCTTTAAATACTAATACTAAATGTGTATTTTTGAAGTATATATGTGATCGAAGACACATAAGCACAATACCAAGATATAAATATAGTTGGGAATAATCAAGTTATAGGAATAGTAAAAGATGTATACTATCTATAATACAATTTGTTAATATCAGTTTAAAGCCATGCTATTGATATAATCTCTTCTGTATAGATTGACGCAAAATGAAAATTATTATTATTATTTTCTTAATAGTTATTTATTAGTGATCAGTGATCATTTGCTTATAAGTCCAATAGGATGAATAGATTGCTCTGTCAAATATTTATATACATGCTTAAGATGAAGTGAGTGTCTGTTTGTGAGATTTATAGTAGTCTCCTTGTGGAGAGGTCTTGAGGAAATAAAATGCCAGTGAAAAGTCAATTTCTGGCAACAAATAGATCAAGGGAATTCCTCCTAGCCCTCGAACTTTTCCTAAACTTCCCAACTGATCAAGTGGACCACCCAATAAGGTTATGAATTCGATTAGAGCTCAACACTCTCGAACCAACAAAAAAAAAAAAAGAAGCGAATCGAAAGAAATTGTCAACATTTGCAACTGTTGTTGACCCAAGCGATGAATTTGTGCAATGTCCAGTGGCTAGCGGCGGCATGAGGCAACTACCAACTACCAACTTGCAACGTGCAACGTGCAACATGCAACCAAGTCAGAGAATTGAGATGGAGACGGAACAACAACAACAATGTTGAGAGATGCTGATGGAGGCGGTTGCCCACCCACGCCGACAACGGGGCGTATGAAAAACAATTTTCAAGCTGGTTTCTCTGCGCTGCGCAGGGGACAACAACCATTGTTGTTGCTGTTGTTGTTTCTGTTGCTGTTGTTGTTGTCTTTCAACATTTTTTGACTTGTTGTGATTATGGCGAGTCGCCGTCATCATCGTCAACGTCGTCCGCCCGTTCGTTGATTTCATAATCTCTTCCGTTGCCATTTGCTGTACATTGTTGTTGTTGTTGTTGCTTGTCGTTGTTTGTTGTAGTTGTAGTTATAGTTGTAGTTGTTGTAGATTTGTGGGTGACCGCGCACTCTCTAAAAACGTCAATCACTCAATTAAACTTAATTATAATTGCGAAGCGATGATGGCGGGCGGGCAGTTTGTTGAATAAATTCAGAAGAAAAGAAAAATAAATAGCGCTGAAAAACTGTGGACTGCCAAGGGGGATCGTGTTGGGCCTCATGAAGAGGGGTTCGTGGAGAAGTTGGGGTATGCTCAGAGTAGGGCAAAAACGAGGGAGGGAGTAAGTAAGACTAAGGGCTAGTCAAAAGGGTAGGCGAAGTTTGAAGATCGACTTTGTGCCGCGACTTCCAGCACTTTGAATTTGTCTCTCTCTTTTTATATGAATGTGTGTGTCTTGAGTGTGTGTATGTTGTGTATGTGTGTGTGTATATTGTGTGTTGTTGTTGCTGCTGCTGGTTGTTGTTGCTCGTTCAGATTTCAAGAAATTCGCAGAAAATTGTAAATGCACGACGATGGACAACGACGATGATGATGGCGACGCTGGGGCAAAAACCAACAGCACCACCAACCGTCACCACCATCGCCACTTCGGTGGTTTCAAATTTTGCCCGTTGTCTGTGGCTGTCTTTTTTTTTTATTTCGTTTTTGTTTTGTTTTGATTGCCCAGGCCTGAGAAAAGAGAGAGAGCAGCGCTTACATGATGTTGTCGCGTTATGCAAAATGCTCTACTCCCCGCCCCAAGCTGCCTGCTACACTAAGCCTACCCCCCGCCCTACCGCCGTCGTCACCACCCACCCAGTCAGTCAGTGGCTGCTGCACCACCAGAAACTGTAGGCGCCCACCCAGAAGACAAGCGAATGGCCACTGGCCACGTCGATCGAAACGAAACTAAACGAGACGAGACGATACGAGAGTCTCGACTAGAGATGGACGCGTGTTGAGTTTAAATCAACACGTAACGACGCGATAGTGCACGACATTTTCATAAGAGTGCATGCTGCGTGTAGAGTTGTGTAGAGTAGGTGTAGAGAGCTGTGGAATAGTTTAAGTGATATGACATAGCATAACGACAATTGGGACTGTGTACAACTGTTTAGAACTATGTATTAATTGATTAGGTGATTAGGAACAGTTGGTGTAGGAATCTGTAGATTCTTGTTAAGTTGCCGAATAGTTGTGTAGAGTTGGTGTAGAGCAGTGATGAGTTGTGTTGAAATGGTGAAGAGTTGTGTATGGTTGTGTAGAATTATGTAGAGTTGTGTAGAGTAGGTGTAGAGTTGTGTAAAGTTGTGTAGAATTGGGTAGAGTCGGTGTATAGTTGTGTATAATTGTTTAGAGTTATGTAGAGTTGGTATAGAGTTGCGTAGAATTGTGTAGAGCTCTGTAGATTTGATGTAAAGTTGGTGTAGAGTTCGTGTAGAGTTAGTGTAGAGTTGGTTGTAGGGTTAGTGTAGAATTATTGTAGAGTTGTTGTAGAGCTGGTGTAGAATTGTTGTAGAATTGTGTAGAATTGTGTATAATTGTGTAGAGTTGGTGTAGAGTTGCGTACAATTGTGTAGATCTCTGTAGATTTTATGTAGAGTTGGTGTATAGTTCGTGTAGATTTGGTGTAAAGTTGGTTGTAGAGTTAGTGTAGAATTATTGTAGAGTTGGTGTAAAGCTAGTGTAGAATTGTTGTAGAGTGTTAATCAGTTGGTGCAGCAATGTGTAGTCTAATATGTATTGCATAGCATATAGGAAATCATGTAGAGTAGTGTAGAGTCTGTGCAGTCAATGCATACTTTATTAAATTATTAAGCGACACATAGACTAGTGTAGAGTTAATGTACCTATGTGTATAGTCTGTCTGTCTGTTCTGTAGAATAGTATGAAAATAGTAAAGTGATGCGTTGAATAGTGTAGAGTTGGTTTAACAATATGTAGATTTCTGTAGAAATATTTTAGCGTTGTGTAGACTCTTGAAAAGTTGGGTAGAGTAAGTGTAGCGTTATGTAGACTCGTCTGGCGTAAGCGTGTAGACTACTGTAGAGTTGACATACCGATGTGTAGACTTGTGTAGACTCGTGTAGAGTGGGTGTTGCGATGTGTACACTAGAGTTTCTTGTAGAGTTGGTGTACCGATATGTTGACTAGTGTAGAGATGATGTATCAATGTGTAGAGTTGGTGTAATGATGTACAAACTCGTGTAGACTAGTAATGTGTCTTGTAGAGTGGGTGTACCGATATGTTGACTACTGTAGAGATGATGTATCAATGCGTAGAGTTGGTGTAGTGATGTGAAAACTCATATAGACTAATGCAGAGACTGTGATGCGATGTTTAGACTTATTTAGACTCCTGTAGAGTTGGAGAAGCGATGTTTAGACGAGTGTAGTGTAGATACATTGAGCTGAGCAAAGTTTGTGTCGATTGAAGAAAAGTTGACTTTGTGATATTAAGAGCAGCGTGGGAAGAAGAACACACGATACGCGTCCATCCCTAGGTGGGAACAGAGTCTACAGTCGGGAGCGTTATGCCTCTCAACGGGTACTTTCACCCAGACGACGGACGAAGCGTAACCCTCGAGGTCTACGCCTGAAGATCTTTCACACACTGTGACAAAATGCTCCACAGCAGGGCATGCACGAGAAGGGGGCGTGTCAGGGGTGTGTGGGGACAGGGGAAGTACGATCTAAAGTAGGGGTACGCACTTGCACAACAATTGCATTGTCTCTCGGGTGGTTCGCATGAAACTCTCCATTATATAAAGAGGCGACGCAACGTGTGGGCGTCAACTGCATCCAATCACTAGACCGAACAGGGACAAAGTGAACGAGGTGGACAAAGTGAGCGAAGTGGACAAGCGACCATTCGACCATTTGACCATTCGACCGATGCGTTCAACGTTGTCACATATTTTTACGCTATTGCGATTTGTACCAAGAAATAAATAGAAATTGTTTTTGTGGTTGCTCTGGTTGTACGAGGTATCTAATTAGGGGGCGGCTTTGTTGTCGGTTCGCCGGTTGACAAACAGTTGGGCAATTTGTAACTGGGATTTTGAAATTGGAATAACAATTGCAATTGCCATGCTAAAATGCCAGGGCAAAAGGGGGGGGGCGATAAACAAAGGAGGAGAAGACAAGAGTTGGAAGAGAAAAACCTGGGAATAAACAGAAAGATAAGATAAGAACAAACTAACATCTTACATGTGATATGATAAGTTTCTTTAGCCCAAACCTCCCATCACTTTCCATTAAACGAATTTGTTCCCATTTCATATATAGTATATGCAATTCTGATTGCATTAACTACAATTTTGTTGGAAAGTGTGATAATTAATACACTCGACTCTCAATCTTAAAGCTTATCCCTTTTGGAGACCATGACGCCAGTGGGGAAAAAGTCTAGATTAGCTTTTGTCAATTAATAAAAATTGCATACTTAGAATTAATACTAATTCTATGATTTAAGTAGTGCACAGGTTATAAAAATAGGCAGAAGATTTTAAGTGATAAAAGCTTAAAAGTATAACAAATATTAATTTCAACAAATCCGAAATACATTCAAAATAATAAGTAATATATGTTTAAATATCATATGCTTTTTGTGAGTTCCTTACGTCAGATAGGGAAAAATTTACGTTTTGGAACATTAAACTTAAAAAATTAACTTTAGCTTTAATAGCACAAAAAAATTCGTAGAATAAATGGATCATTTTATAGTCGCATTGAACCATACTACTAACAGAAATAAGAATAAACTGGACACCTTGGGACACACCACAAAAGACTATTTAAAACTGTGAATATACGACACATTAAAAGTTATGTTTTACTGTTCTATTTAGAAAGAAAGACATATAATTAAAATGCAAGAAGCTTATGTTATTGTTAAGTACAAACTTTTGACTTTATCATAAGCTTTTTATTTTAATAAATTATATGGAAGTATAGAATATATAATTAATTTTTGACTTGGGATGAATGAACGCCAAGAGAGGTTTGTTGTTCCGCCAGCTTAAATACTATATGTTGCTTTGATTGCCACAGAGATTTATGAAAATAGATATTAAAATCAAACAAAAATTAAGGTTTAGCTGCCTGAAGTATTGGTAATCGAATGGACTAGAACAACAAAAGGATATTCGTTATTTGAAAATATGAATTAATATTAGCTAATCTAGCCTATATTTCTTACTGATTGACGGTTGCACCCGAACCACTCAACGCATCACATCATCTAATATTTGATTTCATTCTAAATTCAGACGTCATAGAGCCTGACACTTATCATAGAGTCCCTTAGATGCTGAGTCAAGTCCTTTGTGAGTATGATCTAATCGTTGGCATCCATAGAACACATGTAAAGTTCCATTGTAAGATCATCGAATCCAACGAAGATTGTGTCAATAATAAACGGATCGGAATGATGTTCATATATTTGAAAACGAAGGAAGCTAAATTTTTCTCTGTTTTCTTTCTCATAGATATTCTTGCGGAATTTTAGCTGACTTTGCATTGTCAATATATTCGTTTCTGGACCTATGAATTCAAACGCCAACTTTTACTTGGAGAAACAAGACAACTAAGCAACTTGAAATATCCAATTTAATAATGTTAAAGTTTTAAAATATATAGTTTTTTGGAGGAAACAAACAGATTGCATATAGTGAATAATTTGATTTAAGAACTGACAACGATTCGAACACCTTAAAACGTGCAATAAACTCATTTTCCTGGCTCTTACGATTTCTACTGTACGTTGATTATCAATCAATCAGTCAGTCAATCATTGGTCCAAAGAGTTTTACTTATACATATGGGCATTTCCACCAAAATGTCCACCGAGACTAAAACATTCAAAGTGTTTAAAAACAACTTGTTTCATTATAAAAATAGGGTGTATAGTCGATATTTTAATAGGAAAACAATGAAATTT
Organism: Drosophila histrio; assembly: GCA_958299025.2. NCBI lineage: Eukaryota > Metazoa > Arthropoda > Insecta > Diptera > Drosophilidae > Drosophila > Drosophila histrio. The sequence continues at coordinate 42,063,849 of OY282582.1, forward strand.
AACTAATGTAACAAAATTTCGTCTCTATTCATAGCCCATTTCGAGATATTGGGATGCAAAGTCGAACAAGTGCAACTTTTCTCATTTGGGCATTTCTAGTGTACATTTTGTTTTGATACAAATTCTCAGAATAATTTATTATGCATTGTCTTATGGTACTCCAAATCTTTGGAAAGGTACAAAGAGTCCAAAAATAATGTATAAAAAAGTATGCGATTGCAAGTTACGACGTGCGACATGTCACGTGCGACAGTGCTATTAAAAAAAAACTATCAATAATTTTTGGGTAAAATTACTATCAGTTTTAAGAGGCATCTATGCACAACATTTTGAAATTATTTACGTTAAAATATTGCTTCAGGCTTCGCTGAAATCGGCGTTTAAATTGTTGGCGACGAAAACCACTTATGTTTTTTTCACGTGCGAATCCCTTGGTTTTTTGCAATTATCTTAAAAACGAAAGCCTCTCTAAAATCGACCTTAGCATCCATTGTAAGGCTTATTAAGAGCTTTATATTGAATCAGTTGTCAAAATAAAAATCAATTTTATTTTGGCTTTTTATTCACTTTTAATGTGTACGATGGTCACGTTCGACATCATGGAAATGCCCATATATACCAACTATTGATCCAGCTGAAGGCCACTGAAGCCATTGCTGGTATAGTTTCACTTACTTTATGGTTTTCAACCATAACTTATGTTATTAAAATAAAAAAATAAAAAAAAACCAACTATTGACTTGTAGCTTAACTTATATTTTGTGCCTAATATATATTTTCTACTTTATTATATTATACTTACCTTTCCATTCATATTTTATATAAGTATTATATCTAATGTCTAGAAAAGTAAAATAGAGTTCGATATTGCTATTTTTTATATATGTCATATTTTACCCACTTTCTCTTCATGGAAGTTTTGCCATATTGAGATTTATGCCTATGCCCATTTGTTAGTTAATTTCCTAATTTCGATTTTCCCAAATCTGTTGATGTTATGCATCATTGAGCAGGGGCAAGAGCTGAATCTGTGTTGTTGTTACGAGTCTTTCTGGAATTGCAATCGAGACAGCTGTCTAGAGGCAACTTTGAATGCAACCACAATGTTGTTGAACTTGGGCTCGGGATTCTGGATACGCTATTTGGGATTGAGATATATTGAGTTTGATATATGTACATATGTATGTGGGAAGGGGCAGGGGTATTCATTTACTATGTACAATATGGGGGTGTGCGAGTAGAGATGGTTAAATGGTTTTCAGTTTCTGAAATGCAGTCAAGTACATTTAATTGCTGCAAGCCCTCAATTTTAATTCCTCCGAAAATCTATTTTCTTTTTTTTCCTCCGCCATTCAGCATTTTCTTTTTTGTGTATTTGTCCATTTTCAATTCGCTGCAAATGTTCTCAATTTCATTGATTTCAATTGTTGCATTGCGAAAACTATCGATTACAATGCAATGTGGCAAACAAAAGATGGAAGCAGCAGCAGCAGCAGCAATAATAAGGAACGAGCGTGAGAGGGAGGGATGAAGGGAGCGAGGGAGGGAGGGAGTAAGAGTGCGGGTGTGGGTACAGGGGGTACTTAACAGATTGCCAATGCCAACAATGAGCCAAATCGTTTAGGGCCATTAAGTGCGTCTGCTACCTGAAAACAGATCAGTTCTCAACTCACTCCCTCCGCTGAACATAACCTCAACACCAGCCCAGAAATCGAACCTACAAAACGGAAGTCTCAATTCACTTTCGTTAAATTTTATCTATACGATTATACATATTTAAATCTAGTTTCACTTAAATTAAGTAAAACCAATACTTTTAACAATCGAAGAAAATTAAACTTCATCATCTTTATCATTATCATAAATTAACAATTCAATTATAAATTGACTTTAAATTCAATTGCAGCTGATGTACTTATTATTTTAGCCATGAGTGTATTGTATTTACAGTCACATTCAGTGACATTCCTAGGAATAATCGATATATATATATATACTATATATAAATATATTTGATGCATTCGTTTTTATTTGTACCGGCAGGTGGCGCTGCAGTGCAGTTCTGTTGATCGATACTTCGCTCAATTGGTCACCCACATATGGCCACCCCTCGCCGACCCCTCGACCACCCCTCTGGCCCATCAATCTCCGTCCTCGCCCACAGTCGGTTGTTTGGGCACTTTACGCGTAATTGCCGCACATCGTCAACGTCAACGTTGTCGTTGTTAGCTTCATTGTTGTTGCAGTTGTTGCGATTATTGTTGTTGCTGCTGCTGTTGTTGTTGTTGTTGTTGTTGCAGTCGGCTTTGAGCCCATTCATCAAAGCACATCGATTGGCATTGGGCCGACTGTCTGTTGAACAAGACCTATTATTTGTAGGTCATAAATTTTATTGCTCAACTGCCGTTGCTGCAATTAAATCTCAATGGTTGATGGCACTGTCGTCCGTACAGCGGCATCTTTGTCATTTGCTGCCTCTCCTTGGGGCAACAACACTCTACTTGCCACCAACATATAGATAGACAGACAGACAGACAGACAGACAGACAGACAGACAGACAGTTAGATAGATGGTTAGATAGATAGATGCTAGATTCAACCAGCCACCCCCCAACAATTTAAACGTTTAACCCTCACAGCAGGACTTTATACCCCCCCTCCTCCGCCACATCTATTTTCCTCATCTCCTCATCTCCCTTACTTTCCTTCCGCTCTTCGTAGTGCCAATATTTTGACATTATTTGCACCCAAAATGTAACCCAAAACAGTTGCCGCCTAATGAGCCAATTGCAACTGCACGTTTTCCCTAGACGATCGATCGATCGATTGATCAGCTGATTTTTATCTACAGTTAGTTGACTGCCAACTGTGTTAACTCTGTTAACTGGGCTTTATCGTCGTGCCCGTCGCCGTCGTCGTCGTCGCGATTCGTCGCCCGCCATTAGCCACAAATGTCGCTCAGCTATCGCCACGGTGCATCTCTTCTCATTCTACTCTCATATGAGCTTCCTCTTAGCTCATGACCTGCGGTTGCCAAGTTTAACTAGTGCTGAGATACCCTGTAAGCATAGGGAGTCAGATTTAATGGTCTGGTGCAGTTAAAAAAAGACTGTAGCGTTAATTTTATAGCTTAGTTATATCTTGAAAATATGTTGTTAATATTAACAAAGACATCAATGGATTATTGGACAAGGTTACAGGATATAAACAAAATACTAAACTTGACTTTCCAGAGTTAACACTTTATATAATAGGATAACTGATATTTCTTTAACATTTGCACATTTTTAATTGTATTTAACTTTTCTGACTATTGATTCTTTATAAAATCAGAGACAAAAGCAAAACTTTACAGGGTATACATAAATATATCAAACAGATAAATAAATGTTCCACTCAGTTCAGTTTTTTTTTACTAAACTAACAGAAACCATATGTAGAGCAGAGTGTCATTTATGAATTTACTCGATGTGATGGGTGAAAGTTAGGTTAAGATGAGGTTAGTTAAGTCTTAATTAAACAAGTCGGAAAGGCTACAGTTGAAGTCGACTATGAGAGACCCTTTAGTTATTCTTCAAAATGGAAATAAGAGTAACACTAAAAGTACCCCATAGCGCATTGTTACGTCAATATGCTCTTCTTCTTCCTTTGGCCCGACACTGAGTAATATTAAGTCTTGAATAACTTCCGAGTTTATTATCCGTTCGCGATGAAATTTTTAGGATACATTAGGACCCCGATGTTTGTCCTGTGTTTGTCCAAAATTCAGGACTCTAGCTTTAATATTTTTTGTTTTATGGGATTTCAAAAAGTTTGTTTTCAATTTAAGGAGGCGGAAGGAGGCGTGTCATAATTTTAAGATAAACTTGATCTGCTTATGCCATAGACGAACCACCATACCAAATTTGGTGACTCTAGCTCTTATAGTCTCTGAGATCTAGACGCTCATACAGACAGACGGACATGGCTATATCGACTCGGCTGGTGATGCTGATCAAGAATATATATACTTTATGGGGTCTGCCGGACTTCCTTCGACCTGTTACGCACACCTTGACAAACTTAATAGACCCTTTTTTCCTAACGTATCCTGAAAATTTCATCGTGATCGGATGGTTATCTCGGAAGATATTCAAAATCTTAAAATCCCATATAATGGTCAATTTTAAAACTGGAGCCTTGAATTTTGGCACACTGGACAAGCATCGGGGTCCTGTATCCTGAAAGTTTCATCACGATCGGACAATAAACTCGGGAGTTATTCAAAACCCAATATTACTGAGTGTCGGACCAAAGGAAGAAGAAGAGCATGTTGACGTAACAACGCGCTATGGGAACTATTAGTGTTACTCTTATTTCCGTTTAGAAGAATAAGTAAAGGGTCTCTCATAGTCGACTTCGACTGTAGCCTTTCCGACTGGTTTGGATTAGAGAATTGCTTAAATTAAACTGAGTTACCCAACAAAATGTTTGTTCTCGACGCATTTTGTGGACCAACATCTTTATTTTGAGACCTTTCGTCTAATAAATCTACAAAGAAATCTCAAAAATAGAGACCTTGATTGTAAAACCATTTACTTTTCTATTAAGTCGTATTTTTTTCTATAGGAGTTTCGGATTAAATTTTATTTATATATATTTGTAAACCTGCATTTCCATTGCTATTTATAAATATATTGAAACCAATAACTATATATATTCATATTATATTTGAATTAAAATGTAAAAAAAGAATGAATTGCAACAACTTATTAATTTTAACTGATAGAAATGTTTCTATGTATTCATATTAAATTTGGATTTAAATATAAATGATTATCTTAATTCACAAACATTCCCTGGAATTCTTAAAAATGTACAAATAATCGTAGTCTTTTTGGGAAACTATTAACAATTTAAACTGAAATTAATTGGAAATTTTTATATTTGTATAAATCTTTACATCTAAATGTCTATCTTCATTTGTATACCAATAATATTTAGCTGTCATATTACATTTGAAGATAAACATCAATATATATAATTTCTCACAACAACTTATTAATTTACTTCACAAACATGATTCCCTGCTGAATATATACAAATAATCTTATATTTCTTATGAAACTATTGAACAATCAATTGCTGAAATTAATAGGAAGTAAAGATTAAAATGCTTGTATATTTATATAAATCCCTACATCTCTATCTTCATCTTTATAGCAATAACTATCCCTAGTTCTCATATTAAATTTAAATTTATATGTAAATATAGAATTTCTCGCAACAACTTATTAATTAAATTCACAAACATGATTTGCTGGAAATGCTAAAAATATACAAATAATCTTATAATTTTTATGAAACTATTGATAGGTCAGTTGTTGTTGTTGTTATTAATAGGAAATAAAGATTTAAATGTATGTATATCTATATAAATCTCTTATAAATATCTATGTTCATTATGATACCAATGATATCTAGCTATCATATTACATTTGAATTTTTATGTAAATATAAAATTTCCCGCAACAACTTATTAATTAAATTCACAATCTTAATTTCCTGAAATTGTACAAATAATCGTATAATTTTTGCGAATTTATTGAAAGGTCAAATGCTGAAATTAATTGGAATTAAAGATTAAACTGTATGTATATTTATATATATATTTCTACATCTAAATCTCTATCTTCATCTTGATACCAATAACTATTCCTAGTTCTCATATTAAATTTGAAAATATATATAAATATAGAATTTCTTTGCAACAACTTATATTTTTAATTTGCAAACTTGATTTCCTGGAAATGCTAAAAATATACAAATAATCCTTTACTTTTTGAGGAAACTACTGAAAGGTCAATTGCTGAAATTAATAGGAAATAAAGATTAAAATGTATGTATATCTATATAAATCTCTACATCTAAATCTCTATGTTCATTTTGATACCAATGATATCTAGCTATCATATTACATTTGAATTTATATGTAAATATAGAATTACCCACAACAACTTGTTAATTAAATTCACAAACATGATTCGCTGGAAATGCTAAATATATGAAAATAATCTTATATTTTTTGTATAAACTATTGAAAGGTCAATTGCTGAAATTATAAAGAATATGCCTTAACTCTGGCAACTCAAAGTAGGAGGCTATCTGCTTTCCCTTTAGCTGCCAATGGCTTGGACGTGGGCAACTTTGGTAGCATTTTACACAGAATGGTCAAAGCTGCAACGAGTGGCTGGCTAGTGAGTGGCAACACCACCACCACCACCACTGGCAGCGTGATGGTGCTGCCACACCCAAGCTAATAAACGTCAAGCGGCAGCCACATTTTCCCACAGGCGCCGCCGACCGGCGCTTGGTTAAATGAGCTACGTGTCGCCATCAGGTGGATGTGGCAGTTGCAATGCCATCGCCTGCCTCGTGTTGCTGCCGTTGAAGCAACCCGCAGCAATCTGCAACAATCTGCGGCAGTGGCAGTAACAGAAACAGAAACAGAGGCCAGGACTTAGACAAAGTCAACCCTTTGATAAAAAATCTGTGTGTCTGGGGTCGACTCTGTGATTCTATTAGCAATTCCGCTGAAATCGAGTCGCATCTCTATAAACCGTTAAGCCACTGAGTGGCTGGGGGCGGTAGGGGAAGGGGCAGGAAGGGTGGGGTAGTCAGTGGGGCCTGGCATCAAAGGGCAGCGCCACTTGGCGGTCGTTCCGTGCCGTCAGAGAGTTGCGCGCTTCAGCGAAAACAGTAGCGCCGCTTCGAAACGTCACTTGCGACAAACAACAACAACAACAAAAGGAGTAGGAGCAACAGCAACAGCAACAACAACAACAACATCAGCATCAACAACAGCAACAACAACGAAATGCGAAAGTTCAAAGCCTAATGCGAAAAATTCGCAGAAATCTGTCATCGCCTTGTCAACGCGGCGTCATCAGCAGGAAGCTGAGACCCACAGAGCGCGACAGAGAGGTAGTAAGGGAAAGGGGGAGAAAGAGATAGAGAGAGAGAGTTACCCATAAGCTGCCCTCAGCCAAGTGTGGCAGCTATCTGCAATTGGCGCTACACACACAAACACACACAGGGACACACATCTCATGCCACATCTCGAGACAAGCAAAAATATTGTTCCATCAAAAATCAGTGCCACGTCGGCGATCATATCAAAGCAGCGCAAATTTCCTGCCACTGCCACCACACAGAGATAAGAGGCATGCCGAGGCGTAGGAGGAACTGTCTCTCTCACTCACTGTTGGCGACAGGAGCTGAAGCTGCCACAACTGCCGCTGCCGCTGCAACTGAATCTGAATCTGATGCTCTGGACTCGTCTGTGACATCAACTGGCGTCTATCAAAGTGTTCATACGCTTGCCAAAAAAAAAGTAAGGAAAACAAAAACATACCACGCAAATTGAAGGGTGTATTAACTAAGTTAAGACAGTTTGTCATACTGTCAACAGGCATGCTCTAAAATATCTACGAACTCAAAGTAAATTGTCTATATTCCAGAAACTATTTGAGTGCTGTTAAATGCCATAATATTTTCTGAGAGATTATAAGTTATTTAGGATTTATTGGTTAAATTAAATTACTTAAATAAAATCAAATTAAAGGAATAGAATACATTTTAAATGACAGTAGGGTGTCCTGAGTCAGTTTTCTTTGTTATTTTTGGCACGCCAAAGATTTCATAGCCTTGCAGAACCCTGATGCACTTATCAACCGATCTCTTCTATGGCAACTATATGATATAGTGATTCGATTTAAAACAAAATTTGTAAGGATGTATAAGATATATTCAAATGCATAATCGGTGAGTTTGGTATATATATTTTGAAGAACAAAATAGTTTGACATACTAAAGTATAATTTTTAAGCGATAGTTCCTATAGCAGCTAAGTGATATAGTGATCCGATCCGGCCGGTTCCGACATATGAACTGCCCATAGGAATAAGACAGACCTGTACCAAGTTTCATCCAGATAGCTATAAAACTCAGAGACTAGCTTGCATAGAAACAGACGGACAGATTGACAGAAGGACAGACAGACAGATAGACAGACAGACAGGCAGACAGACAGGCAGACAGGCAGACAGACGGACAGACAGGCAGACAGACAGACTGGCAGACAGACAGGCAGACAGACAGACGGACAGACAGGCAGACAGGCAGACATGGCCCTATCGACTCGGTTGTTGATGCTGAACAAGAATATATATACTTTACATATTTCGGGACAAAATTATAATATCCTCTGCAAGGGTATACAAATAACATCTCACTCTCTAGAAAACACGCCGAAAACTTCCCTCCGTAACACTGACAAACTTAAAATGTTCATCAATAAGATTATTGTTTCAAAACTAAGTATTTTCGTAGACAGAATGCGTCGATAACTGAAAATCCTTGAAAATTGGGAAACCATCTGATTTTTGTCTAAAGGTTGTCGTATTTAAAAATTGATTATGTTTATGGCGAATTGATTTTAAGAAAATTGTCTTTTTCATAAGTGTCCGCTTATTCAGTCCAGTATTTGAAGTATAATAATATTATTTGTTGCATATTTTTTTTTTTTTCTCTTATACAAAACAACAAATACTTTTAACTATATAGTTCATATTTTACATATTTGTAATCCTTAACATTCCTGAATTATACCAAATGCTTTCCAAGTAGGGCATCTCCAATTCGTTGACCTGGCAAATTGTCAACGGTTGCTCGGGCTTTGACATATTGTCAGAACGCGCCAGAATGTTGTTATTGCTATTGCTATTGCTGTTGTTATTGCTGTTGTTGTTGTTGTTGTTTTAAAATATTTGCTGTTGTTGGCTGTCTGTTGTCTGTTGTCTTTTGTCGATTGTCGATTTGTTGCTACGGCCTGTTGCATGTCATTTGAACGCTACCCGCAATCGCTCGGCGCTATTAAACTTCAAAAGGCGAATTGGCAACTGGGCGCAGAGCATTTAACGCCGAATTCCGCACAACAAAAGGCAGGCATCAGGCAACAGGCAGCAGGTAGCACATACTACTACATGGCCAGAACGAGAAGCCGTTTTGGCCAGCATCAGAGAGTTTAGGCTGAGTCAGCGAATGCCACAAATATTTGTCGTTAGATTTTTGTGCACTTAATTGCCGCAATTAGCGTGGGGCGCTTTGTAGTGATGCCACGCTGCAAGTGCAAATGGTCTGGCAAATATTCTTGCCGTTTTGTCCCCAAATGAAAGCGAAATGAGATTTACCACCAAACCCCTTTGATTGCCCCTCGATCTCCAAAAAAAAAAGGGCGCCAGCTTGACGGTAAGTTGAATATGCGTTTTTACTTCTGAAAAAGTGAACACACTCACATGGACATAAGTATGCAAAGTCAATTGAGCAGTAAATATAATTTAAAGAAGTGAATACACTCATTATTCATATCAATACATAGTGGTGGACTATTTGAATGTTTGTTGCAATTAGTCTTCATTTTATGTAATGTGATGTGATACACTCACAAATGCAAATTAATAAAACTTTTCCGAGTCTTTAGAAACGCTTTAAATAACGAATATTGAGTAAGCTTAGAGCAGGTGACTTTTTTGATGAATTAAGCATGTAAATACATTAATTAATTAATTATTTTTTGGAGTACTTTATTTAAACATTTGGGCACACTCAAGGTAAACCCAGTTTGAAATATATGTATAAAAGTGCATATTAAAAACAAGCCGATCAGTCGAGCGGGCGCGACAGTTGGAAACCCTGTGCAGGTCCTCAAAGAAAAGTATTTTCATTATAATGGGATTTAAATATATCGCTTGAAGTCGATTTTGCTTGCATCGAGAGTAGGTAGCTTGCGATAGTCTGGCAAATTTGCTTCTTGAATAACTTCTGAGTTCAATATCCGATCGTACTGACATTTGTAGCACACATTGAGAGTAGGATACTTACCATGTGTGCCAAATCTCAAGTCTCTAGCTATAAAACTGCTCTTGTTATCAGCTTTTTAGAGTTATGGGCGAAGGGGGCGGGGCATCGCGATGAAATTTTCGGGACACATTAAGCCCAAGCTAATGTGTGCCAAATCTCAAGCCTCTAGTTTTAACATTGCTTATTGTGATTTATCTAATTTTAAAACCAAAGGGACTTGATATCGAAAATTGAAAATAAACTGGATCTGCTTATGGTATTCAGGAACCTACATTCCAAATTTGAAGTCTCTAGCTCTTACAGTTGCTGAGATCCACGCGTTTATACAGAAGGACGGACAGGCGGACGGACAGACGGACAGACAGACGGACAGGTGTCAATCGACTCGGCTATTGATACTGATTCAGAATATATATACTTTATAGGGTCGGAGATGCCTCCTTCTACATTTTACATACATTCACAGAAATTCATTATACCCTATTTTGCCCATCTTTAATGGGCACAGGGTATAATAATAAATAATATATTTCAAAGGGTTAAAAATCTTTTTGAGAACCGATTAGAGAAGAAAACATGCATGATGAATTTTTCCAGTAAATATTTACACCTTATTGAGCATATTAATAATTGTTGAAAATTTGAATGCTGATAGAACTTCGAGTTTAGATCAGTTTTAAAGATATAGAAGACAACGTAGCTTAAGTTAAGAATTTAATGAATGAATGCACTCAAATAAATAATATATTTCTGAGTTTTTAATTGCTCTTTTTTGAAATTATTGTTGAGTAGGCTTAGAGCCAAAAACTAATATAATGAATTTAGTAATTTAACATTAATTAATGCATACTTCTTTGAATATTTATTAATAAAAAATTGAATAATATATATTTTCACAAATTAATTCATAAATGTTTGAGTATTTCAATCATTTTTGACAATTTGTAGACTGCTAAAATATTAAGTTCAGGTGAGACAATATTGCTTAAATTAAGAATTACAATTTTAAAAATAAATACTCTTACAAATTCAAATGAGTATCAATTTGTTAAGTGCTGAAGTTATTCCCAAAAAAATGAATTAGAGTGTGCTTATCTAAGAATACTCATATATTCTGTTTGCTACAAGTGAATACTTAAATTTAGTTATTTAAACGTGAATATACTCATAATTGCATATGAATACTGATATTTCAAGTGTTCAGTTTCTAACAGAATATCGCAATTAATTTCTTCATCATTGTGATTTCACAATTCACTTGAACTCAACGTTTTCCAGTGAACAGTATTGAGTGCCTAGTGAGTGTATAGAAAAATAAACACAGTTTAGATTTAGATGCTTGTTAAATGAATACACTCACCAAATGCATATCAATCAAATCGCATATATCAAATCTTTCACCTCCTAGACCAAATGAATTGGACTATGTACATTGACTCTTTACTTCCGCCTCGGTGGCACATGGTATGTGAGTGCACTCAGTGCACTCACTCGACCCGAGTCGACACACAAAGCCACAAAATGAAAGCGCAGCTCGCATTCACACGAGTGCCAAATGATTCGAACCCAGAACCGTTCACTGCCAACTGATGCTGTCAATAAAATTTGCGTCTGGCGCTGATTTGGTCGGCCGAAAAAAGGTAGAGGACAGAGAGAGAGAGCAGAGAGGAGAACGGGGTGGAGAGCTTGCCACAAGGGGTAAATTGCAGAGGAAGAGGTGAATGGGGCAAGGACCAGTTGGTTGGGGAAGGGGAAGGGGAAGGGGCACTGAGGTGCGCCTGTCGTTGCTGATCAAAATCAATGCGCCATGGTATTGCGAATCAATTGCGGGTCGCAGGCCAATACAAATGTGAGCCAAAACGGTATCACAGTCAAAGCAGGGCAACATGCAACAAGAGGCAACTTGCAACAGAAGGCAGCTTGCAACAGTCGGCAGTGAGTTGGCAGTTGGTGAGTTGCCTCTGATGTTAAACAGTCGTCGATCAAAGACAAAATCCCGGCACGCCAGATCCTTTGTCAGAGACAATGCGAATGCGAATGTGAATGAGATGGAGATGGTGGTGAATGCAATCCACAAATGAGATGGAGAATGTAGCAAGAAGAAGCAGAAGCCGTAGAAGACGAAGGCAAAGAAGAAGAAGCAGAAACAGATCATCCCCCCGCCGACTCAACGAATCGACGATGAAGACGACGTTTTGCTTTTTTGGCGACACTGACAAGCCGCTTGACAAGGGAAGGGAAACAACAAAAGTAAACGAATACAAATACGAATATCGAAACGATTACCCATACGAATAATCATACGAATACGAATGTATTCAAATCCAGCCACCGAGCAGCGCAGATCTGCGACAGGCGATTGTTGTTGCTGTTGCCGCCGTTGCTGCCTCACGTTTCTCGTCGTGGCGCTTGCAACTTGATCGATGAATGGGCATTCGGTCGGTTGGCCCAGGGACACGCGGCGCCGCTGCCGTTGCGAATTCAAGCGCCGCTTTTGAGTTGGGCTCACACAATGCCCCCGACCCATGGTTTGTTCCATGCCCAACACAGTCTGCAGTCCAACAGTCCAGCAGTCCAGCAGTCCAACAGTCAGACACAGTCACTGAATCGATCTCGAGTCTGGTCTGGTTTCTTTTCTTTTCCTCTCGTTTATTTATTTTTTTTTCATCTTATTTTCTTGTTCTTCCTAAGCGGGGATTAAGCTGTGCGAACTTCACTCATGCGCTACAATTTCGTTGGTTCTACTGGATTTGTCTAGCAGGTGTCTTCTACTTCGAAAAACACTTGAATTCTTTACCTGATTATTAGTATCTTAGGTTGTGTGTTCTATTATAGCACCGGGTAGTTTTCGAACTATGCTGTATGTGATTTTGTGTATAATTGGTTTATTGAAATATAGTAGAAATATTTGCAAATCAAATCAATTCAAATTCTATAAAAGGTTTTATAGCTTTTTAAAGCAAAATGTTATTTTACACAATCTTTGAGACATTGAATATAAATTGAATACAAAAATAAAATAGTTAGCATTTATTGTCATCAAAATCATGATCAATATAAACTCAAGTCTAGTGCAAAAACTTGAGAACTTAATGGAAAATTGCATTATAATTTGTAGCTGATTTAATTCAATTAAATGTATATCAATTATAAAACTTGATGAACAGTTTTATCTTTAGAAACAATAATATTAAGTATAATTTTGATTGTAATATTTTTGCTGAATTCCTATAGATTTAGATGACGTTTTTTAAATAAGTAAATCAGTTATTTTCTGATATTTTAAATAAAAGATATTTCCTGATTTCTATTGTTAACAGTTAACATAGGAGATATAGAGTAAAATTATAAAAATGTTTTATATAAATCATAAATAATTTTCTGTCGACTTCTTTAATAAAAGTCTAAATAAAAACTGTTAAAGATGGATTTTCAAAATTAAAATTATATCTATATAATGTGATGAAATTAGTAAAATGATTTTAATATATTCTATTTAAAACATGGGTCCAAGTAAACCAAATCCTAGTTGTTTCCCTAAGGAACTGCTTTAGATACTATTATAATGAAGTGTATTTTGTGGACTGATTATTATAAATTTTAAGAAGTTTCCCTCTAAAATTAGTATAATACAAAATCAACCCTAATAAGTTACTAATTAAAACAACTTAAGATATAGTAAGAAAATTCTGAGTGTGGACAGATGATTATGTTTTAAATATATTTTATGAATTTTAAAACAATTTTACATTTTTGTTGCTTATGACTTTTTAATAAGGTTTCAGGGTTATACTACCTGGTGGTAAATTGATAGAATGCGCTGAATGGTAAAAAGGGATAATGTCATATATTATAAGAGGATAAGCCTGATAACATTTAATTAAGCTGATGTTAATCTAACTAAATGATATTGCTGTCATAATTAAGGCACAAAATTCAACCAATTAGAGACTGACAGAGAGAGAGAGAGAGAGAGTGAATGATGAAATGAATGAGTGAATAGATGAGTGAATGCAGCGCATTTCAATTTGATGGTTGGCTCAAACCCTTTTTGGGCCAAATGAAATGCAAGGCATAGTCATGTCCACTTTGTTTGCCTCCAAATGACAGCTGATTGCTCTCGGTCGCGTCTGTGTCGGGATCGGGAATTGTGAACGATGAACGGGGAACGGGAAACGGGGCACAGGGAACGGGGCTGTTGAGTTTTTGGGGTTGGGGTCTGTCTTCGTTTTGGTTTCGGTTTCGGTTTCGGTTCTGTTTTTTTTTTTGGTCTTCAGTCTTGGAAAGGTTCTCAGGTTTTGTGTACGCCGGCGCCTTTAATTGGCATTTGAATGATGTGCACACACGCCGCTCCTCGCAACGCGCCCCGTTCCTTCGTTAATGTGCCACAAAACGTTAACCTGCCCCCGAGGGCCAAAAGGGGCAAGACAGAGACAGAGACAGAGACAGTGCCCTGTGTCTTATCACTGAGCGGAGCGCCCAGCGACTGCGCAGCGGCGTCTTATCAAACTTGTCGATCGGCTGCGGCTGAGACGCTTATCTGATGCTCGTTTTGGATAAACGCATCATTATTACTGTCGCCGCAACGTCGACAGCGACGCCAGCAGCGAGCAGCGAGCGGCGAGCGGCGAGCGCAGTCGACGCTCGATGAAATTGAGCGCCAAAAAAAAGGGTTAAAACAGCGGAACAGTCGGTGGTCGTTTGTCTGTTACTTCTGCATGTATTTGTTGTTATTGTTGTTGCTGCTGCTTGTTGTCATTATCAAGCGATCTCAATCGCTGCTAATTAATTTCTAGGCTATTTAAGTTAATTTACATACTAAACAAATGCTCGGCACATGCAACTCGAGCAGCAACGGCAGCTGTGTTCACGTTAAACCACGCACCATGCACCCCGTTGCCCCTTTCCCTCGTTTCCCTTTTCCACCCACACTCCGCACCCACGAACCTAACACTGTGCGTAGGCGTCGACGTCGACGTCAACGTCAACGTTGACGTTGATGTTGCGAGTTGCGACTGCGCTTAATTTTCGTTAATTAAAGCAAATGTCTGTTCAAGGCTTGTGAAGGGGGGAAGGCACAACTGAAGTGGAAGGGTATCTCTCTCTCTGTGTGTGTGTGTGTGTGTGGGCGACTGACCAAAGTGGCGGAAAAGCGTTGCAATTGACGGTGGCAAGCAATGCGAACAAAAACAACAACAACAACAACAACGTCAGAAACAACGACGACAACGCCAACAGCGTCGACATTTGATTTCCGTGTCATTAAGCAGGCAGCACAAATGGTCGCTTCAATTTTTTGACGGGGACTTTTTGACTTTTTTTGGGTGACCAGTGACGGCGTTAATAATACACTGTAGTAGCAGTAAGAAATACTACTATTTCTACTACTACTTTTAGTACTATTACTGCTAGTTTTACATCAAATTTTGCTTTGACCTGCCACTACTACTTTTAATTACACTATTATTTATGCTTATAATTTTAGTGCTATTATTACTACTACTTTTACTACAATTACTAATAATTCAGCGTTTCTTTCTACTACTTTTATTACTGCTACTACTATTTCTACTACTACTTTTAGTAGTATTACTGCTAGTTATACATCTAATTTTACTATTATTCTCTCTATTAATTCTAATAATACTTATAATTATACTACTAACTATACTGTTAATTTTACTACAATTTCTTATAATTTAACTTCTCTTTCTGCTACTTTTCCTTACTGCTGCTACTATTTATACTATTACTTTAAACTACTACTTTATCAACTGTTACTTTTAATTTATCATTATCACTGATACTACTTTTGAATTTACCACTATTTCTGCTAACACTTCTACTACATCTAATACTACTGCTACTATTATTTCTACTACTACTTCTAATGCTACTACTATTTCTACTACTACTTTTAGTACTGTTAATGCTAGTTCAACCTCTAAATTTACAATTCTACTACTTCTCTACTACTTCCAATTACATCACTATTTATCCTGCTACTTTAAAAAAAATATATATTTATAGTATTTATCTTACTACTATTACTAATACTACGTTTAAAACAATTACATCTCATCTTACTTCTCTTGCTACATCTTCTATTACAGCTACTACTATTTACACTACTACTTTAACAACAATTAATGTTCCTCTTCTACTTTTAGTCTTACAACATTTACTGCTACTTCTACTTCTAACTCTTCTGCAACTACTTTTAATAGTATCTAATTAAACTGCTTTTACACACATCTGCACACATCTAATTCTACTACTACTTTTACTACTATTTCTACTAATACTAAAACTAATTCTGTTACTCTTTCTACTACAACTTAAAGTACTACTATTGCAGTTACTACTTGTGAATCTACTACCACTTCTATTACTACTATCACTGCTACTACTACATCTCATTCTACTGCAACTACTTTTTTTTACTATTATAGATTCTACTACTTGTAATTATACTTCTATTTCTACCACAAATTTTACTACTATTACTGGTACTACTTCTGTTATTATACTAATATTTCTACCGCCACGTTTACTACTAATACTACTACTACTCCAACCAATTTTGCGTTAAATATTTCCATTTCATCTTCTAATTCATTTTCATACAGTTATTCTACTCCTACATTTATCACTAATTCTAACACTAATTATTCTTCTATTTGCATAGCTACTTTTACAACTATTACTACTACTACTAATAAACTTTTTCAACTACAATTTCCAAAACTACTTTTTCTATAATTACTTCTACTTTTACTTCTAGTACAACTTTTACAACTGTTAATGCTACCAGCTTTTCTAAGTCAACTTTTATTTCTAATACTCCTTTAACTACTACCACTTCTATTACTAATACTCCTTCAATTGCTACCACTTCTATTTCTTATACTCCTTTAACTACTACCACTTCTATTTCTAATACTCCTTTTACTACTACCACTTATATTTCTAATACTCCTTTTACTACTACCATTTCTATTTCAACTACTCATTTTCCTACTAGCACTTCTAATTCAACTACTATTTCTACTTCTCTTTCTTTTACTACTTTTACAATTATTACCGGTAATTCTACTTCAAATTCTACTTCTCTTTCTACTACTTATAGTAGTGTTTCTACTATAGTGCTTGTACTACCTATATATATTTCGTTATCACTACTACATCTACTTCTAACACAACTTGATACTGTGAATTAAAATATTATGCGTCTTTTACAACTATTACTATAATAATTTTACTACTACTTATAATTCTACTCCTACCGCCACAACTACTCTTAGGAACTATCCATAATTTTTGACATAAAATCAAATCACTATTATACACAGAATAAGTAAGACTAATGGCTACCTCGATTTATGGAATATTTTATAAAAATTAGAAGAATTTTGTAATTTCTGGAATTAAACAAATTTTTGTGTACTTCAAATTATGAAATCTACTTGGAGTAGAAGTTTTAGAATCAAATGTTATCAGTGCTCTTTAATTGATTTATTCAAGTTTCATTCTTGTCTTATTAAAGTCAAGCAAATTGTTTACTTCCAATATAAAAAATTATAATAAAATATGTATAATAAAATTAACTAAAAAGGTCGCTAAATACAATAGAAATATTCCATTTTTAATGGAAATTATTATATGTTCTTCTGGAAATATTAAAAAATTAAATAATATAAAGAGTTCTTCATAGTTTGTAATATTCTCATATACTCACAAAAATATTCCTGAATTTTTTGATAAAGCAATGAATTTGTAAGATGAGTTTATTTTGTTGTGTCTATAATTTGTCAATTCCAAGCAATTATGTTGGCATCAATAAAATCCAATAAATATCCTTTTATGTGCTGGATTAGCTGCCTATTTATATTTAAATTTTTTAAAATTATTTAGGAGATCTAGAACTTTGTAGAATATAATGTATAGTAATAGATTTAGTATAATCTGACATCGATTTCACTTTCATTGCAGATCTCTAGCAAATTCTCTGAAACAATAATCAAGCAGGACTTTTAGTAACTTAGGAGGCTACAACTCTATAATAAATCTATTAAAAATATATCTTAACTCAATCTCATCGTTCATAAATCGAATTTCATTTAATCGCAAAGCAATTTGCTAAGATTTCCTAAACATTCCTCAACTAAATTGTGATTACTTTGAAGTTCATAAGTTAAAGTTTCTTTGGTTCAACAATATTTTGCCGACATTTGCATATGAAAAAGTACAAGCACTTTGCCCCATCAACTGTGTGGCATGGTGTGTGTGTGTGTGTGTGTGTGTGGCACAAAGTAGTTGCCACACCAAAAACTGATTCGTATCTAATAGTAGTCTCTGTCTGTGTCTGGCAATTTGCCCCTAACCCAAAAAAAAAAAACCAAACTCTAAGTATTATTCATTTTGGCGAATGTTATTCGTTTGATTGTCGCAACGCATTCACATTCACATTTACATTCACATTCGAGACGTTTGCGATAAAAACTTAATAAATAAATTGACTTTATGGTTATGGCGCGACTGTTGAGATACACTGTGAGACATTGAGATACACTGAAGTTACACCAAGATACAAACGCTTTGCTTACAAAGTGTTGAGTGTGAGTGAGTGTGTGTGAGTGTGTGTGTGTGAGTGTGAGTGTGTGTGTGTGTGTGAGTGTGTGCTCGTCCTGACGCAGTTGTCCCTTTGTGTTTGCCACAAATAAAACCATAAATAAAACGCAAACGGCGGCACAGGCGCAAAATGTATTCATGAGTAATTGTCACGCGGTCCGGGAGGGGAAAGGGGGTGAAAACAGGGGAAGGCAAAGGGAGAAGCGGGTGGAAGAAGGAGGCGGAGGGTGAGGAGAGAATTGGGAGGATGCCACTGTCCATGGCATACAATTGAAGTGTTTTTGGGCTGATTTTTATTTGCTGTTGTCATTGCGTTCGTTGTTGTTGTTGCTGTTGTTGTTGTTGTTGTTGTTGTTGTTGGACGGTTGCACGTCGGGTGGTTTTGGGTGGATTGGGCGGTTGGCGGACGGAAGCTATCGGCTGAGCGGAAGCAACGGCTGCAGTTGGCGTTGCGCCACGTGATCGGAAGGAAGCGCAACTTGCGAATTGATACATCCGATGCAGACACACACACACACACACACACACACGCACACACTCAGAGCTACAGATACATTTGCAAAGATAGCATAGATACTTTGAGTATTTTTGGTTTTTGACATCAAATTGTCAGCTAAACTGTTAAGCGTCTGTCGCTGACTTTTCACTTTTCACTATTCACATTTTCACATTAGCTCACCCTCAACCCCTCAGCTTTCCCCGCCCTTGATTTTCTCCTGCTTCTAGCATTTTATTCATTCCTTTAATTTCCCCACAGAGACACTGTTCGGACTACAGTAGCTGGAACTTGTTTTTCCTTTATATTTTGCCTTCTTTTTAAATATATTTTTATTAGCAAATTCTTAACAAAATTGAAGATTTTTCCCTTCCTTTTTCCTCGCAGTTGACAAATTATTGCTCAGTTTAGAAGACACTGTGTAAACTTATTTCTTTTTTATTTCTTCTTATTTTATCATCACTGTAAACTGTTTCTAAATCCAAGTTCAATTAACCGTTTCAGCTCGGGTTTTTGGAGATCCTCGAGGCCAAACCGCATTGAAATCCTCTTGTATAGTAAAAGTTTGATTCGGAAAAGCAAATGACATACAACATATGTTTACTTTCCATTTTAACAAACTGAATTCCTCTTTTTAAATTGAACGTTTACTTATAAAAAATTAACAAATTACATGATATTCATGCTATATTTATTTTACGATCTATAGTTTTTAATTTTAGCTCAATTTTGTATCAGTAGAAATTTAATAATAGCAGGTCGAAGAGTCGGAGCGGGAGCGATAGTATCGACGGGAGTAAGAGTATCGACGGTAGCGATAGTAGGGAACGATATGACACAGTCAAAGCCGACTATGAGAGATACTGTACTTATTTTGTAAGACTAGTTGTATACTAGTAGTGCGATCTTGATCATATTTGGTCAATATATTTGGATCATAATATTACTTATATCTGGTGAGTTTGGCTCGTTTATCTTGGAAAACTATTAAGTTGTTAATACAAGAGCTTGTAAGAGTATTTTTACCGATCTATATGATATACATATGTTTATCGTAGTTGTCCGACTTGAACCACATTTTGCCACAGTATTTATAGCATATTTATACGTCAAGCTTTTCCAATTACCAATTAATTATTATAAGCCCAAAGGCAAACAACTTGATCCAAATATCTTGTTTAGCTCTTGAGGTTTTATTTAATTTCCTAAAATGTGTAAATACCCTTTAAATGCGTTGTAACGTCAGTGTTCTTCTTCCTTTGGACCGACACTGTGTAATATTGAGTTTATTATTCGATTTCGATGAAATTTTCAGAATACATTTGGACCTGGCTGCTTGTATGCCAAAATTCAGGACTCTGGCTTTAATAATTCTCAATTTATTGCATTTCAAAAATTTCTTTTTCGATTTGCGGGGACGGAAGGGGTCGTGGCAAATGTTTAACACAAATTGGTTCTGCTTATCCCATAGACGGACTGAACTACCAAATTTTGTGTATCTAGCTCTTATAGTCTCTGAGATCTAGCCCCACATACAGACAGACGGACGGACAGACAGGCAGAGGGACGAATGGACAGACGGACATGGCTCGGCTGTTGATGCTGTTCAAGACTATACATAATTTATGGCATCTGCCAGACTTCCTAACAAACTTAATAGACTCTTAGCATTCTTTTTTTAAAGTAAACGATCTAAAAATAAATAACTTAAGTTTGTTTATATAGACTTTAAATATCAACTAAAATATACAAATAATGTAGAAAATATTATAATTTTATATTGCATAAAATTAAAGCAAGGTTCGAACCAAAATCTTGTGCTTAGGCATTTCTTAAAAACGCTACGCAAATCGAAATTGTGCACTGCGGTTCGAACCTTCGTACCGAGAGTTAGTTCTCTAAAATGTTAGAGGCTTACTTACTGTCTTACTTGCATTTTCTTGCCCTTTTCCTCAGTTGACAAATTGGCAAAGTTCGAGAGTCACTGCTCACACTACAGTTGCAGCTGCACTTGGCCGGCAGCTTATTGTTGCTGTTGTTGTTGTTGTTGTTGTTGTTGCTGCTGCAACTTCTTCTTTCTTATTTTTGTTACCTCTTTTTTTTTATTTATTTTTATTTGTATATCTTTAAAAAAAAATGTTTGACTGGCGCCACTTGAATAACTTGACGACGACGACGACGACGACGACGACGTTGTTGCTGTTGCTGTTGTTGCTGTTGTTGTTGTTGTTGTTGCTGCTTGGACTCTGGTCCATCCACATTGGCAATGGGTTGTGGCTGCTCTGTTGTCTCAAAATAAAGACGATCCAATCCGAAAAAATCGAACGAGTGCACACTTAAATGCAAAAAGGACATGAAAAGAACACGACTTAAGGATTGCCTCCTTCTCCTCGTTTTTCTTTATACTGCTGTTGTTGTTGTTGTTCCTGCTGTTGTTGTTGTTGCTGCCAACGCGCTTTTGTTTTACTGCATTGTTGTTGTTGTCGCCGCCTGTCGTTTGATCAGAAGCCGCCACAAAGCCGCGTTGTGTCCAAGAGTCTTCAAGTTATGCGCCCGTGCTTTTCTCCCTCTCGCTCTGACTGCCTTGCTCTGTCCCGCTCTGTTGCTAGCCGTGTCCGCATGGGGCAGCGGCGGCTACTTGAGGCGCCACCAGGCGGCGGCGTCGGCAATGTCTATAACACAACAACAGCAACACCAACAACAACAACAGCAGAATACTTGTCTTTTGGTTTTCAGCTTTTGCTTTCGGGATTTTTCGCGCAGGCCAATTGGCGTCAGCCTTCATACCTTAAGCCTACACACACACACACACAGACACACACTCGACACACACACACACTCCACACACACACACTCGACACACACACACTTGCAGTAAATCAAGCAGCAGCAGCAGCAGCAGCAGCAGCAAAAAACCTATTCGGTGGTCTCCAACTGGCGGCATTTTTCTTGTTCCTCTTTTCATTTTGGCAATTTATTATATATTTTTTTACTCTTTTCTCATTTTTTTTTATTTTTACTGGCGATTATTATTATGTTTTATTAGCCCAGCATGCGTGTTTATGTGCGTGTGTTTGTTTGTGGGTGGCAACTGCTTTCAAAACTGTCAAACTCCAATGACTGCAGAGGGGGTGGAGGGTCTATGAATGTCTATTCAACTTCAACTTTCGATTAAGCTTCGAAATGTATTTATATATACCCTGTTTAAGCAAAAATTGCAGTTGATTTAGTTTGCCATAAACCGAATTCATATTTTACTATATTTTCACATATTTATTTAGTGATTTTTTGTTTGTTCCCATATTTAGTTAACTTTTAACTATATTATTTACTTATTTATACATTTTATTATCTGATCTGATGCCATATTAATTTAGCTATGTATAATATTATTATGTTTATCTATTTTATAATTTATTTCCAGATTTAAATAGCTATTAACAATATTAATATTTTATCAATTTCATTATCTGTTCAGTTGCCATATTTAAATAGCTTATAACTATAGTTTTATATTTGTTATTAATGTTTTTATTTGTTGCCATATTGAGTAAGTTTTTTACTTTTTATTTTTAGCAATTTAATTATTTGTTTTCTTAGATATTTGCTATACTTTTATTTTTATTAAATTTATCAGATATCAATCAGATATCTTGTCATATTTAGTTAGCTATTAAATATATTATTATTTTATACTTTATATGTATGATTTGTTTATTTAGCTATTAATTCTATTACTACTTTTTTTATTTTATTACTTTTCCCATATTTAGTTAGCTTTTAACAATATTTAAATTTAATCAATTTTAATATTTGTTCTAAATATACATATAATTAATATTTCTTATTAATTTCTTTTATTTGCTCCCATTTTTAGGTATTTCGCTATTAATTGTATTACTATTCTAATCAATTTTATTACTTTTTCCCGTTTTTAGTCAGCTTATTGTATAATCTGTTCTGTTCCCTATTAAGTTATCTATTATTATATTATTATTTATGTCAATTTTTCTATATATTCTATCCCCGTTTTAAGTTAGATTTAAAAAATATTATAATTTGTATCAATTTTATTACATGTTCTTATATATAGTTAGGCATAAGCTATATTATTAATTTCATTAATTTTATTATCTGTTTGCATTGTAAATAATCAGAAAAAAGTGTATAAAATATATAAAGTCTTTTAAGTCTACATTTGAACTTCTTTATAGTGAATGCTTATGAAATATCTATACATATAATATACATTAATTTAAAAATACACTTTGCCATCATATGAAGCTGTAGAAATTGAGGAATTCTATTTAATAACGTTTATATATAATAAACAAATCTTTTTTTATGCTCCTCTACGATTTGTACTATATATTGAAGTTTGTCTTAACATATATTAAACAATGTTTGTCTGTCTATCCGACTGCATGATTGTGTCTATCTCAGAGACTAGAGCTAACAAATATGATATTAACAAATTCGTATATATTAAGCACAAATCAAATATGTATTTTCATAATTGTAATTATAATATTAAATATGTAGTCTTTGGTTTATTTTTAACTCTAATTTCCTCACTATTTGTCCGTGAATTTTCAACACGAGCTTAAAATAAACACAGTAGCTATTTAACAAACTGCTCAACATACTTAATATAAATCGGGGAATCACGCACTAGCGCCATCTACCGCTCATTGCTAAAGAGATGTGTATTTTAAGATTTCTATTAGGTTTCTATTAGTTATAGTATTTAAGCTGCGGCATGAGAATATGTATTAGAATATCGCAGAGCTGGACACAGAGTATCTCGTAGTCGAGCATTCTATTCTATTTCTACAACGTTTTAAATATTATTTTAGCCTATAAATCAATTGTAAACTTCCTTTAAGCTTAATGTTAGTTCAGCAAGCCAATTTGCTGCTGAAATTGTATTATAATAGAGGATCGTATTCGTAATTGTAGAAAGCATATAAAAGAGTATATAAAAGAGCATATAAGGGTATGCAAATTATAATAAATTGTAGAGCATTCATAATCGCAAAATGCAGTTAAATTTAAAATGCGCCAAATTATTTATTTAATTGTAATTATCAACTGACGACAAAAACATTTAAATTAAACTAAGTAAGTAAATATAAATATATATATAAATATAGAAATTCACACCTTAAAGATTATTATGCAGAGAATAAAATGGAAGCAACTTTTAAAGCTGAGCCAATTTTTCTGACATTTTATACAATTAATGCTATTTATCATACCCCATTAACAGCTATTAACCATAGGGTATACAAAGCATCAGAAATAAAACTTATGAGTTTCAATAAAACCAATGACTTTTGAAATTTTCAGATATATCTAAATGTTTTTAAGCAGTAAAAGAGAAAATATTATTATTATAAAATTAAATTCTACTTTTATCTCTGATTTGAACAATTGCAATTATTGCCCATAAATTATTACAAATTATTATTATTATTGCTAACAATACACAACTTACATTTAGTTTTTATTACTTTTGACAATTATGTAAAACAAGTGAGATTTTATTTTAAAAATTAAAATAAACTATTATTTTACATTTTTATTATAAAAATCAAAAATAAGAATTAAATGCAAATAACTTTTGAATCCAAAGTTGTTCAAAACAAATCAAATTTTAATTAAATTATTATTAAAATTGTTATTGTTTTAATCAAACGCTAGAATTAAATTTTTAAGTAATAATCAACAAGTTCTTGATATCTTAATATCTCTAATCGTTTCTATTGCTGACAAAAATTGAAGCCTCAATTGACTGCAGACTGTGGTGGCTCTTATGGCTGCCACAATCTGTGCTGCAAGTGGGCATCATTTATTCTGCCAGGTTGCAATAACAGCAGCGGCAACGGCAACGGCAGCAATTAGCGGCCTGCGTAGTAGCTAGGATTAAAGCCTGGCTAAGTGGCATTAAGGAAGCGCCAGGAGAGACAGAGCCAAAAGCCGAGAACCAGGTCAAGTGCTGCTCCAAGGCGCAGCCCAAAAGTGGTTGAAGATGTTGCAGCAAGTGTTCCCATTAGGCAATGACAAACACAACAACAACAACAACAACGACAACGACAAACAAACATGACTTGGCTGAAAAGTTTGACAGGCGTTGTTGTTTGGTCCAAAAACAGAAGGCAGCAAGAAGAATGATAAAGTAACGCCCACTTGGCTGCAACATGACAATGCCACAGCACAGGGGGAGAAGTGGCAGAGAGGGACGGGGGGCGGGGGTTGTTAAAGGAGCTGCAGCTGGAGGAGCAAGTGGAGTGTAGGGGGGGGGGGGGGGCAGTAGTTGTTATAGCCTCAAGCATTGGAGCCTCGTCACATGTTTACATTCAATTAGAAGTTGCCTTGCTTTTTTACTTTTTTTTTTTTTGCATTTTTTGGTGTAGCAAAGCCTTTGGCTTGTTTGCCACCAACAGCAACAGCAACTGCAACTGCAACTGCAACAGCAACAGCAGCTGGAAACTGGAGCAGCTGCTAACACTGAGTGACCCGTCCCGACTCCGGTGGGTGGCCAAGTGCAATGAACCGCCAATTGAGATATTAGCCAAGTTAAAGAGAAGAAGGAAGACAGCGCCGATTGAGATATTAGTTGAGTAAACGGATTGAAGAGAAACGGTGAGACGAAGTAGGAGATGAATAAGAACAAGGGAAGGAGTGCACAAAACTTTTAGGAGAAACAACGAAAAATATAGGAGAAGGAGAACAAGAGGAGAAAATTTCATAAATAACAGGCGAATTAACGCATAAGAAGAGATGGAAAACAGATAGACAAAAGCAGGAGGAGGGATAATGAAATAGAACAGGAGAAGAGAAAATGAAAGGATAGCAGAAAGAAAACAGAAAGAGAAAAGAAGAGACGGGATAAATGATCTGGAGATCGGGAGGATATCAGAAGGAGAAGAGAAGGTGGTGAAAAACAAGAGAGGAGGACGAAAAAAGGAAGTAAAGAAAGGAATAGCTGAAGGATGCTGTGGAGTGGAGAAGAAGGATATTAGAAGGATTACCCCCTTCCTTCTAATATCCTTTCTAAATTAGAAAGTGGTAAAAAAGAGAAGAATATGATAAGAGAATGAGAAAGGAAATAGGTCAGAATAGGCAGTGAGGAAGAAAAGCTAGAGGGAAAAAGCAAAAAAAAAACGGGATAGTCGGGAAAAGACAAAGAAGATCAGAAGTAACGAAATGAAAAGCTGGAAGAGCGAAAGAATCAGAATTGAAGACAAAAGGGGGAGAAACAAAGGTGGAAAAGGAAACCAGGATAACAGAAAATGAACAGAAGATGCAGAGCTATAGAAGAGCAAGAGAAAAGAGGTAGGACAGAAGGAGGAAAGCAGGAGAAAAACAGAATGAGTGCAGGAGAAACGCAGTAGGATAGGGGGAGAAAAGCAGCAGCTCGGGAAGGAGAAGTGAATGAGCCACAGTCAAATGCAATTTGGCCAACACTCATTCATTAACTCGCAACGGGTACTCGTCTGTTTTCTGTTGACCCATCTGCAATTGCATTCAATTTAGTTAGAAGCCACTCAAAGCAGATGATCTCCTTTGGCTCCAGCTACAGCTCTACCCCTTCTCCCCCCTTCATTTGGACCTCCCTCCGTTCCTTCCCTCGTTGACGCCGTCGCGTCCGTTTGCTGATGAGATCTGTGTAAGTGCCTCCTCGCTGGTGGTTGGCTGTTTGGCTGGCTGGCTGTCTTGACTTGGCCGACTTGACTAACTTGGCTTACTTGGCTGGCTGACCGCTCAAAGTAAAACGTCCAAGACACGAACCACGCCAAAATCGATATGACTCGATTAACGTGGTTGGACCAGCGTCGCCGTCATCGTCGTCTTCGTCGTCGTCGGTGGTGCTATTGATGGCCTGTTGGCTGTTCTTTGGCTGGCTCAAGAGCTGTCTTCTTGGTGGCGCTACGTCGCCAACGAGGGTCGTCTTAGCTGTTCCCCAAATAGCTCGACGACTCAACGAACTTCTCACTAACAAAAATATATCTCGTGTGCATTTTCTTTAAACTCTTTAATTTTCTTCACTGATTACAGTGTTTTTTACTAACAAATTTTGACTCTTTAATTTCTCCATTGATTAAAGAGCATTTAATGAACAGTTTGTCGGCTTAAGCTTTAAGCATTCAATCTTAGATTCATTTAACATTTAACAAATATCCTTCAATAGACAAAGCGATCATGGCTTGGTTCATATTGAGTTTATAAAACGGTTTTAGTCTTTACTTAAGTTGTGCTTACAGAGCCTTTTGGACGAAGAAAAAGAAAATATCATGTAAGTATTTAAATCTAGGCAATAAATATATTTTAAGATAATAAACGGAATTTCTTTGGCTTAAAACGTTTAGCTGCTAAGCTTATTATGTTAAATGACAGAGTTTAAAGCCACCGTTTGTAATCATATTTTATGCCTGGAAAGCTTTCAGTTAACAAGACATTGCTTGATAGGTTTTTTCTTGAAAGGCAAAGCTTTGTCTTAATACTTAACATAATTTTACTGTCAGTCTGTTAATTGTTTAAGCTTATTGGGAACTAAAAACTTCGTAGATTTGTATCGTATGTGCTTCAGGTAATTGAATACCAAACATTTCTCTAATTGAACAACATGTAAGTTACAAAGAGATGCACTCAAAGCTTAGAATATTATGGAAAATAGAAACTTGCTCTTTAATAGAATAAAGTTTGAGCTATCAAAAACTTGGCTTCTTAGTTAACTTTGACTTTTTTGGTTAAGAGTCAAAAGGAGAGAGACGGGATAAACTTCATCTTATTAGAATCAAGTAGTAAAGAATCAAGAAGAGTTCAAACTCAATATATTTTCTTATTTCTGTAATAGATAGTAGGTAGAACTTTTTTCTAAATACTCGTATTATTGAATACTTCAGAACTGAGAGACTAGTTTGTATAGACGTACACTAAAATGGTTATATCGATCACGAATACATATACCTTATAGGATCTCACAAACCTTACAGTTTTCGGGAAAAATTCAATTGATTTCTAAGTGAGAACAAAGATATGTTTATCAGTGTAGTTTCAGTTTCAGTTCTATAGAAGCATCTTTCGAACTTTATGAACATCCTACGCTAGTTTGGGACAGACCTCAGTTTATGGCTGTGGCCCAGACTGAGTCTGCAACTGTTGTTGTTGCTGCTGCTGCTGCTGTTGTTCTTGTTGTTGTTGTTGTTGGCTGTGGCAGTTACTGAGGTTGTGTGGCTGTGTGGCAGCTACTTCTACTTCGCGTGGTCGCGTTCATCATTTTGGTGTCTTGTTTTGTGGGTTTCATTGCTTTTTGTTGCTGCACTTAAATAGCTGGGCGGAACTTGATGAGATGATGGGCAATTATCTGCGGGAGGTCCACACACAGAGACCCATAGTAAAAGTACAACAACAACAACAAGAACAACAGCAGCAAGAACAACGAAATATGTCTTACAACATTTGGCTGAGTTTGCTGTGGAAATGCGATTTTTGTGGTCGACGTTGCGTTGCGCATGCGCGCCAGCTTCAGCGCCATCGCCATCAACGCCTCACACACACACACACACACACACACATGCACACAGAGGAAGAGATAGACAGAGACAGAGAGAGAGCGAGAGGGAGAGAGAGAGAGAGGTGTAGAGAGAGACGTAAAGCAAAGCAAACTAAATAAAATGGAACGAGACGGGGCCAAGCTGAGTTTGAGATTGCAGACCGCAGACTGAAGAGGCGACGTCACCAACAACAACAACAACAGCAGTGGCAGCAACAACAGCGACTGTGGCAGCGGCAGCCAATCATTGCCTCAAGGCCAATTTGGGGAATGGGCATGCGTAGAAATATTTTGCGAACACGACGCCGATCACGACCAGAAAAGCTGAAGCTGTGGCAGTTGCATGGCCCACCAGGCAACAGGCAACTGGCAACTGGCAACTGGCAGCCGGTAAGGCGAACTTGCCACAGCCATCGTGTGGCGTCGGTGGCGGCTCTGACGGCGGCTAACCAAACACGATGAGGCGTTGTTGGCGTCATGAAACTACAAGCAGCCCACGGTGCAATTGACGCTGCCGCAGTTGCGAGGCATCAAACAGCAAAAGGCAACTTGCAACATGGGGCAACTGGCAGCGATATGGCGACGCCAGGGCGATGACAGACCGGGACGATGGGACGACGGGACATGCTGGCATTCGATAATTGCTTTAGAAAGTATGCGGCTCTCGAGCCGATTGGTTGGCCATTTAAAAATGCGACTGTGAATCCAACATCGAATTGCGAATTGCGAATTGTGAATGCGAATGCGAATGAGTAGAACTTTGAGTATGAGTATGAGTACCCGCTCTTGCATCTGGCAATATTCTAAAGTTCCAGTTGCAGTTGCAGTTGCAATTAATTACTTTTACGTCGTCATCGTCATCGTCATCGTTATCGTCTGCACAGCGTTGAGCTGTGAGAAATGTTTTCATTTTGCAGCGTCTGCTAATTGGATGTCTTCAGCTTGATGCACCACCAATAGTGGGGCAGTGGGGCAGAGGGGCAACATGATGAAACTTGAGTGTTGACGGCGTCCAAAAGTGAGTGTTGCAAGTGTGTGTGTGTGTGTGTGTGTGCAATATAGTAGATTACCCAACACTGGGCACTTCCAGTTTAATTATTAACTTCATTTGCAAAACTTGGCCAATATGAATTTAAAGCTTTCGAATTTCAAGTGGAAAACATTTGAAGGTCAATTTAAACCACAAATAAATTTATACAAATATTTATATGCAAATTTACACATTTTTCACGAGGTAAAGAATGAAAATTAAAGACATGTAGCATTTGAAGACTTTAAAATGAACAGAAAATTTAATAATTTAAAAGAATTTATAGAATGAGTTGTGGAAAATTAAAGCCAATGTGAATCGTATTATTATGATTATTGTTGTTGCCTTAACTAAAGAAAAATGACTAAATAAATTGAACTATTTTAAATTAAAGAAGGCAATAATAATAAAAAAATGTATTGGAATGTTATGAACCTAAAACTTTAACTATAAATGAAATATTTTATAGATTCAGTCACTCTAAAAAAAACATGGAATAAGACATTATTAAAGGAAAAATTATAGCAATTGCATAATTATTTGAAAACTTGTATATTTTGCCAATAGAATTCTATTTAATCAAATAAGCTGAATACCAAAGAACCGCCTCACAATCGGATTAGTTTTAATCTGGTTATTTTTATAAAATAACACATGACAAATTACTTTATATCTAGCATATTATGAATCAATATTTTACACAATTTCTAAGCAATATAACAGATAAAATCAATATAAATATAATATAAAGAGTAATATAAATAAATAGAGTTTTAATTTAATTTTTGCAATTGATAATTAAAACTGAAAGATTTCAGTTTTCATTTAAAAAGAAAAAATAAATTAGTTATGGATAAAATTAACAAATGACGACAAGAATGTGACAACAAGAAACTATGAGGCTTGTTATAGAAATTACAACAAAAAAACTAATAGACTGACTAATAGAAATACAATTATAAACTTAAAACGCATAAAGATATTCGTATAAGAGAAATCAGCTCTCTATATAATACAATTTATATTACTATATTATTAACATAAAGTTTATTCCAAACAAAAGAAACTAAGTCTGGGACTCATGAACTTTTCACAGATGTCTTCAAAAATAATCGCACTAATAATGGAATAACAATAAGCTGCAAATCGATTAAACATAATATGAAAATTGATTATCTTGGGGCATGTGGCATGTGCAATTGTTTTGTAGTTGTAGTTGTTGTTGATCTCGTTGATCTCGTTGAAGTGCCGCAATGTCCTGGCTGCGGTTTTTGGCCTAAGCTTTATCCTTATCGGCATCAGCGGTGCCCAGAAGGACACTTCAACTCAATTAGTGCACGTTTAACAAACAAATCAAGAATGAAACCAACTACAACAAAGCCTCAAACTACGGCTCAGGCCTTCAGGATGTCAACCCAAAAAAAAAACGAGAGAAATGAAAAGAAAAGAAAAAAGAAAACAAGCAAAAAACCAAACACAGAAGGAAAAACAACGTTGATGGCAAAACGGGGCAGCCTGCTTTTGGTCTTTGCGGGCTGCAGCCGGAAACAGTCGTATATGACGTTGCCAGCGATGCATACATCCTAGTTGGTCCTGCTGTCGTTGCAACAGTGGCGTCCCATCCGTTGGGCATGCCCTCGGCCAGCCAGCCAGCCATCCATCACTTTCAGCTACCTCAAGTGTGTGATTGCTATCAACAGCTTGATTTTAATTTCTCGCAAAACAATGCAAAACTCTCACAGTCTGTCTGTCTGTCTGTCTGTCTGCCTGACTGTCTGTCTGTCTGACTGTCTGTCTGTGTTCTGCATTTTTCCAACTGTTTGGCTGCGTCCTGCGTCCTGGCACTTCCTTAGCAGCGATGCGGATAAGCCGCCATAGTTCGTCAGCTGAGTGGAAAAATCATGCTTAGTAGTTTTCTGTTGTTGTTGTTGTTGTTGTTGTTGCTCTCAGTGAAAGGTGTACAAAAGGATGCGTTGAGCAGCAGCAGGACGAGTCTAAGGATGAGTATAATTACTTTTGTGCAATTATGCGATTAGTTTATAGGCCAATAACTCTCTATGGCGAGACAGACAGACTTAAACAGACAACGCTTCATAGTATAATTGATGCGCTTAGAAAGCAAAACCATGCACATAGAAAGAAAGCAAAGAAAGAGATAGATATAATAGATAGATAGATGGATAACGAAAGAGAAGCATTAGTCATGCTTGTTGCTTTGATTTAATCAAAATAACAAAATATATCTACAATAAATCCGTATAAAATCATATCAATAAAGTGAGCCAGAAAGAAAATGAAAAAAATTGTTGCACACCATCAATAATTGGCATTCGCAGTCCGAGACTAACACTTAAATCGCCAGCCCATTAATAAAATGCAATCAAAACTGGTTTAAGTGGTGTTTGGTGTCTGCCACCTGCACCACCAAACACCATACACACACACACACACACACACACACTCACTCACTCACTCTGCACCACAAATTGGCCCTGGGGTTGTACTCATATATTTTTCACGCTCATAAAATAAATGTCAAGCATAAACCGTGTCGAAATTGAGAGACAAACAAATTACTAAATAAACGCGAAATGAAAACAACAAACAACCCACAAACTCAAACTCAAACTCAAACTAAAACGAAGATTGATAGCTGCAAAGATAGATAGATACATATGTAGATTGTAGATTAATAGTTGGTTAGATAGTTGCTTAAATAGTTGGTTAGATTGTTGGCCAGATTGGTTTGACGTGCAGGCACAACTCGTAAGTATGGAATTGGAATTGGAAATTGAACGCGAATTATCGTCTAGAGGCAGAGGCAGAGACAAAGACAGAGGAAGAGGCAGAGGAAGAGGCGGAAATCAGCTGAAGATATTCCATGTGTAAGAGATGAAATTGTTAAGAGGCAGAGGCGTCAACCAAAAGGGGAAGGGGTGTAGTTAATTTGATAGTAAAACATATGTAAGTCTGATAATTAAATGGATATATGTATGCATAGTCCATGTATGCTATAAGTTAAGATTGTAATGGACATACAAAGGCTTTGTCTAAAAAAGAAGAAGAAATGTTAAAATAAACAATTATATTGTAATATCATTGTAAAATCTAATATTTAATTTATTATTTTAATCAGTTTTGGGATATTACATTTGTAAGAAATGATATTGTTTAAGAGATAGAGGCGTGAACCAATAGGGAATGTATTTCATTTGAGAGCAACTTATGTGATATATTTCGAAAATCATGAAATTAAGTGGAGTGTTTCATTTTCCACGTATGTATGTTATAAGATAAGATTGTTATGAGCCTACAAAGGCTTAGGCTAAAAGAGTAGACATGTTATACCTAATATATTATTTAACAAGCCGATCAGTCGAGCGCGCGCGACTTTTGGAAACCCTGTGCAGGTCTTCAAAGACAAGTATTTTCATTATAATGGGATTTAGATATATCGCTTGAAGTCGATTTTGCTTGCATCGAGAGTAGGTAGCTTGCGATAGTCTGGCAACACTGCATAAGTTTGTTTCTTGAATAACTTCTGAGTTCAATATCCAATCGTACTGAAAATTGTAGCACACATTGAGAGTAGGATACTTACCATGTGTGCTCTTCTTATCAGCTTTTTCCAATTGTGGGCGAAGGGGGCGTGGCATCGCAAGGATTTTTTCTGGGCACATTAAGCCCAATTTTCTTATCATGTGTGCCAAATCTCAAGTCTCTAGCTTTAACATTGCTTATGTTATGGTGATTTTTCTTATTTTAAAGCAAACGAAACTTGATATCGAAAATTGCAAATATGCTTGATCTGCGTATACCTACATTCCAAATTTGAAGTCTCTAGCTCTTATAGTTGCTGAGATCCACGCGCTCATACAGACGGACGTACGAACAGAAGGACGGACAGACAGATGGACACGTGTCAATCGACTCGGCTATTGATACTGATTCAGAATATATATACTTTATAGGATCGGAGATGCTTCCTTCTGCCTGTTACATACATTCACCCAAATGCATTATACCCTTTTTAGCCCATTTTTAATGGGCACAGGTTATAAAAATGCCAATAAAAATGAATTATTTTAAATATTTTTCATATCACTTGAATATTGTATTCCATGTGTAATAACCTCTGTTCACAACAATTCTACATTATGAATTGTGTAAGTTTACTGCCTATACAATTGCCAACAACTGTATATTTTTAATAAAATGTTTTAAAACCGTGAAAAATGTACGTTAACTTTGAACTGGAATGAATATAAATAAAAAATTATTTTAAAATTATAATTATATTTCTAAGATTTGATATACATAAATTCGATTTATTCAATAGAAAATTGTCAGTTATTCTATTGAAGTTTCAGCTTTGCTTTAGAATACATTTTATTCTGATTCGGATTCTATTTTATTATTATTATAAGTTAAAAATCTAACATTTTCGTTTAATTTCTAAAACTCTCCGAATTTAATATCAGTTTTTAGAATTATAAAGTTACTTTAAAAAAAAAGTAATTATTGCGCACTTCAAGTAATGAAGTATTTTATATAAATAAATTCTTGCTATAGTTATGAGATCAGTGATCAATTTAATTTTAAGTTTCATATTGTAGTTTAGAGAAATATAATCATTTTCTTATCAATAATTTACTTATTTTATTAAGCTTAAACTTTACTGAGTTTATGTTTCTTGGGGGACACCCCTCTGCAAATATCTGAACGCCGCCTCTGTGGTTGTCGCCTGTCCGACTTGACCAAGCAAGTGGCTACAGCGTGTCTCTAGGCAAGTCACAGTGGCACACACAGACACCACCCATCATCAGCAAAAGCAACGGGTCGACACCCTCAGTCTCAGACTCATTCGCTTCCTCTTTACCCCTCAGAGCAGCACCCACATTCCCATCCCACCCCACAAAATCCCACCCCACACCCACATCCCGATGCCGCATACAAAATGTAAATATTTAATTTTGAAACAGTGTAACTAAAGGGATTTGAAACGCGCGTGGACGACGTTCTGATCCTGATCCTGGTTATGGTCTTGGTCCTCGTCGTCGTCGTCGTCGTCCTCGTCCTGCTTCTCGTCCTGGTCCAGCGGCTTGGCTCAGTGTCCGGTGTGTCGTGTGTTATGCTTTGTGGAGGAAGTGAAGATTGAGAGGGATGGGAAGATGGTGGTTGCACTGAAATCAACGGAACCCGCAGCATTCGTTACGGTCCATTCCACTGCGACATTGTCTTGTGTGTGCCTCCCCACCTCCCTGCTCGGTCCCACCCTTCCCTTCGTCGCCTCACTCTTTACAGAGTTAAGTCTGCCCTTCCCCTCCTTCAGTTTTTTCCGCTGTGACATGTGAAAAGTTTCCTTTCTTGGACTGCCTCATTTCTTGGGCTGCTTCTTTTGCGCTCTCCTTTTTTTTTCTCCTTTCTATACCCGTCACTAGTACATTAAAAGGGAATATTGTATTCGTTGCAATTAGAGCTGGGAATTAACGATTTTTTACAATCGAATCGATTCGATTTCTAACAAAAAAATAAATGCGTAAATATGTAATGTTTTCATATTTTCATAATCTTCATATATTTCACATATGATCTTAATTAGATTTAATTCTTAACAAAAAATTACAAACATAAAATATAAGAAAACAAATGAGTTCCAGCTGAGACTTTTTAAAAATCTGACGAGACTAGTAAATGACTAGGCATTAGATAACTAGTTTGTTCATGGTTCAAGTGTTTCAACATCTGGTTTCATCTCCAGTCAGAAATTATATTTCCTTTTGTGCTGAAGTTTGAAGACTCCCATTATCTTCATTTCCTGTAAATGAACTTCAAATGTATATAAGAACTGCATTTACAGCGAAGCTTTTACATTCCTAAACACAAGTAAGTGTTTTACAGCACTAGTTTAAAACAAATCCATTTAAGAAATATAGATTTTCACAATGAAACGAATAGAATCGATTTAAAAATGAATCGGTCCCAGCTCTAATTGCAATATATGCAAATGATGTACATAGATATATAACAACCCATCGATATATCGGACATCCATGGATTTTTAAGGCGATATCTCGATGTTTTCGTCGATTCCAATGTTTACCGATGACTCGAAATTAAGGTAAAACATCGTGCTTTAAATATTTTTAAAAATCAATCCAATAGGTTGATTACTTTTGCCCCACGCTGTTAGTTATGTATGCTCTAAATTTTAAGGCAATGCAAGTCCCTAAAAGTATGCAATCATTTTTTTAAAGCTTAATCTGATATTCCTTGAAGAAATTAATTTATAATTAAATTGAGTAACGGGTATATCATAGTCGGGGACTTAACTGCAACGTTCTTACTTTTTATTATTTGAGTTTCTTCTCCAATCACTTGGACGCCGTGTATATGCGTGCGTGTGTGTGTGTGTGTGTGTGTGTATGTGTCCTGGCCACAATTTGGCTACTTTACAACATTTTGCATGCCTTCTCCACGCAGGGGGCAGGTCCGGCCTTGCTCCATGTCGAAACCCCTGCACAGATCCATTCATGTCACATAACAAATGACAAGAAGCCGTGTCCTTATATGTGTATATACATACATACATACATTAGTGTGTGTGTGTGTGTGTGTCCTGCTCCTTTTTTTATGGCAAAATAATATCGAGATAAGCGACGCATTACGCAAAGACGGCGACTGGGAAGGGGGACAGTGGCAAGTTCATTCAGCTGCGGGTCCCCGGGGGGCACTTAGCTTAGTTTCGTCCAGGGAAGGGGTGAAGGGGTGGTCGAGACGCACACAACAAATCTCTGTTTAAAATTGTGCAACTTTTTAATCGATTGATTGCTGCCTGTTTAGTTTTTATGCGGGGCTTAAGACGCACGCATAAATTGACCCCTGGCCCCCTCACTCGCTCTTCCAACAACTGCCCCCATATGTCTACCCCGCACCCCCCCCCACACACACACACTCAGATTGTCCAGGTTCGTTGCCTGCGTCTAGTTTTTGGATAAGATCAAATTGCAAATTGGGTTCGTTTTTTCTAGGTTTGTTGCAACTCTAAACTTAAGATTGAACTAGAAGATTGTTACGCTTGCATTTAATTGAATATTTTGTGGAGACCATCGTTTTAGCTGAGATCTTTTTTTTAAAGAGCTTTGGCAGCCAAATAGACAAGTTTTTGTATAGCTAGATTTGTTAATACTTAAAAAATATGGCAAAGCGTAGGTTAAGTTTAATTTAATCTGAAATTATTTACCAATTCCACTGAACAAATGTCTACCCAATTTGTCAGAATGTCACATTTAAAAGAAAATGCAATATAATTTTAATAGGAACTAGAAAACATATTATTTTAAATATCTAATTGAGTTTCCAGTATTAAAAGAAACCAATTAAATAACAAAATACTAGAATTATTTTATTGATATTGACAATTTACTTATTTCACCTTTTAGATAAATATATATCACTTAGTATATATTATTTTTTTATTCTCCGATTTGGGAAATCGCAATCTATCGGGCTTTAAGAATCATAAATTAAACTGCATAAGCAAAATATATTTTTGTTTTAAAGCGTTCTGAAAATCTATATAGTATATAAAACTCTTTGTCCTGACTCACTGAGACATCACGCTATAGCCCAAATGGGTTATGATATCGAGCTGTGTTTCACACAACATAGCTGAGACATAATTATCGTGCAATATGGCTGGGTTTTTTGATATTCCAGCTGGAAGGGGTTAAAATAGTGGGGCCAAAGGTCAAAATAGCTTAGTATGAAAAAATTGTTTGTTTTTTTTAGCAATCTCAACCAAACTCACAGATTATGTAATTCTTATACATTGTTACATTCTGAGAAAATTTGGTCAAGATCGGATGACTATATCATATAGCTGCCACAGGAACAATCGTTTGGAATATAAACTTTTGTATGAAGAGCTTTGTTATTTTTTGAGTTATCTCAACCAAACTCACAGATTATGTATTTTTTACTATTTGTTACATTCTGAGATCGGATGTATATATGTTATATCTGCCATAGGAACAGTGGTATAATAAACAATCAAAAGCGGGGGGAGGGGTGCGCTTCATTGTTGTCGCTTTTGCTGTTATACCCAACAATCAAAAGCAGCGGGGGAGAGGATGCAGTGTCTGCAAAACATTTAGCATGGGCGGAATAATATATCTTTCTTTCTCTCTCTTACGCTCGCTTTTCAAAAAGAAAAGAAAACACCGCCTTTAGCACGGAGCCAAATCGATAGCGATTTCAACTGACTGAGTCCAAGAAAGTACAGTGAAGCTTCGATCGTCATGCTCCGGCGATAGCTGTGAAAAATGTTCCCCACTTGCACTCCACATTTCTTCCCGAGATTTCCGCGAGCGTAGCGAGCCGGGGGTTGGCATGTTCATGAATTCAGATGGTTCCAAAACACTTCATGTCGTTGATATACCCTTTTTAGACCCTTTACTTTAAAAAAGTAAAAAGGGGTCTATTAAGTTTGTCAAAATGTGCGTAACAGGTCGAAGCATAAAGTATATATATTCTTGATCAGCATCAACAGCTTTCCGTCATGACCATCTGTCCGTCTGTATATAGACAGAGCGCCTAGATCTCAGAGACTATAAGAGCTAGAGTCACCAAATTTGGTATGGTGGTTCGTCTATGGGCTAAGCAGATCAAGTTTATCTTAAAATTTTGACACGCCCCCTTCCGACACCGTAAATCAAACAAAATTTTTGAAATCCCATTAAACGAGAAATATTATAGCTAAAGTCCTGAATTTTGGCACACAGGACGAGAATCAGGGTCCCAATGTATCTTGAAAGGAAGAAGAAGTGCATATTGACGTTACAACGCGCTATGGGGTACTGTTAAAGTCACTCCTTTTTCCTTTTTTAAGAATAAGTAAAGGATCTCTCATAGTCGACTTCTTAAACGATTGTTAAGTATACATTTCACTGTGAACTAGTGTAATTACATGTTCATGTTTCCAGATAGTTCCAAAACACTTCATG
Source organism: Drosophila histrio (assembly GCA_958299025.2). Taxonomy (NCBI): domain Eukaryota; kingdom Metazoa; phylum Arthropoda; class Insecta; order Diptera; family Drosophilidae; genus Drosophila; species Drosophila histrio. Next base: position 42,102,470 of record OY282582.1, read on the forward strand.
TCGTTGCTATACCCTATTTCTAATCTTAACCCTAATTCTATCTTTTAATAAAACTCTTTGTGCTGATGGTCTAAATGATTGACAATTTACGCCAGCTTGGATCGAAAACGCTAGAAAGCTGAATTCTTTTCACTATTTCTATATCAACATTTGATTTTATGTATTACTTAGATCTCAAATGAGTTAAACTGTTCAAAAACTGTTGAAGTGTTCAACTGTTTCTAAATGATATACAAATACAAACGAATATACAAATATTCCGAACTTCTTAAAGAGCCTGAAAGCAATTGCTCATACTTAAATAGTGTTGAGTATAAATCTGTAAAGTTCTCTCAACTCACAGCAACTAAAGCAGCGAGAACTAATTTTGAGCTATCATTAAGTCAAAGGGTTCTAAAGCGGTTCAAAAATAATATAAATGGTCGTTCAGTTTGTATATTGCAAGTTTTTAAAGCTTCTTAATGTTAAGTATATCAATTTTAAGCCTACTTTTAATACTTTGCAAATTGGGAAGCCAAGTTTGAACTAATCCATCTGCGTTGCGAATGAAAAACGCTACCAATTTGGCTTACAGAGTAAGTATTATAACTCTAATAACTAAACATGCTGTAGAGACAATGGAATTAAAGTTAAAGTTAATTCTAATTTATGGCTAATACATCTGCGTTGCGGTTTGAAATGATGATCTAAAAGTGGGTTCAACAAGATTGGCAACTTTGATAATTAAACTTGAACTTAAAGCTCAAAAAACCCTTTAAAATTATCTAAAGCTCCCAAGCCATGACTTACCAGGCTACATTTGTGGTTGATCCAACTTAAAAGCGGTTCAAGAAGGCTCACAAAATACTTTCCAACTATCTGAAGCTCGGTGAAATGCAGCTGAGAAGAAGTTCAATCTTTAATTTGAACTCACAATTAGGCTGCCCGAAAGAATCATTTAGAGCAGTTTTGATTTTGATTTTGTTTGGAGTCGTATACACCCCCCTCCCCGCCTCATGCACTTTCCCCTTCTGGCCATTTACTTAGCTTGATGCCTGCTGCGTGTAATCTTAACCACAATCAAATGTTAAACAAAATGCCTCCGGCCGACTGCACAGCGGGTGCTTTGAAGCAATAACAATAACAAAAGTGACAAGAGCACAAGAAAAAAAGAAGGGGAGACGGGGACGACAGGTCACACCTTCTTTGTGGCAATGACTATGCAAATCTGCAGCAGCCGTGGCAGATCAGATGACTACTTACTGTGGCAGGGAGTGTGGCAACAACCACGCATTTAGTTAATTTTGCATGCGCAACCAAAGGGACAACAATTTAATTTCCCAAAAGCCATAAAAATTGAAATAAAATTTTCAATTGTGTAGCAACATTTTGGGTGACAGGGTGACAGGCAAGGGGAGGGGTAGGGGGATGGGGCTGGGGCTGGCGCTGGGGAAGTTGGCTGCTGCGCTTGGCGGAGCGCAAAGTGACAGCCAACGCTGCCAATGACACTGACAGCCAATCCTAGACCCCCACCTAAACGCCCACACCCCCGCACAGCCCGCCACACCCCTCCCCACCCGTTGGGCCAACCCCAGTCGACGCAGGGCGCATCCTGTTGACGCCTGCGACTGGCTGCCGCGTTGTCTGTTGGCTTTTTGGCTGCCGACAACGCGCGAGATTCTTTTCTCTTTGCATTTTTGACTATTCATTGAGCCGGGCGAGAAGCCAACCACCTAAGCCACCCAGTCACCCAGTCACCCAAACCACCCACCGCTGCAACCCTCTCGGGCGCATAAATCACAGCAACGGCGACAGGCGACATGCAAATGCTTCAGCTTTGGTAGCTTGACTTTGTCGCCGTTTCCAGAGTTAACGTTAAGTGTGAGGGGGATTTCAGGGAGTTTCGGGAGGTTTCAGGAGGGTCTGGCTTTGGGTAACACCCCGCGAATTGAATTGCAATTTGCATTGAGTGCACATAAAATTCACATAAGCAAATTTAACCTAAAAAGGAGCAAGGGTTGACGTCAGAGATGGGATGGGGATGGGGATGGTTGGGACTTGAGCCGGTCACTAAATGTGGGCAATCAAAGGCTTAGCACAGCACACAGCAAAAACGAACGTGCGTAACAGCCGCAATTTGGAAATTGTAATCCTCGACCTTCAATCCCTTCTGCTTTCTCCCTCCCCCCCCCTTGGGCCTAGGCATATCATCCTCATCATCATCAACATCAGCTTGCCACAAATTGTCGCCCCATATTGACAGACAATCAACCACTTGAAAAAGCATACGGCTAAATCAAAGCCACAAGACAAGTTATCACAGCTTTTCATTATGAAGCATTTAGGCAAAAACCCCAAACCTCCAACTTCAACGACGTCAATCCCAACCCCAACTCAAGTTCCAAACCCAAAGCTAAAGCCGAAACGTAACCGAAACCGCGCACCCTTGTGGTCGGTTTTTTGGGTTTGTGAAGAGGGATGGGGGGGGGTGTAGGTTTTATAGCTTACAGATTCGAGCATTGTTTTTTCTATTTTTTTATACCCTGTACTCAAAAAATCGGGTAGTAGGGTATGCTCATTGTGTGCTGGTGCTTGTAACAGGTCAGAGTGCGGAATATAAAAATACATCGCTTGGACATTGATCTAATTCCTTTCCAAGTAAAGCGATCGGAATATGATTTTTTTGGCATTTCCTTCAGCTATTCTTGTGTTTTTTCTTCTATACTGTTAGTTTTATCATTCTTATATCTAATCATAAGTGCTTTAATGTATCTCTTGCTCTATACAATCAATTTAAGTTCCCTCCCATCACTTAGTCAGTCTTTCTTTGGTGTAATAGGAGAAGAATTCGATCCCGTTGTTCGTTCTTTTGCTCACTCTACTAATCATTCTTATACTATCTTCTTGTATATTTTCTGATTTTCCATTTTCTTTTTTTCAGCTTTTCTTTGACGGCCAATATTTTTAAAATAAATACATTTTATTTACATTTTTGATAAAATATGAAATAAATTTAAAAAAAAATATATAGAAATTTTTCCATCAATTTAAGGGCAATTATCAATCACTTTTCTTAAAACCAAAAATGGTTTTCTTAAAGTTTTTCCCATTTTTCTGTTACAAAGAAATTTAATTACACAAAAAACAAGTTTATTTTTTAGAAAAGTTCCTCTTACCGTTCTTCTCTTCCATTTGATTCGATCATCAATTATTGTTTACAATCTTCAGTGCTTTTCACTATTATTTGTCCTTTTGTCTGTCTAATCATTTGTACTTTCTTCTGTCCATTCTTCTGCACTCCTTTGGCATCAATTTCTACGTCTACATTTATCTTGCTTTATCAAGTATACTTGATTATTAAGTATTAATATACTTACTATAGGTATCTTTATTCTATAATTTGGAAGGGAAACAAGAGCACAGAATATACCCACCGACACCTACTTTATTATATATTCTAATTTATTTTGTATAACATCCTAAAAGCATGTATTTCAAGCTACTGGGTAGCTGCAAGTCGAGCACCCTCGCCCACAATAGTCTTGCTTGATTTTTTGCTCTCCGCTGGTCTTCGCAAATTAAATTAGATGCTTAATATGCAGCGAACGTTTCATTTGTTTTGCGGCTAGAAAATCAACGTGGAAAATTAGGCAAACAAACAAACGGAAAAAGGAAAACGGGCGAAACGGGAGCTAAGTCTAAATACCGAATTGGTATTGGTAATGCCACGAAGGCTGTCACGGTGTCTGAGGACAAGGGGGGGGGGGGGCGGGGGGAATGGCAAATGGCAATAGCCCGAAAGCCCAAGGCAAACCAACGGCCGTTTGGTTTTATTCCTTCTCTGTCCAGAATTCGAGTCTGAGAGTTCGACACACGAACGGGCAACGCCCACAGCTTAACCTCTAATGAGGCGCATTACTTCTGTTTGGCCACAGAGCACGATGAGGCACAGAAAGGGGGGAAGATTTGATATCATTATCCCGTTAAAACTAATCTTATTTATCTGCTCGCCATGCCCAGATCTTTCTGTTGTTAATTCTATGTAAACATTCGATACTTTTGTTCTGACTTGAATAAATATTGGCATTTGGCCTCTCGAGTTGCATTGAATTTTAAGCACCTTTCCAAGTCCCCCTCTCCACTGTCCCCTGTTCAATCCTGTCCCCTCATCCCATGCCCTCTTCCCACATTTATTTAGCTGAAACAAATTGTCAAGTCTTATTTGATATATCAACATTTGTATGCAATTGCAAGCGACAGATTGTTATTCCAAAAAGTATCTTATCCTTTCCACTGTTTTTAGACCCTTTACTTTTTGAAAAAAAAGTAAAAAAGGGTCTATTAAGTTTGTCAAAATGTGCGTAACAGGTCGAAGGAAGTCCGGCAGACCCCATAAAGTATATATATTCTTGATCAGCATCACCAGCCGAGTCGATATAGCCATGTCCGTCTGTCCGTCTGTCCGTCTGTCTGTATGAACACCTAGATCTCAGAGACTATAAGAGCTAGAGTCACCAAATTTGGTATGGTGATTTGTCTATGGGCTAAGCAGATCAAGTTTATCTTAAAATTTTGACACGCCCCCTTCCGCCTCCGTAAATCGAGAACAAAATTTTTGAAAGCCCATAAAACGAAAAATATTAAAGCTAGAGTCCTGAATTTTGGCACACAGGACGGGTATCCGGGTCCTAACGTATCCTGAAAATTTCATCGTGATCGGATAGTAATCTCGGAAGATATTCAAAAAAATCTTAAAATCCCATATAATGGTCAATTTTAAAACTGGAGCCTTGAATTTTGGCACACTAGACAAGCATCGGAGTCCTAATGTATCCTAAAAGTTTCATCACGATCGGACAATAAGCTCGGGAGTTATTCAAAACCCAATATTACTGAGTGTCGGACCAAAGGAAGAAGAAGAGCATGTTGACGTAACAACGCGCTATGGGGTACTATCTATTAGTGTCACTCTTATTTCCGTTTAGAAGAATAAGTAAAGGGTCTCTCATAGTCGACTTCGACTGTAGCCTTTCCGACTGGTTTCTATTCAGAAAAGCATAAACTTTTACCTTGACTTGTGGCAAATTACAACAGTTTCTTAAGATCAACTTAGAGTCAATTGGTAAAACATAAAATATTCTGTAACTTGCAAATTCTAATTCGAATGCAGCTCTGGTTTTGTTAAAAAATTAGATTGCTTGTACAATTCGATTATTATATGAGTTCTCTATCTTATATAGATATTTATATTTAAATTTATTGATTTATAATATTACCAATCAATATTATGGTTTTATTTGATTCTCGCAGCGTTATTTTAATTTCTGTTAATTATATTTCCAGAATTATTCATCGTTTACCAATTGTTGGTTAAGAAAGTCCTCTACAAATTGCATGTAATTTTTGAAATTACTATAATTATTAAATTACTTGTTCAAATTACTAAACAGAATCTTAATCTTATCGTTATTTCTAAGGGATAAATCAAAGGTAGAATATTAATTACAATGACATTTTTGTTTTACCATCCTAATAGAGATAAGATTGATCGTTTTATATTTACCTAATTACAATTGTAAATTGATAGTTGTTAGTATATTTTTATGTATTTATAGAAATTAAGAGTGTTAACTGAAGGATTTCATTTGGTCCTTGTCACATTACACCCTGATACTTTCATACTTTCTAAGAGATTTTCTATAGAAAGAATATTGGTTGAGTTTAGGCTTATGAGCTTTGAGATATTTTAATATATCAGGTTACCGATATTATATTATAATACTCATCTTCATTTTGGAAAAAATTAAAATCGTAATCTTAAGTTGCAGTTTACAGCAATATTAAGAATTGTATATGCTTAAAAAATCTGAGATAAAAGTAACATAATTGAGAAAATCAAATTATTTTTACTTTAAAAATGTAAATAGGGTCTATGAGGTTAGTCAAAATTTGCGTAACAGGTCGAAGGAAGTCCGGCAGACCCCATAAAGTATGTCATGTCCGTCATATCCGTCATGTCCGTCATGTCCGTCTATCCGTCTGTCTGTATGATCGCCTAGATCTCAGAGACTATAAGAGCTAAAGTCACCAAATTTGGTATGGTGGTTCGTCTATGGGCTCAGCAGATCAAATGTATGTTAAAATTTTGACACGAATCCTTCCGCCTCCGATAATCGACAACCAAATTTTTGAAATCCCTTTAAATATTAAAGCTAGAGCCTTGAATTCTGGCACACAGGACAAGCAGCGGGGTCCTAATGTATCCTGAAAATTTCATCGCGATCGGATAATTCAAGACTTAATATTACTCAGTGTCGGGCCAAAGGAAGAAGAAGAGCATATTGACGTTACAACGCGTTATGGGAACTATTAGTGTTACTCTTTTTTCCATTGTACAGAATAAGTAAAGGGTCTCTCATAGACGACTTCGACTGTAGCCTTTCCGACTGGTTTTGTATAAAATTAAACTAAGGTTGAGTTCATGATTCCTTGAAAGCATTTCACGAACCGAAATGAAATCTTCTTCTTCTTCAAATATCGATAAGAACTATTTTGCAAATCTATTCCCCAATTTGTTTATTTTCAAGAAAGACATCAATTGAAACAAGCCGATGAGTCGGGGCGGGAGCGGTAGTAGGGGCGGAAGCGATTGTAGGGACCCATATGCTACAGTCGAAGCCGATTAATCCGAAGTGTTGCTATTTATAATACTATAAGCGCAATGCAAAAAACTTGTTCCAAATATCTTGTTTAATGTGTGAGGCATTCATTAATTCCCTTGACTGGACAAATACCCTATAGTGCGTTGTAACGTCAATATGCTCTTCTTCTTCCTTTGGCCCGACACTGAGTAATATCGTGTTTTTTGAATAACTTCCGATACCTAATGAAGTTTTCAGGATACATTGAGATCCTAGTGCTCGTCCTGTATACTAAATTCAGGACTCTAACTTTAATAATGCTCGTTTTGAGGGATTTCGAAAATTTCGTTTTCGATTAACGGTGGCGTAAGGGGGCGTGGCAAAATGTTAACACAAACTGGTGTTGCTTAGCCCACAGACGAACCTACATACCAAATTTAGCTCTTATATTCTTTGAGATCTAGGTGCTCATACAAACTGAAGGGCAGACAGACAGACAGGCATGGCTATATCGTATGTACATACTATACATAGAAAATATATCAGTTTGATATTAAATGATTTAACTCCTGAATTTAATCGTTAATCATTCCGAAATAAATGTTGAAAATGGCTTAATTCAATTGTTAAATGAAAACTGTATGCAAATCAAATGACAATGACACAGAAATAAAATAGACCAATAAGCATAAAATATTTGATTTAAGTACACAAATCGGCAAAGATTCAATAATTTGCTGAGCAATGTGAAATGAATAAGCGAATTAAAATATTCAAGTTTAATAAAATCCGAAATCACCCAGCTTTTGACACCGTCTCATTAGAAACCACAATCCCAGAAACTTTTATTTATTTACTTTTAGTTTGTTTTTAAGTAAATTTGTAAATTAACTATGACTTGAGTTATGAATACATCTACTGTTTTAGCTCGCTAACACTTGCTTTGCAGTCAGTCAGAAGACACATGGTTAATACAAAAAAAAACCATGCTCGATGGTCGGTCGGTAGCTGAGATTTGCCATAACTTACTAGAACTTTTGTGGAAGATACATTTTTGAAAGGCAGCAGCTGGCCACAAATTGACCTTAGCTTGAAAGTTAATGCTCCGTTCTGTCCAGTCATATGCAAATTTGTTGATTGCTCCAGCTACAGGTCCACATGCAGGAGGAGTCAGAGACAGAGCCAGAGACAGAGACAGAGCCATTGTCGGGAGCCATGTTTCAACTGGTCAACCACAAGACGAAATGCGGTAGAAAAACCACACAATAAATGGGCATAAATTACAAAACATGATGAAGACCCCAATGGACCATGGAGATGGATACGGCTATAGATTGGACCGGGATTGTTGTGATGTTGTGATGTTGTGATATTGTGATGTGGCCTGGGCCACAGTTGAAAATTGATAATTTCTGTGGCAAGACTGACAGACTAACAGACTGACTGTGTGGCGCCATCGAGTGCGGCATTGCCACTTGAATTTTTGATTTAACAAAAGTCTCATTTGTAAAACGGGCCCCCAAAACTGGCTAAAAAAGAAGCAGACGAAAAATTCAAATTCAAGCAGCGGGGGAGGTATGTAGGGGACAACAACAGATAGAAGGGGGGAGGGGGGGGTGGTAGTTTTTGATAACTGCCACAGGAACGGGAGCTGCTGTGTTTGCTGCAACCAACAACCAAGTCCAAGTCGAAGTTGCAAGTCGAAGCTGAGACTGAGACTGAGACTGAGACTCTGAAAAGTTTTGCACAACAACTGGGCAACAATAATAATGTCACGTTTATCGTGTGCAGCTAATTACTAACAAAAAGATAGTTTGTAATCCTACACAGACAAAAGTCAGCCAGTTAGCCGGGCCGAGAGCCAGCCGAGCGTGGCCAAAAGTGCCCCTAGGACAACCGAAAACAACAAGCAACAACAGCAACAACAATGCTGATGATGTTGTTGTTGTTGTTGTGGCTGTTGTTGTTGTTGTGGCTGTTGTTGTTGTTGTTGATGAGGACCAGTAGCTGTTTCTGTCCAGCCTGTCTGTTAACTTGTTGTTCTTGCTGTTGGTTAGTTTAGCTAGCCAAGCTAAGCGAAAGCCCTGCAAAACTTCTTGGCCCAAAACATGTGCACAAAATCTTTGCCAACGAGTTTTGGGCATTAGCACACGCCTGAATATCTTGGCTAAACATACACACACCCTCACAGACATACACCTATACACCTATACACCCATACATCCATACACACACACACACACACACACACACACATTTACACGCTAGCAACTACAACAAAAGTTCATGCAAATCTGGCCACACCCACATGGCGCAAAAGTTTATGCATATTATGCCACAACAGCTGGCGGTAGCAGGCCACCACTCTCACCCCCCCCCCCGCCTTCGTTCCACGGCCCTCCCTCCCCTTTTTCGCTTATCCCTCCCCTGCCGCCTGGCATTGTTGGCCAAGTTTTGTGTGTTGCATGTACGAGTAGTTTTTGGCCGCAAGCAAAAGTTTGGCTGCAACCAGGCGCGCATTAGGCGCATTACACTTGCCACACAACTAAGAACTCTCTAGTAAGCGGGAGTGCTCGACCACCAGATACCCTGCAGCCTGACCTGAGATACCCAAACACACGCAATAAAAAACACGAGTTAAGTTATGTACGTTGTGACCACAGTTGCATCTTTATAAAATTATTGTATACCAGTATTTAGTGAAGAATATACAATTTTCGAATAAAGTGTACCAACTGTTCAAATATCTACTAAGTAATGTGTTTTATTTTTACCTTAATTTAATATTAAAATTGTCGCTTTAAAAACTAAAACAACACAAAATGAAATCTGAATGATTGTTTTTAGTGAGGTATCTACAATTGAATACTATTTAGGAATCGTTTTTAAAATTAACTCATTTATTTACCCATTAATCAAATACCATTTTTATGTGGCCCTCATTTTAGTGTATGGATTAAATACTTCTAAGCATTCGTTTTAGTCGTTGCTGAACTTTTTTTTAATAATTTAAAGAAAAATATAAATAAAATTAGAATTTGATAAGCCACAAAAACTGATACTTTTTAAAATAAAGTTATCCAATGTACAATCGAATACAAATTTATCAATTTTAGTACAAATGTACCAATATTAATACAAATGTGTGTCGTTTTTGGTGCAAATGTGCCAATGTTGGTACAAATTAAGCAATTTTGGTACAAAAGAGCGATTTTGGTACAAAAGAGAGATTTTGGGACAAAAGAGCGATTTTGGTACAAATAAAACAATTTTAATACAACTGTACCAAATGAGGCAACTGTGGTTGTAGCGTCTTTAGCGTTTACAGAGCAAATTACATAGAATTCTGCTTCCGTAACTTAAACTTCCTCAAGTTGAATTTATCCATAACATGAACAAAAATATATTGGCACTTACAAGCACGGTTGCCATAAAAACAAATTAAAATGAGCCAGAAAATAGAAAAAAAACAGCCAATTTCACTAAAAAAGAGCCAGAAAATTGTTGTTTTTAAACCCTTTACTTTAAAAAAGTAAATAGGGTCTATTAAGTTTGTCAAAATGTGCGTAACAGGTCGAAGGAAGTCCGGCAGACCCCATAAAGTATATATATTCTAGATCAGCATCACCAGTCGAGTCGATATAGCCACGTCCGTCTGTCCATCCGTCCGTCTGTCTGTATGAGCGCCTAGATTTCAGAGACTATAAGAGCTAGAGTCACCAAATTTGATATGGTGGTTCGTCGATGGGCTAAGCAGATCAAGTTTATCTTAAAATTTTGACACGCCCCCTTCCGCCTCCGTAAATCGAAAACAAAATTTTTGAAATCCCATAAAATATTAAAGCTAGAGTCCTGAATTTTGGCACACAGGATCAGGGTCCTAATGTATCCTGAAAGTTTCATTACGATCGGTTAATAATCTCGGAAGGTATTCATAACACAATACTAGTCAGTGTCGGTCCAATGGAAGAAGAAGAGCATGTTGACGGTACAACGCGTTATGGAAACTATCAGTGTTACTCTTATTTCCATTTGAAGAATAAGTACAGGGTCTCTCATAGTCGACTTCGACTGCTTTAGAATGGACCATTGCGTAATTATTGCGTCTGGAACTAAGTCAGACAAATTTTGAATGAGAGGCATTATGTCTGACTCCTCGTTTGAAATGATTTTTGACAGAGTTATCAAAATAAGTGACTTAATATCCTCTCCAAACAAAGTCAAAGCACTGCACTAAGTATTTGGGAAACCAGATCGGTGTGAAACTCCCGCACTTTCCCATTAACTTTTAAAAATGTGGAAATATCTAGGCACTTGCTTTCAATATACTACTATTGGGCTTTAACACCAATACAAAATTTGGCACTCGGCAATAAATGCGATTTTAAGTTGTTAACATTAAAATTTTGTAGATCCAAATTATTTACGTTAGATTGGGTAACAAAATTATTTAGAATTACTTTGATGGTAGATTCCAATCTTACGTAAAGTTACGGTTGGCGTGTTTAAATCATTTATAATTTTTAAAATATCATTTAATATGTATAAATAAATTTTCACTTCTGCATCGATTCTATTGCTGGCTACTGGCTACCGAATCATAAGAAAAAAATTCGTTGCACCCTTTTTTGCCCATTTATATCACAGGTTATAAAAAGAGCCAATTTGAGATCCGGAAAGACGAAGGCTCGGTGCCGGGAATTATTCTTGAGCGCCCGTCATGAACGATGTAGGGGGATGCGTCAAAACTTTGACTCTTTATTTGCAAACGAGTAATACAACCACTTGACTTCTTAGTTCTCTATAACTTGTAAGCCCTAAACGATACCATAATTTTAATTCCGCAATTTGAAATGTACATATTAGTTTGGGAAGAAAGTAATCCATTACTATTCATTTTTTTTGTGTGTCAATTTTGGTACGTTTTGAATTGTAAACTACTGGTCACGCTGATTTATACTCGGGCTTCTTGGAAAGGTGGGATTCCCCTTTAAAACACATTGTAGTCTGTTTTTTGATTGGTCGATTCCATTGAGAGATACATTTTTGCTAAACATGGAGACCAACAGGGAAACAAAATCGAAATATTTTACCATTTTTATACCCTTTACTATTAAAAACAAGTAAAAAGGGTCTATAAAGTTTGTCAAAATGTGCGTAAGAGGTCGAAGGAAGTCCGGCAGACTCCATAAAGTATATATATTCTTGAACAGCATCAACAGCTGAGTCGATCTTCGTCCGTCTGTCTGTACGAGCGCCTAGATCTCAGACCTATAAGAGAGAGTCATATAATTTGGTATGATGGTTCGTCTATGGGCTAATCAGATCAAGTTCCCTTCCGCCTCCGTAAATCGTAAACAAAATTTTTGAATATTGAAGCTAGAGTCCTGAATTTTGGCACACATGACGAGCATAGGAGTCCCAATATATCCTGAAAATTTCATCGCGATCGGATAATAATCTCATATAATGGTCAATTTTAAAGATGGAGCCTTTAATTCTCGGAAGTTATTCAAAATTCAATATTACTCAGTGTCGGGCCAAAGGAAGAAGAAGAGCATATTGGCGTAACAACGCGCTATGGGGTACTATTAGTGTTACCCTTATTTTCATTTTGAAGAATAAGTAAGGGGTCTCTCATAGTCGATTTCGACTGTAGCCTTTCCGACTGTTTTTTTTTTTTTTTTGATAAAGGCGAAATGGAAGCCTGAAATTGTAAACGATCTTTATGGCCCCGATACTGTTTTGGCTAATAATGCGCATATTTGGTTTCGAAGGTTTAGTTGTGGAAAATTCTAATAGATCGTAGAGATTACTGCAGCAGTCCGGCATGTCAGCAGCCGAAGCATTGTCCAAGAGCCAAACATTAACCACAAAACAGTTTTAAGCCATTTATATAGATAGATAGAATACTCGTATGTGAATCCTTGACCAAACGTAATTAAATCGACCCCAAATCGACTTAAACGGTTGATGACTGGTTATGAAAAATAGGTCACAGACGAGAATGTTGTATGTGAAAACGACCCTGGTCAAAGTGCGGTGAATCAGCTTAAACGCTAGCCAAACTAGGACTAACAGCCAGGAAGGCTATGTTGTGAGTTTGGTGGGATTCGAGAGGAATCGTCTATCATTATGTGCTTCAAACACTCAACTCGGACCTCTATTGTGCACAAATTGACCGTTTGAAGATTGCAATTGACCATACGCGACCAGAATTGGCCAATAGGAAAGGTATTGTGTTCCATCAGGACATCTACTGACCACACACATCAGCTTGGATGGAAAGACTGAATGCATCCCCCATATACTTAGTCCAAGTCTGGTACCAAGCGATTGTCATCTTTTTTGTACTTTCAAGTATAAGAGCTGTTTAGACTGGAATTTTAAAATTATCCTTAAAATGACTGCAAGTCATTGAACAAATCGGGGCATATTTCACATAAATCGGAACACCGAAACCTAATTATATATTTATACCATATTTGAAGTCTCCGGCTCTTAAAGTCTCTAAAATGAACGTATTCATAAATACAAACAGATGGACAGGGCAAAATCGTGTCGACTATATTGATAATGACCAAGTATACTATATAATTTATAGAACCACTGATGCCAACTTCTATCTGTAACATAAGTTTGCACTACATTTGAATACCCTTTATTTGAAATTATCATTGGAAACAGTGTTAAACGATAAAAGCATCACAGCCAAGCTCAAAAGATAGAGTAGTTTAAATTTTCTATAAATTAATCTAAATCAAAATCAAACTCACGAATTATTTTGTATAAACCTCTTTTTTTATTTGTATATAAATATATAATATATAAGGATATCAACGATATAATACACAAAAAATGCGTATAAATATGTATGTGTGTTTGTGTGTGTGAAATTGTTAGTATATATATATATATGAGTGTATGTGTGTGTGTGTGTGTGTGCGTGTGTTAACAATTTGCTCAACAAGTACAATAATTAACACATTCGGACTTTGGCAAGAAGATAAAGTAAACGATTTGTATTTTTTTTTTTAATTTCAAAGAGTTTCGTTATAGCGCAGTTTTACTGTACTTCTGAGCAAACATTTCTACACAAACACCACACCACACACACACACACACCACTCACACACTTATGTGTGCTTACGTATTGATTTTAACAAAGTGCCTTAACGATTATTCTGAGGAACATTTTGATTATCTAACAAAAACTTGTTGTAAACTTTCCCCAAAAAATAAAGTTATTCTTGGCAGCGCTTGTCCAATAATTTAATTATTAATAATAATTTAAATGTTTTTATCATCATTTAATTGACACGGCAAACACAAACAAATATATATGTAAAAAACAAAAAAAAAACAAGTTTGATAACGATATATATATCGTTTTCATATGCACAGACAGAGTGGACTGACTGTGCGAATGAATTGTTGTTGAGCAATAATAATATCAATCTCTCTCTCTGACTCACTCTCACTATCATCTCGCCATTTCACTCGCTCATTCGCTGATCTTTATAGACTATATATGTTACTATATGTATAATGCCATTAAACTAATATCGCATTGCAATTGAGACTCAAGACATATAGAAAATTCAACGAAAAACGAAAACGAAATGAATATTTGTTTACAACCAATACGAACTACATTTTCCGATGGCTATATCGACTATTGACTATATCGACTTTATCGACAATATCGACTAGTGTCGCGTCATTGTCACATTTGTGGTGTTAAACGAGAGCAGATCTGCCTGGTCGGGTTTGTCGCGCGTCGCATGGTAGGCCTCGCGTTCGCGATCCGGGAACTTGGTGGGCAGGTTGGGCGAATGCAGATTAACCTTCGCCTCAAATCTAACTCCGGCCACCTCCACCTCATAGTGCCCGGACAGTACGTACTCGTTGCTCACGGCCAACTCTTGGCCCTGCTCATCAAAATTGCGCACAAATCCCAAGCAGACCTGTTTCTCGAAAGTATAACCATATCCCGTTGTCGTTGTCATTCCCACATAGACGCCATCCCGATAGATCGGTTCACCGCCCCAGCACCACATGTCCACCTCATGATCGTGATCATTCAACAGCAATTGCACGTACATTCGCTTCACTCCCTCCTCCCGCTGCTTGAGCAATGCACTGCGGCCAATGAACTCCGTTGGTTTCTGCAAGAGAATACAACACCAATCAGGCAGATTAACAACGAGACAAATATCGCTTAAGGTACGTTGAGAGAACCGAATAGTTCGGAAACACACACACACACAAACAGTAATGCAATAAACAAGGGCTTTTCAGTAAGGGGGGGGGGGGAGGCCCAACACAGGTTTAAAGACTTCACTTCTACTTATACCTTCATTTCAAACACTAGTTTTCTCTAAGCACATATCATCATTAAATATTGATTATAGTTCTCTGTTTTCATAAATTGAAGTCTTAAAAAACATTTTCAGGCGGATTTTGGAAGTTCAATATTGTAAAGTAATAAATGTGAGGGGTATGGAGGGGTTTGTGACAATGACACCCTGCTGACAAAGCTATCGACAAAGCTATCATTTTTAAAAAGGAACTATATATACTCATCGTATTTCTTCATCCAACTTCGACTTACATTGAACTTGACACGCCAACTGCGTCCACATTCCAACGGCGTCGTAAACGTATCCAAATCCTGTCCCCAAAAGGCATAGAACTTCTCTATGCGCAGTGCACGCGTTGCATAATAACCTGAAAATAGTACAAAATGCAGATGAATCCTGGAGAGAATAGAATGCCCAAGGGAGAAACTCACCAGCATGCTGTATGTTGTACTTCTGTCCCGCCTGGTGCAGTCTAGAGTAGACATGCAGTGCATATTCGTTGGGTATATACAAAACATAGCCGAGTTCGCCCGTATGCGTGATATTCAACACGCGAATGCCATCGGCCAGGCCCACGTCGAGTTCCTGCAGAAGAAGACAGTTTACAAATCGAAATTCTCTCGCGGAATGTCCAATTCCTGAACCTGCAGTTGAGAAACTGTGCCCATCAGCTCAGCGACGGACTCATCAACTGGTCGCTTACCTTGTACGTGAAGAAGGGGAAGCTCTTGGGCGTGAGATCGTTGTCGGTGAGCTCAGAGAGCAAGATGCGGGAATAAGGACCCATTATGCAAATGGCCGTATACATCGATGTCACATCCGCCACATTGAACTTGGCCCGCAAATGATTGGGCGTATTTTTGCGTATCCAGGACATGGAACGGGTTTGCTGTATAGTGGGAGCAATCATCATGTAGCTGAAAGAGATTGACAATCATTACGATAAACTATAATATCATCTTTCGACTTCACTTACTGTCGCTCAGAGAGTCGCGCCAGGGAGCAATCGTTCTCATAGCCACCATTGGGATTCTGCATGCCAGTGTGTATTATAGAACCCACCGCCACATCAACATCATTGGAGCACAGATATTGCAGCAATTCCACCACCTCATTGCCCTTCGACCAGAAATCGTACTTCGTGAAGGAACTGTAGTCGGCAATCCCGATGCGCTCACGGCAGGCCCGATACTCCGAGGCCACGTGATCGAACCACGGCGGCTTGCCAAACGTGCGCGTCTGCGCAATGCGGAAACGCGGCAAACCAAACTCATCTGCCAAGAGAAAAAGATTGGATTACTAGCTGTTAGGCAAGATAATGTCTTAACATAAGCGACATTATTGTAATGCAAGAATGTGATCAAGTATTTAACTTATTACTCCTTTTTAAGGATACATATTTCAAAGTCATCTGACAAGAGAGAAAGATTGGATTACTAGCTGTTAGGAAAGGTTTTCATTTTAGGATAATGTCTTAACATAAGCTACTTTGTTTTATAATACAAAAATTTTCTCAAGTATTGAACTAATTATTTTATTTTTAAGGATACGTATTTCATTTACAGTCTACGCGACAAACCAAACTCATCAGCCAAGAGGGAAAGATTTGATTAATAACTGTTAGAAGAGATTATAATTTAATAATAATATCTTCACATAAGCGATATACTATTTGCCACATTTATTGTAGAATTTTTTATTTTTACTTTTTTGATACATATTTCTTTTACAGTTTACGCAGAATACCAAACTTATAGGCCAAGATTGCTCTATGCTAAGAAAGATTTTAATTTGTTGATAATGTCTAGACACTAGCGAAATGTGCAAAAGTATACAACGCATTTATACTGCAAGTTTATTTATTTTCCAATTTAACTAATAATAATAGAAACATGAAAAACATCATTTATAATTTTAACGAAATGAAGACGAAGTTAGAAAAAAAAGGAAAAACAAGTACAGTCGAACTTCTTTATAGCGAATCTCAAGGGAACAAAAATAAACTTCATTATATACATAGATAAATCGTAATACAGGAAGATTTATTGTATTCTAGAAATTAATTCGCTATAAAAAAAACTTCATTGTACAGAAGTTCGTAATAGAGAAGTATGAGAGAAATTCAATAAATTTTATTTGAAATTAAAAAATTCTGGTTAAATATGTATGTATTTGTTTGTTTTAGGGTTTAACTACACATCATTGCTGCACTGAATGAAAGTAACTAAAAATAAACTAGTTGGAAAGACAACAGTCGAGTGAAACCGCTGAGAGAGACCCTGTACTTATTCTGTATAAATAATACTAAATTACTTTTGAGTTTATTATCCGTTTACAATAAAATTTAAAAGACATCAGAACCCCAATGCTTGTCATGTCTGTCAAACTTCCAGACTCTTGCTTTATAATTACTCTTTTAATTAGATTTCTAAGAACATGTTTTGATTTATAATTCTTGTCAAGATTATAAAACAATCTGCTTCAGCTTAGGTTGCGGGGGAGGGAACCTATATACTAGTTTGGTATCATGGACGAAGCTAGGATGTGATTAAGGGAGGCAGCAGTTTTCATTCTTTTTTTTTTATATATATTTGTTGTTAAAAAAATACAAATTATATTCATTATATACTACAATAATAAATGGCTTGGATTTGTGGCAAACTTTTTAGTTTGTTTTCTTTTTAATCTTCTTACGATTTTCGTTGTCAATTTTCCAATGCACGCTCATCAGTCGCTACATTGAGGAGCTCCAAATATAAATATTGTTATTAATTGTGGGAAGAAACTCATCTGCGTTGTTTTATAGTTCTACAAGATCAATATCCTTTGAGTTATTTTCGGTCAAGTTCTTGTTCTTCCGAAGATTGTACCAAAGAGTTAGTGACCCATCGAGATTTACATTATACATTTTTTGGAAATGGTTTAAGTTTTTATATATGTACCTCTTCACTAGAGCATTTAACCTGGGTATTTGTACTAGTGTGGTTTTCTGTTTGCCAGCAATACGTGACAGTGTCATGTCTAGTTATAGATCGTCTGTATTGTCTATGGGCATTTTCTGCATGTTTGCTTTCGGTTCCAGCAATAATGAATACTTTTCAATTACCTTTGCCTTGTCGCCGCTGAATAAAACTGGTATGCATACTTTGTTGTGCCAGGGTTTCCTTATCTTCAATATAACTATTTAGTGCATCCACAATTTCAGAAAAATGTTCAGAACATTTTCTGGTGGCCTTTTCCGATCATCTAGTCTCTCAAAGGCGTGATACATTAGAAGCATGATTTCTACGTGTTGTTAATTCACAAAAAAGTTAATTACCACATCTTTTATAGTTTCAAAAACATTTCTACTTTCTGAAACCGCAATTACTACGTGATTAACAGCAAGATTTAGCTCTTGGCTAGAAAGATTGTGCGTGAGTTTAATTTCTTCTTAAAATGGCTTGTATTTCGCCTTGGAGCGAACAATAATCCATTTTATAGTTTATATGTTCTAGGGGGGGGCAGCTTCCGCCCCTGCCCTTACCTGGCTACGTCTATGTTTGCTATATCTAGCTCTTAGTCTCTGAACTCCAGGTTTCCATAGAGCCGGAAGCACTTGTCTAAATTGACTTGACTGATCCAGATTAAATATACTTTATGGAGGTCTGCCTGACAGACAAACTTTTTAGAAGCTTGAGTCTAAATATGTAATTAAGAGTTTGACACTTTTACAGGGTGGGGCAAATGTAATCACCCTATTGAGAAACGCCAAAACCGAATTGACATTTGGCCCCATGCAAAAGTTATAGCGTTTTCCCATAGCGGGATTTATTGTGCCCCATCCTGTGTATAAGTTTTTTTTCTGAGCCCAAGATATAATGTTATTATACTCGTAACCGTTACGAAACAGATGGAAAGAGATTTTACGGCATATTCGAAGGCCAAAAGAAAACCATAACCGATAGCGAAACCGAAGCTTAAACCGTTACCCGTTTCGGTTTGCAAGAATTGACATTAAACTCACCCTGCTTGTCATTCAAATCAAAGTAGTTGGGACGCTCGTAGCCCATCGATTGTCCGAAAACTGCACCCGCTTCCTTCAGCTGTGGATAGATGGGCGACATGCGCAAATTGCGTCCCGTCTGGAACTCTTCGAAGGGATAATTGATCTCGAAGTGTTTGCCCGGCGCCTCCTTGCAGCGATCTCGCAGGAATTTGCGATTGTTGTGCAGCCCCAGGAATCGACTAATGTCGAGAATGTGCAGATCCAGATAGGTGGAACCCTTGGTAATCAGATCCGTGAGCACACGTCCAATGCCACCCGACGCGGACACGCCCATTGTCTTGTTGCCAGCGGCAACATAATAGTTTTGAATCTCTGGCGCCTCGCCCAATATCCATTTGCAGTCCGGGGAGAAAACCTGCAGCGAGTTGGTCAGACGATCCAGGGAGGCGTCGCGGAACGAGGGAACCCGTTGCAGCAGCGCATCCAGCAGCTCGTGGAAGTGATCCCAGTCGGGAGGATATTGCCGCGCCTCCTGCGACAGCGGTATGATGCCGTCCTCGTAGACCATCTTCGCCTCCCGCTCATAGCCGCCCGCAAGAATGTGACCCTCGCACTCGCGGAAGAAGATGCGTCCGTCAAAGTCGCGCACAAACGGCGTATACGGATCTAGCTGGGCAATCGGTTGCGTGTGCAGATAGTGATGTTCCACGGCCTTGAGCGGCACCTTCACCACCGGCTTGGAGAGTGTGCCCACCTCACGGGCCCAGAAGCCGGTGCAATTGACAAAATACTCGCAGTCCACGTCGCCGGCAGTTGTCTCCACGCGTGCCACTTTACCGTGAGCACTGTGTATCTTCTTGACCGCACAGTGCTCCACAATGCGCACGCCCAGGCGACGCGCCTCGTCGATGAATGCCTTGCACACCAGATGCGGATCACAGACACCGTCCTCCGGTATCCAAAGTCCCCCCTCGATGCCGTCCAGCGTGATGAGCGGACAGTGCTGTTGACACTGTTCCGGCGACAGAATCTCACAGTTCATGCCCCAAGCAACAGCCTGGGACTTCATGCGGTGAAAGGACGTCATGCGATCGAAATTACGCGCCAAATTCAAACTGCCCACCTGTCGCCAGCCCGTGGGCAATCCTCGTTCCGTCAGCCGCTTGATCAGATCAATTGAGTACTCCGACAACTTTAGCTCCGTATAGCTCGGCTCGAAGCGTCCGGCCAGACCGCAAGCGCTCCACGGCAGCTCCCAGCCAATGCTGTCCTGTTCAATCAGCATCGTCTCGGCGCCCCAGCCCTGTAATCCCATATGGTAGGCCACCGAGGCGCCAGTGATTCCCCCGCCGCAAATAACAACGCGCGCCTGTCCTGGCAGCTGGCCAGCCGGCTTCTCATTCGGCTCAATCGCGTCCTGCGGCTGAAACTTGCGTTTGCTTAACACCTGCTCGTCCGCCGGATCCGCATGTCCCGTTGTTGTGCCCAACAGACGGCGGCCAATTTGCTGTGTCCTTGAGATGTTGGCGTTGACTCCGCTGTTGGCGGCATGTTGACAACACGCAACGCCACGGAGTAACTTATACATTGTTGTCGTTGCCTTTTGTCGTTGTTGTTGCCACTCGTAATGGATGTTGTTATTGTCCCGTGTTCAATATAATTGGAGGTGATTCTGCAGCAGCAGCAGCAGCACCAGCTGTTCTTGCTATCGATTACCTATTGTTGCGCCGCCACAATTAACCGATGCTAGGAGCATTTTGCGTTGTTAAATGTCTGCGCAGCGATAACGATGCTGCGCTGTTATTGTTATCGTCTAGCTATCGTTGCGCCGCCACAATTTACCGATACCAGGGCTGCGCTGGTACGCACCGATAAATTTATGCGCAGCGATAACAATATTAAGCTGTTTGGCTATCGTTGCGCCGCCACAAATAACCGATACCAGGGCTGCATGTGGCGAATTTCGCGCTACTACGACGTTTTCAACACTTACTGGTCAAATTCAAAAGAAATTAGGAAATCTCGCAATTGGTGTATTTTAAATCAATTGTTATGCAATTTATTTATACGCTATGTAAATATAATTTGTTCACAACTGTTATATAATTATTATTTTGTTTTTTTTTTTCATTTTTTTTTCATTTTTTTTTGTATGTTTTTCTCATTTATTTTTTTTTTTTTTTTGATTTTAAAGCAGTTGCTTTCAACAATTGTTTATCTTTATCAATCAAACAATCAATCATTACTGTATAATTCACACGATTTTGGTTTGCTTATATGATTTGTTTGTGTAATTGTAATTTGGTTTAACTACAACTACATAGACGACATAGATGTACGCTGGGTGTTTTTTTTTCCCCTTACGAGACCTTACGAGCTGAGAAATGTTAACAAATGTACAGACTTATATATTGTTATTACAATAATATTGAAATTGTTGTTATTGTTGTAACAGGATTTCGGAGCATAAATAAACGGAGCGCCTCTTCAATTGCCGCTCTATCGCCAGTTCCATATAACAGTGACAGTTGGGTATTTAGGATTATAGTATGTAGATTATAGGGTATACTATGTAGATAGAGTATTTAAAAAAAAAAGATTGGGAAACAATAAATTGATTTATTAAAATACTGCTTAAATTACTTAAAAACGGCGCACTCTAAAAGTTCCTCTTCGTCTTCTCGCTTACATTAAATTTCCATTAATTTGTTTATATATTTGTTTTTTATTTTTTTGCTTATTACTTTCATCGATTAAATCTGTTAAGTAAGAAAAAAGTGCGCTAGTTTCTTGTCATAGCTAAAACGTCTAAACACTTTTTTGGAGTTTACTTGCTTTTACTTTTTGTTTTCCTCTTTTTTTAATTGCAATTGTTTATTCAGTAAATTTAATAATAATAATCGTCAATTAATTACTTGTATTTCTCTTGATTTCGATTTAAATGCTATAAGTATGTAAATACCTGCCTAACTCAGTATTTTGTTTAATGTATTTACTTTTCTGTTTCTTCTTCATCTTTTGGTATATTTTAATAATTATTCGCTATATTGAAATTTCTTATATATGCGTGTGTGTGTGTGTGTGTGTTAAAATCTATTTTGGCCTTACTTTTTAGAGGGTAGACGACACGCTACACTATACTACATGCTGAAACATTTCTTTGACTTTATTATTTACTATATTCTCTCTGTTTTTCTTCGATTTTTTTTCTATTTGCAGCACACTTTAATGTGCAACAAACAATTTGTAATAAAAAAAAGTTAATTTTATTTGTAGTCTGTGTAGTCTAGTGTAGATTAATTGCTGTTGCCGTGGCTCGCTACGTGTAAAGTTAACGCTAATTGCTTGCTTATATACAAATGCTGCTAACAATCGCTGTTAACAGCGATTAATTTTCTGAAAGTTTTGTGTCTGAGTGCAACATTTAACACTAACAGTTTAAGGGGGCTAGTGAAGGGGCGTGGCAGGGACAGGACAGGGTTTGGAATGTCATGGTATTACTTTAAAATACGTATATACGATTTATAGTATATATAATATTCATTATATTCTTTGCATAATCAATTTGTCAATTTGTGCAACAGTTTTTTTCTTCAGCTTGCAAATGTCTGTGCGATAGAGAAAGAAAGACTGGTAGTGACCGAGTGAAAGAGAACGAGAGAGATAGAGAGAGAGAGAGAGTAGTAGTAGTGAGCGAGATAGAGCTAAAATGTTTTCTATACTATATGTATTGTATATATACAACAAAATGTATGCAAAATATTTGCCGTCTGTCTATGTTTTCCTTTGTTTTCTTGTCGCTTCGCTTCGCTTTGTTTAATTATTTTTGTTTTTTCTTTTTTTTTTTATTTGCATCTGCACAGCAGAGAGAATAATTTTCTTATGCAATTTCCATTTCAATTTGTTGTTAATATTACTATTTTTTTTTTATTATTTATTTGTATTTAATTTTCCATTTAGTTATTTAGATGTACGCATGTATTATTTTATGTATGGCTGTGCTTTCAGGACTCTCCACATTTCCCAATTTGCGATCGTTTAACGTTTTGTTAAATATGCTTATGTAATGTACATTAATCTCATTTGTCCATGCAAACGTCTTTTATGTATGTATATGGTAACGTCTGGCAACGTCTGACAACGTCTGGTATATATGGTATGTATATTTTTTGTGTTCATCCCCATCATCTTTTTTTTTGTTTTGTTTATAAAAAGGGAGTATATATATATATATTTATAGAGTATATTTAACGCCTAACAAAATTCCTTTTCTTTTTTGTTTGTTTGTTTGTTTGTTTGTTGTAAATGCAGTTATTGACCTGAACATTTTGTTAATAATATTTATTTATATTATTATTGTTTATTATTTAATATAATGTACGTATGTTATGTATGTATGTATGTATGCATATATATGTATTGTATTTGTATTTGTATTTGTATTTGTATGTATTTGTTTATGTATACTATATATATATTTGTTTTCTTGTTGTAAATTAGTTAAACAATTTTGCATTTTGCATTTTCTTATGGCATTTTATCTTTGTTCTCTTTTACGTTTTTCTATAACTTCTTTATTGCTTTTGTTGCTCTTCCTTTCAACAATTTTTACTTAATGGAATTACAAAGTTTTCTGTTGTTGTTCTTGTTGTTGTTGTTGTGCTTTTGTTGTATGTTTTTTACTTTGTTGTTGTTGTTGTTGTTATCTTCTTCTCTTTAGATTTCTGACGTCACAAAAATTACAAACATTTCGCTGTCTCGCAACGGATTTTTAAATAATAAAAAAAAAATTACAATAAAAAAAAAAATAAAGGAAATAAAATGTGTGAGGCATGTGGAAGGCAGGGCAGGGTGTAGTTTCGGGGTAGGGGTACTTCTAGCTTTTGGCTTATGTGCATAAATAAATAATCATAGCTTAAAGTGTACTTAACAAGGCTCCAACTAACTTAAATACATAAAACAAATACTATCAACTAAATTTATAATTATGCTTGTTTAGATTTAAAAAAAAATTAATTAAAAATATATGTATATATTTATATATAATTGTTAATATATATGTAGATATATATTAGTTTTGGATAATTACATTTAACAATAGGCAACAACACGGAGCAAGTGTTTTATTGAATTACTTCTTTTTTTTTCTTTTGGTGTTTGCAGCTGCATCAATCAGTGTTGCAACTGCGTGTGGCAACTGTAACATATCAGAATTGTTAAGAAACAAAGGCAACGCTGGGATTGGGCGGAAACAGGAGCTGGGCGTGGCATGTACAAGTGTCGATGTTGTGTCTCTGTATGTGTGTGTGTGTTTGTCTGTGTGTGTGTGTTGCATGAGGCACGACTTGTAGTTGCAATGTTGCAACAATTTTCGCTTTGCTTTTTACACTTAATTGAACTGAATTTGTTTCGCATTGATTATTGAGCTGGTTTTCTTTTTCTTTGTCTTTCAAAATTGGCCAATTGGCAATACAAAATTGCTAAGGATTGGATTAAAAGGGGGCGGGGGCGTGGCAGAGGAGGGCAGGGCTTGGATTTAGCCAATTGTGCTACAGTCGAGCTTGCCTATAGTGTGCTTGCTGATAATTCATTAATTCACTATAGCTTAGTTCTACTGTAGTTGCTGCTTTTTCACATGGTTTTTCTGCTTAAACTCAGTGCATATGACCACTTTTTCACCGACACTTTATTTGCAAAAAAAGGAAAAACCGTCGGTCGGTAGAACACTTTCCACTGTCTTTCAAATGTCTACTAACTGGACTAACGCATTTTTGTATGAAATTGTTGAGAGTGTTACCAAAATGTCAAAGACAGTGAAAAAGTGTCGGTGAAAAAGTGTTTCACAGTGCACTTAGCTTTAGCATTTGCTGGTTTCTTTTGACAATTTTCAATTTTCTTATTATTAGAAAAATCCGCAACGTAAGTTGACTTTGTCGGCGCTGTTGTTGTTGTTGCTGCTGATGTTGTTGCTGTGGTTGTTGCTGCTGCTGCTGTTGTTGTTGTTAGTTTAACGCGTGCGTCTTCTACGTGCAACTCCACTGCCGTCGACATCGTCGCCAACTTGTCGCGGGTTGGGCAATTTTTATGACGTCTCTAAAAATCATACTTTGAAGGTTTTCTCCCGCCGCTGCTGCTGCTGCTGTTGTTGTTGTTGCTGCTGCTGTTGATGGTGACTGCGATGCGATTGCTGCTGCTGTGCAGTGCCATTGGCGGACAGCAGCGACATGGAGCCGGTGTTGCAAAGCGCCGTTGTGGCAGCATCCTCACACACATAGCTGGGAATGCGATGATCTGAACGTGATCTTTCCCTATCGTGTGTGCGATGATGATGTTGCTGCTGTTGCTGTTCACTCACAGCAGCAGCTGCTGCTGCTGCTGCTGCTGCCGCTGCTGCACTTGCACCATTGCGTTTGCTGCTTGCCGCCTGCTGTTGCGAGCGACGATTTCCCAAACGCTTCAGCTCATAATCACGTGCATCTGCCACATCAAAGGTTGCGGCACGTTGCTGCTTGCCATGACGTGGCTGCTGTGCAGCTGATTGCTGTTGTGATTCGTATTGCTGCGGGCAATACTCGTCGTATTCATGATCATCGCAGAGATTTGCATTGCAGCTTGTTTGCTGCTGCAGCTGCAACTGTTGCTGCTGTTGCTGGGAGCGATGCTTCTTGGGCGGCAATGGAATGGGCGCCTGATTGAGCTGCTGCTGTTGTTGTTGCTGCTGCTGCTGTTGTTGGTGTGTCTGTGTGCTGGCCGAGGCTGCCGCCGTTGCTGCGTGCAGCGATGTTGCTGCTGTGCCCGTGCCCGTCGAGCATGTCGTCGTGGCACGTCGCACAACATCAACGCCGCCGCCGCAGCAGGCGCATTCCTACAATTCCGTCACCGAGTACAGATCATTGCTGGCGTGCGCAGAGGCAGCAACACCGCCAGCAGCAGCCACACCGCGTTTCAGCGACCGATAGAACAATGCCTGCTGTTGTTCGGCGAGCAACTGTTGCTGCTGCTGCTGTTGCTGATGGTGTTTGCTGCTGGCGCTGGTGGCAACTGTGCCATGATAGTTGTTATTATGCTGTCGCTGCTGTTGCTGATAGAAGGCCGCCTGCTGCTGTTGTTGTTGTTGCTGCTGTTGCTGGTGGTGATAGGTACTGCTGTCGTAGGAGTGCTGCTTCTTCATGCTGCTCAGCATGGGCTGTGCACCAAATTGCGCCTGTTGCTGCTGCTGCGCTTGCAACTGTTGCTCTGCATAGCTGCGTGCATTGTCTAGAGTTTCAGCTCGTCGTGGACGCTCTCTATCTCTTTCTCTTTCGCGGTCTCTATCACGCTCCCTCTCTCTTTCCCTTTCCCGTTCTCGTTCTCGCTCTCGCTCCCTCTCTCTATCTCTGTCCCTTTCCCGCTCGTAACCAAAGCTGGCAGATTGCTGTTGTCGCAAGCTTGCAGACTTTGGCGGCAATGTTTGCATGTGATTTGCATTATTTGCTTCCCTAGAATTCTTGTGACGATTCTTGGGCGGCAACGAGGGAGGTTGTTGTTGCTGCTGTGTGGCAAGTTGCAGCTTCTGCTGTGCTGCTGCTGTTTGCGGTCGCTGCAGTGAACGATATTGCCCCAAATTGGCGGCACACAGCGGCTGCGCTGAGATCTTTGTTTGTGTTGCAGGCGTTGTCATGTTGCTCGGCGTTTGCCCGGGAATTTCCGGCAACGGTTGATTGACAATCGAGGCCGGATTGAGCGAACGTTGCACGCGAGGCGCTGCCGTTGGCGCCGACTGTTGCTGTTGTGTTGCTGCCGAGGGATAAACGCCGCTGCTCTCAATGCTGTAGACGGCAGAGGGCGGCAGAATGTGCGTTGTCGGTGGATGATGTTGCTGTTGTTGCTGCTGCTGTTGTTGCTGTTGCTGCAGCTGTTGCAACGCCAGCAGTTGCTGCTGCTGTTGCTGCTGCAGGGCGAGCAACTGTTGCTGCTCCTTGGCGTAGGAGCTGCCCACGCCCGTTGTGCCGGGTATTTCCGTAAATGTGTTGACTATCTTTGGCTTGGGAGGCGGCGGAGGCGCGGGCTGTGGTTGCAGCACTTGCGGCAGCTGTTGCTGCTGCTGTTGTGGTGGCGGCGGTGGGGGCGCCAACTGCTGTTGTTGCTGCTGTAGCTGCATTTGCAATTGTTGCTGCTGCTGTAGCGCTGCTGGCGGCTGCTGTTGCTGCTGCTGCTGCACTGCTGTCGTCGTGCTCGGCACCAACATGTCTGTAGAGCCGGCAGCATAAACCTGTGGCATGCAATCCGCCTGCTGACAGTAGTCCTTCGATACGGTGGCTATCGACGGCGTCTTGGCGCTGCGCAAATTCGGTGACGGCGAGGCACCTTTTAGGGATCCCCCGTAGCGCCCCACGTGCCGCAATGTGGCACACTTATTCGCCGTGGCAGCGGCCACAATATTCAAATTGTTATTGCCACGCACCGCTTTGGGGCCGATGCTTATATATTTGGGATCGAAGCGATTGAAACTGTTGTTGGTAACGTCGCGCGGATCACGATCATCGCCCAGTCCATCATTGTCCAATCCATTACCCGTCGACTTGCACATTGCATTCGCTGTCTGCGCCGACAACACGGAGCGTATGGAGCTGCCGGTGGAACGTGGCAATGTTGCCGATGCGAATATATTCTTCAATGTGTTGCTGCTGCTGTGTTGATGTTGATGCAGCAGTTGTTGTTGCTGCTG
This sequence comes from Drosophila histrio, assembly GCA_958299025.2. Classification (NCBI taxonomy): domain Eukaryota; kingdom Metazoa; phylum Arthropoda; class Insecta; order Diptera; family Drosophilidae; genus Drosophila; species Drosophila histrio. Next base: position 42,130,148 of record OY282582.1, read on the forward strand.
TTGTTGCTGCTGCTGTTGCACTTGTTGTTGTACTTGTTGCTGCTGCTGCTGCTGATTGATGTTGCTGCTATGCTGTTGCTGCTGCTGCGTGTTGTTGCTATTGCCTGCATACGTGCTGCAGGCAAGCGAATCTCAGTAAAAGTCGTTCGATTCGAGCGTCTTACACTGTTTGCTGAGCGTCGCGTATTTGCCATTATTCGGACCCGGCAAATACGACGCCGACTGTTGGTGATGCGACGGCAGACGTCCTAACGTGTGATGGCCAGATCTATAGGGGAAAACAGAGAAAGGGTTGAGTAAATTGTTGTTGATGCTCAGCGGCAACAGTTGCTGATAGTGTGCAAGCTTAAACGTTAACTAGTTTGCAACATTGGGGATAGTCAGGCGAAAAGGAGTGAGCAAATAATACGACGAACACTAGCAATGGCTTCAAGTCGCAAATCAATTCCTATACCTTAATATTAATACTCTCTTTCCACTACAAGATGATGTAAGTATTGCATTGATTTCCTATTACTTTAAATTAACATTTGTTGGGGAATCGTGTAGGTAACAAATGTTTTCCGACCACTTTTTTTTATTGGAGAAAGCGCTTTGTTCTGTCGTACTTTAACTAACACTGGTTAGATTATTTGACTGCTTCTCGAAATAGGCCGAATTACACTTCAAAATAAATATGGAAATTGTTCTGCATTTTTTATCAAAGCCTCAATAATTGTGAAGAAGATTCGACTCATTGATTTGAGCCATAGAGCAAGATATCAGTTTGGTTGCAACTCAGTCTTTGGTCCCAATCTCAATTAAATTTAATGCAATAAAAACTTTATTTTAGTTTCTAAATTGTTTCCCTATTTTTCCTGATTTTTTTAGTCTACAAATTAATTTAATAAAAATATTCCTAATGTTTTAAAATCAGATTTCCTTATAATCTTTCCACTGTTTCTAAGTGGAGCTAAAGTAAAATGTATAAATCGTGAAATATAATGTAATTGTGTTTTTTTCTTTTTAAGATTTTCGTTTCCAGTTCGGTTTCGAGGCCTAGATAAATTTAAAGGTAAACTCGGGGAACTTAAGAACCCAACTCGAACCGGTTATAGGTGGTTTGGTTCACAAACAAATTTAACAAATTTCCATTTGTTGGGAATGGCAAAGGCAATAAATACAGATTTTTTAACCAATAAATAAATATATGTCTAATCTTGGAAACATTTCCATAAACTTTGTAGTGGAAAGACAGTAGAGAATTACTTTAAATATAACGCAAATTAGTCTAACTTTTAACGATAAAGGAAGCTAAAGAAAGCACTATTGAAGAAAATATTCATCTGGGGAGGCAGGGTACGAGTGTCTTCAAAATAACATTAAGTTAATCCTCAAAATGATCAAATTCTTCTAAATTAAATCAGCTAACTGCAGAAAGGATTTGTAGTGCAAATTTCTGGATTTAATAGGATTTAAAATCATCTACGAGTGAAAGGACATTGGGTTCACTCTACCAATGGTTGACAAAGAAATACAAATTCAATAGAATTGAGATCTGCGGAAAAAATAGGTTAGATGAATTCTTCAATTATTTATGATTTTTGAGCAAAATTCCTCAAGCAAATGGACAATAGGTTAGATCTTTAATTGACTATGATTCTAGAGCCATTTATTCCAACTAAACCTGCTAGTATCAACCTATAAAGAAAATGTGCCATATAAATTCTGATTGGACATTGAGTTAGTCCTTCAATTAGTTGTGATTATACTGTCTTATCTTTCGATTCAATCTGCTAGATTCTATTGAATTCAAACTATCACTGAAATCTATCAATAATAATAGATTAGTCAGGATTCGATTTAATAGGCTTGTAACTAACAGTTAAACAAATCATTAATCTTTCAATTAACACCTATTGATTTCATAGTAACTCTTCACGAGATATTTCCTTATAAATGTACAAATATACAGACAAATTAAGTTTATATTTCCTCATATTCATTAAGATCTCTTTCTTTTTCACTCTTCTCAGTTTATTTTTCTACTTTCTATCATATAAATCGACTTATAAGAGGTTTAACAATTGTTGATTAATTCGTTAGTTAATTTTAAGCTTTTTGTCAGGAATGAAGTTTAATTTATGACACCTGTACCATGAGTTTTCCTATGGAAAACTATGTGCTTTTCAAATTCACAAGGATATAGACTAAAAATTAAGGCTATATTTCCAAATTTTCATTATGATTGCGAAAATACGAGTTAGTTTGAAGCTTTTCATTGCAATTAAAGCAATTAAATGCAAGGCGCCTGTGGCATGAATACCCCTACTAAGTATTAAGTCCTCAACAATTTAAGACGATTTGAAGCTATTCGCTCTCTACACTTTAAGTAAGTTATTGTGTTTAGCTTTAGTTAGGAATGAATTTAGATTTTTAGGTGCCTGTTGCATGACTACCCCTATTGTTGGAGGGGCAAGTTGGAAGGGCGAAAGTGTCGTGTGTGCGTTATGCGTTAAAGTGTTGTCCTTGTACGTTTTTTTTTTACATAGATTTATGTACAGATTTCGAGGTTGACTTCAACTACACAAATGTACAATTATGTTTGGTACATAAGGGCGTGTGCGGTCATGCAGGTGGGCGTGGCCTAGTGCAGAGGGCAGTGGGCACACAACAACAAAAAATTATACCAAAAAATCAAAAAATTTATAATGAAAATAATAAAGTAACAACAACGAAAGACAACAACAACATAATGTACACAGGACAAAGAAATAATAAAAATAATAGTTAAATGATAAGCAAAACATAAATGAAAATGAAAATGACTTTAAAATGGGATTACAACAAATCTACTTGAGGGTATCTTACGATAAATTAAAACTACACTAATGTAAATGTAAATTGTATAAAATGAAAAGCAAATAAATGAAAGGATAAGAAATTAAACTTCATGCCTTGTGCCATGCACCAAATCATAGCCGGGCGGCGGCGACGGCGAACGTCGGCTGACAGAGGAGGATCGATTGGCCCCCATTCCCAATCCCAATCCCAATCCCATGCCCATTCCCAATCCCATTCCCGATGCAGATGATGTTGCCGAAGCCGCCGCCGTTGCCGTGGTCGAGTTAGTTCTATGCTGTTGTTGTTGTGTATTGTTGTAGTGATGGTTGTTGTTTTGTTGGTGGTGGTGGTTGTGGTGGTTGTTGTAAGTTGTTGTTGTTGATGTATTGTTGTTGCTGGATGATGGTGATGCCAACCCTTGTCGCAATCCCGCCGTCCCATTCCTATACGGTCCGACTCCATTATTGCCGCCAGCTAAGCTGCCACCGCTGGGCAACGTCCCCGTGTGTCCAGCTCCCGTACTGCCCGCCATGCTGCCACCAACTGGGCCGCCATGCGCCTGCTGATGATGCAACAACGTCCGATTAATGGTCCCCGTGCTCATGGGCGCCGTGGGAGATATGCTAGCACTGGGCGCATTTGATGCGGGAAACAGAGGCGCCGTCTCCGATTTGTCGCCATCCATTGCGGGTCTGCAAAACAAAGCATGGAATTAATATTGAATTTAATGCATTTAAGTGCTTTGATCAGCTACCGCTTGCTGAGATAAATCCAGGCGTGCGAGTCGGCGTAGACAAGTATCGTCAGCAGGAAGGAGGTCAACAAGCCCGCCACCATCATCAGACTAAGACCAAGCAATCCTCCACCACAGAGTCCCTGCAATGCCTCCGCATAATGTCGATCGATCGCACGTCCGTCCAGCGTAGTCGATAGTGTCGTTAGATTCTGTTTCGTCTGCTCCAGATCGTTGTCCATGGAGTGCAGAGTGCGCTGTATGTCGATGCGTGGATACGTGTCCTGGCTCATGCTGTATTAAAAAAAAGTATTGCAATTAGTAACAAGTCAAAATGTGTCGAGTCGAGTGTGCTCGACTATTGAGATACACTGCTCCCAGCACAGAAATATAACAACTTCTAAGCGCGCATATTACTAAGAGCATACAGCTTGTTTAGCTAGCGTGACTTTTAACATACCCTGTTTTATCATGCAATTCAGAATTTGTTTGGACACTTATATTGTCGAAAATTCTCAACTGAGACTAACCTATCAGAATTAATTGTTAAATTATTCTGCTTTGTGGTACATAACATATTTAATGAATATATACCAAAATTACTACACGAAGTACAATCACGCAAATTTAAGAGACAAACATTCTACATATATATAAAAAGCTATTTATGATAATTAACTGACTGATTGGCAATTAACGCAAAACTCAATTTGCAAAGTGCAAAGTATAGCCTAGATTTTCTGTATATTATACATTTGAATAGGAATCGTCGACGTATTTTTTGAGTCGTATTCTTTCAATGCAAAATCTGTCACTCTGAAAACATGCTTACAACTATATTTTTGTAAAGTACTTAAAATTCTATAACTTGTTTAAGAAATTAATTTATCTTGACAGTGCGAAATCAGTCTGATGTCACTCCGTTTGCTTTAAGAAATATATTATCAATTTGTATCTAAGAGCATCGAGTAGAATAATTTAAAAGAAAATAACTTTCACACTATTTTATACATTTTATCAAACATTTTAAGCAACTTTTTTCAATTAATGACAAAAACGGTAGAAAATCTTTGTTATCAACTTGTTGCTTTTTCAATCGATAATTTTTGATGGGCGCAGTGCATTGAAAAAGCGCAAAGAATTCACATTGTTGTCTCTGCTTACCGTTGCATCATTTCAACGCTCTCACGAGCACGTTCCACCAAATCCCGAGACTCGTTGAGGCGCAATATGAATCGATTTCGCAGCGTGCCACAGTTGAGGAAATAGACATAAGGACTGCGCTGTAGTTGCAAAGAGAAAGAGGAAGAACAAGTGAGTGGCAGAAGAATATTTAAAGATATTGAAGACTCTTACCATGCCCACCTGACGGCACATGTATTCATGGGGTCTCATACAAAAGTCACCAGCTGCCACACTTGAGGCAAGATAAATGCCAGCCAAGAGCCAACAGATGATGATGCAGAACAGGCCCGAAACGCTGAAGAAGATCAAGGTGCAACGGGAACGACGAGCGACGCCAATAACGAGAACCGTGCAGAGGAAGAGAAGGAGCGTGAGGAAGGCCAAGGTGGCAGGCCAACGTATTGACTCGTAGAGTTCGCCAAGCTGCAAGAAAAGAAGAACGATGAGAGAAGGAGGTACAGAGAGGGAGAAAAAAGTGGAAAGAATGAAGGAGGAAGATGTGCTGAGAAAGAAGGGAGATATGAGATGGGAGGAAAAGGAGAAGGAAAAATGAGAGGAAGAAGAAGAAGAGGGAGGAAAAGATAAGGTAGGAGAAAAAGAGGGAGAAGAAGAAGGAGAAGAAGAAGAGGGAAGAAAGGAAACAGGAGAAGAGGAAGATACAGAGGAATAAAGGATAATATCAGATGGGGGAAGGGGAGATAGAGAAGAATATATGGAAAAAAGAGAGAGTAGCAGAAGAGGGAGGAGTAGAAGATGAGGGAGAATAAGAGAGAGGAAGGAACGAGCAAATTAAGAAACGAGATAGTACGAAGAAAGCAGGAGACGAAAAAAATGAAGGAAAAAAATAAAAGTTATTTGGAAGAAATATTAAAATAAGAAATGAAGGAAAAGGATATGGAAAAAAAAGAGGTGAAATAAAAGGAAACAGAGGAAAAAAATATGTATAAAAGAAAGATGAAGAAAAAGGAGATAAATGAAAAGGGTATGGAGGAAGAGATGAAGAAAGAAAGATGGAGAGGGGGAAAATTAGAAGTAAAAAAGCAAAATTAATAAGGAGGAGGGAGGAGAAAGAAAAATGATAGTTTGGTTAGGTTATGCGACACCTACGTGTAATATGCCCATCAGGGAAGTCTCGTTCTCGCTGCCCTTGGTCTTCATGAAGTACAAGACCATGTTGTCGAGCGAGGTAACCGCTCGGGAAGTATTCTCCCGCACCAGACGTGTCGTCTCGATGAGTAGCATGACAGCCGTTTGATTGTATTGCGGTTTCTCCACCTGATGCACCACATTGTGCGAAGCCATTTTCGTCTCGAGATCATGCTTGATGGTTTCAGTCTGTAATCAATGAGATGAATGTAAAAAAATAAAATTAGTGAGATGTGGTTTAAACTGGTATAATCGATATCATCTATAAGAAGTCACAAAGGGTGTCTGAATTATATTTCTTCAGCGATCATTGGAAAATTTGTATTTAACCTGTTCCCTTACGTACTATATGAATAGGCTCTTAGAGCTCTTGTTGAATTGGCTTTTAAGCATATCTTGATAAGTAGTTTCAATTGGGAGAAGACGAAGTAAGATTGAGGTAGATTTAAACAGATATTAGGACAGATATTATTCTAACTATATCAATCAGTTTTAGGAGCCCTCATTGCCACGTGAATGCAGGAAAAACAATCTATTTAGGCATTTGGTTAAGAACTGGGACAGAAGATAGAACTGTGTCCAATGAGACCCCATTAGACTCCTAGTTCATTATAGCTCCTACTTCAGCACTCTTTATGTATTCCCCTTTTTTGATGAACCCCCTGTGTCAAGTGAAAGCTAGAGAAGACAATCCATCTAGGCATTTGGTTAAACGTTGTCTATCCCTTTCCTCTCCAAACTCTCGACAAGTGGATGTAATTTTAATAGATTAAAGTTGACGTTGCCTACAAGATGTTGTCGTATGTGATTATAAGGACGATATGCCGGTGCTTTCCTCCATCCCTTACCCTGTAAGAAAGTAAGAGAAGGGACGAGAAATTCCATTGAAAGTCAGCCGAGTTAGCGAAGGGTTCTTTGGCTTTGGCTTTGTTGTCCATTACTTAAGTTCTGTGTTGAGTCCGTTGCGTTTACTCACACAGCAGGTGAGAGAGCAGTTCAAAAGTTAATGACCAAAAATGGGTAAGAAAAAAGGGAAAACCCCCACAAAGAACTCACACACACACACACAGGCAGATACACAGACGTACAGCTAGACAGAGTAAAAGAGACAGACAGACGGAGGCAGAGACAGAGAGACAGACAGACAGCGGGGCAAACAGGGAACAAAGGACCAAAAACGTTGCACAAACATATAAATATAGTTTTTTACCGTAATGCTTTTGCTTCCGCACTTGTGCAGGGCTTTTAAGCACAAAGAGGAACGCCAAAAGAGACAACGAGAGGGGGAGTAGTGAGGGATAACAAGTAAGTACGCCATTGTTGAGTACCCGACTATGAGATACCCTTTACTCATTTCTGATAAACTTAAGTATATTCTATTTATCTATGAATTTTAAACTTCAAAGGAAAAATGTCTTGCATACTTTAAGGCGAGTATGTTGCTTATAAACATAAGCCAGCCATAACTACATTTATATTTATCCGATCTTGACACAATTAAGTAAGACAGGAAATAAAACCTAATTAAATTAAAGTTGTAAGCTGTTTTATTTGTTTATTTAACAAATATTGTTTAGCGACCTAAACTATAACATAAATATACCATTTTTAAATGGAAATATTTGTGTTCTTTTGGGAAAATAGTTTTTAGATCTAATAGTGTAGATGCTAAATATTTCTAAGAAATTGTGGGGGCGAAAAGGGGCGTGAAAATTTAAAACAATCTAAGTTTGTTCTACACTCATATAAGTCTGTATGCCAAATTTGGTTGCTCTAGCTCTTACAGGCTCTGAGATCTAGATGTGCTTACAGACGGACGGGCGGATAGACAGACATCGCGCTATATCAACTCAACTGTTGATGCTGATCAAGATAATATATACTTTACGGGGTCGGAAATGCTTCCCTTTGCCCGTTACATATATTGCAACGAATACAATATACTTATATACTCTACGAGTAACGGGTATAAAAGGAGGGAGGTAGAAAGGGGGAGATAGGAAAGACAGGCAAACGTGGCCGGGCTTAGGGTCGAGAGCTCGCCTAAAAGCAAACTACAGACGCACGCACAGTCTGCCCCACCTCTCCCCCTCCCTTTTCATGTGTATGTGTGCAGCATGTGAGTGTGTGTGTATTCGTGTGTTTTGTCCTGTGCCTAGATAATTAATAGCGTTTTACTTAAGAGCCGAGCAATGCCAGCCATCTGTTTAGGCCACAGTATCATCTTGTCGGCACCTAGACACTCATCCAATTCCTTCAGCGCCCCCGACACGCCTTCCTGCGGCTTTATCTAGTTCTCACTCTCTTTTTCTCCCACATTTCATATCTCACTGCTTTGCTTTGCGCGCTCTCTTAACCTTTTGCCTTATCGGCTTCTTTTATGTGCATATACATAGACGTAGAAATGTGTGTGTGTGTGTGCTGACAAAGTTTATGAATAGCAAAAGCAAATGCAAAAATCTTTGGCGAGTAGGGAAAACTCCATGTCCTGTCCGGTGTAATTCACGTCCTGTTTTATCCTGTTTTGGATTCTATTTATCACAGTCGCACAGACCCAGAGTTGCACGTTTTACATACATAGATACTTGACTTTAATACTATATAAATAAAGATAGAAAAACCGGATATATGGCTGGAATGAAAATAAACTGCTTGAATATGCAGCATTTTATGTGTAACACTGTGAGTATTAAGTTCCAAATCGAATTAAATGCTGACATCGATAGATGTTTCCGCTGTCAATCTAACAGGAAATGCAATCCAAGGCAAAGCAAGAATCTAAGTGGATCTAAATTAAAGCAAAAGCATTATACTGTTGACAAACGATAAAGAAAGTCAGTTTAGTTACTGATTGAATAAAAGAATTATAATAATGAATAGCAAAGTAAGTTAGGGATTAAAGAATAAGTTTAGCGTAAGCTCATTCCAATTAATCCTTCAACTTTCGCATAAACTCATATACAATTAATTTAATTAAGTTAGAAGCTTGAGTTTTTCCTCAAAATAGTTTAACACGCATCTTTATCATAAATCGAACCATACTTATACATGTTTGCACATTGGTTTAATGGCATGGTTTAAAGATAAGTTACGCAGCTTTCAGGTGTTTTCAGTAACTATCTTCAACTATTTGTGTCTCATCTATTGTTTTTCATGCAATGCACTTTACTCACCTGTCGTTTAAGAGTGAGCACAAGGCTTTCCACCTGCTTGCCGGAGCTGAAGGCTTGCAACAGGCCATTGTGAAAATCATCGTTGCCATATAAACCTGTAAAGGAAGAAGAGAGAAGTGTAATAGATATTAATTGGGATTTAAGAGTGTGCTTCAAAAATGTTGATCAAGAAGTGATTGCAATAAAAGTTCATAAGTTGAAGGGGCTTGTTTCTCTTATATTTCTAGCACAATAGTAAACTAGCGGCAATGCATAATTTAAACTGGTTTTCCATATGTTTAAATCAAACTCCGAAGCTCTTTTGCCACTTCAAAGATGGTATCTTGAAAGTGATTGCATTTGGATTGCTTCAACAGCCTCTTCTGGTGTCGGAAAACGTTGACCTCGTAATTTGGGATTAAGTCATGTGCTAAATTAGGGGTAAAATACGGATAACCCATTAATAGGAAACAGGCGATCATACACTTTGAAGTGCTGCGTTCGCGAACAACTTTTGTTGGGTTTGGTTCGTTTTGAGACACCCACACTGTCGAATTCGGCTAGAACACAACGTGAGGTTTAAAAAGCATCTGACTTTTTAAAGAAATCACGCTCATAAAATGCTCCATGTTATTGATATTTTAGTTGTTCATTATCGGGAACTGGCTTTTGTACTATTTGGTTGGAACAGAAACAAACTCAATATATCCCCACAGGGTATTACAAGTTGAACAGTAATATACCCTGTGGCAGTACAGGCGGCCGCTCAAATTAGTTTCTGTCGTAATTCGTGGCATCGTGATGAAATTTTCTGGGCACATCGACCCCAAGATTCTCATAATGTGTGCCAAATGTCAACTATAAAAATGTTCTTGTTATGTTATGTTATATCATTCAAAATTTAAGATAAGCTTGCAAACTTGCTGTGAAATCAAGCTCAAGCTTCAATCTTTTACCATCTCTGAGATTTTTTTTTTTTTTGTTCAAACGAACGAACAGAAAGACCAACGGTCAGACAAACATTGGTTATATCGACTCAGCTATTGTTGCTGATCATAAAGTGTATATGGACTCGGCCCCATTTCCTTTTGCATGTTACATACTTAAACTAAGTTAATATATCCCCACTTCTAAAGCAGCATAAGATCAATGCATGTTGTAAATACCTAAAGTGTTAACTTATTGTTCTCTTTCTCTATGTACTCAGTCAGTTGGCGGCAAAGCGCAAAGCGAGCGAACGACGACATATTTGAGTCAATTAAGAGCGCTAATTAAATTATTATTTTATTATTGTAAGCGGAGGTTGGATTATAATGATGCCACTCAACAGAAAACAGAGTCGCAGTGGAAGTGGCAGCAATGGCTTGTCTCATTCATACATTCATTGTTGTTGTTTTGGGCTCAACTCGATTTGACTTGGGGCGTTACCTTTGCCTGTTTGACACACTTTGGCCGAATGCGCAAATTAAGTGTTCGCTTTGACTTTAGATATTATTGTTATCGCTGTTATTATTTCAACTTCCCATTCCTCTCATGCCCGACACTTGACGCGACTTCGGTCGATGATCGCGATTCCGATTACCGACCGCCCATAAATCCAGATACGTGCCAAAGCCACAGTTGCCACACGTAATGGGGCAAATGCAACGACGTTTTTGGCTAATTGCCAAGTTAAACACGCGACGGTGACGGCGACGACGACGTGCTCTTGCCATTTTGGGCGTGACCATTGGTCAAACAAACCAAAGGAGGAGGACGAGAAGAGAATTTTTGCATTGTGCACTGTGCACTGTGGGTTCATTGCACCCAAGAGGGCAACAACAGAAACTTACCTAGTCCAATGGCCGCACAGGTCATCAGCGTTATAATGACCAGGGAACAGCTCTGACAGCGTTGGGCGCTTGGTTTGCGTTGTTTGCGATCGCAGCATCGTGTCAGCAGATAGAGGAGCAGTCCGAGCAGCGACAGGATCAAAAGGCCGGCGGGTATGGAGGCCAGGATGCCCAGGCTCTGAAAGAACGAGAAAGAAAGATATTTAAATAGGTGTTATATGTGTTATCGATATCTATCAGTTGATCGATTATTAAATAAATGCTAGAAACAAATTGAAAATTTGGCATTTCTATAAATGTTATCGAGAACAATCAGTTACTTTTGGATAAATAATCGCACTTAAATTTAACTGTGGGAACAGATTACATCTAGAAGTATTTCTGTTTTATCGATAACTTACAACTGTTTATATGTGCTATCGATAACATAATTTCCAATAAGCACGAATTGTTTAACAATCGTACTTCAATATAACTGTGCTAAATTTAAACGTTAACATAAACATTGGTTAAATGAAACGATATTTCAATAACATCGATGGTTATAATCGTTTACTGTCGATAATTAACAACAAATTAAAAGTTTGCGATCATTTTTAAGGGACAATTAGCTGGTCGATTCTTGTCGATATCAGCAGTTAAATGAAAAAATGTGTCAATATATTCATATATCATTTAACTGATTAAAATCATTTAACATTGAAAGCAACTGCATGATAATATCATTTAAATCTGATGCTGTCACCATTTTGCATTCCGAAATGCAACTGGATATAATTGATTGTGATCGATAACTGGCAACTGATTGACAACTGATTGTTTAATGCGACAGTGTGACCATATTTCACTGAAAATTACAGACTGTTAAGCTGTTCACTGCATATTCCGGTCAAATGTCATTTTCCTTCCAAGAATTGTCCGTTCGCCGTAACAGGACAGGATAAACACGAAAAGAAGTTGGAAGTAAAGGGAAATGAGGGGAGACGGGGAGGGAAAAAGGGGCGTGGGTGCTGGTTACAAATTTGTTTCAGGGTATTGAGTGAACTTTTAATTGAATAACTTGCAGCTCGTTTTCTGCTGTTTGAGTTGCTCTCGTTTTTGTTGTTGCTGTCGTTGTTGTTGTTATCGTTGCTGTTGTTGTTGTTGCTGTTGCTGTTAGTTGGCTGCGCTGCCAAAAAAAGGACGAAACCGAACACGAAGCAAAAATGTGTAAAAATACGTCTGCAAAGTTAATTTTTTGTCGCTGTACCTCGTCGTCGGTTTGGGACGAAAAATTTAATTGAATTGGCAGCACTACGCCTCGCCAACAACAGTAACAACAATAAATACAGCGTACAGAGCAAGGAGCTGACAAAGTTTTGACCAGAGTTGCCAGGGTAACAGGGTAATAACGACGTTGCTGCGGAAGGCAACATTATCAACAAAATATATGAAAATACCGTTGGTTAAACGGAAATTTCATTTGCACTCATTAAAAAATAAGTGAGTACTCAGAAAATTCAGCTGGCCCGACTAGCAACATACCCTGCAGTAAGAAATTAAATGGTTCTTACGTCTTATGCCATGAAAACTACAATAAGTTAATATTAAGATACATACATGCTGGTTTAGCAATAAGGTATTGTTTATATTGAATACTGATAATTATAAAGCACTTACGAACAAATTTTCAATTGGAATTCCAGTCATATTTGTAGTCAACGTATTTATGAATTTTTATATTATATCAAAATTATAACGTATGTGACCAAAAAGCAAATTTTAGAATAATGAATTTATTATATTTCTCTTTGCTTTCACTCAACTTCATTTTCATAAAAATACATTTCTTGCAAACTTTAAGCGATTTTTAAGAAAACTAGATAAGTATTAAGTCCAGTTCTAAGAAACTAGGCAGCAAATAAACATTGACACATGTGCTCAAATTAGTTTTGTATTATCTACAAAAGCTACAGCGAATATTTATTTAAAAAATTTCACTAGGTAATGAGTTAAGGACTTTAAATTACAATTTTGTAAAAAATTACACCTAGAATTATTTTTTGCAAATGAATTAAGATGTCAGAACCAAAAGGATCGGGATACTTTAAAACATAGCTGCCATAGATACGATCGGTCAAAAGTCGACAACTAGTATATAATAGTGAAAATTTAACACCTATAATCATGTCACTGCCCAAAATATGAAATATCTTCTTATAATTATCGCAAAGTTAATAACTGAGTAAATGAAAATTGCTAAAATATTTTGGTTATATACACTAACATGTAAAAAATTTAATAAATATTACGAGAAAACAAATATTTATTGTTATGCTTTATTGTTTTTGTTTTTCTGCGTAATAGTTTGCAAATTTCTGAACTTGTACTCTCTTTTGCTGCCCACTGCATCTGTCGTAGGAACGATCTTGTCGAAGATTGAATACAGTCCATCAAGTGTATCAAATCTATTAAATCTTATTGATCAATCATTTTTAGAATTATGTGACAATTAAATTATATAATTATATAATCGGACATTGCCCGCAAGAAAAGCAATTACATAGTAAAAATATAATTAGTTGGGAGTACATTTTATTATAGAAGTTTAATTATTCTGCTACTCGTATGTCTAGGACTGCCTCCAGATCCGATTGTATTACATATGCATTTCATGGGGGCTTGCAACGTCAACTAATCCCCACTCCCCTTAGAACACAACACCCTCTATCTCATGCATAGCTAATTCCTACCGAGTAATCACATATCACAGGGTGTATAAATATACAGGCAGCAGGAGTTGAGGAAGGGGGAATGGGGGATTGGGTTCCACTGCTCGAATTACAGACTGGGATATTGGACACCGTTGGCGACGTGAACGTCTGACGGCGGCGACTCACGGCCAACATGAGTCAGCGATCGATCCACAGAGAGAATGCCACTTGAGACAACAACAATAACAACAACAAATAACACACAGCATTGGCTTGTCAATCAGGTTCAATCAGAATGAACAAAATGCGTGTGTTTCGCTGATGTTGCACAGCTGTTGTGGCAGAGTGGACATGCGGCATGGGGCATGCAGTATTGGGGCATATACATTTATTATTTATATGCATGTTACAACTCGCCTTTTGTACGTGCAACGTGCAAATAATCATTAAAACTAGCGAGTGGCACCTGCCACATGCCCCATGCGTCAGTCCTTGCCTGTGGCTCCGATTGTAGTTGCTGTTGTTGTTTGCGTGTCCTCGCAGTTGAATGACACTTGAGAGCGTGCACCCGTTTTCAACTATAATTCCACTTCAGTAACGCCCCCACACCACCTTCAGCCTCCTCCCTCCCTTGTTGCGCCTTGCAAAATGAAGCGAATATTTGGCCATAACAGGCTGCACGACAATAAGCCTGGCCAGTACAAACATCACCCCATTAGACTCCTTAACCCTTTTAGCTTATATGGGGAAAGAGAAAGGGAAGGGGAAGGGGAAGCGGAGCAAGAACCCTTTTTTTCCGCTTGCAACGGCGCTTAAAATGGCAAATTACGCGAACGACGAACTGGCAACGCCATTAAATTGAATTAAATCAAAGCAAATTGCCATCAACATCAGCAGCAACAACAACAACAACCTCGGGGCAACCCCCTTCCACCCCCCCCCCTTCGTACTTCCCATAGAGATTGTATGCCCTGTCTTGTTTACCCTTCCACAGCAAGCATCCAATTGAATCGACTATGGGAACTGTGTGTGAAATTTGACTTGGACAAACATCATCCCATAGAGACAGAGGGAGAGCCATAGATAAGAGATAGAGATAGATTTAGATACTATCTAGCTACTGTTTATATAGTTCATATACATGTGTGCACGAAATTAGCACTAGCTAATACGAATATTTAGAGCAGCATTGAATCAACAAGAGTCGCAGCTTCAAGGGAGGAAATTATCGTACAATCACAATCAGCGCGCAAATGAAGCTTTTATTTTTTTTAGTTTACATTTAAAGTTTAAAACTTTTATTTTGAATGCTAAGTAATGTTTCCCTAGTCGACTGCCACAAATAAATAACAACTAATCAGAAAATTTGATTCAAGCAAATTTGAAAATGTTTCTATAGACATAATCAGTCAGAAGTTTATAAATGATTTAATTTGAAAAACAAAACAAAAAATTGGAGACAGCCCTAAGATAAATATCTGTTAAGGATTATATACGGATCCGCTGAACTTGTCTATTGTCAAATATGAAATAAACAAAATATATATTAGAGTAGAAATAGAAATTTTTCAAAATGAGTGTGATGGCGTTTGGACTTCAAATTAAATTTTAAATAAGTTAATATTCTTAGATAACTTGTTAGAAAGTTAAGTAGTAAGTGCTATACATATATACATATGTACATAGTTTTTTAAATTAATCAGTTACTTATACAATCACATAGAAAAGTTCCCTGATAAGACAAATTTTCCAAGTGATAATCAGTGTATAATCAGTGTTATGAATGCTTACGCTAATCTCAGGGAAACACTGAACAAAACATACCAAATGCAAAAAATTAAGAAATTAAAAAAAAAACACGATAAAGCACAAAAATAAACCAGTCTGAAAAGCTACAGTCGATGTCGACTATGAGAGACCCTTTACTTATTCTTCAAAATGTAATTAAGAGTAACACTAATAGTTCCCATAACGCGTTGTTACTTCAATATGCTCTTCTTCTTCCTTTGGCCCGACACTGAATAATATTGAGTTTTGAATAACTCCCGAGTTTTTAACCGATCGCGACGAAATTTTCAGGATACGTTCGGACCCTGATATTCGTCCTGTGTGCCAAAATTCACCACTCTAGCTTTAATAATTTCGTTATATGGGATTTCAAAATTTTGTTTTCGACTTACGGAGACGGAAGGGGGCGTGTCAAAATTTTAAGATAAACTCGATCTGCTTAGCGCATAGACGAAACTACATACCAAATTTGGTGACTCTAGCTCTTATAGTCCCTGAAATCTAGGCACTCATACAGACAGACGGACAGGGCTATATCGACTCTGCTGGTGATGCTGATCAAGAATATACATATATACTTAATGGGGTCTGCCGGACTTCCTTAATAGACTTTTTTTAAAAAGCAAAGGGTCTAAAAATTAAAAAAAGTCGAATTCGTCTACTATATTTACATATATAGTAATCTGGTGAGTAAGTTTCGTGAATTCAAATATTAAAATAAAATTATGATTAATTCCTCTAAGAGATGGGCAGGTAGAAAACTGAAAAGATATTATGAATATAAGAATACAAGTATGCATATGGAATTAGTAGAAAATCCGTAAGTATTTATATAAGAACTACTACGAATTTCTCTATCAGATATATTTTTAAATTTGTATTTATATTTATTTCCTATACATGTCTACACAATTTAAATAAGAACTAAGAAAATCAGACTTCAATTGATGTCCCTAATAAAGCAGTGCTAAGTAGTAAAACGTTGAAGAATGAAGCACAAAGTAAAATATGCAAACGGAAATGCGAAATATTTATGCAAATGAGTCAGAAATGCATATAAACAATTTAAGAGGATGCAAATAAGAGACTCTAAGATAATAAGCTTACATTTTTTATAGATAGACAGATAGTTGGATAAATTTGCAAATAGTTGAACTCTGTGTCTATTCGTTAACAGAGTTTGCAAGCGACAACTATGACAAACTTTGATTCGAACAAAGCAAACGATTCATATTGATATTGACATTAAAGGTAATTCAATGCGATTCCAATAACCATCAGTTTGTATAGTTTACAGTTAGAATTCGCAATGGAGCTGCCAGATAACTTTTTTGCCGTTACTTTTCACAGCAAGTTGACAGCGCTGGTCTTTGTTGTTGTTATTCTTGTTGTTGTCGGTTTTTGCTCTCAAAACTAAGCCTCAAATTGCAGACAGAGTTGAGGCAAAACTTTCATATTTGAAATGCAACACAGAGCAAGTTGTTGTTGTTGTTGTTGTTTGGGACCTGGTCTTGTGTCTTTAGTTTCTTTTGGTTGGGGGGATAAACGTAGGCGTTGCTTGTGGACGCTCTATAACATTTTATAGCTGCTGCTTTGGCACTTTGTTTTCCCTCTCTGTCTCCCCTTCTATATCTATCTCTCTCACTCTTTGCCCCTGTGGCACTCAGCTTAGCCCCGAAATTAGAACGTCAACATTGCCGTTGAGTGCGATCCAATGGAAAAACCAGTTTCCCTCTAAAAAAAAAAATAAAATATGCCCTTAGCCAACAACAGTTATAAGCATAAGTATGTGTACGGTTACGGTTATGAGAATGATATGGATATGTATGTGATATGTATATACACAGGGAGAAAAGAAGCGTACTCAAATTGAGTTAATGTGTCTGCAAATCTATAAATTTATGCTTGATATATGTACGAATAACTGAAAATGATCATCAAAATACTTTAAACAAGTACCAAATATCTTAATATAATAGAACTGTACCTGGAATTAAGTAAAACTCTTGCATCACTAGAAATGAGCACGAAAATTTGATATATAATTAGAAACTTGCGCTCAAAACGGTTGTTCACAGCCAATACTCAAAGAACAAGTTTGTAAAATCTTATATCTTACAATTTGGAGACCTTAAATCTTGGCTTGCTTAGAATTCCCAATGGGTTATTGCTTGTCTACTATAAATTTGATTTAAGTCTGCAGCATGCATGTATCAAGTATCATATTTTTATTTGTAAGATGATTTTTTATACAGTTACAGAGTTTAAAGGACTTGGATCAAGTTTCAATAAGGACTCAAATACATTTCGAACTCACTATTATGTTTAAAAATATATAAATACTCATTTCTATAGGCTTAAGAAATCGAACTTGACTTCCCCGAGATTCTTGACTTCAGTTATTTAAATCTTAGTAAGAAATCAAGTTTAAAAAGATTTTTTCGCTCTGTGTATGTGCATGTAGTTGGGGAAGTAAAACCAACTGTGGCCCCAGACAGTCGACAAATGCGATATAATAACAAAAATGAGCTCGGTTATGTGACGAGCCGCTTCCGGGGCACGCTGTGAGTTCCCTTTGCAGCTGCAACTGCAACAGCAACGCCAACTGCAACTGTAATCAGCGTTGCACAATGCAAAAAGCATGCCGCAATCTGCAAGGCGTTGATAGCTCTAACAGAATTCTGAATCATATGACAAACAACAACATCAACAACAACATGAAGAAGAAATCGCCCCCAGGCCACACGACAGAATGGGAACAGATTGTGGCATGCAACAGGGTAAGCAAAGGAATCACATGCTGCTCATGACCAAAGGAATGCCAAAGGGATTCAGTTTCATCAGCTGCTGCCCCAAAACGGAAAGGTCATCGAGCTGCAGAAGTTCGTCCGACGCACAGGAAATAAATCCGACACAGTCCAAACTACATCAAATCAGCAGCTACAAAAGTTGGCTGACTAGCAGATACCCTGTGTGAATATAAGGCATTGTAACGATTATAATGTTTTTTAAATATATTAATTATAAAAATAATTTGCTACTTTTTATCAAAATAATAAAGAAGAACTGTTACTTTTTAAAAAATAACCTAATAAAATAATTGTTGAATTTATATTAATATTTAAAAATCTAAGCATAATTTTTATTTTACAAATTATATTATAATACAAAAAGATAAAAACAAAGGCTATTATTATAATCAAATTTAAAAATAATAAATATTCTTCATGTCATAATACAAATTCTAAATAAAAAATACCAAAAACAAATTTTGCAGTATTAATGGAAATGTTACGATGTTCAATTTTAAATTTAAATTGTGAAAATTGCAATATATCTTGTATTTTCCATTTATATAATAAAAATTGGAATTTAATTATTATTTTAAAATATTTATTATTTATATAAAAAAGTAAAAGGTAAAATTAATTTTTGCATTACAAATTTAATATAAAAAAAATTATCCTGTTACCAGATTTCTCCATCCAAAATATCTATCTGAGATCTTTTATTTTAATGTTAGACTTTCTTACGATCTCGTTTACGACCCCTGGCGTTGATAACCGCCATGTATTTTTAGAATATATGTCATAGTAAAAATGTCCAACTCTATGCATGTCAAAAATCAAGATGTTGGCATTAAAGTTACCTTCCCAAATGAAAATTTAATAATAGAACCACGTATAATCTTAAAGTTTCCTTGTACAACTTTATAATGCCGCTTTGCGGCGACTTTTATGACTACAGGGTATTAAAAAAAAAGAATAAAAAAACTAAAACCGGCTGGCCAAGTGGCCATAGTCATAGATGTAGAGACTGGTTGCTTGTTGTGCTCGATGAATAAATAAAAAGCAAAGGCAAATTATTGAAAAGCGTCGCCAGAGGAAGTCGAGGAAGTGCGCACAAATGGCAGGTAAAATTATGTACACAAACTCATATCGAGACGGGCATAAGAAGAAGTGGAACGCAGCAGGCAGCAGGCGGGCAGGAGGAAGGGGCAACTTCAGCAGCAGTTAGGTTGGGACTTTGACGTGGCAGGCAGACATTTCATATGCAAATCACGTCACGTGACGCAGTAACAAACTACAACACAAATGAGTGAGGGAGAGAAGGAGACAGACAAAAGAATGGACACGGCATGGAATTACAATTGCGCAATTTTCAGATGAGAATAAAGATCGCATATTATATTTAAATTATTGAAATACACAAAAAGAATTGCAATTGCAAAATGCAAATGAGAAACAGAAACAATCCCCAAGTGGAACGGAAAACTATAATAGAACTTATATATATGTATGTATATTATACAATACGGAAAATAGATTGTGATATCGAAATCACACATAATTCCAAATAAAAGGGTTTAAAAACATATTGGCATTGACTAAAGGCGAATCTTTAATGACTCATTAGAATCAACAGTGCAAAAGTCATTGAGAAAACAAACTTAGTATTTACTTAGACTCCAAAAGCTGATGATGACTCATCGTAATTTTCAGTGCATATTTCTTGCACTGACGGCTGAAGTTTTCATTAGTTGATGACTTAACAGAGTCTGGATTGTAATTTTCATTAGCTTAATTGACTAAAAGAGAAACTTAGATTTCTTATTGACTCAAAGAGACACTTTAACCATTCAATCGAGTTTTTATTATATATTTCATTAACTTTAAAATACTTGAAGTAATCATCACAGTTTTCATTGCATCTTTCATTGACTGAAAAAGATAAAATGATTCAGCTTTTTTCTGATTCGCATATTATTCCAAACAATGCGTCATAAATAATGCTCATTACATCTGTATAGTTTACCATTTGGCCAAAATAATATTTTGGTATTTCACTTTGGAATTCCACTAATTACTATTGATCAATCTTACTGGTGAAATTAATGACTTAAGTATTAAAAGGTCATAAAAATAATATCAGATTTCTTGAACTTAAATAAATCAAAAGCCAATTTAAAATACATTTCAACATGGTCTAGCAGCTAATAAACAATTTAAAATTGAATGAAAATTAGATTAATGAAAATTCCGAAAGTGCTTCGCAGCTTTCGTCACAAGTGTAAACTGAAATACATTTTGAATCAGATATTAATGCTTTTGGATATGTCATTATCACATCGAACAGATCGTTTAACCAACTGACATAGTTTCAACAAATGCAGCCATAAAGATCTGATCATCATCATCATGATCAGCAACTTTGCAGAACCAAAAGTCAATTATGTTTCTGGGACCAGATCATAAAATCGATGGGCATATAAACAAATACAAAAAGTAAAGAAAAATACAACAGAAACAAAATCTAAACAAAGTCAAAGCGTTGGAGTGAGATTTCTTCTTAAGCTATTAACAGAAAAAAATCATATACTTTACACACATAACACACACCACACAGCACACAACACACAGAGAGATAAAACGCCTACGCTAAACTTTCACACAACATGATAGAGGCGGGGCACATGGTTGTTGATTTCTTCTTTTACGGGGGGAACGATGCGGGAAATGATCAACAGAAAAAGCTGAAACATGGCCAAAAACAAAAATCTCTGCATCCCAAACAAAGAAAGAAGCCGAGAGACGGACAATGATATAGAGAGAGAATAAAAAGTGATGATGACAGGAGGGAGAAAAGATTCACAAAATGAGACACTTGGGACGCCCACCAGATGAGACCAAAAAAAAAGTTCTCGGCACAAAATCGAAACTGAAATCGAAACGTTTTTGAACTTGAACTTTTTTTCTGTATACTCTAGCACCAGAGTATCATCAATTTATCAGCAAATATGTAACATATTATTAATTATTTATTATTAATATTTCTATAATACAACTAATTTAACTGATCTATCAATATACGTATTCTTTTCATATAATTGTTGTCATATTGGAAGAGTTTAAGCTGCGTTAAAGCGATATTCCCCTAGCTAAATATTTTAACTAACCTATCAAAGAAAATAGCTGAAAGAAATGTCGTTTAAATGCTCTTTTGGCCATAATACTTCATAAATTAATTGTTTTAACACATGCCTTAACATGCTAGTAGAGTTTAAGCTGTTATAAAAAGAAACTCCACAAGAAATCAAACTGAACTGATCTTATAATAAAGATAGTTTGATTAGACTTGGTCAAAATACCCATTATTGTAATTTAATTGTTTTAATTTGATATGTAACATATTGTAATATTTTAAGCTGATTTGGAGAGATTTGTCCCCAGCTTACTATCAAAATTCTTTTATCCATCGAGCGTGCTTAATGGAATCTGGTAAATCAGATGCTTTGGGTAGAATATAGTTAAGTTATTGGCTTCATACATCTATTTACTCCAGTTTTATCTAATTTATTTAATTATTAAATATGAATTTCATCAAGTACATGTAGAGTTTAAAATTACTGCATTTGTCACTAACAGCTAAGATGAATTTCAAATAAATTAAGTTAAATATGACATAAAGTCACAAACTACCCTAACTAAATAAAAAAAGTCATAATGATAGACTGTTACAAGTATTTATAAAAATGTACTAATTTAATTTTAAATTGCAAAGCGTTCTTAGTGTGTTTAATGATATTAGCTAAGACGTCCCAAGGTCCTAACTGCGTGCACATAAAAGTGTTGTACCGATTTAACCAGATGTTCCCATAAGTAACAATATTGTTAGTTCGCCTGCATCTTTTCATATACTAAATACCCTGACTCACCAGTAGACATTATGACGTACTTTAAAAATAATCCAAAGAGTCTAACTAATATTAAATATTTTATTGGCACATGTAGTCATAATGTGGCCATATCGTTAAAGGTCACTTTTAACGTATATTTGTGTACTAGCACTACAATTAGCCAAAAGTTAAGCATCCATTTTAGCAACTAAATTTGTAATTTTGTTGGAGAAATTAGGGTATTACAATTTCGATTGCACGCAACTGGAAGCTTCTTCTTATGCTCATCATGTTTATTTTGAGTATGACGGGGCTTTGAAATATGCAGTCGTGATTGAGGATGATAGGGAAGGGGTAGAAACCTGCTGACTGGTTCAGTTAGTCAGTCAGTTAAGTCAAAGTCGAGTCAGTTAATCGAAGCGTGGGCCAAGGCTAAGATTGTTCAACTGTTCTCTCGATGCTCTTTGACTGCTGCCTGTGTGGTCGTTTGAGTGCTTAAGTTAGCAACATTTTAATCGAATGGAGCAGAGCAGGAGGGGCAGTAGAAATTGGGCTCTTAAGGTGATGTGAGAGGGGGCGATATTGGGGAATTTGAAATATGTAAACGATGCTAAGAGGCCGTTCGGGGGCGACCCTTTAATGCATTTGTATCTATGTGTGTGTCTCGAACTCGTATATCGAAATCAAAACGAAATTAGAGCAGCCAGCAAAAGCAAATAAACATTCCAAAGTTCCAAAGTCGACGCGCCGCTTGTTGCACAAATAAACAGCTACAGCTTCAACTTCAAAATGAGATAAACAGCAACAACAGCATCGAGTTGCAGTCTCTGATTGTCGAAGAGTCGCCTCGAGTCTTCCCCAGTATCTGGAATGTATCTATATCGGAAAGTGTATATATTATATACACTATAGTATGTACATACTATATACGATATGAGAAAGACGAGGACACATTCTCAAATGTGAGATTGAATGGCAGAATTTTTATGACGCAGCCGTAAAAGCAAAGCCTACAGAGTAGAGTAGACAAAGATACAAATGTATATGGGCAACGGGGCAATCCTATGTATCTTTTAGGTTGCATCTGGCAAATGTGAGGGCAGCTGCCTGACTGTCGACCTGACTGTCGGACTGTCGGTCTTTCGGTCTGCCTGCTGCCAGCTTGTGTTGTTTTTTTTCTTTTTGTTTTTGTTGTGGTTGCATTTGACAGTCAGGCAGCCGGAAAAACTATTTGCCTGGCAAAGGCAGCGACGAGACGAGATGAGGGAGAGATGTGGGCTCTGAACTCTCGTGTACATCTTTTCGGGCTGCATTTTCAATTGCAATAACCCAAAATGAAAGTCAGCAACTCAACTTTGGCAGGCAGACGAAGGGACAGAGCGACAGTCAGTCCAGAGAGTGACTGATAATTTGCTTGAGATACTTTCGTATATGGTTTTTCTAAATATAGAGACTCTGGCAGTTTGTTAACTCTGACTTTGTGGGCTGAGCTGTATAACAGCTGGCGTCTGTGGAAATGCCAGTTTACATCTGTGCGAGGGCAGTTCCAACAGTTGATACTTTTATGTATATTTAAAAGAAATTACAAAGAAATATACCAGAAATACAGGCAGACGAGTCTGGATATAGTAAACAGCCGACAAACTGAACAACTCACAACAATATAATACCACTATTCTTAAAGCAGCTTCAAATTAAGAGCAGAGATCATTTTCCCAAAACATATTTAAATACAATTTTATATCAAAAAACAATAGTTTATATTTTTGAATAAATACTTTAACAAAACATGTATATGTTTGGGGAATTCAAACAGTTGAAATTATTTGAAAATATACAATATTTTCTTCAACATCCAACATTTATTACAACCAAATTACTTGTACTTTGCAGTCAATGGAGTAAAATGCATTCATAAATTGGCAAAATAAAGATTTTATCAAAACTCTTGCAGAACTTGCCATAAGTACACTCCAGCTCTATCGTTGCAGCGTATTGTCCTATTGAAGCATACCATTTAATGAGGTCGAAATGCATGCAATACTCTTCAAAGTGGTATTACAATCATAAAGCCCATCAAAAGGGTATTACAATCAAAAGGGAAGGCAGCAATAAACAACTCTATGCAAATGCATTGAAACTGAATCTATCGTTAATAGGCAGATGTATGGTTGTTTGTGTGTAGGGTGTAGGGTGTAGTGTGTAGCGTGTAGGGTTTAGGGTGCTACGGATGTGTGGGGTGTAGGTGATGCGGGTTGCAATGGTAGAGCACATTCAGATGGGCTGTGAATCTCATAAGTCCCACCCCCTTCTCTCTGTCCATCTCCCTCTCCAGACTGCCCGCACGACAGCAACAACAGTGCGTCATCACCTTGGATACGGCAGACAACTAGACAACCAGAAAGACGGCAGAGATATCGATGGAGGGGAGAGACGCTTTTCATCAACACTAGAAAGCAGCGAATAGCATAACATCACATCACATCACATCATACAACCCATTGAGGGGTGCCAGGTTGAGGTTGTATCTAAGAAGGGGACAGGAGGGCAGTGAGGGGGGTTGGGCCAACACTCGACGCTGTTGTTGTCATTGTTGTCAAGAGCAATTGTGTTGCTATTTGAAGGTTAAATTGATCATCAGCAACAACAAACTGCGTCGTCGCCAGCAGAAAATGCAATGTCTGTAGTTAAAGACATGGAAAGGGTTGTCGTAGGAACTGGAAACTGGAGACTAGAGTCCCTCACAGATATGGACGGTACAAAGTGTGACAAGTGACTGATTAAACGCAATTTGAATTAAGAGACAAGAGACTAGACGGAGAGACTATTGCAATTGCCTGGCATATAGAATTTTGTCTAGCTGAATAAATATTTATATAGGGGACAAGAGATCTACTTAAAGAATGCACTTTGTGCTGGACATACAGGAGGTTTAAACGCTGATGATTCATGATGTTTGTACATGTTGTTCAAGTACAACTCAAGATCTCATGATGTTTTCTTAAGAGTAAGAATCCTTTCATCTTTCAGTATACAGAAGTATCCTTAACTTATTACAATTAGTTTATCTTAACTAATATTTAAAATGTATTCAAAGAAACAAATGTAAAAAGATGAATTTAACTTCTTAATCTCATCTTTAGCTACTCCTTTCAGGGAGAATGATCCTCTCTTCAGATTCTTCCGCGATAATGAAACTTTCTGAACTTCCTAAAGTATATGTAGCTCGACTTATATACGATGTCTAAGCATAAACTTAGTTATGGCATTACAGAAAAAGGTTTAGATAAATATGTAGTTTCTCTTTAGCTAAATTCGAGTTACCGAAACTTCCACAGCTAACTTCATTATCAACTCCACTTATATAAAAATAATTGTAAACCAATTGAGGAAATAGGGAAATATGTACTTGACTTCAATCAAATAAATTACAGTTTTTACCATCTCTTCTATAACTCAAAGTCTCTTTAGATCCCTACAAGTCTCTTATGAGCTATCGAAATTCTCGTGCTCACAAATGGGGAAACAAGTATTATTGCTGGGAGTAAAACGAGCCAAGCAAACAAATAAATATCAATATAGTTATATAAATATATAAATAAATAAATAAATAAATATCTAAATATATAAATAAATATATATATAAATATCTAAATATCTAAATATCTAAATATATATATATTAAATAATATGCAATAAGTCCTTAGCTATTATATTCGTTTTTCTGCCTCTATTTGTTTATTTATTGCCGTCCTTCTATTATCGAGTAATAAATCCTTATGCAATATAAACAATTCGTTGTTGCTTCTTCCACTGCAGCCTGTCTCCCTTCTCCTGTCTGTACCTTCAGCTAGTCGCGTTCCACATTTTACATTGAGAGCAGTTGAAAAGGAAGTGAAAGAGTGGGAAGTAGAGCCAGTCGATAAGCAGATTAGCTTAGTGGGCTCATTTGCCAGCCAGCCGCAAACAGAATTGGCTTAAGTGGTAGCTCATTGTCAGCCCCATTGTGGCACGGTGTAATCCCATGTGACGTACTTAGCTCAGCCCCCTGGCCATGTGGATGCTACACACATAGACACAAACACACATACACACACACTGACACAGCTGTCGATAGCCGGCAAATACCCACCTGCCTGGCACACTCCCTCCCTCCCTCTCTTCCTCCTCTCGGCACTCCAGCTGCTTTTGCTGACGCGCGTAAAAAACTACGCCCAATGCAGCGCGCCAGCTGACCTACATCCGCATCCAAGAAAAAAGCCAAAGCCGAGCCGAGCAGAGCTGAGGGGAAATTGAAGAGGGGACGAAGGGGACAGAGGGGAAGTGCAGCGAGCGGTTCGCTCAACTGACCTGAATTCAACAACGGCAACGTTGACGGCTGGAAGCGTCTGCTCGGTCTGCTCGGCAAACGTTAGCCGGCACGAACATAGCCAAAATCCAAATGCGCTTTTGGGCCAGGCTAATTGAAATGAAATTTTACAGCTGGGTAAAAACTGATTTGCAAAACTAAATCGAAAAAAGTTTTGACCTGAACGTAATGAGCGCAAAAAAAGCCTTTGGGCGTCGTCCTTGGTTACGTCTTCGAAGCCAGGACTGCCAACAATCGATTAGAGAAAAAGGCTAGACGAATGCCAAAATGAAGGACCACAAAGGGATAAATAATAAGAAATAGGGACAGATACTAAAATTACAAATAATGCAAATTATTATGGCAAATTACGGATTTTAATTAATTTGCATATTAATGTACATAAATGTGATATAATTATAAGACATACATATACATATGTGCATTTGTTTATAACCCAAAAGCTTTATACTTACTAAGCAAATAAATTAAAGTTATTCAAACAATTTTTACCAAGGAGTAATAGGATATGTGTACATATGTAAATACATATATCTAATTTATTTTTGTATACATAGTGAATTATTTTCAAAGTGTATTATATTAATTTAATGCTAGCTTCAAATACTATTGTCTTAAATATTCAACTATAGAAATGGAAACTATGTATGTGCAACATTTTTGTTTAAATACCTTTTAAACTTTAAGAGAATATTAATAAAGTATCAGAAGCCACAAAAAAGGGTACTATACAACTTTCGATAGATTCCATTTTAAGAAGGACAAATCTATGCGGTTAACGGCTAATTTGGCATCACTCTTCTAGTCTACGGATGTGATCCTCTGGGTAATTGCTGATGTTGATGTCATCACACTTGGCACATGGCAACGTAATGGTATTTTGGTTGTTCACCTCTTATCAAGCCGACAGATGAGAGATAAACTACGGCTCAAAGGGGGAAACCCAGTCGAACTATCGCCCTGTCACTTTATACCTCTGTCTGTCCGTCAAAGACAGCTGCAAATTGAGGTGAGTGTATCGTTAGTTTGATATTTTTTCTTTTTTGGGTTAGGGTTCGTTATCCATGCCCATTGATACACAATGGGAGGCAGCGGCAATCAAAAGAAACCAAACAAAACTGGGAAGCCGGAAGTGTGTGTAGTAGATGTCCCCCTACCCCTCCCAGCTCACTCTTTCTTTCCCTCTCCCTTTCCCTTTCCCACTCACACACTCTGCACCTCTTCAAATTGTCAGCCTGCCTCTTTGGAGAACAAAGCAAAGGTGCAGAGACGCCGTAGGAGGCGGTAGAATGAAAAGGAAGGGGAGGAATATAGTATAAAATATAAGAATCCGGGCACATGCAGCGCACATGGCAAAGTCAAGCGGGAACGTTGTGGGAATGAAACAAAAAGGGCTCGACACACGACGCAGACAACAAAAGGCGTAAACAAAATGGGAAAATTTCGGAAATTTATTATCGTTGTTGTTGAGAGTTTTTGTGCAATTGCAGCTATAAATGCTGCAGAGAGCGAGCGATAGAGCGAGAGAGAGAGAGTTAGCTATATGCAGTATATGTAAGACAGGGAAAGCAAGGCATACAGGTAAATGAGAGCGTCTGTTTTTTGGGCAGCAAAAGCAAAAAGTGATGAAAGAGCGAGCACAGAAATTAGGAGCAGGCGCTACAACAACAACAACTATATATATATATATATATATATATATATATATATATATATATATATTTATATTTACATTTATATAAATATACATATGTATATAAATATATATATATATTTATATATATATGTATATGGCGTATACAACCCATAACTATTCAAGAAAAAACCTAAACAAATCAAAATGCAATCAGCGCAAATGGGAACGCACTTCAAGTGCAGCAGAGAGTACAGTGGGGTCTCAAGTGCAGCAGCCACAGTGAAGCACCACTTAAAGACCTACTCCAAAAAAATGGATGCACCAACAAGTAAAACAGCACATAAACTATGGCGCTACTTTGACAAACAAACACACACACACACACAAACACGTGTGTGTGTGCGTTAGGGGTTTCCCCATTAGGGATGGGGGGATTTAGTACTCACCTCTAGGTAAACATCGCTATCCGGATTGAAGGTGTCATTAACCCGACGAAATGTGTAATTCACATGCGGTATTGAATGCAGGATTTTAACGAGTATGCTCGGCTGTTCCATTTTTATGGCTCCTTTTGCAACGTTGTCGCTGTTATCGCTATGCTGCTACTGCTTCTTCTTCTTCTACTGCTTCGGCTTCTTCTACTTCTTCTCCTTGTTGTTGCTGTTGCACACACTCGCACTCTCTCTCTCTCTCTCGCTCGCTCACGCGTTCCTTTGCTTTTTGGGAGCAAGCTTGGTATGGGATCCTTTATTGTTATTATGTGTGCGTGTGTGTGTTTATTTGTGTGTTTGTGAGGGAGTGTGACTCGAGTGTGGCAACGTTGCTGCTTCTGCTGCTGCTGCTGTTTTTGACGTCACAAACGCCGCGCTGCTCTGCTCGACAACGGGACAACGGCGTCTCGTTTCAACGCAAAATTGACTTGAGAGTTTAGCGCATTACACTCACTGCTGCTAGCACATTGCGGGGGAAAATGGGATGAGGAAAAAGAAGAACGTACATTTGTATGCTTACTTAGATTTACGCACAGACACACACACATACACATGCACCCGCACGCCTTGCGCAAAGAGCGTCAGCGAGCGAGCAAGAGTGAGAGAGAGCTAGAGGCGGCTGCTGTGGGGGTGTTAATGCGTACGCTTCACACGCTGTGCCAAATTCCAAATTGTGCCTGCACAAGCGCCTGCTCTCTCATTCCCACCCACACACACACACACACAAGCTCTCTCACTCAGCGCTGCCTAGACGCGCTCGCGCTCTCTTTGTTCTCTTTCGCTTGTTCCCATTGTCCTGACTGCCTGCGTATGTATGTGTGTGTGTGTGCGTGCGTGCATGCATGTGTCTGTGTGTGTGTTGCCTGCGCTAAATTTTCACTTTCACTTTTCACACACACCCAAAAAACACAAAAAAAATATATACATATATAAACCGAATTTACACACAAACTGTAGTATATAACTATGCATAAAATGCACAAATCTAAACAAGAATGCGAGGGTGGCACCCAATATTGCAGTTATACACTAAAAACATTTGTTTTGATTTCAACTGCCGCCGCATTTGCCGCACGTTCCTCTCACGAGGCAAGCAAAAAAAAAAACAGAAATTTGCAGATGAAAAAAAAACTGCACACAATTTGTGATAAAATGAAAATGAAGCTCCTTGCTGCTTATCAGCGACTTTTCCGAAAGGAAGCACTTTTAATTTGATTGTTTGCTGTTATTTCAATGCAATTGTTATTATTATTACACAGCGCGGACAGTTATTTAACTGTATTTAGTGTGTTTCCATTTGTTTTCTTCCTTTTGAATTTTTACCGACGCGCACGTTATAAACGGACAACGGACCACGGGGCGTTGTTTCATTTACCGTTTCGTTCCGTTTCGCAAGCTGCGTTGTTGCCGCGTCTGCGGTCCAAATGCGAATGAATCGAAAAACCTGCGCAACGTTTCTTGGCCTGCAAAAGCAACAACAAAGGCAAACGAACGAAGTTCTCTTCGCTCGCTTAATGCAAGAACGAAACTTGCAGACTCTCTAGCATAACTGTTCTTATTAGCTAAAATCAATGCTAAGAGAGTGCAAGAGTTTAAGTTGATCATATGAAACAATGCAAGTGAGAGGTTTGATCTCTGTTTATGTTAGGAGTATTTCTTAAGCGTGGGAGTTTGCAGTGTGGATTGAGTGGGATAGAGGGAGCTGGCAGCGGTGGCAGTTAAAATCAGTGTTGCCAACTAACGATAAGATAAACAGGATAGACGGACCTTAACAAAACTGTACAGAAATAGGACTGAAATCATGACAAATATTTTAAATTCTTAATTATTTATAATTTTAATAAAGAAATAAATTACTTTTAATTAGTATACATATATATTCACACATTAAAATTTCCAAAAGAACAAAAATAATTTCCATTAAAAACTTGTATCTTTCCGTTGTATTTAGATAAAAGAATTGAAATTAGGACAGATCTATCCGGAAAAAGGATGTTTTGGCAACACTGGTTAAAATGCAAATTATGTCTCATGATTTATATCGATAACGATAACGATAGGAGCGCTCAAAGCTGAGGAAATTTGAAATGCAAGCTAACCTTTCTTTTTTTTTTTACTTTTTAGCTGAGTTTTCAGTTATTTTTAAGTATTTTTTTTTAAACATTTAATATGTGTGCCACTTTTATCATGGTAAGCGATAAACGAGTTTTCCTCCAATGCAATAACAACATCAACAACAACAACAACAACTAACGAGAATAAGCGCTTAACTAGTTTTGCTGACTCCGTTGACAACATGAAGTCATTGTCTCCAAGTTTCTAGCCGGGCATGAATTGTGGCGGAAGAAGGGGGTGGGGAGGGGAGTGGTGTATGCAGAAGCTCCACTTACATGCATATGTATGCATGTATGTATATGTAGATGTAATCTGAGCAACCTTTGCAAATGCGACACAACAACACAAAATTCTTAAATTCTTAAGCTGGCGTCAGCGTTTTATCGGCCGGCAAAGTAACCTGAGGGGAAGTATTACTATTATTATTGTTAGTAATAAATATTTGTTCAATGACGGCGGTGAGTTATTGTTGTTGTTGTTCTACCTAACTATCTTTTGTTGCTGTTGTCGCACAGTGATGACCGAATTTTAAAAAATAGCTAGATTCAAAATATAAAAAAATAATTGAAATAAATATTTTAAAATTCAAAACTTAAATCAAAATATGTGTGTTCTTAATGTTTTTTGTTAAATTAAAAAAACATTTTAATGTTTGCTAGTTCTAGCAATAAATAGCTAAAATGACAGCACTGTTCTTGTCGTTGTTGTTGTTGTTGTTCTTGTTACACACACCATGCCGCATATCTTGTTCACGAATCGACACAAAAAAAAGGAACTCAGCGAAACGAAGATACAATAAAAAGTAAGTAAACAGAGGAGCTTCACGAATTCCGGCTCCCATCTTATCAGCACATGTGAAAAGTAAATAAAAAAAAAACACAGAGAAGTGATTGTGAATTTCGTCTGAGCGTTCGATGAGTTGCATTCACAATCGAGAATCAACTGGACTTGAACTTGGCTTGTCTGCATCTCTATCGGAGTTTATTAAGCAAATTGCATTGATTCGAGTCGAGAATTGCAGCTATTTTTATAACGAGTTCAAAATGCAGTTTTTCAAACATAAACCAAAGCATACACACACACACACATGCACACTTGCATGCACGCACGCACGCTCGCACACACACACACAGAGACACACCGAATAGCGGGTTACACGGATACACAAACAAAACGAAAAACGAAACAAATCGTAGCGCAATTTGAATTCGCATTAACACGTACTTTTTAGCGCAATTGCAACGCGTTTTGTTTATTTGATTTGTCTTGTTTTATATCAATCAGGGCTCACTTTTGGATTCACATGTTCAATTTCATTGAATGGCAGTAGTATCTCTATTGCTTTATTGCGGCGACGACGGCGGGAACGACGACGACGTTGACGGTGACGATGACGGCGACACACAAAACACACAACTGACAAAACGCGACAATGTGACCGTATGCGGCAAACGCATAAACACCTGAACTCCAATTGAAACAAGTCGAGGGTGCATTTTATCGATAGTATTAAATACTAAACTTGCGAAACAAACTTGGCTCGCAATTTAAAAATAAATTATAGAAGCTGTTTATTATTTATTAACACAATTTCAATTAAAAATGAATATAAATGAATATTGACATCTGGCATTCGTTGAACAAAAATTTAATGAATAATAATATTGAAAAGAACATGAAAAATTCAACAAACAAAACAAAATTAATTCAAACAAAAATGTATACAAAATTTGGAGTCTAACTTGAAATTTGGAGAAAATACCGAGCTTTTGGACATTTGTCTTTAACCGAATGCCTTAGGAACAGTATTTTGCCGTTACACATTTTGTCTGTTCATTGGCAGCGCTTAAAGTATCGATAACCAAACGATATTCGCAAAATATCGCATTTTAAAAATATGCTTATCTTATATCTTATATCTTATTATAATTTCTGTTGCATATCTGTATGTCTCTAATTATTAACAAGTAGAATTCTCTGCAGTTAAATGGAAAGTGTAGTGAAGAGGGAACAGTTCTTGATCCGCGCAAAACTGGGAACAGTTCAGTCGTGTTTCGATAGCCTGCCTATATCGATTAATAGTTCACAAAATACTGTTTGTACGTAATCGATTAAGCTTTCCATTAATGGATGCTTACAAATTTAAAAAAAAATATGTGTATCTTCGACATTTTGCTATTGTTTTCATAGTAAAGTGGCTGGACAAAACCGAAACTACAGTCGAAAAGATTTACGGTTTGCTTACTATTTATATATTTATATAAAATTAATTGTAATTTTCAGCATATACTTGAAAAATGTTATATTTTGACCGTAAATTACTCCAACAAGAAAATTGTTTATTTAGCTTAATTCATGGCTCTTAAAATCCGATCAATTTCGTTTATATCGGAAAATAAATATAAAAGTTACGGATATTTTTGTAGAAGGTGCAAGAAAATATTTTTGACTGCATTTTGCAGTTTTAGTGCACCATTTTACTACGAAAACGATTTTACAACATTGATGATACATTCCACTGTAAACTATTGTAGTTGATGGATATTTAAATTTAACAGTCGTCTCAAGAAACGGTAAATATTTTTAAGCGCTGCTTCAATAACGATTTTAACGAAAAACCAGCTAACCGGATGGTATTTTTTTTTTAGTATCAACATGATGTATCGATGTTGGTAACACATCGAAATATCGATATATCAATAGTCAAGAACGTTATCTCTTGCATCTCTAGTTCGATATATCGATAGTCGACAACGTTATCTCTGCCAGCTCTAGTTGAAGCGCATTCGTATCCAAATGGATCAACAAATTGCAGCAATGCCGGACAGCGAGCATTATTTCGAAGGCGTTGAGAAGTTATTGGAAGTATGGTTCGATGAAAGCACGCTGCCAACTGGCGATTTGCGCAACATTACGCGGAAGGAGTGGGAGAATCTGCTGTGCCACGTGAAGTGTGAAATAATCAGCTTCACGAAAAACGATTATATCGATGCGTTCCTCCTAAGCGAGAGCAGTATGTTCGTTTCCAGACGACGCTGGATTCTGAAAACATGTGGAACAACAACACCGCTCAAGTGTCTGGAGCGCTTGCTTCATTTGGCCGAAATCGAGGGATTTGCCGTGGTTAGCGACATTTTCTACTCGCGGAAGAACTTTACGCGACCGGAAGTGCAGAATTCACCGCACAAGGGATTCTACGAGGAGGTCAACTACCTGGACACCATCTTTCCCGAGGGCAGATCCTACTGCCTCGGCTCGATTAACCTGGAGTGCTGGTATCTGTACACGTTTAGCAGACCGGAAGTGAAGGCTCTGCCGGATATTGTCGTTGAGGATCACAACAAAGACGCAGATCCGGATCAGACCATCGAGATTCTAATGCAACATCTGGATAAGGATGTCATGGCATTGTTTAGCAAAAGTCGATTCTCAAATGGTCACGACGTCACCGAAAGTTCCGGCATCGATCGAATCCTGCCCGACATGCTCATCGATGACTATCTGTTCGATCCCTGCGGTTATTCGATGAACGGCATCAACAAGAAGGGTGAATACATGACCATCCACATAACGCCCGAGGAGAAATTCTCGTACGTCAGCTTCGAGAGCAACGTGGCCCTCGATAATTACACGCGATTGATCAATCAGGTCATTAAGACCTTCAAGCCGGGCACATTCATTGTGACCATCTTTGCCAACAAATCCTCGTTGGCCTACGAAACGATGAAGGAGCTGGAGATTGAATATTCCACACTGTCGAATTGGAAACGCACCGATATGCAATGCTGCAATTTCCCAACCTATAACCTGCTCTTTGCCCAATACTCTCGGGGCAAATCCACCTAGAAATAGTAAACCTAATGGGGCTGCTGCAATTCCAAAAATTCTCTGTTAATAAATTTCTTGTTTATATAGACTACAATATATATATACAATTCTTTGTACTGATTGGTATCAGCTAGAAGGCTGAGATTTTCACAGCAGATGAATTAGTATGTTGCGTAGGAAAATTCAACATACAAATGGGTCAAAGCTCAGTGATAAGGAGAGCAATAAATACTTTGTTATTTTTACAGATAACTCAACCAAAACTATAGAGATTATACATATATTTGGTAGTGTATTTTACAGGCTGACCAAATTTGGACTATTACATACATACATATGTTTTATAGTTACCTTGGGAAGAATCTTTTATAAATCAACTTTTAGTCTGAAAAACTTTGTTCGTTTCCAAGATAACTCAACTAATCTTAAAGATTTTAAATTTGCTAGTGTTTTTTACAGACTGGCAATATATGGATAAGATCGGATCGGTTGAAATCCATCTTTTCATAGGATAAACGTTGTTGTTTCCTAAGATAACGAAATTCGAACATTGCATATTTAGTACTATTTTTTACAATATGACAAAATTTGATTAAAATTTAAGTACTTTTAACAAGTATTTTGTGTGTTGATTTTGTGTTACATATATTGACAATAAATTTACATCGAGTCCACTAAAATACTCTGTATTTAATAGAAACAAAATGTGTCGTTAAAATCTAACAAAAATATAACATTTTTAAATAGAAATTATTTTTGTTTTAATACAAATACTGGAGCACTACTCAAAAATCAATTTTAAGTATGAGAAACTTTGTTGTTTCTTCAGATATGTCAACCAATATCTGAGATTACGTAGTTGTTATCTATTTACATAAATCGGTTCTTCGAGATTCGATTCGGGTTTCTGGATTAATGCAACTCTATTATGAAATTGTCTGCCACTCGAACTCTAACTGAAACACTTACTTAGAAAATATAGGTTCGATTCGGAATATAAAACAAGCCGAAGAGTCGATACCCCGTCCGTAATATACCCTGTGAATCTATAGGGACCCGCTTAAAATCACTCCCGTTGTAATTCTCTTGTAATTGGTTTTTTTTTTCAATTTGTGATCGAAGAGGGTTGGCATCCAAAATTGAAAGACCAAGTTCAAGCTTCTAGCTCTTATCATCTCTGAGATCCTTTCGTTCATGCGAACGGACAGACGAACATGGCTTTATCGACTTGGCTATTGATGCTGATCATGAATATTTCTGGGGAATATCTTTGCGGGATCTGCCAGACTTTCTAAGACCTGTTACATACTTTTAATAAACTCAATATACCCTCAGTAATGTAAACAAATTTTACATGTATTCATAACACATTTTAAAATATTCAAATGCAATCAAAAAAACTGACTAAAAGTTAAGTTAAGTTTATAATTTTTGTTGTGAAAAATAAATATTTTGTAGATATTAAAAATCATTCATAATCATCTTATTCATTTCTAATTACATAAAAAGTTAAAAAATTTACATAAAATGTTTGATGGAACAAAATGTCGCGTGCGGCAGTGATTAAAACTAAATTAAAAAAAAACTACTTAATATATTTGAATAAAATGAAAAACATTGTTCAGATACATCAATGCATAACATTTAAAAATTACTCGCATTCGAATATTCCTTCAGGTTTCGCTGAAATCAGTGTTTGAACTGTTCACCCTAAAAGTGACTTCTTTTTTTGTCGCATGCGAATTCCTTGGATTTTTGTAATTATCTTAAAATCGAACAATTACTTAAAATCAATCTTAACACTAAGTATAGTGTTAATCAAGAGCTATAAGTTTCGCCTTTTATCAAAGTAAAATAATATTTTGGCATATAAGTTTTCTTCACTTTGAATGCGTACGAATTTCGCATATTTATCTTGATTTTAAACCAAATAAAAATTATAATAACAAACTCTTCATCTTAAGATAGACTTTTATAAGGAAACTTTTATGTTCAGAATTATATATGCCTAAAAAATCAAAGGACAAATGGAAAACAATTGGGAAAATCAAATATTTTTGTTGTCTTAAACTAAGTCAAGGCTTAAGCCAAAAAATTCGTGTTCTGGGGCTCTTCAAATACATATAACTCTATGTTCTGACTGACTGATCCACAGATAATTAACGAAAAGCACAACTGTTAAGAGCTAAAAGACTGAAAGAGTAGATAATTTTAAGATAATTGAAAAACTCGAAAAATCCTTCAGTTAGAGAAACTTTGTTGTTCTCAGCATTTTCTCAGCATTGCTTTTTTTTACATCCTAACAAAGTCTGTTTATAAATTGACTACCTTACACTCGGATCTTTTGTTAGTTTTAAAGTTGTTGTTACCATTGTAATTGTAGGAATGTGTGTAATTAATCTATTGTGGCAGTAACAAACAATCACATTGCTATTTTTATTATTTAATAAAACCTTAATACTTTAATTGTGAGATT
Source organism: Drosophila histrio (assembly GCA_958299025.2). NCBI lineage: Eukaryota > Metazoa > Arthropoda > Insecta > Diptera > Drosophilidae > Drosophila > Drosophila histrio. The sequence continues at coordinate 42,167,091 of OY282582.1, forward strand.
CGTTCAATTTTGTTCTTAAAGAAACGCGCTGTGCGCGCTTGAACGGCACCAAAGCCATCGTTGGCCACGTTTAGATGACGTGCAATCCACGCCGGCAGCTTCTGCTGGATGCGTTGACTCGTGTAACGTTCGTCCAGCAAATAAACACAGGCATAATCACGTATGTGTCGCACTGAGCGTCCAATGCATTGATTGACCGCCTTCATGCAGAGATTCTCATAATACTCATTGCCAGCCCCGTTGCCCAGTTGTTCATCCAAGTGTCGCATACGTTCCTTGAGCTCGGGAGCATTGCGATTGGGATACGGTAGACCCACTACGATCACACCACGTCCGAGATTATCCGCAAAGTTGAGTCCTTCCGAGAGTTTTCCACCCACAACGCTGAGCAGCAAGGCTCCTCCACCAGGTTGGGCAATGGTCTCGCCATATTGCTGCAGCAGCTGCTCCACGCTGCCGCCTGCAGACTCCCTAAAGACGCGTTTTCGCTGGCCAATCCGCTGCAGCGTCTCATTCTGTTGCAGATGTGCATAGACCGTGTCCAGGTAATCATAGGAAGGCAGGAAACAAACCAAGCCGGCTGGCAGAACGCTGCACAGATTCTGCAGCACCATGGTGAGCTCCTTGAGCTGTAAAGGAAAATATATTAGATTAGTTTGCCATGGGTAAATCATTTTAAATGAATTATACTCTTTTCTGTTGATACAAATTTCAATTCTTACCTACAAATCATAGCATAACTTTGCCAAATCATTCACATAATATATTTTAGGTTTGATTTAATTTAAACTCTTATTTGCCACCTCTCGTTTTGTACTATTATCTCTAAAGTATTTACCATGACGGGATTACCGCGTTGTGCGTAATTGAAGCAGAGTGTGGCGCCTGTCGGTCCAGTGGGCAGGACAAAAGGCAGCACAGCATCGGGAGGCACCACATGACTGTAAAAACGCTCCACGACGCGCTCCGGACAATGGGCGAAGAGTTGGGCCGTCAATTCATGTGTTGGCTGCATTGTGCCGCCTGCGATGATAATCTGCAAGAGAAAACAAAGATTTATAATAGAATACAAATAGTTAGAGAGGCTAAGGTCAAGAGAACCCGACTGTGAGATACCCTGCACTTATTCTATATAAAACTCAAACACACGAACACGCTAAAAGTTTTCTACTTTTTTGTGTCAATGTTTTCTTATTCTATATTTAGTTTGATGATTCGTATAATTGTATCCTGAATAATTTCCGAGTTTATTATACGAATGTAATACAATTTGGGACACCGAGAGTTACACCATGTAACAAAATTTAAGTTACTATTGTAACCTTTACCAAATTCACTTTTTTGATGATGAGAAAGAACACTTTACAAATTTGTTTGTGGACTTAGCAGATTGTTCCACAATTGTTAAGTATTAAACTGTTTAATTACAATTATTCATTAGGTTTTAGCACGCGTTATAGCTTTTAAAATCGGTTGTGGCATTTTCGAGTAATGATCAAAAATACAAGCTAGATTCGCAATAGATTCTCAAAAATGTTCCATTATAGAAAAAATGGTTTAAAATGCTTTTTTCTCATCCAATTAAGCTGAGTTAGTTAGGTTAAAATCTTACTGTTACATGTTTAGGTTAGGTTAGGTTAATCGGACTGCTCATGTTGGTGGCAGGATTGTTGGCAGCGGAAGAGGGAATTTTAAGCAGCCTGCTTTTGAATTCCCTAATTGATCGCGTTGGGCGAGAACCAACCAGAGCACCAAATCCTCCAGTCGCAGTTTTGCGAGACTGTCCAGTTCGTCGAAGAAGGGTTTCCCGAGAAATGGGGTTCTCCTTCTACGAAGTACAGGGCAGTCAGAGAGGTGTTGGATACTCTTTTGTTCGTCTTCGTTCCCACAGCTGCGACAGAAGTCGTGATATGATCCACCGTACCGTTGTGCCATTCGGCTGATGGGACTTTGGGTCGTTAAGACTCCTCTCAACATCCTTATCCTGTTCTTGCTATAGTGTAGGAGTTCTGATGATCGCTTTGGGTTACGGTCTGGCCAGAGTGCTGCTCTGAGCCGCTTTCCAATGCATTTCTGCCGTTATCCTCGCCGTTCTTGCTAGTTCGGAGAGGATATACTGAAGAGGTCTTTGTACATCAGTTACCGCGCAACTTGTCGGTAGCTATCTCGTTTCCTGATACACCCGAGTGTCCAGGTACACAGACAAGTCTGATTGAATGGTGGCATCGGTGACTGTGTTTCGGCTGAGCTTGCTCTTGGTGGTGTGCTACAATTTGAGACTCTAGCTTTAAGTTTACTATTTAATTTGACATGGTTAGGATAGGATATGGTGGAACCTGCTAAACCAATTCAAGGGTGTCTCTAACTCTTAAAGTGTGTCAGATATCTCGACAAGATCTACAGACGGACATGGTTGTTAATGCTAATCAAGAACCTACAGTTGCACATATTTATTTGTTATTTTACAAAATAAATAGTTAAGTCCTATGTATCTAATTAGTTATTTTTTATAACTTGTTCTAAAAAGCATGATAGAACAAGAACAAAACAAATTACCAATAGAAGGTCATTTATCTGTCAAAATAAACTATGTCATTTTATCTTTGTATCAATACTATTACTTGAATAAATATATATAGTATTTTAAGGGGCTTTCAAGTATTTACAATTTTGCAGAGGTAATTCTAAATCAGTCACGAAATGTGTAACGCATCTAGATGAAACTTTTAACAGCTCCGACTTTTGCTGTAAGCAGTACATATGTCGGAAACGACTGGATTGGATCAATATATCATATAGCTGCCATAGGAACAATCGTTGAAAATACTACTTTTTTATAAAAACCTTTTTTGTTTTTCGACATAGTTACCTCAACCAAACTCACAGAATTTGAATTATACTCCCTTACTAAATATTGTTAGAATCGGTCAACTATATCGTCTAGAAACTATCGCTTGAAAATTAAGATTTAGTATGGAAATCTTTGTGGTTTATTGAGATATCTCAACCAAACTCACTTATTGTGTAAATGATATTGTCTTTTAAATACTGACATTTTGTTAAGATCGGTTTACTATATAATATAGCTGCCATAGAAACGATCGATCTTAATGTAAAAATATGTATGAAATTGATTTGAGATTGATTTTTGAGATATTTGTTTGAGATATTTGTTTGATGGATGTAAATTTAAACTTTAGTATGCAAATCGTTGTTATTTTTTTGAGATATCTCTACCAAACTCTCTATAACTTAAGTTATAGTATGAAAATCGTTGATATCTGAGATATCTCTATCAAACTCACAGATTGTGCATTTGGTATTGTGTTTACACTTCTTATGCTTGGAGAAATTCAGCTAAAATCAGACTATTATAACATAAGGCTGTCCTAGAAACGATCTGTCGAAGCGTATAAAGTATTTGGCAAGCCAGAAATTAAGTTTCTTTCGTTTTTTGACAGACCTACCTAATAGACGCTTATTAGATTTTTAAGTACAGGGTCTAAAAATTAACCACTTTGACTTACAGCACGCGCCTCGGCGACAATGTCCGCAAAATGCTCGGCAGGATTGAGCAGCAGATACTTGAGAGTGGCCGCCTTGGGATTGAGAAGAACTCTGCCGTCGGCTGCGTTGCTGGTGAGAGTTTCCAAGAAGGCGAGGAGTGGTCTGATTGGTGAGGGCAACGCGGGCTTCGGCAACGCGGGCTTCGACAACGCGGGCTTCGACAACGCGGGCTTCGACAACGCGGGCTGCTCGGGCGTCTTGGACTGTGACGGCGACTGCAAATTGTTCTCCTGCTGCTCCTGCAACTTGCGTTTTCTGCCAGCCTGACTCAGCTGGTGCTGCGTGGCGAGTCGCTGCAGCAGCTGCTGCGAGGCGGGCGGACGATTCTCGCTGGGTTGGGGCTCACGCTGCAGCTGCTGGGCAAAGCCGTGCAGCTTCTGGGCGAACCTAGTGCGATTGCAAAACTGCAGCACGGCGTGCAGATCAATGTTGAAGAAGTCGCCCTCGGCGCTGAGTTCATAGGTGCGCAGCATGCGCGGCTGGGCGTCCAGCTGCTGAAGCAACTGCAGCAGGCGACGCACAACGAACAGCAGTTGATTAATCCGCAACAGATTCGCGCTGCTCAGGCGACGAGCGTAGCGCAATTTATATGCGGCAATCTGTTCCCTGGCCAGCTGCAATTGCGCCAACGTCAATTCGCTGCTGTGCAGCTGAGATATAGTGTCCAGCAGATTGTGTGCCTCGTCCACAATGACGACGGCGCCGCGCAGATCGATGCCCAGCTGCTGGCGGGAATGGCGCTGCAGCAACAAGGCGTAGGGAAGCAGCACAAGCTGCGCCTGCGGCTGTGCAGCACGTGTGGCATAGTAGGGACAGCCGCCACAGGCGGCACCCTCTGCGGCCAGCTCCTCAATGTCCAGCGGCTCACAGAGCGTCATATCGCTGAGCCGTTGCAGCTGGGCGGGCGTCTTGTGGATGCAACGCGTCAGCGACGTCTGCTTGCCGGTCTGCGCCTTTCCGCGCGCCATGTCCAGACAGCGTTCGTTCATTAGTGCCACGTTGGGCAGACGTCGCACCTGCGTATTAATGCACAGCTGCTGCCGCGAACCGAGCGACACACAGCGCACCTGACGACCGTGCGGCGTCTTGCGCAGCTCAGTGACAATCTGCGCCAGCTGCGAGTGCGTGCGACTGCAGTAGAAGATTTGCACATCGCGAAAGCGTTCATCAGTCTGTTCCTCTTCCTGCGTCTCCTCCGGCTCCTCATCCGAGTGGAGTTCCGGCTCAACGAGCGTCTCCTCCTGCGCCACAGTCAATGGCAGTTCATTTGCCCTTCTTGCCGTTCTTTGTTGCTGCTGCTTGCGTTGCCTGATCTGTTCCAGTTGCTGCTCCTTCTGCTGCAGCAGCGCACGCAGATGTTGCAGCTGCTGCAGCTCCTGGCGCTGCATTAAAGTATCGCTTTGAGCTGTTATCCAATCCGTCGCTTTTGCACTCGTTGCCTGCAGCGTGCGCAGTTCCGTTTCCACTTCATCAATGCGCTGTCGCAGCTCGGCGCGCACCAGCTGCTCGTGCTGCTGCAGCCAGGTGAGTGCGCTGCAGGTAAGCGTCAATGATTTGCCAGTTCCCGTGGGACTCTCGAAAATGCCGATTTGCTTGCGTTCAAGCACCTGGAAGAGCTCCTGCATCAGTTGCTGCTGTATGGCGTAGGGCGTGTAGGGGAAACCAAAGTCCTGCGCCTCTGGCGTTGGCAGCACCTTGCGCGGCGAATACATCGCCTTTAATTCGACTTTAATTAATTTGCGCACATCCAAAAAAACCGCGCCAATGTTATTTATGGCGTACCGCAATAAACAATCGCATTATCGCGCATTTTTGCGCTTGCGTGAAGTTGGCTGCGCGCAGAAATGCACGCACGCGAAGTTGGCTGCAGGTAGTCGCAAAATATTCACTTTGTTCCCGCAGTCTGGCAACACTATAGCTGCGCAGTTATTTGAATTTAAATAAGAAAATAACTGGTGAATAGAAGAAAAGAAAAGAAAAAACTTAAATGAAATTGATCAATTGCTAACAAGCATGACTAAACAATTCTCGTGTATGTAAATATTTTATGGCCATTATTTTAAAACATTTTTATTAATTTTTTGCTCTCGCTGCAATGATTACTAATCACCGAAAGACGCTGCAAACTTGATTGATTGCCAATTAGTCATGTACAGTATTAAAATCGTTGCTAGATACTAAATCTTTTAAAGCTCTACGTTTTATATGCGTCAGCCAAAAAAATACACAGATTCAGACTCCCAAATGGCGTTGATACGTTTGTTGATGTTATTACGATTGTTGTTGCTGTTATTTCTGTTCGTGTTGTTGTCGTTGTTGTTGTTGTTGTTCTATTACTATTGTTGATTGTTGTGGAACGACCTGCGGCCATATCGATTTGAATTTGAATTTGAATATGAATATGAATTTTGAATTTGATTTGCAGCTAATAAGTGCGCTGCCAATGCGCAATTATGTTATTCAAACTATTCAGTAAATATGTATGTATGTATGTACTATGAGTGTGTAGCATTCGAGTGTTGTGGGCGTTGCGCACAGTGGCTAAAGATCGAGATTGGCCCAGTCTATTTGTGTGTTTATGCGCCGACATTACTCATACGCAATGTTCGCCACGCTGACCTTAGCCAACGGCCAAAATGCAACTTGGCTGCACCTCGATTGACTGACTGTTAGAATGCAGCAATAATGCAATATAATAATGGCAATGATTGACGGGCATATGCACATAATATGCGCAGCAATTCCCATACAAATTGTTTGTTTCTCTCTTTTTTTTTTGTTTTTGTCACAAAACACTGCAACTTGCAACCTGCACAAAGCCCCCTTGCCACACCCCGCCTAAACGACGTCTTGGCCGTCACATCCCATTTGTTGCGCCAAATGTTGCAATGCCTCAGCTAATGTCGCGTCATGCACCTGAACTTGTAGCCACAACATGCCAAATATGTCTGTGTGTGTGTGTATCTGTGTGTGTGTGTTGCATATTATTGCAGCGTGCTTTAAATAAATATGCAATTAGAACTATAACTCGGCAGCTGGCACAAAGTGCGTATTATAGATGCCTACCAATCAATTTTCCACACTCTTCCAAACTGGACAATGCAATCGGAACAAAATCATAACAATACTCTCAACAGATTTTCCAATTTTCCAATTTTCTTTAATTCTATTATAATTCATAATAAATGCTTCTCAAGTGTTTTTTTTATTACTTAGCAATTCTATTAAATTGTATCGCCCCAAACAAAGCTCAATTTATATATTGAATCTTATAGCTACTTTTTAGTTAATATCTTATTCTTGAAACAATTTGTATATTGTATAATTTATTTCATATTTTTAAGTACTCTATATTCTTTGTTTTCTCCAAACTAAAAATATTATTCGCAATATGTTTTATACAGAAACAAAATTAGTTAAATTAAAAAAAAATAACAATTTGACAATTTTCATATATTCAATTATTAAACATATTTTCCAATTTATTTCAAAGTAATTTTTAAATTTATATTACTTTGAAATATATTTTCCAATATATTATACCTTAACAATTCAAATTTTCGAATTTGTATACCCTTGCAGAGGGTATTATCATTTTGTTCCGAAATGTGTAACGCATGGAAGGAGATGTTTCCTGTCCGACCCAATAAAGTGTATATATTCTTGATCAGCATCAACAGCCCAGACGATAGTTTCATGTCCGCCTGTCCTTCTGTCTGTCTGTCTGTCTGTCCGTCTGTCTGTCCGTCTGTATGTTTCTATGCCAATTAGTGTCTGAGTTTTAGAGCTATCTGGATGAAACTTGGTAAATGTCTGTCTTTTTTGCTGCAGGCAGTTCATATGTTAAAAAAAACTGGCCGAATCGGAACACTATATCATATAGCTGTCATAGGAACAATCAGTCGAAAATCATACTTTAGTATTAAAATAAAAATACTTTATTTTTCAAAATACTTCAAGCAATCACACAGATTATGACACAGATTATGTCATGTCTTAACATCCTGACCAAATTTGTTTTAAACCGGAATATTATATAGGAGTAGTCATAGGAACAATAGAGGTTTGAAAACTATAGCTACGTAGTATTAACATCTATGTTGTATTTTTTTAAGATTTCTCAATCAAACTGACTACTTAAGTGTTAAGAGATGTCTTTTAGATGCTGACAAAATGTAGTTACAATCGGATATCATATACCATGCCATATAAAAGATCGGTTTAAAATTGAATACAGATTTTTGGAAGGATATGAATTCTTTGACGTGTCAAAAATATCAGAGAAGACTGACTCAGGCTACCTATTGTTATTAAAAATGTATTTTGAAATATATTTTCTCAAATAGATTCCCCTAAATCATATTCTCTAAGAATTGTTCAATATTTATTCTTATTTTCTCTATGTTTTGAATTCTGAAAATAATAATATATGTTTGTTGTTCAAGCCAATTTCCATATCTATACTTATAGATACATTTAAGTTAATACATCATTTTGTCAAACAATTTTGATAAATAAATTATTTCATATTTTTCAGTACCTCAAAACTGAGAATATTATTTACAGAAACCTATTGTTTTGTATAGTATTAAAGCTAGTTAAATTGAAATAGACATGTAATATTTTTTATAAAATTTATTTTTAAATTTATTTAACGCCAAAAATATAATTATAAATTTTTTTTAAATTTATTTTACTATTTTTATATTATATTATTTTATTTTTCCATTAATCTTTTACTCTTTCCAAAACTGAATCGCTTTTAGCAATTTATATAATACATTTTTCAGTTCACTTCTCAAACGGTTTTTAAAATTGGCAATCAATCTCTCACGTTTTGAAAGGCATTTGAATTATTCTCTGCCCTTAGATACTTTCTAGCACATTAATATTTATGTTGGCTTATGTGGGCTTTAAGCGTGCCACGCCCACTGGCTTGACCTTCGGATTTGGCGTGAATTCATGTTAAGCCTTAGAACGTCTGGCAGACAGCGGGTCGACATCAACAGTTTGGTGTTTTCGTGGTTCTCGAATGCTTTGGGCCCTGGCCAATGTTAATCTTGAGCCTTTTGGCCCCAAGACAATCCCATTTATCACAGGTTGCACTTGTGTTGGTTACCAATCGCTGTTGTTCCCATACCCTGTAGAGGCGGTTCGGTGGGGTATGCTGAGCTGGTGAGTGGAAAGAAGGAGCGCATGCTAATACTGTGAAATATATATGTATATTTGATTATTGAGTATTTTATGTAGGTTTCGGCTTTGAAATACCGAAATGATTTCAGTTCAACAGAATCACAATTTTATAGATGTTAAAACTACTTTATTCGGTTAATCTTTAAATAACATATTTTATTATACCCTGTGGGGGTATATTAAGTTTGATAAAAGTATGTAACGGGCAGAAGGAAGCATGTCCGACCCCATAAAGTATATATATTCTTGATCAGCATCACTGATACATTACTAGATAATTTCATCTGGAGTGAATTTGACACCCTGTAGACCCACAGGGGTCCCGACTGCTCCGCTTGTTTTATGTGTGGTATGGATATTTACTCATACAAAAATAGAAAAAAACCAGTCGGAAAGGCTACAGTCGAAATCGACTATGAGAGACCCTTTACTTATTCTTCAACAATGAAATAACAGTTACAAACATACAGACTTATATATAAACCTAAATAAATTTGACGCTGCTCAGATTAGCTTCCGATTAATTAAATATAATCGCTTATGTTACACTTGAATTATTAACATACTAATGTTAATCTTAACATACAAATGTTAATCTTAACATACAAATGTTAATCTTAGCATACAAATGTTAATCTTAACATACGAATGTTAATCTTAACATATCTGCACATTTCCTGCACATTTCCTGCCATTGTACATTCGATAATTTGTTTGCTTCAAATCTCCGGTGTTTATTGTCCGATTTTGATGAAATTTTCAGTACGCATCGAAAGGAAAGTAAATTTTATGTATGCCTATTTTGGAACTTGTATCTTTTAAATTACTCGAGTTATTAGGGTTTTCCGATTTTTGGGGGCGGGAGGGGGCGTGGCAAAATTCTAAAACAAACTTGACCTTTTCGGGGGTCACAGGAGTATTGTCACCAAATTTGGTGACCCTAGCTCTTATAGTCTCTGAGATCTAGGCGTTCATACATCACGACAGACGGACAGCAGGACAGACGGACAGACGGACAGACGGACATGGCTATATCGACTCGGCTGGTGATGCTGATCAAGAATATATATACTTTATGGGGTCTGCCGGACTTCCTTCGACCTGTTACGCACATTTTTTTTTGACAAACTTAATAGACCCTATTTACTTTTTTAAAGTAAAGGGTCTAAAAACAAAAAAATTCAAATGAAATCCTAACGTCACGTAGCATTTGCCTTACATTTAATATAATTACTTTTCAATGCAGGACAATTAATTAAATTAACCGAATTGAAGAACTGAATAAAAAGACCTATTCATCGTTCATGACCAACTAACCAACTGATCTACTGAACAACTGACCAACTGAACAACTGACCAACTTAACGACTGATCTATTGAACAACTGACGAACTGACCAACTGAACAACTGAACAACTGATCTATTGAACAACTGCCGAACTGATCAACTGATCAACTTAACAAATGAACAACTGAACAACTGAACAACGGACGAACTGAACAAAATTACTGATTTAGTTCACAACTTGAAAATGAACAATTGAAATTACTCAGTAAATTGAACTAAAATTCCAAACTCTATTTATCATGAATTGGGCACTAAAAAGTTATTTTGTTTAAAGAATTTCAGGTTCGGAACAATGAAAGAGTTCTGTTTCGATTACAATTTCAGTTAAGTTGAACAATATTAATTGGTTAGCATAATAAAGAAAATATACTTACATAAAATACAATACAATAATACATACATAATCCAGTGTTTAAAGTAGTGTTTGGTAAAATTTGATACGGACGAGAAAGCTTTTTGTATTGTATGTGTTAGTGTTGAAAGCTCTAAAAGCTCACAGTGGGCTTGGCAGGCTTTGTTCGCAATAGTATAATGTATTTTATTTTGATACTTTTAAATATAGTTGTAAATTGTGTTCTTTTTTGTTTGTTGCTTATGTTGCCATGTTATGTAAAGTTTTGTAAACTTTGTATTTTAAAGCACGATTCCGATGTATGCTTTTAATATTTGTTTAGTCTGTTTACTGGTCGGTTGTTTCACAGTAAACGTAGAAAAAGCTTTTTATTACATAAGCTCTGTATTTGTGAAAAAAGTGTCATGCCCGTGGCAAAATTATGAGGAACACTCTTTAAAACTGATCAGTTTGTTAAGTTTTACTCATAAAGCATAGCTTTTTATTAATTTCTGCTCAAATTAAACATATATTATCAATTTATTTGAATTACAATCGCTTTATTTAAGCTAGATCATTGATATTTAGTATACTTGAAGATTTTTCAATGAATTAAATATTCTGAAAATTTCATAAATATCCAATCATAAATATAACCTATTAATTTGTACTTATTGTTTGCGAAGTAGTAAAGAACAGATCGAAAATGAATCTGTGAATATATCGATATCGTATACCGCTTCTTTAAACTATCTACAGGGTATCTATTAGTTGTCCCATCTCGACTAAAACAATTATACTTGTTATTATTATTGTTGTTGTCTAGGTGGCATAATTTTTCACTTAACGCACAGCTAAAAATACACCACACTACAGGCGGCACTTCTACCTACAAGTGTGTGCGGTGTGTGTGTGTGTGTGTGTGAGTGTGTGTGTGTGTGTATCTGGCCTGTCACTGTGATTGCTAATAGTACGTTCAATGATAATGCGTTTCGTTATTTATGAGCGGCATTTGATACGATTAAATGCTATAATTTATCACAGCGTTGATTTCCTTTCGATTCCATTCGATTTTGACCATTGTAACTGCTCTTTAGACTGTTATTTAAACTGTCTTCGGCCTGTCCAGCACCATTGACGCTGACGCACGCCTATTACTGGAACTGGAAGTCATGCATATTCAAGATATGCAATCCACCTGCAATCTATTCATTCAATAAAAAACCTGAGCACAAAAGTCCTCAACCTCAACCTGTTGCTATCAGTCAGATGAGCGGTGTTGGCGTTAATCAATAAACAATATAAATACATAAATTATAGTCCCTAGACCCCGAAAACACCTGCTCTTATTTCCCCTTTCGACTTGACATTATCTGTAAAATTCACGTTTATAGCATTTCTATTATACCCTGTATTCCAAATGGTCAATCAATTTACTTATTTAAACTGTAAATTGCAGACAGTTGAAACTCATTTTAAAGTCAGTTTCTTATAACTTCAGATAAAACGCTGTTTCGACAATTCTATAAACATTCAAGGAAAGTTGAGCAAATCTTATGATTGGGAATATAACTTTTTAAACGAATTTATTTGAATTTTCAGTCGTGCTCAGATTTCTAACTAATTTTTAAGGCAGTCGTTAACCTTTTGAAGAACTGTAGATTAGAAACAAAATTGGCATAAATGTTTTAAAATGAGTCTTAGACTGATCGGAAGAAGAAAAACCGTTGGGACAATAGTTTTCCTTCTATTAACCTTTTTAGACCCTTTACTTTAAAAAAGTAAAAAGGGTCTATTAAGTTTGTCAAAATGTGAGTAACGAACGGGTAGAAGGAAGTCCGGCAGACCGCATAAAGTATATATATTCTTGATCAGCATCACCAGCCGAGTCGATATAGCCATGTCCGTCTGTCCGTCCATCCGTCTGTTCGTCTGTCCGGCTGTATGAACACCTAGATCTCAGAGACTATAAGAGCTAGGGTCACCAAATTTGGTGACAATACTCTTGGGGCCCCCGAAAAGGTCAAGTTTGTTTCAGAATTTTGCCACGCCCCCTTCCACCCCCAAGGCTCTAGACAGTATGTTCAACGTCCAGCAAGCCAGGAATATTATCCCTAGTATACTCAGAAGACGGTTAACACGGCGGTCTGAGCATTTTAATTTGGGCTTGTTGTTCGTATGCTGGTTTGGGTCTAATCCAGGTGGTAAATGACATCATGGATAAAGATGTGTATGTCGATTTATTAAGAAATTCAATGCTACCATATGCCAGTTGTGAAATGCCTTTGAAATGGTCCTTTCAGCAGGATAACGACCCAAAAGATACGAGTCGACTTGCTAAAGATTGGTTTGCGTCCGAAGATATCGACGTTATGTCATGGTCAGCTCAGTCCCCGGATCTAAACGCGATTGTAAAACTATGGGGCGATGTTAAGAGAACTGTGGCAAGTGTAAAGCCATCGACTAAAGCAGAGCTGTGGCAAATAGTTCAGGAGGCGTGGCACCAAATTCCTTTGAAGCGGTGCCAGAACCGCATCGATTCAATGCCACGCAGGTGCCCAGCCTTGATTAAAAATAATGGGTTTACTACTAAGTATTAGACAGATAATATATGAAAAACATAAAACATGACGATATTTTAATGTTGAATAGTTATTTTTTCCTTTTTTAGTAGCCACTACTATTTTCATGAACAACTACATTTTGTTAACTTTTCTTTCTTAAGCCCAGATGTTTGTAACAAAGAAACATCTTTATTTATAAAATAATATGTTTAAGTTAATATTCTATTCATATTGGTTTCAAAATATTGGGTTTATCTCTTAATTTTCTTGTCCAACATTTAGTGCTCAGTTGCACTACTATTTTCATGAACACAGCTGTATATACAAGTTTTCAACTAGTTTCTGAAGAACTCATTATATAAATCAATTGTGATTATCAACACACTATAATCTGACTCTCAAAAACCTTAAACATTATGAAAAAAACTTTCAACTCATCTATCTTAACTTAAGACTTTACTGAAACCGTTGAATGTAATCAAAGTACTTTTTAACCATATTAATTAAGAACTTAGTTAAATGTTAAGTTTTAAAATTGATTAATATTCAACTTCCTTGGTTCTGTTTATATCTCACATTTTAGCTGCATAGCTTAACGGCCTGTCTGTTTTATTACATTGACCCACATTTTACATTTAGCTTAGACGTTGATAAAACTGTGATTGATAACGTGATTTCTGCGATGGGAAACTGTCAGATTTTGAATGGATTGGCCCGCCCACTCGATCGATCCTAGCGATGTCATCGATGTCATGTGTCCAACAATGTGATTCTCTGAGCGATGACCGAATGAAACCTATGACACATTTGCCAAGCAAGCTGCCACAATTTGCATTTAGAAGGATTTTACATGTTTCACAATTACTGTTATGACATTCAATAAGCAATTAGGCATTAATCACAGGCACAGTCAGTGCAGGGGCGGGCACAGGCCGAAGAGAGAGAGAGAGGGGGAAGTATTAATCATTCAAGTGCCGAAAGCATCGCTTTCAAGATATGCATATGAGAGAGAGACAGAGAGACAGAAAGAGAGTGAGCAACTAAGACCTAAGAGGTTGAGAGAGATCTAAGAGAGAGAGAGAACTAAACTAACGGAGCGCAGCCAGTGTTGCCAATGCAGTTATTTTCCCGCCAGTTCTGAAGTTTTATGAATACCAATTATATGTAATATATAAATAAAACAATACAAATATAATTATAAATTTCATATTAAATGTATATTTTAATTTCATAAATGTTAATTTTAATATATTTATTATTAACAACAATATGAAATATTTCCAGACAATTAATAATGAATTAATTATTTAGAGTGGAGTGAATTTTTTAATTCAAATCATAATCATTTCCCAAAGTGAAGTCAGTCGAAGCGAGTGTTGTTTTCAAATCGAGAATAAAACAAGCGGAGCAGTCGGCACCCCGACCGTAATATACCCTGTGGTTCTACTGGAATCCGCTCAAATTCCCTCCAGATGAAATTCTCTAGTAATTCTTTTTTTTTAATTTGTGGGCGAAGGGGGCGTGGTATCGTGATAAAATTTTCAGGACACATCGACCCCAAGATACTTATCATGTGTGCCAAATCTCAAGTCTCTACCAACAAAACTGCTTTTGTTATGAGGTTTTTAAGCTACAAAACTGCTTGCTTTATAAGCTTTTACTTAATTTGTGGGCAAAGAGGGCGTGGCAACCAAAAAAAAAGATAAACTGGATCTGCCTGCAAAAATTACCAGTGCTGGGACACCAAGTTCAAGCTTCTAGCTCTTACCATCTCTGAGATCCTTTCGTTCATACGGACGGACCGACAGACTGACAGACAGACCGACAGACAGACAGACATGGCTATATCGACTCGGCTATTGATGCTGATCAAGAATATATATACTTTATGGGATCGGCCATGCTTCCTTCTGCCGTTACATACTTTTAACAAACTTAATATACCCCCACAGGGTATACAAATATATATCTATATATTTACAAAACTTATTAAATCTGAGTGTAGAATATATTTACATCGACAGGGCTAAATCGTCCAGGCTGTTGATACTGATTATACCTTTATATATATGCTTCACGGAACATACTACTATTAGCTAACTATATTTTTAATGGACGCAGATTTAAAAAAAAAATACATTAAAACTTTAATAACTTTTTAATTGGCTTGCGTGAAAATTTTGTAGATTTTTTGTTTTGTTTTTAAAGCTGTATATAGCTTTATTAGGCACTGGCAACACTGAGCGTAGCTTTAAAGCTTTGCTTCCCGCTCTCTCTTACACTCCCTCTATCTTTCTCTCTCTCTCTCTCTCGCTCTCTCTCTGTGCTTGCTTCTCCCTCTCGCTGTCTTTGTCTCCCTTTTTACTCTACAACTCAGGCCAGTCTGGCTTCTAGATTCTCAATAGAGCCGTCGTCTTTTTGCATATTCAACATGATGTCATATTCTTTTTATATGTCCGCCCATTCTTAACCGACCGTCGGTCCCCCTTGCCTCACCCTCTTTCCCCATCCCCCCCCCCCTGACAATTGAGCTGCCAGATGTCGTCGCTGTCGCATGGTCCGCCGGCGGGGCAATAACAATCAACGATCTGTGGTTAGCAGCCAGTGTCCCACGCCCACGCCAAGACACGCGCCAAGAACAGCAAGAATTGCACTAGTGATCGACTGGCAGATACCCTGTATGATGATGAAATTGGTATGATATTAAATAAGGCTGCAAGTCACCACAATTTTGAAGAAGTTTCGGCATGCGAACCGATTTCAAGAGCCCCTGATTTGTTTCAAAACTTGTTTTAATTTTACACAACAAATTATTTTATTTTCTCAATCTTCTTCTAAACATTTCTTGAGTTTTAAGCCTATAAAATTATATAATAAAAATCATACTTAACTTTTTAAGAAATCTAACCTAAGTTACTGATGTTAATATTATTTTTAACTGTTTTTAAAATCATGCTGAAATAAAATAACAGATAGTAAAATATTGAAGTTTATAAAATGTATTTAATTATTTCTTTCCTATTCGAACTTTACATTTTTTGAATAGGATCCGGTTCTGGCAAGAGGAGTAGATAATTTGAAACCCTAACCGTACTGGTTCGATGAGTTACGGTTCAGCACCGGTTCAGAACCGGTTCAGAACCAAAGAGCTTTTTCTGATACTAGTGTTTTTCTGTAACTTAAAATTCGTTTAAATATTTAGAATTTATAATAAAATTTGCTAAACTGTCAACACTGACTGTTGAGCATACCCCACTGCACTCAGTGTACAGGGTATCTTAATTGAGCATAAACAATTGAGACAGTCAGCTTCGCATTAGACATAGACGAAGGCGGCAACCGAAGAACACTGAAAGGGGGCGTGTCATACGGCGCTATGAGTAAGACAAGGCCAGTGTTGATTAACAGCGCAAGAGGCGCTTTAACTTTATCAAGTATTTGCAATCTGAAATCCCTTAGAAAAAAACCCAAAAATAATAAATGCACATTTTTTTCAACTTTTTTTTTTTTTGATTTTGAAGCAGAACATTTATTTTTACATTTTTGCTTTTGTTTTGTTGTTTGTTTGTTTGTTGTTTTTTTCTTTTCTTTTTTATTTTATTTTTTTTTTTTTATGTTTTTAAAGAAAATGTTGCCATTTGCTGACATGTTTTTATGTTTAATAATAAAAAAACAAATATTATTATTCATTATTAGTTAGTTTTTAATTTTATATTTAGTATTAGCTGCTTAAAATTATCTAAAAAAAAAATAGAGTTTGAAATAAATTTAAATGTATGCAGAATTCTTGCGTTCGTTTTGACATTTTGTTGGATGTTTTAAGGTTTTTTTGTTTGGGAGGGGGGGGGGTGGTAATTTTGGATTTTGAATTTTGCATTTTTTTCTTCGTTTTTCTTTTTTTTTTTGATTTTATGAATTTAATTTTAATTTGTTTTTATTTTTAAGTAGCATAATAAATTACATGGGTATTACAAATATTAAAAACATTTATATAGCATTAAAACAGTTAGCTGTGTGTGTATATGTTTGGGTGTGTGTGTGTGTGTGTGTGTGTGTGTGGGTGTGTCGGTGTCTCTGTGTCTGTGTCATGTTGTGTGTGTGTATGTAGCTGTCGATGTTTGGCTTTGAGTTTTATATTTCGTGTGCCTCTCTTTTGTGCTTTAAAAAAAAAAAAAACTAAAAAAAAATTATTATTAAATATAATATTATGTTTTTTTTCTGTTTTTTTTTAACAATTGAAATGTTTAACAAGCGCATATTAAATATGCAGTGAAACAAAAACAAATACAAATAGAGCAAAAGAAACTAATTAAATTACAATTGCTTGTTTTTTTTTTTTTAACTTAATTGAATCGAATTTTTCTGTAGCCTGTGTGAGCCCTATACATTTGTAAGTGTATAGGGTATATGTTAGTTACCCTTGCAGAACTTTCGATGTTTAGTTGTACCTGATGAGAGCTGAGAATTTTTTGATCTGTTTTCTTTTGAAACTTGCTAATGGATTGGTTGCTAGCTGACTCGAGGTCAATCTATTGTTGATATGACAAATATATTAACATAGTACAACAAGAAGCTAGTCTTGGTATAGAGTTGTTTGTCAGGAGTTGCCAATCTTCCTGGTCTACGCAACGAACCAAGCGTGTTCTCTATGCTGCACAATGCTAGAACCAGTTGAGAATTCTAAGGGAGCAATATAGTAAGAAATGCCTGAAAGTTAAGCTCGCCTGCTGTGTGTTATTGTAGCTGCCGTAACTGAGTTTGCCGATCATCAGTTACAGTTTGGATTCAACAAGTATTCGGCTATTTTTGTGGAATTTAATTTTGAATCGAACATTATATGGAGTGCTTATAACCTCCATGATTGATATTCAGCTTTCTTTAGTGAGTAATCGAATAAATTCAGTTTTTCTGTGAAGTGTTAAGAGCACTTATCAAAGGTTAAATACTGTATCATACTTTAACGATCTGCAAGCGTACTTATATCATTAGCCTCGGTCTTACCGAAGATTTTAGCTTTCTGTTCTGATTTTGAATATATTTTCGTATTTTTTTTTTCTTTTCATTTATGGAGGCAAACTGAAAACGCAAATATTAATTTGCATATATTTTTGCACTTGTCAAAAATATATAAATAATACTTTTTTTTTTTCTAAAAACATAATTCATTTCTTTCGGTTCGTATTTCTTTTTTTTTAGCACAGTTTTTGGGAGTTTTTGTTGTTGTTGTTTTTCTTTTTTTTTGTGGAAAATTTCGTTATAATTATTACACATACACATATCATATCATAAGTATTTTTAAAGAACAATCTATATATATATATATATACACATAACTGTACTATATATACTACTATATGCTACAGTGGAACCTCGTTATGA
Source organism: Drosophila histrio (assembly GCA_958299025.2). Taxonomy (NCBI): domain Eukaryota; kingdom Metazoa; phylum Arthropoda; class Insecta; order Diptera; family Drosophilidae; genus Drosophila; species Drosophila histrio. The sequence continues at coordinate 42,185,473 of OY282582.1, forward strand.
TAGCGCTGCACAATCTTTGAACTTGTTCGTTATAGTGGAGTGCCACTGTAGTTTCTTGGATGTCTATGCCTGCAGCTGAAGTTTCGTTGTTTTTTAAATTTAATATGTTTAATATTTAACAACATTTATGCATATTTATTAACATTGTACAGGTACTTCGTAGCGCATTTTGTTGTTTAACTTGCTTAGCAACAATGTGTGTGGTTGTTGTTTTTTTTCTTTTTTTTATTATTTTTGTTGTTGTTGTCGTTATGCTCAAAATTGTAACCTAAAACTAAAAGCTAAACGAAATGAGTCCAATGATAAATAGAGTTGAAAGATGCGCCACTACTAGCCGAAAACTAAATGAGACAGAGCGAGACAGAACGTGAACGGTAGAATGAGAGAGCTACAGAGTGATAGAGAGAGAGAGAGAGAGAGAGAGAGAGAGAGGGAGAAAGAGAGAGTGGAAGAAATGTTGTATGATCAATTATTATCTATACTTATTTAACTGTTTAATTGTTTCGATGCAACTTTTCTTTAGTTTAAGCAAAAATTCAGCTGCAGGCACATTTGAATTATACCCTAGCTAAACTTGCACTAGGGCATATATGTTTTATAGGTATGCATGTATATGTGAGAGGTATTCTTTATTATAATAAATATGTTTATTTTTCATTTTTTTGTAGCCAAATTGGTTTTTGCACTAGAACGTTTTGTTTATTTTTTTGGGGATTAACATTGATTACATTTTAACATTTAAGTTTTGGATTTTTTAATTTTTTTTCCTTTAATTTTTCATTCAAAAAAATTATAAACAAATACACACAAAATATTTGACCTGAGTTCAATTCATTTTCTTTACTTTCTTCTTTTCATTTCTTATCTTTTTTTTTGTTTCGTTTTTTTTTTTGGAAGCTGAAGTAATAATATCATATAGTATATCAGGCAGCAGGGGGGGGGAGAGAGGAGAAAGGGATGGACATTACAATTTTCTATATACATAGAATAGTGTATATACATATACAACAATATTTTGTTACTGAACTCTGTAGTCGAAATGCTTTAGCTTATGTTTTTTTTTTTTTTTGTAAACAATTAACAATTGTACACACACACACACACACACACATCATGACGAACTTTTAGAGAGCGCCGAGGATCAAGGATCAAAATTTGTATAGGGTATTCTAGTATATGTGTGTAGTATGATGTATGCATATAAAGGGTATGCTATGGTATGGTAGACATGTACAACTACAAAAGCCGTGCTCACTAAATGCTATATATATATATATTTAGTATATATAAGTATTTAATCATTTATTCATTTATAAATAGTTTTGTAAATATTAAATCTTTAGTACAAATCGAGGCAATTTTTATTTGTTAATACACACAAAAAATATTTTCTTTTTTAAAAAAAATGGAATAACTAAAAAAAAGGATATACTACAATATGGAAAAGCACTTTTGATGATCTCTTTCGGTTAATCGTTCTGTTTTTTTTAGGCCACTTTTTGGTGTTCACAGCTGTTATATTTGTTGCAGTTGTAGTTGTTGTTTGTAGTATCAAATGTACACACACAATATATATATATATATTTATATATATATATATATATACAGTTATCTGAATTCTGTCCAAATATTTATCAAGCGATAAAACACACATACACAAATATTATTCATTTTTCTTCGTTTTGTTTTAACTTTTCTCAAATTACAATTATTAATTTTCTTCTTTTTTTTTTGATTTGTAAATATTTTTAATTGTTTTCTTTAAATTTAATAAGGCGAATAGTTTTCTTGTTGTTGTTGTTGCAGTTTTATAAGATTTTTTTCTCTTGTTTCTTGTATATGGTCGTTTTTTTTTATTTTTATTTAAGAGCACATTTTAGTTTCGCAAAAAATGTTTAACAAACTTACAAACTAATTTTATATGTAATTTTAAATATATATATATAGTTTATTTTTTGTTAGTTGTACAGCGTATATATTATTTTATTTTTTTAAATTTTTAAGGCAACAGCTTACAATGTTTATTTTTCTTGTATTTTTAAACTCACATTTATAAAGAAAAAAAAAATTAGACATATATATTACGCATAATGTTAAGTTTTTTCTTGTTTATAATAATATTTATCACTGACTAAGTTTAGATTTTTTAGTTTAGAAAAAAAAAAATATCAAACGTCATCATATCGCATGGTTTTGTAAGCTTAATTATCGTAATTAATAATATTACTTATTAATTTTCTGTTCTTTTCGTTTTCGTTTTCTTTTTATTTCATATTTTTTTTAGCTTTCTTTTCATTTTATGTTTTCGTTCTTTTAACTTTGCATAATCTCGCACAAATTGAATTTAAGTTTATGAGGGACTTAGCAGGGGGTTGTGGTAGGGGGGAGAAGGGATTGTAACGAAATTAAAATTAATAATTACTGATGCGGCTGTGACTGCCAACAAATTGCCTGTTGCTCGGAATGTTAAAGATACACATAAAATATAGATAAAGATACATATACATATATATTTAGATATAATTAATAAGTATACATATATATATATATATATCAAATTTAAGGTTATGTACAGGTGCTTTACATATCTATAGATTAGTCAAAAAAATCAAAAAAAAAATAATGATATAATTATTAGATATATTTTATTAATTAATTACAAATTATAGAACAAAGTGCAGTAAATTTTCAACTTTTTTTTTGTTTGTTTTGTTTTGTTTTTTTGATGATGAGGTAGTCAAGCCACAGAGACACACGCACACACACACACACGCACACACACGCACAGACTATCGAGCAATTCGATGTTGTTGGAACAGGCAAATATATGTTGCTTTTGTGGTATATTCGAGCCAGGGGCGTAGAGAGGAAGAGGGGCTGCTGTTGTTGTTGTGGTTGTTGGAAGAACTTGGATATTTGCTTTGCTGTGTGTGTTTTAATGGGTGGCGAGCAGGGGAGACAGTTGGTGGTGTTGTGGGGAGGGGGGGGGGTTGAAAGGAGGGATGGTATAGTTTGCTTACATAACTAGGCTGGCGATAGCTGGGCGTGGCATGGTCGTAGCACTAACAGAACTTAGTCAATGAGTAGCTGTATAATCACATACACACACACACTCACACACACACACACACACACACACACACACACACACACACATACATGTGCAGTGCCTAGCACCAATAGTCGACATTAGCCCAGTTAGTATCATCCTCCTCCTCCTCCTGTTGTTGTTGTCTCTCGCTCTGTTGTTGCTGTTGCTCGTGTTGATGCTGCTGCTGCAGTTGCTGTTGTTGCAGCTGCTGTTGCTGCTGCTGCTGCTGCTGCTGTTGTTGCTGCTGCTGCTGCTGCTGCTGCTGATCGAAAATAAGCAACAACTCATGATCGGCAAGCCGTTGGGCCCGATCTCACGCCAGGCAGCCACCATTTGTCATAAACGCTGCGGCGCCCGTATCCAGATCCACAAAATCTGCCGCATCGTCGGCGAGCTGCGATAGCAGATCATTTGTATAGCAATTGTTTTTCATTAACAACATTTGCTCCTCCTCGTAGCAGGGTGTCATGATGCCGATGCCAACGCCGCCATGCGTCAAGCCGTTGTGAAAGTCCATCAGATGATTGTTGTTGTTGTGCACAGCCAAACTTGCCACACTTGTCATGTTGTTCAGGCTGCTCGGATGCACGCTGACCGCATGCTTGATGTCGGGGAATCCCTCGCTTGGCTCGAAGAGGAAACGCTCGGCACTTAGGGCGGTGGTGTAGGGACTCTGTGAGTCGACAAGCTCGTTCTTAACAAATTCTATGGCGCTGGTGGGCGTGGTCGCTGGAGGCGGTATGACAGTTGTAGCTGTGTTGTTGTTGTGGCTGTTGTTGTTGCTGTTGTTGCTGTTGTTGTTGCTGCTGCTATTGTTGAGGCTGTTGTTGAGACTGTTGCTGTTGTTGCTGCTGCTGTTATTGCTGCTACAGTTGTTGTTGTTGCTGCTGTTGTTGCTGCTGCTGATGTTGTTGTTGTTGTTGTTGGTGGGTGTAGCAATGGCAACCAGGCCCAGATCTAGACCATCACAATTGGGCACATAGTCAGACACCTGTTGGTTGCCCAACAAAGTGCTGCTGTTGTCGGCATTGTTGTTGTGGCTGTTGCTGTTGCTGGCGGGATTCATGGTCGACTGTTGTTGCTGCTGCTGCTGCTGCTGTGGCAGACAGAGAGTCTCTTGTGTGGGCGAGCTCAGATAACCGGCATGCTCAAATTCCTGCGGACTTGGCGATGGTTTGCAATAACCGTTGGGCAACTGTTGCTGCTGCATCTGCTGGTGTTGCACCTGTGCTGCTGCCACAGCTGCCGCCATTACCGCTGGCGTTTTGGAGCCAAACTTGAACGTTGACATGGATGGTATGCTCTGCATATGTTGTTGATGTTGCTGCTGCTGCTGCTGTTGATGTTGCTGCTGCTGCTGCTGTTGTTGCTGCTGCTGCTGCTGTTGCTGTTGCTGTGTGGGCGTGTTGGCAGCACTGCTTGCCTCACTGCTGACTAGTCCGTCCAGCTCCAGTTCAGCCAGATACTTGAACGCCGGCGATTGCAGCAACTTCGAGGGCAACTGGCAGCCGCCACGTTTGACGCAACCAGGCGCATGACCTTGCAACATCTCGAGGAGACGCCGCCGATCCGTTTCCAGAGTGCGCACCTGATTCTTCAACTCGACATTTTGGGTGTCCAGCACCTCGGACTCCTTGATCAGATTCTGTGTACGCTCACGTTTCTTCATGCGGCATTTGGTGGCAGCAATTTTGTTGCGTTCACGTCGTCGCCGCCGACGATCCTCGTCCTCGGGCGTCAATCCCTTTGGGGCGGACTTCGTTTCGCTATCTTCATCACTGGACTCCTCGCAATCCTCGTCGCGGCGCGAACACTTGGAGTTTGGCTGCTCGGAGCCAGAGCTCGAGTCACAGGTGGACAGCTTGCGTTTGCTCTGTATGGACAACTTGAGGCCGGCTTTGATCAGTTGCGAGCAGGTCTGCAATATAGAGGAAGATAGAGAGAAGAGGTGAAGAGAAACACAATTTGATTAGTTAACGTCCTTCGAACAAGCAACAAACAACAAACAACAACGAATGGCAGCGACAACAACAAAAGTTGTTTGTCACCAATAGCCAAATTTGTCGGCAGTCCAAAGAAGGCATGTCAATTGCATAAGACGCCACTGTAGATCACTAGCTAACTCCCCTCCCCCCTCACTCACTGCCTCCCAGCAACTCCCCTGCCTGCAGCTTAACTCCAATTTGGGGCGTGAGTCGCTGACATTTCAGTGGCAAAAGCGTTGACCCATTTGGCGAGAACTTGCCAAGTTCAACAAGATCTCTTCCTCTACCTTTCTGCCCCTCCCTCTCTATATAGCCTAACTTTTCTCTTCGGCTCACTCGTTCTACACAGCGCGAAAAGTATCTAGTGTTTCGTATTTGAAACCCCACAGACATTCAATTTACTCGTCGAGGATCTTGATCTTATATCAAGTTCGATTACTTATTAGTATTTTCAAGCTAAATAGTGTAACAAGCTTTTCATTCTAGATTTAATTATAGCTCAAACTTCAAACTTGAATCAATTGCTTTCAACTCTGTAATTCAGTGTAACAACTTCTTAAAATAAGAATATGATACTTGATCTGCAGACTTAAATCAAAATCGTAGCAGACAAGCAAGAATCATTGGGGAATTCTAAGCGAATGAGCACAAAGGAGTTTTTAGTCTTAGAAATTCTTATTTAAAATTTAAAAATCTTGATTCAAAAATTAAAAATCTTGATTTAAGAATTAAAAATCTTGATTTAAGAATTAAAAATCTTGATCTAAGACTTAAATATCTTGATTTAAGAATTAAAATTCTTGATAAAAGACTTAAAAATCTTAATTTAAATATTAAAAACCTTCATTTAAGAATTAAAATTCTTGATTTAAGACTTAAACATCTTGATTTAAGAATTACAATTCTTGATTTAAGACTTAAGAATCTTAATTTAAGAATAAAAATCCTTCATTTAAGAATTAAAAATCTTGATTTAAGACTTAAACATCTTGATTTAAAATTTAAAAATCTTTATTTACGAATTAAAAATCTTGATTTAAGATATAAAAATCTTGATTTAAGATATAAAAATCTTGATTTAAGATATAAAAATGAGATTTAGATTTAAAAAACTTGATTTAAGATTTAAAAATCTTGATTTAAGATTTAAAAATCTTAATTTATGAATTAAAATTCTTGATTTAAGACTTAAAAATCTTAATTTAAGAATTAAAAACCTTCATTTTAGAATTAAAATTCGTGATTCAAGACTTAATCATATTGATTTAAGATATAAAAATCATAATTTAAGATCTAAAAATCTTTATTTAAGATTTAAGATTCTTGATTTTAGATTTATAAATCGTGATTTAAGATTAGAAGTATGTATTTAAGATTTTCCGAACTTGATAGCTGTAAAAAAAACCGATTAAAACCAGAATTCACCAAATTATATAATCACATTTCATGCTATTTTCTAGTAAATCTAGAGTTCTACTTGATTTAAGATTATTTTCCCCTATATCAAGATTATCAGCACTTCATTAAATTAATTTTTGATGTGTTTTAAAAATATGTATGCCTATTTTTAGTAATTTGTACTTATATCAAGGCAGAACTTTATGAAATTGACAGTACTTGATTTGAGGTAATTCGAACATAATTTTAATACCTTATATTTCTCTCCGTGTAGAGAGCTTCCCCCCTTTTCAGGTAGTTCAATGACGAATCAACAAAACACTCGAATCGCAACGCATTCCTTAGCCACACTTCAGACATGGCCCGATTTTTTTGCTAACAGGGCAAGGTCCCCATATCGTCAACTGGGTCTGAGGTTGGGTCTTGAGTCTGGGTTTGGGTTTGGGACTTGAGGTCTTGGATCCGATTGCGAGATTATCTTATGTTTTCAGCTGCGGCATTTGTTGTGTTTACTTTGTGCTTTACTTGAGCGACTCGCACACTCGCAACTCTCGCATAAATTTTAAATATTAAAGTGAAAAGATAGAAATCTGTATTTTTTTCCCTCTGTCACGGCCACGCCCAGTTCTCCAAAAAAAAATAAATTTAACTAAGGGCAGGACAATGCAGTAAACCCAAAAACAAAGTTTAACAACAAGTAAAGTAAAATAAATGACAACAAGGCCACAACAGGTTGCTAAACGATCGGCCCACAAGTGAATCTCTTCAACAAGTGCACTCTCTCCCTTTCCGTCTTCCCTCTCCCTCTCCCTCTCCCTTCACTCCTCTCTCCTCTTCCTCCCCTGGGGGACAACATCTCACAAAAGAGGTGGGTGGGCAGCGCCTGTCAGCGCCTTTTTTGGAGTGGCACAGACAACAGATGGTCATCACGTCGACACGTTGTCAACTTTCGTTTAAAGAAAAAAAGGGCTGCTCAACTCGTTAAGTTCAGTTGGTTCAACTGATTGAATGCGCTGCGGTTAAAAGCGTATTAAAATTGAAGTTCAATTTGCGTTATGTTGAACTGAACTTGAGAAAGTAACTAAATGGTTCAATTCAATTGCATGGTAAGTGAACAGCATTCAAAAAGTATTGAAACTGAAATTGAAAGAGATATGTTCAACTGAAGTTGAAAATAAGTAAATTTATTTAATACAATAGCATAGATTGAAATTGAACGAAACTTGAAAGAAAAGCTAAAGCAGAAACTGTAAGTAGAACAACAATTATTCAAATTGAAAATGAATGAAATGTCACGAAAGCTGACAGACATGGAATTCTAAGTAAAATAGAACAATGAGAGTTGAAAGAGTATTGAAATTGAAAATGAAAGTTGAAAGAAAAATAAAATGATTCAATTCAATGACAAATTGCAATAGAAACATCTGTTTGAGAGCGTATGCTATCAAAATTGAAATTGAAGTTGAAAGTGGAATATTCAACTAAATTTAAAGTTACTTAAAGTTAAAATGAAGTTGAAGGTGGACAAAAACTGTGCAAATCTATAAACTGAAGTTGAAAAGGCATTATTAAATTGTCATTTAAGTAAAATATCATCTATGAACATCATTGATTCTATTGAATCAGTCGAGAGCAAGTTCATTGCAATTAAATTCGAGTAATTGAATTGAAACTAAGCTAGTCTATGTACTGAAATTATAAGGGAATGATTGAAATGTAAATTGAGTCAAGTTGCAATAACATAGAATTCCTTTTGAAGAAACGTCAGTTGAAAGAGAAGTTTAAGGGAATATACTGAAATAAAATTGAATAAAAACCACAGCTAAAAACTGCAACAACTGTAAACTTATTGCAAAATACATACACAAGTTGAAGAAGCTTAAAATCAGTTTGCAATGGTCGTCTAAATTGAATGTAAAATACGTTCAAATTGAAACAGAATTCATGATATAGCTAAGACTAAAGATCAGCGATTATGTAGAAGAACTAAAAGTAGCAATAAAATTGAATTGAAACAGAGATTGAAACGATGATTGAAACAGACAGATTAGAACATAAATTGCAGACCTGTTTCCAGATTGTAAGTGAGGCAGCTGCAATTGATGTTGTACTAAGTACGTTTTTTATTTTCCCCTCCATCAGCTTCGGGGCAACTTCAACTTCTTTAGCTCAATGAGAGCTCATTCAAGTAACTGGCAAGCCGAGACTATCTTTGCCTGCCCATCATCATTAACATCAACAACATCATCATCAACATTGTCATTATCATCTTCATCATTTTGCGCTTTTTATTTGTTGTCTGCTCGAGAAATTGTTGAGATGCCACTGTTGAATTGCTAACCCCCCCTTACCCCCTTCTACAGTTGCCCTGTTCACAGCCCAGCCCCTGAACGCGCCCTTCTTTATTTCTGTATTTCTGTATTTCTTTATATTTTTTTTTTGACTTTTGGAATTGTGTTGCCGCCCGGCCTCACAGTGTATTGTTTCATTTAAATTTTAGGCACGCTGCCTTTTTATTTATTGACCCAAAAAGCAGATAAATAAATTTTGTGTTTCAACCAAAAAAAAAAAAAAAAGAAAAGGAAAAAAACCACGCATAATCATAATAATCGCATGCGCCAACGACTCGAGCGACCCGCCAACCGACCATATGGTCAAAATTTCATTGCCTTCAACTCGTAGACTTCTCGAAAATTTGTTGCGTTTTCTACTTGCTTCAATTCAATTCAGTTCAATTTTTTTTTTTTTTTTTAGTTCATTGTGCAACTCTCTGTCTGTCTGTGTCTGCTTGTTGTCAGAGGGCGACAGGGCTTTTTAAATGGAGCGAGAAGGAAGAAATAGTATAGGGAGAAGATGGAGATGAAGCTGGATTAATGGGAGTCTACTCAAAATATATATGCATATGGCATTTCTTGGCTATGCGATCAGATAGTTGGAATAACAGAAGCCAACGATTCAATCGTAATTTGATTCCAGAATAATTAATACAACAAACGATCACTTTGATCTAGAACTAGAAACTAAAGAACAAATACCGATTGCAGCATGATCAGAAAATAGTTCGTTGAGAAATATGTTGATATAAATTAGCTACAAGATAAGATCACATCTAATCAGCTAGATTAGATAATAAAATATAGTATAATAAGGAAATAATGGCTGAGAAAGTCTTAGATAAGATCAAAAAATGTAAGTCTGTTATTTTGATATAAAGAATGGTAAAAATAAGTTACGATAGATATGAATAATATCTATGATAATATATTAAAGCTGAGAGATTGATGTTCACATGAATGAATATTCACATTCGTAAAATGAATGGACAGTAGAAAGATACGATTCAGTTTAATTCAATTGCAAATGCAATGATCTTGAACAGTGTTGGAATTGTGTAAAAGAATTGAAAGTATAAAGAGAAAATCAAAAGAACATTTTCCAAACTTATCTTCAGTTCTTGGCTAAAGGAAATCAATCAAATATACCAACAGATATATTTTGGTAAAAGAAGAATTGAAAGAGGAAACTTGATGCTCATTTATTTTGAAGAAAATAATCTTTCGTTTAATTTTAGCTCTTCAGTTGAGTCATAAGAATTATATCTGCCGATGGAAGATCTCTTTTTTTTTCTTAGCAAAAATCCAATGTAGTGACGAGTTTAGAAAGCGTTTGAGTTATAATGCGAATACAAGATAAATAACTAAAGATACGAGCTGCAACTGTAAACGGCGTCCCAAGTGAACTACGTGTATGAGCACAGTATGCAAATAAACGACAACAACAACAACAACATCGACAACAACAACAACAAATTAGCCAAACAATTTGCAAAAGATATGAATGTATTGCAAGCCTTTCTTTGCATTTCGCTTTGTTGCATTTCGCGTTCCGTTGACAACATTTAAATGCATCTGTATCTGTATCTGTATCTGTATCTGTATATACATATACGTGTATATCTAACTGTATCTGTATGTGTGTGTGTGTGTGGGTGTGCGTGATGTTTGCTGAACAGCGCCCAAAAGTCAAATTTCACACGAATCGTCTCGCAAATTTGCATCTTTTATTTGGCACCGCATTTTGTTTGTTCGCCCGTTTGCCACATTTTCGTATACCCTGTAGTCATAAAATTACCAGCATGGGGTATGCACAACTAAGGCAAGAGTGTTCAAGAGACACAGCTATTGTTTGGGATATTAATTGTCACTAGAGTTGGCAACTATGCGTATACTTAATATTAAGTATAAGTTCACACTTTACTTTTTTTATTAAAAATTCCGTTTAATACATTTAAAATTTCCTTCTAATTGTTTATAAATTACAGAGTACATTTAAGTACATAATTGCCGGTTGAAAGAACTTTTCTTGTTGCGCTTTTTGTGCCCCTTTTTCGACTTATTCAATATTTGCCAATTTTTTTTAATTTGTTCTGCGTTTTTCTCTTCTCCTCTTCTTCTACTTCCTCTGCATTTTGCGTGCAAAATGAAATTTTAAGCATTTGTGCAAATATTTGCGCAAAACAAATAAATAAGAAAAAACACACACACACACACACACACAAAATGCATTAAAAACTTCCCTAAAAAAAAAAAAAAAAAAATTACAAAAGTTTTTGCAACAAAATGTAATTTGTTATGAGTGTGCGGAGAGAGGTGGTTAAATGAAGGCGAGGGGGGAGGAGAGAGAGGTGCATTTAATTTATGTGAAATTTGTTAGAAAACAAATTGAAAAGTGTTTAATATTTTGCACTTGGACAACGCGTCGTCCGTCGGCAATTAAAACGTTGCGGCGGTTCAATGCCTATAAATTTGTTTGTAGTAATAATCATAAATCACACACACACACACACACAGATAACGATACACAAACACACCTACAGCTGCCAATTAGTGCACGGTGCGCGTGAGAGCAGAATAGAGCAAAAAGTATCTAAGTATCTGCTGGATGCGCCTGGAGCTAGATGCAACAACAACAAGCATACACTCTCGAATGGCATTTAATTGCCGCTTGGCAAATGTTATTCATATGCATTAATCGCACACCCTCCCCACTTCCCCTCCCACAGACACACACACACACACTCACACACCCCCTCGCTTTGCTGCTACGTGCCTCATTAAGGCCAATGTCAGTCAAGTGATTCTTTATACTCGCATCTATACAGATGCAGCTACAAATGCAGCGACAGCTACAGATACATTTGCATAGCTATAGATACATTTACAAAAGCTACAAATACTTTATTCAATTTCTGTTTAAAAACAAAAAATAAAGAAAAAAAGTGAAATCAATTCTAGCTGCGTTTTCAGTGTTTTTTTATATATATAAATTTTTTTTTTTTTTTTGCAATTGAAGCGTCAACAGCGAACGCCCACGAATTATCGTCAAAGCCAAAAGCAAAAGCCAAAAGCAAAACCAAAACCAAAGCCACAGCCAAAAGCCTGGCCCAAGTGGCCATCTGACCGTCTGACGAACTGACTGCGGAGGCGTTAGAATCGTGGCGGATGCCGGCCAATGGCCGGGTACTGTTAGCTAAGATACAGTGAGAGAGACAGAGACAGAGCGAGCAAGTGAGAGAGAGAAAGAGAGAGAAGACTCTGTCAGTGCGTGGGCAGAAATTGTGCACATCGTTGTCGCTTTGGGGGCGCTGCGTGGGCGGCATGCAACTGGACGTCGCCAAAAAAAAACCAAACAAAGTGGCGTCGACGCCAGCGTCATCATCGGCATTGTGGCAGTTGCAGTGAATCGCACACAGATTGTCAATTCAATTGAAAGGGAAAATTGTATTGTAAGCAGAAATTGCTGCTTACAGATTGAAAGTGAAAAAGGCGAAGAATAACGACAAGTGATTGAAATTGAAAGCAGGTGTAACTGTTGAATTGAAAAGGAAATTTAAGCAAATTACGAAATTGAAAGTAAAGCCAGATATTGATTGATAAGTAATTACAAAAAGGTAGCAGGTGTAATGAAAACACAGCTTTAAATTGCAATATCTCAATTGAAAACGAAATTTAAGCGATATTTATGATTGAAAGTAAAGTGCAATTATTGCATGAAGAACAATATTTAAATTGACATAAGTTAATAAATATTTGATTTATAAATGGAAATAAAGGAATCTATAAATTTAGCTTTATTTTCTGGTCTAATGAATTGCTGATGATGTTCAATTGAAATACTTTGCATTGAAGGCAAAGTTGAAAGTTTAAAACTCATTAAACAAGACTTGCAACTAAAAAAACTACCAGCTGTTTTTCGACTTTTTTGAAACGAGTTATAAACACTTGATTGAAATATAATATATTAATATATTCAACTAGAAAATTGAGTGTTAAATGCAATTAAAATTCATTTGCGAACACTTTTTTTTTGTTGCTTGTCAATGTCACTAGGCATTAGGAAATTCACAGATTGAAATGCCAATTGCTAAATAGAATTATTTTAATTGTTGAACGATTGTCAACTTACAAATTTCTGCATTATTTTATAATATAGAGTAATATTTGAAAACTATATTTATTGAAATATAAAATGTAAAGATAATTTTATAGTCAATTTCAAGTTAATGGCCGGTTTTAAACAGATTGTTAGGTAATTTTCAAGTACTTTAATGTATATAAAATTTAAGAGAATATTTAACAGACAATTTCAAGTTGATTGTCAACTTTTAGCACTATTACGGATTGGTAGCAAATTTCCAAGTTTTTTAAATATATCTTTAAAAAATTTAAGAGAATATTTAACAGACAATTTCAAGTTGATTGTCAACTTTTAGCACTAGTATTACGGCTTGGTAGCAAATTTCCAAATTTTTTAAATATATCTTTAAAAAATTTAAGAGAATATTTAACAGACAATTTCAAGTTGATTGTCAACTTTTAGCACTATTACGGCTTGGTAGCAAATTTCCAAGTTTTTTAATATACTTATAAGAAATTTGAAAAATATTTTACAGACAATTTCAAGTTGATTGTCAACTTTTAAACCCTTTTTACACATTAATAGAAAATTTCCAAGCTGTCCGTTTGTCGATAGTCAGTTATAATTGACATAATTATTGCAATTGAAAGCCAAAGTGTTGGTCTATCAATTTTGTTTTCATGTTTCCAGCCCACTTACTTGTTGCACACTGGGCGTGGTCGCTGTGCCCGCTGGCGAATCGAGTGGCGATGCCGAGCAACTGGAATGACTGCTGTCCTGGGAGTGCGACTGCAAATGAGCAGAAGGCAGGCAATTAGTTAAAGAACATGGTCATGAGGTAATGAGGTAGATCTCTACACACCTGTCCATTGGGATTGCCACAGAAGTTACGTATGGTTACAAGCGGCGTGGAGGCGGCACTGCAACTGTTTGAGGCATTAAAATTGAAATTATCCAATGGATTTGTCATGGCGATCACTGAATTGAGAATCTCTGGAGTTTTCGGAGTATGTGCACCAAGGCAGCCGCTGCTCTCGATGCTGAGCAGCGCCGTTGCCGGTATGTTTGAGTTGAACATGTTGGAGCTGCGTGTTCGTCTTTGCCTTATTGGAAAGTCTTTAATGCTAATTGGGATTTGTTATGTGCGAACTTCAAGTTGAATTACGGGCACAAATTAATTGAGAAAAAAATATATATATAAAAACAAAATAATAGCACGTTAAATTGTTCAATTCAATTCGTTTTTTTTTTAGAACTTTGTTTAACTTTGTTGTTGTTGTTGTTTTTATGTTGTAAATCACAGTTGAAGGCCTACGCGTTGCATTTGTTGGACTGCTTTTAGTTAATTAATTTTTATTATGTTTTTAATTGTTGTATATGCGCTTTTGTATAAATATAAGTATATAAATGTTTTTCTTTTTTTTAAATTTTATTTTTTGGACACTCGCGTCTTCTACTTGTTGTTGTTGTTGCTGTTGCTGTTGTTGTTGTCTCTCTCGGTTATCACAAATTGTTGTTAATAAAACTTTGACTGCTTGGAAATTTGTTGTTTCTTCTATATTTTTTTTTTTTTTTAGCTGGCTGTTGATTGTTGTAGTTGTAGTACTTTTTGTATAAATATTGTTGTTGCTGTTGTTTCAGTTGCTGCTGTTGTTGTTGTTGTCGCTGCCGCTGCTGCCGTTGCCGCTGCGTCGCGACGCGGTTCCATCGGCGCTTCCAGCGTGTGTTGCTCACAGCGTTGAATTCGACTGAATGTTTTGGCCACCGGCACCGGTCGACATCCACATCCACATCAACCACGACATCCGAGACATCAACGACGACAACGACGACGACGACGACGAACCGCACGCTTGCTCTATGGTAGAGACAGAGACGAAAACAGAAAGGGAGAGAGAGAGAGAGAGAGCGATGAGTATATGTGTGTGTGTTTGTGTGTGTCAGCTGAGAATTGAATACAAGTCAAGTTGCGAGCGCAAATTGCCATAAAAAAAACAAAAACAAAAAGCAAGTAAAAAGTGTGCTCTAGAGTGTGCTAGACTGGGTTATACCCGGCAGTAATGCCAAGCAGCGACTGCAACAGTTTAGATACAATTCTTTGGCTCATACTCTAAAATATATACTAAAAGTAATAGTTTCTATTAGTTTCTACAACTTGATACCTGCAAATAAGTGTTAAATTATATATATGTATAAAATTTCTAATATGTTAAATAATCTATCTTAAATAAATATTCATTGTTTTTGCGATACAATAGACTTTTATATACCTAACAGAAATCTACTGTATATAAATCTATATTATAGTATAATTCCCATGCCTGTTACAAGGCTTATATCAAAGCTGAGCATACCCCAGTTAGCCACTTTAGTACAGTATATAATATACAAAAAAAAAAAACAATTAAATTATAAAATAAGCGTAAGTAAATTGATTTATGTAAGCATTGAGCAGCTGACAATCAACTGACTGACTGACTGACTGACCAACTGACCAATTGACTGACCAGCTGACTGACCCACACACACACTCACACACACACACACACACTCACACACACGTTTGTTGTGCGTAGTTAGTTAGCCAAGTTGATGTCTCAATTAAGAGCTTAATCGTTTAATTGAATGCAGAATGCACAAATTTTGTTGTTTTATTTTTTATTTAATAGATGCCTGATAGCCAGAGGCTGAGGATCTACAATTGATCTACATACGAGTGTGTGTGTGTGTGTGTGTGTGTGTGTGTGTGTAACACCCTATGTGTGTGTGTGCGGTCAATCACAGTTGAAGGTGAAATGGCTGTAAGTAGCTCAAGTATTCCAAGTATTTCGAGTATTGCAAATATTTCAAATGTTCTCGGGTCAATTAGAACAAATATGTTCATTTTGTTTGTGCATCTGCTGCAACTGTAATTGTAACTGTAACTGTAACTCATCTGGAATCTGGAATACAAATACAATTGATGAAAGCCTAACCCAAACCCCCCTTTTGTGAGTATAGTACATCAAATCTTCTAATGAGCCACAAAAATTTCATTTACAATCTTTTCATCATTTAGATGAGTTTTTTGGTATTTGTTGTAGGGTATTCTAATGGGGGTATATGAATGCCAAGCAGTCATTTGGGATTTTTTGGGATTTTTCAACTGTGCAGCGTTGCCACCTAGTGCTAAGTATTTGTAAGTTTTTGTTTAATGTTGCTTGAGACAAGTGAAAACTGTGTGAAACGTTATGTAATTGTGTTCTTAGAGAGTTGCCAGACAGTTTTAATTGGAGAAATGCAAACTATTGAATAGACAAAGCGTTGACAGCTAGTGTTAATCAATTGCAAAGACATTTCACATGACAACAGAGTTGCCACCTAGTTTTAAAACGTACAAATTAAATCAACTTTTAGCTGCGCTCAATTGCAGCCAACTTAAGAAGTGAATGCACATTGTTACAGCGTTGCCACATTGTTGTAATCATAAGAGCACATAAAGTAGCAGCAAAAAGTGTGCCAACAGAGTTGCCACTCATCTAGTTGCCACGCAATGTTTCCTTTCAAGCATTATTATGGCAATACTATTGCAACAGAGTTGCCACCTAGTTTGAAAACGTACAAATTAAATCAACTTTTAGCTGCGCTCAATTGCAGCCAACTTAACTAGTGAATGTACATTGTTTCAGCGTTGCCATATTGTTGGAATCACTAGAGCAAATAAAGTAGCAGAAATAAGTGTACTTAAAGAGTTGCCACTTATATAGTTGCCACTCATCTAGTTGTCCCGCAATGATAAATAATCAAGTTTCCTTTCAAACCATAATATTGGCAATACTATTGCAACAGAGTTGCCACCTGCTATGTGGAAACTCTGCTTTGCTCCCTACTTACTAAATGCAACATATAAAGCAGGCCCAAATTATTTTGTTTTGTTTTAGTTCCATTTCCATTTAAAATTCTCAGCTCTTAGTGAGTTGTTTTTTCTTTTTTTATGGCAATTTGTTGCCCTTTTTTGCTGCCATGTTTCGCTTTGTTTTTGTTTTGTTTTTTTATGGAGGTTTTTCAAGGAATTAAATTATGTGGTTCGGTCAGAGATTAGCTAAGCGAATGGAAGTTACGTGTGAAAGCCGAAAAGTCAAGCTAACGAAGCAAAAACAATGATAATGATAATGATGATGATAATGTTAATGTTAATGATGTTGTACTATGTGTTGTCTCTATTTCTTCCTCTTTTCAAATTGTTGCCAATATATATAATTTGACTCAATATGCAAATTGCGACGCTGTCAAACTTAAAAGCAAAAATAAAGGGGGAAAAAAAAGAAACACCCCCACACAAAGCATCCCCTGCAATTCTCCTCTTGTTGGAAAATTATAGCTGTGCAATTTTTGACTATTGCCTTTTCCCATTTATCATTTTTGGCAAGAATGTTTGTTCCAACCCCCTCTGCCCAGCTCGGGGGCTATCTATCTACAGTTGCCTTTGCACAGTTTTAGTGCTACTTTTATGTCCCATACTCACACACACACACACACACTGGTGCAAATTGAAAGTCAGTCAAACAAAAAAAAAATATATACGAAATAAAAATAAAAATAAAACACGAAAATGAACAACGAAAAACGTAAAACTTGAGCAACAACCAAATGAAAAAGCCAGAATAAAGAATTATGATTTATGACTTTCGCATGTTTTTCTGTATGTAGTGCTATGTGCAGGGTAGGCAAGGAGGGAGAACTGGGCAGGGACAGGGGGTGCTCTGGGGTGTGAGGTTCAGCTTTGTTGCTTAGCTTTTAAAGCCTTTTTTGCCTTTGATGTGTGTGTTGTATTATTTTTTTTTCTTTTTCTTTTTGTTTGTCTCTGTGTGTGCGTTGCAACTTGTTAAACGAAAATCACTTTTGACATTCGCCTTACAAATCTTTGGTTTTATTTATTTATTTTTTTGGATTCAATTTGCCGCTTCTCATTTTGACCAAATGCGGCGCATGCGTGCCACCCCACACCCCACACCCCAAGCCTTATTCCCCGCACCTCTCTGTCACCCATTGTACTGCCTTGCTTCTGTAGAACTTTTGAGGTCATGGCGCTGCCTGTCGACTGGCTGCACATTGCGCATACGCCGCATGTGACTTGCGCAAACAGATGACAATCGGCTGGCTGACTTCGATAGCTAATCGATAGCAACGAAAAGAAGCAGCAGCTGTCACCGCCAATGCTGGCAAGTGGCCCAGCAGGGCATCGACTATCAGCTATCAACTCACGGGCAACAACTACTTGGCTACTCGTACTTGGCTTTTATACATATATTTTTTTTTCGATTTATTTATTATTTTTATTTATTTGTTGGCCATTAACATTCCTAAGCGGGTTTTTTATATTTGGCGCGTGTGTGTGTGTGTGTGTGTTGAAGCCTTGTCGAACGAAGCTATTTGTGGTTGTTGGGATTTATTGATTCGTTGGCATTTCTGAATTGCTCTCGAGTGTGCAACATTGTTTGCCTGATCAGCTGGAAATGCAAAGATCGCATCGAGAGTGTGTGGTAAATGCAATATAAGTGTGCATACATTGTAAGGGCATGTGTCAAGTGTACACATATGAACATATGTTATACTCGAGTAAAGGGTGCTTCAGGTGTGTGTTTTGACAAGTTATCGATTGGTTTATCGATAAATAATTTGTTGAAACTGCGAGTCATCAACACAAACGTTAATTAGATACTCCACATGGGCAAAAACTGCTTCTTTTAGTTATCGATAGGTTTATCGATAGACCAATCGATCTTTTAAAACATCGATCATTCCACAGAAATATAATTGCAATCATTATATTAATATAAATAAGTTTCAATACGCTTTTATCGTTGTTATCGATAAGTCAATCGATCTATCAATCGATTAATATATTGCCCAGCAAGATTGTTATATATATATAGAATGCACATTGATTGCTTGTTAATTCAACTGACATTTAACAAAAATAAGTCACTGATCAACATTAATTAAAATGTATCGATAAATTAATCGACTAAACATTGATTTATTGAACATAGACAGCAGATGGATTCAGTCAACAATGATAAATAAGTGTAACTCGTTATTGATAAGAAATTCCGACAGATTAAGCACTTAAGCAATAAACCCGTTATCGATATATGTACCTACATACATACTCTATGCATATTCGATACATAAATCAATATAACAGTTAAATAAATTATACTGCGAAATAACATTTGCGAAAATTAATCGATATACAATATGTATTCATGGATTTATTTGAAACAATTATTGCGAAACCTGTTAGTACAAGCAATGAATACAATATTAATACCCAAAAAAAAATAAAAAAAAATAACACGAATACTATGTAATAATAAACAATGAAGCACAAATTGTGAAATGACTCACAAAACAGGAAAAAACCGCAAAATTTCATTCAATTAATACGCAAAAAATAAATAAATAAATACATATTATTGTATCTTCTTTGGAAGCGCAAGTAAAGAAATGCATGAATATTGTATAATACTTACTAATACACTCATTTATTAATTTCTTTTTTTAAATATAATTATTTTTATTTTTATTTGTTATTTTTGTTGTTATAACGATAACGAGCCGGGCTGAGTTTGAGTATGAGTTTTAAGTATGACATGCTTGTGCTGATTTGTTGTGTCTATTTGAATGTGGCAAGCGCCAGTTGGTCACTCGTCGGGTATTCATCATATTCATTCGATCGGAATTGGTAACGTTTCGCCCTGGCGCGGATCGTGTGCAATCCCCCCCAACACACACAACACACAATATTATAATACACATTCAGATGATATTTGAAAAATTTCAGTATTTAACATTTTTATCATGCTGTCTGTGCCAATGTTGTTGTTATTGTTGTTGTTAGTTGCAAGTTGTCGTTGTTGTTGTTGCTGTTGTTTGTGGTACGTGACTCGCGATGCACTCCACATTTCACACGAATCACACGACGCGAACAAACGTTCAAAACGAGCGAAACAATTCGAGAAAAAAGAAATACAAGTAGTTGAATAAAAAAAAAAACCTAAAACAATACAACTAATTGTATATTGAGTGATTTATGTGGGCGTGGCACATGGGCGACACATAAAAGTTCAAAAAAAAATGTCTTATTGTTACGAGAATGAGTAACAATTGAATGAAGGAACATCTTATTTGAAAAACAAAACAAGACAAGATATAAAGGATAACAAATTTAAATAAATTAATTAAAATACAGATGATGCTATTTATTTATCTGAAATATTGAGAGATTTTCTCTACTTTTCTCCAAGTGTATATTTTGGGTATTTTTGATTATTCAAGATGGAAACGGGCAACAGACAAAATCAAAAGAATAACAAATTTAAATAAATTAATTGAAATAAAGAATATCCTCCTTGCATCTATGAAATATTAACAAATGTTCCCTACTTTTCTCCAAGTGTATATTTTGGGTATTTTTATTTTTTTAAGAAGATTTTTTTAACAAGACAAGATATAAAGGATAAGAAATTTAAATAAATTAATTATAATACAGAAGATGCTATTTACATATATGAAATATTGAGAGATTTTCTCTACTTTTCTTCAAGTGTATATTTTGGGTATTTTTGATTATTCAAGATGGAAACGGGCAAAATATAAAGAATAACAAATTTAATAAAATTAATTAAAATAAAGAATATCTTCCTTGCATCTATGAAATATAACCGAATGTTCTCTTCTTTTCTCCAAGTGTATATTTTGGGTATTTTTGATTATTCAAGATGGAAACGGACATAATGCTAAATATATAAAGTATAAACTTATACGAAAACTTTGCAAATGCCAAACTGTTAGCAAAGTTATTAAAGCCTTTTATGGAGTGGGACAGAACAAAGCAAGGAAGATAACAATAAAGGGAGTGAGAGAGAGAAAGAGATAGGGTACTATATATATATATATATAGCGAGAGAGAGGAAGATAGCGATATACCAATCATTGGCTGCTCACATAAAAACTTTGTTAGTTTTCTGTTTTTTCCCTTTTCTTTTTCTGCACTTTGGCCAAAACGAATCTGAGGCACAAAACGGGAAGCGGACAAAAGGGAAAAGTGGCTATTGGCTCATAAAAATAACTTCCATTGTGAGAGAGAGAGAGCATTGTTATTGTTTTTCGGTACGGGATCTCAGCCGGCTTAATTAAAAGCATTTGCCAGAGTCAAAGCCAAAGCCAAAGCCAAACAATGGATAGACTTCGAGTCCCGGGCACGAGCCAAAGACAAACACAGAAGGGAACGAACGTGCAATGCTATAGTATCTCTTAGATACAAAATTGCCACATTAATGGGCAGGCAATCCCCCCTAATCCCCACTCTTGAACCACTCTAACAACCCTCTCCTCCCATAGAGAGTTAGCTATTTTCTAATTAAGTGTCATTGATTCGGCGTCGTCTGTCGCAATCAGATACCCTCTCAACCACCACCCAACCCCCTCACCAACTTAACCCCCACAACTCCCTCAACACCTCCCCCCCCCCTGATCAGCCCTGACACGTGTGGGCGTGGCAAAGCTTTGGCAAAGCTCAGAAAATTTACACTTTAATTAAGCATTTAGATAATGTATCTGCTTTTGATTAGCTGCAGGCACATCAAGCTGCCACATCACATGCCGTGGCAAGTGGCAGAGGCGCAGATAAGGGGGGTGGGGAGTGGGGAGTGGGTGTTGGGGTTGCTGGGTTTATGGCGCTGTATGGTTGGTTCTGACAGTGTGATAAAAACTTGCCTATTAACATAAAAGTTTACGGATGGGCCATAGAAGCGCACGCGCCTCGCAAAAAAAAAAAAAAAAAAAAAGCCATCGAGCCACCAAGCGAGTCCAGCAAACCACACTAAACTGAAAAAAGAAGACACACAGAGCCACCGAGAAACAGTGTTGCCAATTCAGCTATTTTTCAGCCAGTCTGGGTATTTACGAACGTTGGCAAAGTTTTGAAATGGAGGCTATATTAAAAATTTGAAATGATTTAATGATTTTTACCATAAAATGTCAAAAAGGAGCAAACGATGTTCATCACAAACTATACTTTCCACCATTAAAAGTATGACTTTGGAATCTTTTTTGCCCCCCTTTTTATTGTATTACGCCACGATTGGCTGTAAAAAAAAACTGCAAAGGTTAGAAGTTCTTCTATTCAAAGCATTTAACAGATTGATTTGAGAAATGCCATTTTACAAAAGCAGAACAAAAAATAGATAAACTTATGCCTTGTAAAAGAGGAGCATTAAATAAACAAACAGAAAGATACTTTGTTATATTTTATACGATTTTAATTAAACTAGATCAGGATATGCGAAACTTTACCAACTACACAACAATCTGTGAGTTTGTTTGCGATAAATATCCCAATAATCCACAATGTTTTACATACTAAATCGATCGATCCTCTGACTACTAATATATGTTATAGTAAATCGATTTAAAACAAATTTGATCA
This sequence comes from Drosophila histrio, assembly GCA_958299025.2. Lineage (NCBI taxonomy): Eukaryota > Metazoa > Arthropoda > Insecta > Diptera > Drosophilidae > Drosophila > Drosophila histrio. Next base: position 42,207,836 of record OY282582.1, read on the forward strand.
GAATAAGTAAAGCTTCAGCAAATCGATTGATTATGAGAATAGTTAAGATTTGTGGAAAAGAAGAGTCTTACATACTAAAGTATGTTTACGACTGGTTTCTTTTCTATGACAACTATATGATATACAAATCAGATCCGGTCAATTCCAACATGTGTACTGTCTGCAGCAAAAAGACAATCGTATTATATCAAGTATATTCAAGATAACTTCAAAACTGAGCGATTAGCTTGTGTTGAAACAGTCTAATGACTGTATGATAAAGGGAAGATATTAGTGCAAATGCAGCATTAATGCAAAACACTAAAAACAGAAACCTACTGGCCAAATTTGATGGTTCTAAATTTTGTAGTCTTTGAGACGGGCAGACATATGGGCAGGACTAAATTCTGACTCGGTTGTTCATACTTATCAAGGTTATACAATAATGCTTATTTAATACACAAAGTCATTATACCGCAGGATATAAAAATAGCATAAAAACAACTTTGACAATTTTCTAGCTATTTTTTTTTTTTAAACGTTTATATAGCTTGCTGTAGCTGTTGGCAACACTGCCGCGAACCCGGAGAGTCCAAAAATGGGCCGCGTGGCTATTCAATTAATTTATTATTCACTTAAGAGCGCACGCCGGGTGGCAGGAGAACTGTCAAACGCTAAGGGGGGTTGCAGGAAGAGGGAGACGGAGCTAGAAACATAGAGAGAGGGAGAGAGAGGAAAACGGCGGGGTAGTGCTGTGTGTTTAGCATGCACATCTACAGAGCCCATAAAAATGTTATAAAAATTAAACGCGCACAAAAACTCCGCAAAGAATTTCGCACATTGAACGCGGACCGCCTGCGGGTCGCTGATGGCCGCGCCCTGACGGCCGTGGCACCACCACAGTCCGCACCACAATCCGCACCACCAACCGCACCACAATCCGCACCACCAACCGCACCGTTGTCCGAGTCAGTGCAGCAATTGTTGTTGTTGTTGTTGTTGTTGTGCCAAAAATGTCCTGTTTCATGACGGGGCAAATGGGCCAAATGAAATGAGCAAAAAGTGAGGAGAGGGAAATGAGTTTAGGCATGGGGATTGGGGAATTGAAGTGGAAATGGAAATGGCAGTGGAAATGGAAATGGAAATGGAGTTCCACTAACTTATGGCAAACGCGTGGCGCAAGTTTTACAGTTATAAACATTTCTGTGCACGTTTTGTGCGTTAAATTTAGGAACGGAGAACTCAAAAAAAAAGAACTTGGAACTGACAGCTGAGAACTGAACTGAAAAAGTCATAATAAAATTTGTGTGTGTGTGTGTGTGGAACGAGCAAATTTTGAAATGGCAAATTTATGGAAATTTGCTGAAATGAGCGAAACAGGCCACAAACATTAAGACAAAGTCGAGTCAAAGTCGAGCGGGCGCGACCGTAGGATACCCTGTGCATCGCGATGAAATTTTCTGAACACATTAAACCCAAGCTTCTTATCATGTGTGCCAAATCTCAAGTCTCTAGCTTCGACATTGCTTAAGTTATGGTGACTTCTCTAATTTTAAAACAAACGGAACTCGATACTGAAAATTGAAAATAAACTTGATCTGCGTATGGTATTCAGGAACCTACATTCCAAATTTGAAGTCTCTAGCTCTTATAGTTGCTGAGATCGAGGCGTTCATACAGACGGACAAACGGACGGACGGACGGACGGACAGACGGACGGACGGACAGACGGACTGGTGTCAATCGACTCGGCTATTGATACTGATCAAGAATGTTACATACATTCACACAAATTCATTATACCGCTTTTACCCATTTTTAATGGGCACAGGGTATAAAAACAATAAACACATTAGCCTGAGAAATGTTATCGATTATGTGCGATAAACAATCTTAAAAGAATGCCAAAATAAACGATGGTAAAGCAAATGGATCGATCGATAACTCTACCGATTTGCCATCTCTAGCCACGTTTATCGATAAATTACACCACACAATGCAAACGATTCTCGAATGCGTCACACAATGCGTTGGCCAATGTTTGTGGAATGTGTCAACGCACCTATCAGATACGTCTATATGTATCTGTGTGTATATAAGTATTTATAACAAAAGGTACGACTATCAGGAATTTAGTATCAATATATATATATATGTATGTATATAACGTGCATGATATGTGCATACACTGACAGAAAAATAATTGAAATAAAATTAGAAAAGTATCTCAAGTCAAGTGGCAACACTTCGTTATGTCTTTGCTTGATCAAAAAGTATTTTAATTAAAATCGAAATCATTTGATAAGATAGAACAATTAAAACTCTAACCCTAACACTGAAGTGTCTTTGAACTTAAAACAATATTGCCAAAGCTGTGAAATTTTTTTTTTTTTTCTTTTGAATCACTAATAATAAACACTTTAAATTTGACATTTGTCGAGAGTTAAAGTTGAAGTTCAAATGGCTATAAAATAAAGATGAATATAAAACCAAAATACTAATAAATAAAATTTCAATAACACTCAACACTAAAAAACAATAAAATGGTTTAACAAAGTAAATATATATAATTTAATAATAGTGTAACTCTGATAAAAAATAAAAAGAATTTGAAACAATTGTTTTTTTTATAGTTTTAAAAAAGGGGTAATAAATAACTACTTCAATTAATGCATAAGAATATTCTTGTATCACTAGGAAATAAGATAACAAAAAGTAAATATTAAAATTATTTATTTATTTATTTTAAACAAATAATAATTGCAAAAGAGTAAAGTCGAAATATTAATACTAAGCATTTAAGTGATCTTAAGATAGTTAAATATGGAATGAAAACAAGTAAAATATTGTGAACATATTGTATTAGCACTGATGTATCTTTAAACTAAAAAGAATATTGCTAAGTGTGTGAAAGGTTTACTTTTATAAAAAATACTAAACTATAGCGGCATTTCACAACACTAAAACTTTTAATTTGACAGACAAACTTGTTATTTTTATTGAATAAGTTAACAGACATTTGAATGCTAAAAAAAATATACATTTATAAATTAATTTGCACATTGTGACTAGTGCATTAATGTATAACGGAGCCCTTGTAGGATGATAGATATTAAATAAATAAATAAATAAAAATACATAAATAATTTAAATATAAAATAGAAAAATATATGGGCATTTCCACCAAAAGGTCCACCGAGACCAAAACATTCAAAGTGTTTAAAAACAACTTGTTTCATTATAAAAATAGGGTGTATAGTCGATATTTTAATAGGAAAGCAATGTAATTTAACTAATGTAACAAAATTTCGTCTTTATTCATAACCCATTTCGAAATATTGGGATGCAAAGTCGAAGAAGTGCAACTTTTCTCATTTGGGCATTTCTAGTGTACATTTTGTATTGATACAAATTCTCAGAATAAGTTATTATGCATTGTCTTATGGTACTCCAAATCTTTGGAAAGGTACAAAGAGTCAAAAAATAATGTATAAGAAAGTATGCGATTGCAAGTTACGATAATTTCGGCTTTGCATTATCGCATATTTCGGTGTCCCGTGCGACATGTCCCGTGCGACCGCGGTTTTTTTTTATTTTAAAAAATACTAGAAATCATATTTGAGCAAAACTATAACCATTTTAAAGAGACATCAATGCATAACATTTATCAGAAATTTGCGTGAATATATTGCCCAAACTTTCGCTGAAATCTGAAAATAAATTGATCGCCACAAAAACCACTTCTACTTTTGTCCCGTGCAAATGCCTTGATTTTTTGTAAAAATCTACAATACGAATAGTTCCTCAAAATCGACCTTAGCACCAATTATAGGTCTAATCAAGAACTACTTTTAATTGGAAAAATAATTTTGAAAATCCGTCTTACTTTGACCTTTTTACCACTTACAATGTGTACGATTGTCCCGTGCGACCTCATGGAAATGCCCATATTTCATTTCTGATGCAGTGTGTTACCATACATGCTAGTTTTTTTTTAACCTTTAGTTTATTATTTAACAGCAAGTTAAACTGCGTGTTAAATTTTCTAAGTTTGGAGTTAAAGCAAGTTCAAATATAACATTATTATTATTATTATTATTGTTTACTTCCAATATTATCTACAATGCTTATACCTGTTTATTCCTTCATATTTATTAAGTAAAAATTAAATTAATATTTTTTTTTTTGCTCAGTGTATCTGCAGTATCTGTTTTTCATTTAGCCTTAAGTTCATAAGTAACACAAGTTGTTGTACTTCTTGATGCTTATCTACTTGGACATTTGTAGCCCTTCCCTCGACCCCCTCACCCCCTTCTAAGTACACGCAACTACACCCCTGTCCAAGCAGCTGCCTAACTGCCCCCTCTCAATATACATACATACATACGTACATACATACGTACATATATAGAATTAGTCACTAATCAGATAAACACAAACTCAGGTGCAGTGCGTGTGCTGTGTTGTTGCTGTTGTGTTTGCTGTTGTTGCTGTTGTGTTGTTGTTGTTGTATGCCTTTGCAAGGACGTTCACAATCATAACTTTCATTACACTTTTGTTTTATCAAGAGCTTATCAGTAGTTGTTGCTGTTGCTACCGTGTTGTTGTTGTTGCTGTTGCTGTCGGTGCTGCTGCCTTGTCTTATGTCAAAGATGTCTTATCAGCAACATGAAACGCACAACACTATAAAACCATTCTTATCTAGTAGTGCAAGTTCTTGTCCATAATAATTGTTGTTGTTGGCTGAAGAAAATCTAATTAATTTCAAAATTAATACATGTGTGACATCCAAGCGATTTATGTTGATTACTGCGAGTAAGCAACTGCCGTCATTGACATTATCAGTTTGCAGTCTCAGTTAACTTGGCCTGCAATGTGCCGTTTATTTATTGCCATTTATGAGTGAGTGAGTGTGTGTGTGTTTGTGTATTTGCTTGGAATTTTATCAAATTTAAACGCACTTTGGGCTTTTGGCGTTTAAAGACATTTAGTACACTTTTCACACCTCATTTTATGTCTGGCATTTATGCTTCGAGATACATTTGTATCTGTATCTCTATCTATGCATGTAGTAGTAGTATATGGCAGATGTGTCGGTTGTCATTGCCATGCGACAGCTGTCATCGACAGCAGCAGCCATCATTATGTTAATGGTGTTCCTGCTGATGCTAATGATCAAGATGATGATGATGAACGGAGGCACAGCAACTCATGATTTTTATGAAGGAATTCGCATTAAAATTGTTTATTGTGTTTATTTATTGCAAACGAGCATCAAGAAACGGCCAAAATGGAAAGAATAATACACAACCAACACACACACACACACACACACTCACACACATATATGAATCTAATGGAAATTTGTTGTGTTGGCGACTGCGACGCCTGTAATAGTTACGTCGCCGTCGACGTCGACGTCGACGTCGAAATTGCCCCAACTTCATTGGTTGGTTCGTTGGGTCAGCAGCTGCTGCTGATGTTGCGTCGTGTATTATTGTTGGCCAGTTGGCTGCCACTTGCTGCCACGCTGCCAGCTGTCAGTTGCACATATTGAAAATCTTCTGGGAAATTCTGTGGCACATTCAGTTTTGCAAAAGCGAAACGTGGCAAACGGCTTTTGGCTAAGTAAACACTGACAAATGCTTCTTCTTTTTTTTCTTCTCTTTTTTTTTTTTTTTTTTTTTGTTTATAAAGCGCACGCGTCTTTCCACAGATATCCAACTGCCACAGGCAACGTGTCCAGTGGCATTCTGTTGAAATATTCGTATGCAACATAGTGGAAACTCGAGATTACTTAACTTCAACTAACTAACACAGTGGAGAGGGTTCAATTCGTACAAATAGTTGAAATATTTGCAAGAGAATAAAGTCTAAGAGATGATACATTTTTATCTATGTCTTTTTGCTAGATAGTGTAATTTTAAGATAGTCTATATTTTGAATTTGTTTCGTAACAGCGAGAAAGAGAATCAACTTAGAGTTACCACTATAAAGAAGACAGTAAAGTTTGTATTTATGTATATTTTCGTAGTTATTTGAATAACTAAAGACACGGCAGACACTCTCTAAGATACCCACAAAGAAAGTAAAGCTGAATTACTTATTTTAATTTTAAATGTGCTTAAAACTGACTCTTATTTCAAAAGCGCAAAACAGTAAAGTTAATACGTTAAGTTATATGAAATAATATTAAATAAATTAAACAAATATATATATTTAATAATATAAAATAAGCTGCCTAAAGGCCTCCGTTGCTCTGGCTACACTATTGTATCATAGAATTTATTCTATTTATTCAATTAAAATAAATAAATAATATTAAATAATATAAAATAATATTAAATAAGATGAAATCATTTTAAATAATTTAAAATATAATATAAATATATATAGAAACATGTCTTAAGACATCTAAAAGTGTAAAGTTTAAAATTAGAAAAAATTCGCTTACAAACAAAAAATACATTAAAAGTTATCTATAAATTTGTATAATTAATATTTAAAATATTTCAAAAATACCAAATAAATTCTTTGGAATTATTTGGTATTTTTGGTTAATTTATACTTTTGGTAACTTAAATTTTTAATTTGTCTTAAAATAATACAAATTTTTAAATTTTTAAAAAGAATGGACATTTATTTATTATTAATTTCTATATATTTCATTCCATTTCATTATTCTATTTCAAAATAAGAGACAACAGAAAAACACACAAAAGGCGAGGTCAACTTTCAGGCGTTATTTACTATGTTGCTCCCTTAGAATTCCCAACTGGTTCTAGTAGCGCAACATAGAGAACAAGCTTGGATCGTTGGGTAAGCTACGGAGTTTGGCATCTCCTGAAACAGCTGTATACCAAGCCCAGCTCCCTGACTTTTGGCAATTATCTTTGTGTTTCGATGTATGTTGATATATTTGTCATATCCACAATAAATTGACCTCGAGTTGGTTAGCATTAAAGCTTTAATATATATATTAATAAATACATTCATCCTATTCCCATTCATTTGCATAATTTTGCTCAGGTTTGATTCTATTTAAAAACTCATAGAACTTTGCAATTTCAGCTAAAGATATTCTAAGATGAAATGAAATAAATACAGCAACTTTACGCTACGAAAACTGTTTACTTTTTTCCTTCAATTTTCCATTATTAAAAATGTATATTTGTTGCCAAATTTGTAGGTCAAATGAAGTTGATTTGATATCCGTATGCTTTGTATTCTATTAGAGTTGAGAACTTGACATGATTACATTTCCCCTTCCTCTTCAAGAGAACATAACCCAAAAGCTTTCACAAAACTTTCGGACTTTTTGAATAGCCTGGATTAGTGTGAGCTTATCAAATGATTATGTGCATTCATTTCTGTCATTCAGCCAAGCCAAACCAATTACCCTTACCGCTTGCTAGGAAAAAAGAAAATATATATGTTTCCCCATTTCTTTGGTGGCCTTCTCCTAAGCTCGTCATTCTAATCAACTGCTTAACTTGGGCGTGTTCGTTTCTCAGGGTCTCAGGAGAGAGAAAAATTTGAAAATTTATGCGACAAGGCGCGCCAAAAAAAAAAGTGAAAAAGAGGACTGTGAAAATATCAATTAGTGTGCTCCAAATGTGTCCCGAATGTCGCTGGGCAGCATGCAGAGAAAGGTGTGCGAGATGTGTGTGTGCGAGTGTAAACTGACAGCTGTGTGTTAACTGCAGTTAGACACGCCTACACACCCATAACAAATGGCAGCCCACACACACACACACACACACACACATACACAGAGCTGAGTTGGCGCTCTGTTGCCGCATGTCCTTGACACATATTCTTGCCATTTGCTTGGCACGCACAACGCTGCGAATCTCCTTCTCTCTGTGTATGTGTGTGTGTTAGCCAACGCCTTGTCGGGCTTCCGCTTGAAGCTTGCCCCTAATCCATTTGAACTTTTTACGTTCTCTTTTCTTCTTTTTGTGTCCTCGCTCTGCCAACTCTCTGCCAAGGATAATAAAAAGAAATTTCTTCTAGTTTATGGGCCAGCACAACTTTTGTGGCTTCCCAGCTGCCTGCGTGTGTGTATCCCTGTGTGTGTGTGTGTGTGTGTGTGTGTGTGTGTGTGTGTGTGTTTGTGTTTGTGCCTCGTAATATAATCCTAATGGAATTTACACTGAAAATTTACAACAATAGCTAGAAGCGTGCAACGTGGCCTTTTGTCATGCCAGGCGATTTTCTAGAAACATTTTCGTTTATAATACCATTTGATTTTTATTATTATTAAATTAAAGTCGACTGACAAATTAAACGTAAATGTTGTAAATGTAGCTAAAGTTTGTCTTTGCATCTATTGAATTTCATTTCGAATTTAGTTGCCAAATTGAAGCTACAAAGTTAAACGCACATTGAATGCTTAACTTCAAATTGCAACTAAATTGAATTGAAACACAATTTGAATACAAATTACAAAACGACTGAGTCACAATGCATATTAAAACAAGTGAAACAAGTGAATCATGGCTAAACGGAAATATATATACGATATATAGACGATATATATACGATACATTAAAGCAGATAAATTTTGTTGAAGTTGAAATTGAAAGGAAAATTAAAGTGTGAATAGAAGAAAATATTGCATGAATATGTGAAAACTGTGTTTTATGAATTGTATACACAGTGAAATTAAATGAATAAGAAAACAAAAGTTGAATTCAAATTTAAATCTAATGAATTATAATAAAAATTGTGAAAAAAATAGAAAAAAAAAATGTATTTATTTATGTCTGTCTGTCCGGAAATCTCTGAATAGTTTTTGTTGTTTCGCTTGGGCTGCGATGGATGCAAATTTCAGCGATGGAATAGAACTTGAGAATAGACAACATCTCTCGCTGTGTATGTGTAGAATTATTTTTTTGTAATTCACTACTTTTTTTCTTTTTTTTTTTTTGGCTGAAGGTCAAGTGCATTAAGGCGAAACGGAAATGAAAATGTTAAATAGATATAAAAATAGTCGAAAAACGAAAAATACAAATGAAAAAAAAACCAAAAGAGGGCCACAACGATGTTGAGCATTTCAATATTTCAACAATTTATGGCCAACAGTTAGGGTTGGGAGGGGATGAGAGAGAGAAGGAGGGAGATTAAAATACATACATACTACTAGAAGCGTGCGTGAGCGTAGTAAATTTTATTTTATTTGATTTGATTTTGAAATAAGCAAGAGAAAGAGAAAGAAACAAAACAGGCGCATATCGTTTAGCGTTATCCTTGAGCCTGACGGGGAAAGAAATAGAGATGGAGATAGAGATAGAGGGCGAGAGCGAGAGCGAGATAGCGAGTGGTGTTGCTGGTGCTGGGTGGCACTTAATTGTGCGTGTCAGGCAGCCACAACATGGACATGGACATGGACACGGGATGGCACCCACACACGGCATTTTCCTGGGTGTGTTTAGCCGGATGAAGGCCGAGAGAGGGCGGAGGGCAGAGGGCGGAGCTGGTGCTGGAGCTGGAGCTGGAGACGAAACCGTCGTTAATAAAAGCGGAAATGCTGGCGCCGACATTATCATTTCCAGCTTGGTGTGTCAACTCCCCTCCAACCCGCTCTCGTCTGCCACGTTTCTCACCGTATGGGGTGCAATTATGATAATTGAGCGAGTGAACGTTGGGGAGCGTGAGGTGGCAAGTTCGGTTGGGCAGGGGAGAAGGTCGTGTTTCCAGCTGCAAAATTGGCAGACAGGTTAAATTGCGCGTAACTCGCATTCAGATTTGGGTCTTAAAGCGTGTATTTTGATTGATTTGACGCCGTTTTTTTTTTCTTTTTGGGGCAGACGAATAAGCACAGCACGCACAGGATAGAGAGCGGGAGAGAGAGAGGGAGAGACAGAGAGAGAGACATAGAGGAACACAAGGACAAAGCCTGGCGCCAACTTGTCTGTTTTTCCCCCTCACTCAGACCTTGCCACACCTCGTGACGCACGTCTGCCCCTTAAAAAAAAAGAAAAGAAAAGAAAAGAAAAACAAAAAAAAATTGATTGCGTGCTGCAAATTAGCTGCCTTTGATTGATTTCGTTTTTATTTCATTTCATTTCATTCCGTTTCTCGCTGCTCGACGCGTGCCGCCGGTCTACGCGACGTATACGCAATATTTTCTTTTCTGCGGCCAGGAAGCTGCATTGACGGGGCGGGGCAGTTGGTGGTGGTGGTGGTGGGGGCGGTTGGTTGGTTGTTTAACTAAATTTAGCCAAAGCCATTTGGCAGCTTGTTGTTTACATTGAAATGGCTAAAATGGGCTAACAGGCAAACGGGCAATGGCCCGACATGTAAACAGAATGCGGCAAAAACAAATATTTGACATGGAAAGATGGCAGCAGCAGAAATTTAATTGAATTACGATATTGAATACTCAAAATTGAATTGAACTTTTTTTTTGATTTATTGCATTTTGGCTAATTGAATAGAAAAAATTTAAAGTCAAATTGAATCGAATTGAATGCTGTTTTTGAGATTTGAAACAAGAGAAGTGCGAAAAAAATAATTTTGTATTGAAAGCGAATTGAAAACATATTGAAAATAAAGGCAAAAATTCATTTTTAGCTAAAATATAATAAATTTCAATTGTTTTCTTTATTTTAATAATATTTGCATTAAATATAAAAACTAAATTCAAATCGAAGCTAAAATTAACTAAAAATTTGTAAAAATTTAATTAAAATCAATTTTTTAACTTAATATATATAACCTTCTGATATTTAATTTCAATTGAATTTTTTTTAACAAAACTGAAATAATATTTTAACTTCAGAAATTAAATTCAATTAATTTTCTAGTGAAAAATAAACCATCCAATTGAATTGAAAATATTCAAAACATATTGCAACTAAAGGCAAAATTCAAACTAAACTTAAATGTTAAATATATTTAATTTTTTTGGCTTAACTTTAACGATTTTAAATTGAATAAAAACTAAATTAAAATAGGAGCTACTTTTTCAACTGCAAATGAAATTCAAATAAATGTTTAAGCTTAATATACATACTATATCTTAATATATATATATAACTGGTATTTAATTTCAATTGATTTTTTTTACTGACAAAACTAAAATAATTGTAATGATAATTTTTTAAATTGCAAAAAATTAAATACAAATTACATTTAAGTCTTATTTATAACTGGTTGATTTTTTTTTATGAAAATTCAATATGCATTTGAATGGAAAGTATTATTAAATGCCATAAAGTTGAATGGAAAATCATATGCAAATCCTATTAATGGCCAGCTTGTATAAGCTGAAGCACCTTTAGAGTCTCTAGCTTTATTGATAGTCATCTAATGAGTCGCTCTTTCAACTCTCAGTCAATCTGACTTTGTCCTTGCACTTTGACTTACCATAAAATGCAGCAGCGTTTTGGCTGTAAAGAGAACAAACAACAAGTGGGAAACTGTTAGCACAAATAGACTTTGACAACGGCATTAAAATGAGTGTTGTGAGTGTGTGTGAGTGTGTGTATGAGTGTGCGTGTGTGTGTGAGTGTGTATTCACAATGTATTCAATTGAAATCGAAGCTATGCTAAGCTGTTTGCGAGGCTGTGCGTACCCGAGTTGCCCATCAATAATTGCAGCTTATGGCCATCCATTATGTGGCACACACACACAACCCCCAAGCCCCCAATCTCCCCCCCGCCCCCTCCCCAAGCCATGCCCCTGCCTTGTTCATGTATTTCGGCTATTTACTGTATGTAAGACGATTGATGATTATTGATTAACCGACTACCCTCAGTCCCCTCTTTCAGTCCGACGCCTCGTAGCAATGTTAGCTCAAATTGGCGGACGACCGCCGCATGATTCATCGCAATAACAAAAAAACATACATATAAAAAAAAACAGGCAGAAGACAAGACGTGAAAAATATACAAAATATACACAGTCAAGCCAAAAGAGAAAAAAAAGACCAAAAATATAAAAAAAATACAACTAAAGACAAAGACGCTAAAAACAAACGCGCGTAGGTAGCGCCAATTTTTTAGGCAAACACAAACAGAAAACCCAAACAGACCAACACATGACGGGGCGAGGGGTTGACAGGAGGAGAAGAGACAGTAAGAGCGGGAATGAAACAGATAGAGAAAGAGAGAGAGAGAGAGAGAGAGAGAGAGAGTCCCCCTAGCCTGGCCATTAATTTGGCTTAAATCTTAAAAGCAAAGACGACAAAGACCAAAAACCAAAACGAAAGACGTTTTGTTTATTTGGTTTTTCGTGTTCTGTGTTTATGCGTAGTATGTGTGTGTGTGTGTGTGTGTGTGTGTGTATAATTTGTGTATACGAATTTCGGCATTTGGTAACCCCAGAGTACAGAGTACAGAGTTTTTTAAGCCAACAAATCGAAAGAGCTACCTAATTTGCAACGATTGTTGAGGATTTGCTGCCTTACAAATTGCAACGTTGTGGCATTAATTCTGTTTGAAATGCCAAAAGGCGTCAAGCGGAAAGCCAAGAAGCACATATGTATGAGTATAAAAAAACACATTAAAAAGGAGAAAAAATACTCAAAAACACACACATCGAACGTTTGGTTATTTTGTGCGAATTTTCACAAAATTGTGCATTGAAATGTGCAAAAACTCAATTAGCTGCAATTAACAGCAATTCTCTGTGCTTATTTAGAGAGTTGCTAAAAAGAGTAGCTCGAAAGTTTTCAAAGTTCCAAAAAAACAAACTAAAGTACAAGTCGAAAGTTGGCAACATTTGCAGATGTTAAAGTTTAAAGTGAAGTGCTAACAATTGCAAGGGAAAAAAATGAGTTTGAAAATGCAGAAATAAATTGTAAAATTAAAAATTTAAAAACTAAACAGAAACATTGAATTGCTAAATACTTAAACACATTGAATTTCAGTTGACTTTATTATAAATTCAATTTCAATTAAAATATTGAATTTGCAAACTAAAAATACATTCAATTCAATTAAGAATTCATTGAAAAGTATTAGGTAAAATATGTATTTTAAGGCAGATTAAAATTGAAATCAAATTGAATAAGTGTTGTTGTATAAGTGTTGAGTTGAATTGAAACCCTAATGAAATGCAAACTGCTTTTCAGGCCAACATCTAATGAATTTCATGGTGTGTGTGTTTTTTTTAAGCTGTTTGCCAATAAAAAAAAACCACAACAACAACAACAGCAACCACTTGTTGTTGCTAATCATTTATTAGTATTTTTTTTGTTGTATTTTTGTTTGTGTGAACAGAGAGTCGACAAATGATTTCTAGAATGCTGAGTTTTACGAGTCTCATTAGCAGCTATAAGATTTATAATGTAATCGTAAGTATACGTATTGTAATTGCCGAGCAATGTGCTCGCTTCTTTTGTTAGTTCGTTTATTTGTTTGTTAACCCATTGACATAAGATAGCAATTGGAATTGTCAGCCTTAGCCTTAGCCTTAGCCTTGGCACGTACATCATGGGTAAACACTGTGATCTATGTTAGACAAGACAGCACCGATACAGCTACCGATCACAACTGACAATTTGAATCTATTTTGCCATCCCTGTTTATAGTTGATTCGGTTTGAAGTCGTTAATCAGTGATTTACCTCGCGTCTCGCTGATCTTTTAAAATTTCTCTACTCGTATTGTTTTCTCTAGCTGTAATCGCTTTACTTAGACTGATCAGTGATCTGTCTAAGTTTTAAGAGCTCTTTTTTTTTGCTAGCTTGCATGCTAAGTTGGCAAAAATATTGGTGATCTTTGATCAGTATTGATCTTTGTTATCTATGCTAGCTTTTAGCTTAATTGATCAGCTTGATCAGCTGTAAAATATAAACTTTAAACATAAGTATAGCTTAGTTTATAAAGTGTTTCTTAACAGAGCTTTCAATCTCTGTATACTGTAGTGCACAAAATCAAACAATTTGATCAATTTGAGATCAACGACTGCCTTTTAGCTAGATCTCTAGTACTGCATCTTACCAGTTGGGAGTCATTGTTTGTCACTTTCTAAGATCGATGGTATAGACACAGACAAACTATTGTGTTAAGGCTAATCTATTGCTATTGTAAATCTACGATCAGTTGATCAGTTCTTAGACTTCAGCTTATGCTCTCTTACTAGCTAGTATATCTTGCCTTTAAGCCTTGTTCATTCTTTAGCAAGATCGATTGCAAATGCTTGTCATGTGACAGATCTTTCTCTTTGTTTTCTCAGTTTTCTATTGATCAGTTGATCAGTGATCTTTTATTCTCCAATTCTCTCTCGCTCTCTGTCTATGTCTCTGTTTATGCCTGTGATCAGTTGTGGGTTGTGTGTAGATTGCTGATCAATTAGCGCATATCGCGTGGCCTTCATCTGGCCCAAGTGGCGTCTGAGTCCATAGTTCCAGAATGCGAGTTGCCACTTTGCATAGACAACAACAACAACAACAACAACAACGACAACAAGTAAGAGATGTGAAACGAAAATAGATGCCAATTTGAATAATGAAGATGAAGCAACCTCTTAACGGTCATTCTTCGCAATTAACGAACGACAGCTGCTCCACAAACTGCAGACAGAAAATACATAAAAAAAAAACACAGCAAAAAAATAAGCAACAAAATAAAACTTAATTTTAGGTACAACAAAAGCAACAATTAAACGCACAACGAAGCACATTAAAAATTATTTAATTAAGTGATTTTAATTTCTGTTCTACTATTTCATTATTCGAGACTTGATGTTGATTGTCTAATTTCATTAATCGAGCGCCTCTTGCTGCTGCTCCGTAAAGCAGAAAGATAGAGTGATACAGGGTGGAATAAGAGGGGAAATAGATGGTGTTTGGGGGGGGGGGGTGTGGTTGTCTTGCTGCCTCTAAGAGGTTGACCAATCAACCGCTTGACGTAAATTGATTGGCACTACGCCAAGGAAATGGGTCCAATGTGAATTGTTGGATCATTAGATCGCTAGATCGACCGGCCACAACTTTGTGTCAATTAGAATAGAGAATTTGACCTTTTGTTGGCTGCGGGAAAACCTGCATACCGCAAAAAAAAACCAAAATATAATAGTAAAAGCCGAAGACAATGGCGATGATAACCCGAACGATCGCTGTATCTTTTTGGATCGTAACGTTGCGTGGGCGTTGCACATAAATCACACTTTAGAGAGGGCGAGCATGTGGCATGAACTGAAATGAATAAAATGAATGAAATGTGCCGCCGGCGTCTATCTCGTAATTGAATAATAATCGTTTAATTAGAGCACACTGCGTCCAAAGTCGAATTGGACTAGCTAATTAATGGCGCTACCTTTGAGCTGATTTCGAAATTGGCATTGCCCGAATTGCCAAATTCGCAACTACAAAGTAAGTAGAAATTCGCTTTCGTGCTTTGCCAAAGTTAAAACAAAAACAAATACCCCTAATTAATGCCAACTATACGATATGCAAATTGATTCTTAAAATAATTGTTCGATTTTATTAATGGTTTCTAATGTTGTTGTTTTTTAAATGGGAAACTAATTTGAATACTATTTGATTCAGTTACAGAAATTTCTATCTTTTGAGAAATGTATTCAGAAATATTTGTGTTATTCTACAGAATTTACTTTTTTTTATACAATATAGTCAACTGATCTTTCCGATTTCAGCATATATACTAACTATGACACAAAGTCGTACCAAGTAACAAGTTTTATTGATATAACTCTACTAGCAGCTGAGTTCGCATAGTTAAGAATTTGTTAAGGGATGAACTACATCAATTATTTCTATTTTCTATATTTATAAAACAATTTAATACGTTTATAGATTATTTACTAAAATCTTGAATTCTTCTGTATAAATTAAATATCTTAAAGTATTATTTATAGCCATTATTTCTAGGGTATTCAATAGCACAAAGTCAATGACGACTACGTACTGTGGAATACAACCACGCAGATCTTGCCATATAAAGCGGATTAGTGAGTTAGTCGGTTAGTCAGTCACTTAGTCTGTCAGGTAATTTAATGACGCTTTTCGGAACATTTCCATACAAATGGGGAAACGTCAAAAAAAGCACGAAAAAAAGGCGAAATGCTAATGCCGAAAACGACGCAAGAGAACTGCGCATCTGCCACTTAATTTATGGCCACATTTCGAGACTTTTTTCTCCATCTTCTTCTATTTTTTTTTTTTTTTAATTTTAAGCAATACATATAATTTAAAAACAATAAACATAACAAAAGGCGGGGCGTGACAACTGGTATGGAAACTGAAAGCTAAAAAACACTGAAACTTTAGACCCAAATGCCAAAGCCAGGCCCAAACAATCTGGTTGGCCCTCAGTTACAACATGTTCCGAAGACTTTGCTGGGCATCTAATGCTTCCGGTTTAATTAGGCTTAGCCCGGTTCGGTATTGGACTGCTCTACGGGTCTTGCGAGTTGAAGGCCCCGGTGCCACGTCGATAAGATATGACCATAATACGAGATACCTCGGTGCGTGTGTGTGTTTGTGTGTGTGTTTGTCGTTGTTGTATATTGATTGCCCGGCCAAAGTACAGGGCCCATTAAAAAGTCATTACAAAAAATATAGAAATAATAATAATAATACATTTAAAGTACATGGCATAATTGCATAGGAACAACAGCAACAACAACAGCAACAACTACAACTACTTAACATACTATAACGAACAACAAATTGAAGGCTCGTCTTGCAACGTCGCGACGCGTCGCACGGGAAGTTCATGCCCAAAATGTTGTGTGTCTCTGCCCCGTTTTGGATTTCCGCTACAACATGTCAACGACATGTGCCACACACACACACACGCACACATACACGCACACACACACAGGCACAACCAATATTCCACCCCAGTCCAAAGTTGATCAGTTAAAGGGTTTTCGGATTGAGCTGTATTTGCCCATTGATAATGAACACCAATTATCGTATGGACAGTTTGTTTGCATTTGGCATGCAAACGGCGCCCCAATGCCTAACCAGACCCGGACCCAGACTTAGGCACACACTCACACACACTCACACTCACACACACACAACCAAATAGACAGTGAGGAAGCATGTGACCAAAAGTCAAGACGACAACGACGATACCATTTGACCGTGACTCAGTTGTGAGTAATTGATAAATATTTGTAGATCTGATGCATTTATTTGGTCTTTTTCTGTATTTTCTACCGAGTTTGCGTTTCCCTGTACAGAGTTTTGACTAATGCAGTCAGTTGTCTGACATGGCATGGAAAGTTGACCAACTGAGTAATTGAATTATCGGCGAGAGTCACAGCAAACTCCAGGAACACTGACTGACTGTGTCACATGTGTTGTCACAATTGGGTGAAGTTGTTAGCAAGTTGGAGTTGGAGTGGGGTATTGATAACATAAAGCTATCGATATTTGCAGTTATCGATATAAATGGATTTACAAACTCAACGCAAGCTAACAATTTATAAATAAGTTTCAATGTTTTTAAGTTGTCTATAATCTGCTTTTATCGAATACACTTATGTATATTAATATATTTATAGCTTATTCATCAAACAATAACTTTTATTAAGATCGATAAGATATCGAAATAATAATCGATAACTTTATCGATAAATTGCATATATCGATAATAACATATTTTCGATTACAATTATATATATTAGAGTATTTATTACTTAATCACCAAACAACAACTTTTATTAAAATCGATAAGATATCGAAATAATGATCGATAACTTTATCGATAATCTGCATATATCGATGACATCATATATTCGATTACAATTGTATATTAGAGTATTTATTACTTAATCACCGAATAACAACTTTTATTAAGATCGATAAGGTTATCGGCATAAGTAATCGATAAACAGCAGTATCAGTAGCAGTATCGATAAGAGGAATATTGATATGTGCACTAATCTATATAAATATGTTCACAACAATAATAAGTATAAATAAGTTTAACTGTTTGTAAGTTATCGATAATCTGCATGTATCGATAACATAATTTATTTGATTACAATTATATATTAGAGTATTTATTGCAAATTCATCAAACAATAACTTCTATTAAGATCGATAAGATATCGATTTAGTTTTCGGCATAAGTAATCGATAAACATCAGTATCAGTAGCAGTATCGATAAAAGGAATATCGATATATGTACTCATTTATCTAAATTTATTGCAGTTATATACATTTACAGCTTAATCCTCAAACAATAACTTTTTATTAAGATCGATAAGATATCGATATGACGTATGCATAAGTAATCGAAAAACAATCAAGGCTTCAGCAACAGTAATTCCATCTCACACAACAACCTTGCCACATATATGTAAACCTAATCACTTAACCGCTTCTGCGCTTTAACCAGTTGTGAATTGTAAATGAAATTTGCTTAGACTTAGCTCTTATCACAAAAACTATCTGTCTCCTACTATTCTTTCTCTCTTTCTTAGTGATTTATGTCTGCCATTAATTTTGGGCGCTACAATTTAAATCACAATTTATCTTCGCACTCTATTCCACCTGCCAGATAAAATCCACTAGAGACGAGAAGAAGCGAAAAAGAAAAAAAAACAAAACAAAACAAAACAATAATAAAATGCCATGCAAAATATGTAAATGTATAACAATAAATTTGGTTAAGTGCGTGTTTTACATTTTCCAAAAGCAAAAAAAAAACGAAATGAAATGAAGAAAATAGCGCAAATTTAAAAAACTGAACCGAATAGATAAAGATAGAGATGTAAATATGATATTATACATGTTCGAAGATCTCAAGATCTTGGCACACTTTGCGCATAAATTTTGGACTCGTCGGGCGTTTCGATTGTGTTTAGATATACGGGTTTATACTTATAGATAAAGATATAGATACATAATATATTGTAGATGAGTGGGTGGGCGAATTGGGGAGGCGTTCAACTATCAATGCACAAGGCTAACACTAAGTGGTTGGGTGAGAGGGGGGAGGGGGGTTCAGCTTGGGTGGCTTTTGCCATTGTTGTTTGTCGGCATTTTTGGCTTTGTTGCAAACAAATCGTAGAAATCAGCTCGTCATTATTACAGTAATTGATTGATTGATTAACTCGCACCGCTGTAATTGACAACTGACCGGCGGGCATGTGCCTATCGATAGTTTGCTTAAGGGGGCGTGGCATAAGTGCAAAACGAACAACGATTTTTGCTGTTGTCTCGTTCAATGTCAACGCTTTTCAGTTGCAAATGAATGCTGACAATGCAACAGCAACGACAGCAACAGCAACAACAACAACAACAACAAGAACTACACCCACATGAAGCGATCTATTTGTAATACTCTATGGTCAGGGGAGTCTACTAACAAATGCAAATAATCAAATAAATAGCTGGCAAACAAAAGAAAATAATTTGCAAATGCAAAGCAAACATTTAACAAATAATAAAGTACATTCAACAACAACAACAAAGTTGGAGAGTGCAGATGAAAACGAGGGGCGAATGGGGGGTTTTGGTACGACAAGTGAAATAAAACAATGTGTTGTCGTAAAAATAATATAAAAAAAGAAAAAACACACGCAAACACACACAAATATAATATACATATAATAAAAAAAAAAATAACACAAAAAATGTGGTAAAAGGCAAATGAAAAGCACTTGACAATGCGAACAATGGCAAAGCAATCATAAAACAAGAAGAACAATAACAGAAGAGGCACGCATATAGACAAGGGATGAGGTGGGGGATGGCGAGGGGTAGGGGTAGGGGATAGGCGAAGGGGAGGTGTACATAGCTTGGTGTATGTAAAAGAGCTGGCAAATAAAGTGACTGGAAACATAAGTAGAACAGAACTCTGTAAACACATGAGCTGCATAATAATTTAACTTCTATTAAAAGCGATAAAGAGAGAGACATAGAGAGAGAGAGAGAGAAGACAGGCGATAAAACATAAAAGAGTAAGAGAGCGAGAGATGTGTAATCTCTTAAATCGCTCACCAAATGAATATCAAACAGCAGCACTTCAAGCTAATCAAAACTTGAAGATTTATAGCTTTAATTATGCCGAAATTTCGGAATATATTTGCAGAACTATGTGCGAATAATAATAAAGGGTAGAAAATGGTTGGGTAGGATGTGTATGAAGTGTAGGCGAGTATAGTGTAGTGTAGGGTGAGGGGTGTAGTGTGGGGTGTAGAGTAGGGTGTAGTGTAGGGTGGAGTGCAGGGAATAGTGGAGGGAATAGTGGAGGGTACAGTGTAGGGTGTAGTGTAGGGTGTAGTGTAGGGTATAGTGTAGGGTATAGTATTGAGTGTACTGTAGGGTGTAGTATAGGGCGTAGGGTAGGTTATAGTCTAGGGTATAGTGTAGGGTGTAGTGTGGAGTGTCATGTAGGGTGTAGTAAAGGGCGTAGTGTAGGGTGTAGTGTCAGATGTAGTTTAGGGTATTGTGGATTATTTATGGGCACAGGTAGGGTGTAAAGTGTAGGGTACAGTAGGTCAGGGATCTCTAAGGCAGGGTAGTGTCATTTCCTATAAGGTAGTGTAGGGTATTAAGGTTTAGTTGACTACTGAAATCTCTTCTTGTTTTCTAAAATCAAGAAAATTCGTCCTAAAAAATATTATAAAAAAACAAGACAACTTTAAGACAAAAATACCATCACCTGTCTAGAAACTTAAAACTGTCGCTTAGAAAAATGCGTTCGAACCATAAGAATGCTTAAATTTAGAGAAAACATGTTGATTGTAAGACCAATATATTTTTTAATTTTAGCATTTTTGTTTAATATATAAAATAAAATACTTCAGACGAATATTCTTGATATATCAATATACTATCATATATTGTAATTAGAAATAAAAAGTAATGAATTTATTAGCAACTCGTCTATTTTATCAGTGTGGAATACCGTAAAGTCTAGTGCCTAGATTCTACGGTATTATTTTGCTATATGGCTTGCTATAAATGTAAGCAATTAATATACGATTTTGTCAATTGCTTATCAAATGAAGATCAGATAGATATCAATACGTAACTCTTGATAACTTCCCATTGAATGACAATCAACGGGGGCCCTTAATTGACGACGATGTCTAAAAAGTCGAGAACACCTCGTTAAACCGTGAATATGACAACAATTTCGGTTTGCTTTGAAGCCAAAGCAGTTTGTATGCATATGACAGACGGGCCATAATTATGATACCAAAATATGTATTAGCATTTGTATGTATGTATGTGTGTTTGATGATATTTTAATTTATTTTCATTTTGTTTTTTCTAATAAATTGCTTATTGTTTTAAATGAGTTGTGTTTGTTAATTAGCATAAACAAAAAAATATGCTAAAAACTAAATAAATAAATTGAAGTACGAAAAAAACAAAAAATATAAACAAATATGGCTATGTGTATGTGTGTGCAATACGGAAAGACAAACGAATTAAAAAATAGAATAATAGAAAAAAAAAGAGAAGAAAGGAACAATAAAAAATAGTTATGCGGATAGATATGTGTGTCGAAGAGAAACTAGTTTCAAACTAATGAATGGTCGACTGGCACGTCAGTGTGCGTGAATGGGAAGTTGCACACACACACACACACACACACGCACACTCATCTAGGTGTGTGTGTGTGAGTGGCAAATGAAATGCCAATGAACCAAAGAGGCCAAAACGCTCAGCGCTGGATTTTTATTTGTTTTGAATAATTTATGAATGTTTGCCAAAGTGGCCAAGAGAGCGGCCCAATCAGTTAGCACTGCAAATGGCCAACAACGGCAACAACGACAACAACAACGACAAGAACTAAAAAGCTTTTTGGAGCTAAAGAAATGACTGAAGCCTTATGGCCAAATCAATGGGCCATTTGAAAGTCACACAAAGTTCCACAAATCGCAAATCTGCAAATGGGCAAAGCCGCCAAAAAGAACCACAGTAATGATTGCTGCAAAAAAAAAGAAATATAAAATACAAAAAATAAATATCCACCCACCCAACCGCAATAACCGCAGCGTCAGGCGACAAAGACGTCAGAGACGCTTTCGTTGCTCGCGTTGCGTCGTAAATGTGACAAATAGAAAAAGTTTTAGCGCATTTTTCCAAGTCAAGTCAAAGCACACACAACGAGTAAGATATTAACTCCCACACACACACACACACACACACACACAGTTGTGTGTATATTTGTATGTGTGAACACCCACTGTCAAACAACAATAGCAACAACAACAACAACTAAAACAACAGCAACTACATAAAAAGTAACAAAGTGTAACGAAGTTATAAATCCAAAAGTTTGACGCCCACGTCAAGGCCACAGCTAATTTGCATATCTCAAACACTCACAACATACACTCACACCTGTATACACTCATATGTATGTATTCATTTACAACACTCACACACACACACACACTCAAACATAATGTTTGCTGTAGAAATTCTACTACTAGAATTTTAGGCAATTTTTGTTGTATTCGTTTTTATTTTTTCTTTGATTCCACCACCCAAAAATGTGTCATGTTTATGCCGGTGAATAGTGTGAATATACTCGTATGAGTATATAATTTACGTCTAGCTGGCAGGCCACAAAACGATCGATATCAAAGTTGAGCAAACTTATTGTAAGCAAAGCAAACAAATTCAAAACATTATTATCTTAGTTTGAATTACTTAATATATGAACTGAATACATTCATATAACATTTGATAGTTGAATTGTCTAATATAATTACTTAATAATTTCAAATTGTCGAATTCTCTTTATTAAATTAACTTTATGTCAAGTGTTGAGCTAAAGCTAAGTTTAAAAAAGTTATTATAAAACTAAACTAATAACTATATAGTTAGATTGATTAAGTGTATATCCGTAATATATTTCATAAGGTTTTGCTACACTTTTGAAAGCCCTAGTATATTTTCTTACTATATAGAATTAGTAAAATTAACTATATCTACCAAGAAGAAGTGTTGAATAATACTTATTAAATTAAGACTCCTAAAAGTTCCGTTAAAACTTGAACTGATTCTCTTTATTTTTATTTCATTGTGCTGCCTAAACTGAGTTTTAAATATTACTTACATTAAATAAATTTACATAATTAAACACTTGAACCAATTCAATTTCAGGAGTTCCATAAAGTTCTTAAAGTAGCTAAAGCTATTGCAATTATTACTACCATTGATTCGAACCGTAACTGTTACCCGATCTTAACTCATTGATATTGGAAACCTTAACTGAAAACGTAACCAAAAACAAAACCGTTTGGTAACCGATTCATGTATAACGGTTAGTTTCAATTCGATTTAGCTTTTTTTTGTCAAATTTCTAATCTTATGATTCTTTAGTCCTTGCAGTTAATTTAGTTTAATGAAATGTCATTAGTAGTTTCTGTGAAAAACTGGAACAACTTTAGTTCATATTAGACCTCTTTTTTGTTTTTCATACCCTGTAGGAGTATATAATGTTTGTTAAAAGTGTGTAACGGGTACAAGCAAGCTTAGCCGACCCCATAAAGTATATGTATTCCTAAACAGCATCAATAGCCGAGTCGATTAAGTCATGTCTGTCCATCGGTCTGTCTGTCCGTCGGTCTGTCTGTCCGTCGGTCTGTCTGTCCGTCGTTCCATTCGTATGAATGAAAGAATCTCAGAGACGTTAAGAGCTAGAAGCTTAAATTTGATCTCCCAGCACTGCTTATATTTGCAGGCAGATCAAGTTTATCTTTAATTTTGAATGCCACGCCCCCTTCGCCCACATATCAAGAAAAAGCTCATAACAGGAGCAGTTTTGCAGCTAGAGACTTGAGATTTGGCACACATGATGAGTATCTTCGGGTCGAAGTCTTCAAATTATGTCATCACGATCATCTCATCATCTCCGCACTGCCACAGGGTCTATTACGGTCGGGACGCCGACTGTTCGACTGTTCGACCTGTTTTAAAGTATGTTTTTGCACCTTCAGACTTCAGGCGTAAAGTGTATTCGTTTTATGTGTAAATGCGGTTCAAAGTAAGCTATGTAAATGTATCTGCTGGATACGAGTGCGAGTGGCAATGTATCTAGATATATGCTATGCATACGTATGTATATTTATTTTGTTATATATAGTATATAAATATATGTATATACTTATGTGTACTACACGTAGAAGGAACATGTGCGTGTGGTAACTAAATACAATGCAAATTTCATTCCTGCTCCGGTTTGTTGTTGTTGTTGTTTTTGTAATTTAGTCGAAAAAAAGACAACAAAAAAGTCATTGAAATACATTATCGCACACACACACACACACACACACACACACTAATATACACTCACACACAAATAATACACCCCCGTGACGCTGCTGCAGCGGCATAATTAATTAGTTGCCAGCGGCGAGTGTCATCGCAAGCGGATGGAGACGGTTGGAGCGGGGGGATAGGGAATTTAGAGAGGGGGCGGGGGGTCAGTCACTGTTCTCTCAGCTCGAAACGGAGCCGAGTCGTTTGTGCTAATGAGTCCATATTGTGCGAAAAAAAAAAGACACAGAAACTGAAAACAAACAATACCAAAGAAGAAGAAGACGCCGAAGCTACAGGCGAGCGCATTCGACTGTGAGAGACCCTGTACTTATGCTGTAAAAACTCATATACACACGGGGAAATACGCCGCAAGTTTGGTACTCTTCTTTTTTTCTTAGTATACGATTGTAATGAAACATTCCGGACACATTGGCATCGCGTTATGTATGTGTGCCTAAATTCTAGGCTCTAGCTTTCAAATTGTGAAGTAAAAGAAGTCGTAGTTAAAATTCTAAAACAAACTTCAGCTGCTTAGCTAATGGAGCAACCTACATACATGCCAAATTTGGTGCGTCTAGCTCTTAAAGTCACTGATATCTAGAAAAGACAGACAAACGGACTTGGTCAAAAGTCAAATAAATTGATAAATTGAATATACCCTCTGTAGTTTTTTCAAGTACAGGGCCTAAAAAGCTGTTAACAGCATGAGGATAGCGGGGGGTGGGTAGAGCAGTAGAGTGGGTGGTGGTCATGTGGGTGGCGGGTAAGCGGCAAACGTTGAACGCTATTAAAATGGATTCCCGCCGGACTTCCTGGGCATATTATATTACCAGCTGTTGGTCTGATGGACATGACCCAAAAAAAGCAAAAACACAGAGCAAAAAGGAAAACGAGAAAGAGACAGAGAGACAGTCAGAGAGAGAGACAGCATAAAGGTGACCCATAAAAGACGACGACAATGTGCAGCGAAAGTGATGACACAGGAGACAGCGGACAGGAGACAGGCGAATGATGGGCGAAAGCAAATGTAGCAAAAGTTCCTCTTTAATTTTGTCGCTTTCTACACATTTGTTGTGGAAGCCAAACCTTGTGCCGCGCCTTTACACACAAACACACACACACACACACAGAGAGAGAGACACACGCACAGTGGGACAATGAAACGACTGCATTAATATGATTAGCAGCTGAGCTAATGCCATTTCCTGGACTTGGACTCGACACGGACACGGGAAGGTCGTTGGGCAATGTCCCGATCGCCTGCCAGACAGCCATATGGCGCACCACCATCGACACCACCACCAACAAACAATACCAACAATGTTACACCACCTTTGGGAAGTGCTGCAACACATATTGTTGTTGCAGCCCACGTGCATTTGTCAGATACAAGATACTCAGATACTCTGTTACTCAGCTACTCGTTTAGTTTGGAAGTTGAGCAAGTGGCATGTGAAATTCGTGCTGTCGCGTTGGCGTAGCGCTGCGGAAGTGCAGCTGACGCCAAAGTCGACGTCGACGTCGACGTCGACGCCGACGCAGTGGCACAACGCCAACGCCAACGTGCAACTAAATAAGCAGCTGGTTCCACAGTTCGAGGAAAGCTGTAAAACTGATTTGAATATTGATGGGAAAAGCAATTATGCAAATGTGTTCACCCTTAACAAGGTAGAGCATAGTTTAAACTAATATATGGTCACTCTAAACCATACAATTTCTACACTTATCAATGAAATACTAGTAATAGCTTTATTTTTAAAGCTGATTTGTCACGAAAAAACGAATGTTATGGTCTATTAAGTGTGTTATGGTCACTCTAGCTTTAATTTATTTGGATTAAAATGTAGTATGGTCACTCTAAGCAAGACAACAATTTCAACGCTAATCAACGTAGGAGCAATAGCTTTTATTTAACACTGATAAGTCAAGAAAAAGCCAAATATTATGAAAAATAATGTGTAGTATGGTCACTCTAATTTGCACAACTTTTATACAAATTAATGAAATAGTATTATGTTTCAATAGCTTCAATATAAGTCTGATTAGTACAAAAATGTGGCAAATAATAGGAATTAAAATTAAAAATTGTATTATAATGTTAGTGTCGTAGTTATCATATGGTAGCATGGTCACTCTAAAAATCTTAAGGACTTTTTAAAGTCTCTACAATGGAACTTATCATACTTATTGCAAGTATTGTTACTCTAATAAACTCTCACTGCATGGTCACTCTAGCAATACATTTGCACTATTAATTATGCCCAAGTAAATACAGCATGGTCACTCTAAACACAACCGTAATGATAATTTTTATAACACAGCAATATCGCTTGCATTAATAACACTTATGCTTGAAATTGCTAATCACTTTAATCATAGTTATCACAAAAAAAAACAACTGGTAACTCTAATTAAACTAATGGCATAGAAATTGTGCACTTCTCAGACTGCCGTCACTCTAATTACACACATACATATAAAAAAAACGCAACGCTAATGAAACCAAATTATCAGTTATCATTATGACATGGTCACACTAATCAACACAACACTACAACAGTTAGCGTAAGTGAATTCCTGAGCCGCTTTTTTTCAAGATCGTTAAGATGCCTGCATCACAAGCATGGACCACCTGTTATGCAGGTTATCGACAGAGTATTCAATGCAGATTGAATATCTTTGTATCTGTTTTTTTTTTCTAGCTGTTTATTTGTTTGGAAAAAAAAAACCTGAACAATAAGTAGGATTATTTATATATATTTAAGTAACTATCTATACATATATCTGTATGCATATATATATATATATATATCTATTTATATAAACATAAACATATACAACATTCAATTTCCCTATGCAAATGAGCAGCAACAACAACAAATTTGTTGTATCTTTTTAATTTTTTTTGGCTGGCATTTGCTGCCGTTGCTCTTAGACCTTGAACAAGGTGAAGTTGATTGTTGAGTTGTTGCTGTTGCTGTTTTTTTTTCTGTTTTTTTTTTTTTGAAGTTCAAAGTTAATTTGCGCCAAAGCAAGCAAACGAAACGAAACGAAACGACGACGAAAAAGGCGCAAGAAAAACGAAACGTCGACGTCGTCGTCGCATAAACAATGCAAAGATAAAGATACAAAATCCAATTGCTGAAAAATTCACACCTCTGAACAGCAGCAACAATAACAATAACAATAACAACAACAACAACAACATTTAGAGACTCATGTCTGGCAATGTACAACGTGGCGTATGCTTAATGAAAATCATTTCTACGTATTCCTCTGCAACTCTGTATGGGTAAGAGAAGGAGGAAAAGAGTGATACAGGGCGAGAAGGTAGCAGTCTTGCCTTGTGGCAGGGGCAGCTTGGGGGCGATCAATCATTAAGCATCACATGAACGCAACAACAACAACAACAACAACAACAAAACACGTCTAACACAGTGAGAGGTCCACGGTTCGAATTCGATTGCAAGTTTTCACACCTCACAGATACACAGATAAGCAGCGAAGCAGATACTTTGTATCTGCATGGAGTAGAGACATCTACAAAAGCGAAGAAGAAGAAGCATAGAGAAAAACACTTCCGCACAGTGGGATACAGCCACGAGGCAACGCACTGCGGGCGCAGATACAAAAGTTTCATCAAAACGTTACCCGCAGCGCCACCAAAAGATTGTTGGATTGCATTAGATACATTTCAAAACTGGACAGAATATTGTGCTTTTGTGCCACTGTGCTTGGTTGTCATTTATTCAACTGCATGCCGAATCCATTTGCTCGAAATAGAAAAACTTTCTTTGTGCTGTTAAAAAATTGTGTGCCAAGTGCAATTTGTTGTTGTTGCACCCTTTTGTTGCATGTTGCATGTTGCCGTTGCCGTTGCCGGCGCCGCCCAACAATTTGCGGAGCAACTTCTCGCTCCCTCTCCCCTCTTAATAGCGGCGCAGCAGAGCAAAACCCTTTGGCACGCGCCTAATTTGCGGACAGCCTGGCGACAGCTCCAAAAGAAGTTCGAAAACAAAAACGAAAACTTTTTTACAAATCGCATATAATTATTTAAATACCCTAGACGCCGAGACTGAGCAAGGGAGGATATTTATGAAGTGTAGTTAAAACTCCCTAACAGGATTGTAAGGCTGAAGACTGCGTCAATACTGAAGTCGAGAATGTAGCTTAAAAATAAATTTAAAGATACATTGTTTATCTCAGCTGTCTGCAGTGAAACACTTGGAAAATTGGTTAAAAAAAAGAGAAGACTTCAAAATATATCGATACATTGATTTCTCACTTTTTTGTATACTTTCTACTTTAACAATCTCTTTCATGGCACTTTAGTTTAGTGTGCAGCGAAACGTTTAAGAATGCAGCACAAAGAGGAATTCATAATTATTAATACATCCTTAATTCAAATTAATGCAGCACAATGAGAATGTCAGCAAATAATTATTATTATCACTTTTCTACTTGCTTTCATTTCATTTTAATTTAGTGTCCAGTGAAACGTTTATGATTACAGCATAAGGAGACATTCATATCTATTAGATAACTCATATGACAATCATATGACAACAAGAATACCAATACATCTTATGTTTGTTCGTTAAATAAAGCACCTTTTATAATACCTCTCACTTTTCTACTTCCCTTGTGTTTCTACTTCTATGCAATTTAGTCAAGCTAAACATTTAAGACTGCAGCACAAAGAGAGATTCATAATTATTAGAACACTTTTACTTCAAATTAATGCAGCACAAAGAATAACTGATATATCATTTGACAACGAGAATGCAAACATATAATTATCACTTTTCTAAGTAATTCCTACCATTGCACTTTAATTTAGTGTCCAGTGAAACGTTTAAGAATGCAATACATAGAGAAACTGCTAGATCATATGGTTAAGACACTTATTATATAATACCTTTCACTTTTCTACTTCACTTCGTTTTCTACTTCTTTGCAATTTAGTCATGCTAAACGTTTAAGAATGCAGCACAAAGAGGAATGGACAAACAAATGCATTCTACTTCCCTTGTTTTTCGACTTCTTTGCAATTTAGTCATGCTAAACGTTTAAGAATGCAGCACAAAGAGGAATGGACAAACAACTGCATTCTCAAGTACCTAACACTTCTATCTTTCAAAATTCGCATTGCCACTTGTCAAATCTATAGAATAACATAACAATTTTAGCTAGATAATTTGGGAGTTTCTGCAATTGCGAATGCGGGAGAAACGCGAATCGAGAACACACACAAATATTGCGCAATGATTGCGTTCTGCGACGCATATATTATATAATTTGTATCTTGCCTGCTCGCACACTCTTCCGCTATCTCTCTCTCGCTCTCGCAACTGTGCCAGTGTTGACAAATTGCCATTGAATATCACACAATCAGTTGACCTTGTCGCTGCATTCTCCCAGCAGCAATCTGAAGCCGAAACCGAAGCCGAAACACCGTAACGATCATCATTTTCCAGCCAGCAATTTGTTTTGTCAAATTTTCTTTGTTTTAAATAAATTACGAATAATTTCAGTTGCCGTTGTCGTTGTCGCTGTTGTTGTTGTTGTTGTTTTTCACATACCCAAAAAAAATAAAATAAGAAAAAAAAACTGACACAAAAATTACAGTTTCCCATATTTAAGCAACCTTCAATGTCGTTTTTTTTTCGAATATTTTTTTATAGAGGAAACCAACTCTCTCTCCCTCTCTCTCTTTACCGCTCTGTTTTTCTCATTCTTGCCATCTCTTTCGTTCTTAATGTAGCTATCTTTCTCTACGTTTAATTGTTATATAATTAAGATGCGCGCTATTATTATACTTAACTATTTTGGAGCGACCGACAGAAGGTTTTTTTTTTTTCTATTTTTCATTTACTGTCTGATTTTATGGCTCAAAAAGCGTAACACCGACAGACAGACAGACAGACAGACGGACAGACAGAGAATCTAAATCTAAATTCAAAAAGCCAAAAGCCGACAACTGTTCGCTTTCGGGTGATCCCAGGGGGGGGAGGTCGGGAAGCTCTGCCCCTGCCCAACGCAGCGGAAAGTCATTTTTTAACCTCAACAACAACACGCATAATAACAACACTGTATTGTTGTTGTTGTTTGTATTCGTATTCGGGTTTTCTAATTGCCACACTCTGAGCATTTTCAACTCTGCGAATTTTCGGTCTACCTGGACTCCCCGCCCCCCCCTTTCCATCCCTCTGTTGCCCCTTTTCCCTCTTCCAGCTGTGATGCGACGTGACGTTCGTATCTCGGGGAACTTGACTTCATTTTTACAGCCGGACGAGGCTCGTTAAACCACATGTGTGTGCGAGTGTGTGTGTGTGTGTGTGTGTGTGTGTGTGTGTGTGAAGATCTGTCGAGTTGTTGTGGGTAGTTGAAGATGTCTACGTTGATAGCAGAGCTGTCAAATGACTGTCGGTTTAACAATCCAACAAAATCCAACGAACCAAACAACGAATGCTCAAGAACTTCAAGATTACAGCCTTAAGTTAAATTTATAATAAAATTTTACTTTCGTTAAGTTTTTAATGGCCTTTCACACGATTGCAGTAGTTTTTTTGTTTATGTACTTCTGCTTGGTTGATTTACAGACAAGATATCAATATTTAATAACTAAGATACAGCCCGAGTTTCTTAATAATATTTTACTTTCGTTAAGTTTTTACACGACTGCATTAGGTTCTTAAACTTTCAGTGTGTTACAAGGAAAAGTTAAGAAAAGGTTTTTCTTTAAGTGGAGATGTTATTTAAAGCATCTAGTAACTTTTATTTAACTTAAACTCTTTTTAGTTACAAAGTTTATTTCAACAATTCCATATTTGAAATATTTAAAATTTAAAAACGATTAAAACTTTTAATGGATCTTAAATATATTGTACAACTTTAATCAATGACTGTGGGTGTCATATCAAATAGCTTTTGCATAGCTTAACTGATCAGTTTCTATGCAATAGTATCTTTCGTTTAGTTTTTAATGATCGTTTTTTACGTGTATTTCTTTCTTTGGATTGCAACAGTTGAAATTCGTGGTATTGGGGCCAGAAAACCTTGTGCATGTTGTTGTTTCTCTTTTGGGGCGACAACAACTGCCACGCCCACTCTTGGTCTTTACAAAGCCGGATCTTAATGACCCCACGCTTTTTGTTGTTGTTGTTGCTGTTGTTGTTGTTGTCGTTTTTCGGGTTTCATCGGGTGTTTCGTTCGAGCTTTTCGCTTATCTTTGGTCACATTGAAGCGTGAGAAGCGACTTGAGGGCGTCCCGAGTTTCGGCAATATTTCAAGTTCAATTTCGTTTGTTGCTGTCGTTGTTGTCGTTGTTGTTGTTGTTGTTGGTACGTGCAATGAAAGCAAAAGTTGCGTTTGGGCCATTAAAGCGCAGCGGCGCGTGACGTTGACTGCGACGCCGGCGTCAACGGCAACTGCAATTCAAATGACCAAATGAGGGTTGGGAGAACGCGCGCGCGCGCAAGCGTTGCCGCTAAGCGGAGAGGGAGGGGGATGGGGATGGGGAAACGGGGGTGAGGGTGGCGGCATGTCAACAGACCGTAATTTATTGAACAGCATAAAAAAAAAGCAGCAGCAAACGCATAAATAAATAAATAAAACGACAAACAACAACAAGTTTGCTCGCTTCCTTAGCGTCGTTTTTCTTTTTTTTTTATTTATATTTGCCTGCCTCATTATTATTTTCATTTCTTTTTGGCAAAATAAATTAGAATTAGATACAGCAAACAGTCGAGAAATGCGTAGAAACAGCTACAGATACATTTGCAGAGATACAGATACATTCAGAACTAACAACGACAACGACACATTTCCAGTTTGGCGCCCAGGAAGGCAACGAGCGAGAGGGAGATAGTCAGAGCGAGAACGACACACACATATGGCTGCAATTAAGTAATTTTTGAAGCAACAACTATAACAACAAGAACAACAACAACAAAAAGATGATATATACGATTTACTAGACACACAAAATTCGAATCAAGACACGACGCGGCAACTGAACGAAAATTCGACAATTATAACAACAAATGCAAATTGTTTTTTTATTTATATATAAAGTTAAGTATAGTATTTAATGTGATGTACATTTGTATATGTAGCACACTTCCCCCCCTCCAAATAATATTGCACACATACTAAGATACAAGATACATTTATATCTATTACACATATATTTAGAATACTCTCTCTCTCTCTCTCTCTCTCTCTCTCCCTCTCCCCGTCTCGCTCGCACACTCGGCTTCCTTTAGTTGATGTACATTTTATAGTTGTTGCTGTGTGTTATTGTTGCTGTTTATTTTTCCAACAACAAAACCGAATTTAATGTGCTTCAAGGTTAGACGAAACGTCGGGGCACAGCGAAAAAAAAAATATAAAAAAAAGAACACACAACCAAATAAAATTCGTGATGAATTTTAAACAATAATAAAAAAAAAAACAACAACAAACACTCTAAAATAGAGGAAGAGAGAGAGAGAGCGATAGTGAAGGCAAGAATTGGAGAAAAAAGTTAACAAGAAAAATAAAAAAAATAAAAATAGAGGAGAAAAAAGAGATTAGCAAGCAACAAACAACCGAAGTCATTAAGAACCTTTTTTTTTTTTAATTTTATTATGTCTACTTTTTTGTTGAGCTGAAAAAAGCTTAAGAAATTACTGTAAATTACATATTTGGCATCGCTAGAAAAAAAAACAAATTCTATAACTTAATTAGTAAAAGAAAAACTCTTTAGTTTAGTAAAGAATAAGTTAAGCGTATTTCAAAGAAAACTATATGATAAAGATAACAGATGAATTTAAATGTTAACACACATATTTTAGCAACATTCCTCTTTAGTTTTTGTTAAGAATAAGAATAAGTTAAGCTTATATTATATACATATATAATATTTCAAAGAAAACTATATGCTATAGGCAACAGTTGCTTTTATTTACATATTACAGACAAAACTAAACATTTTAGAGAGCTTATAAACATGATAACTATATGATATAGTCAATCGATTCACTTGATTTCAACATATGCACTTTTTTTTAGGTAAAAGTAATAGCTGTCGTAAGTTTCATCAAGTTAACTCTGCTAGAAGCTGAGTTCACATAGGCTAATGTGCTATATAGTAAGCCTGGTTTGTTTGTAGGGCATTTCAAGTTCGTATTGCCTAGTTGCTGCGAGCTGTGATTGCTTTTATTGTTATTTTATGGTGCTTTTTTTGGCTGGTTTTCGCTTTGCTCTGCTCTGCTTGGCTTTGACAAATGGCTAACCGGTTTGGCTTTTAGCCCAGCTCTGTTTCTGTTTCGGTTTCAGCTTCAAATTCTGTTACTGTTTCTGTTTGTGTGTGTTTGTTGCCCGGTTTTAAGCATTTTTGGCAAATACTTCTCTTATGGCTAAAGTAAATAAATTGTACACAGATCCCATTTAAGCCATTTGATTTGCCAGCTTTAGTGCCATCCGCTTCTGGGCCAAAGAAAGCGCAAGTGGGCGAACCAACAAAATACCACAACATACAACATACAACCTACAACATACAGCATAAAGCGCAGATAAAGGGAAGATAAATTAAGGTTCGGGGTATGGGTTAATCGAGTATGGGAAATATCTGTCTGTTTGAGTTAATTGTCTAATGAATGAAGCTACATCGATTGATTGTCTGATTGCAAAAGGCCACAACGAAAAATGCGGGTATTCTGAATGGAAAACGAGTATAGAAAAGAAAAGAAAAGAAAAACAAAAATAGGCGGAGTAGTCACAAAAATTATTATTATTTACGATTGATTTTTATAACACGCAAAGTTGAGATATTCAAGTACTTTTTTAACTGCTTCTTAAAGTGATATAAAGTCTTTTCTGATGAGAGTGTTATATCTTATCTACTTGTATATATACTACAAGTACTTGCAGATATTGTGTATCAAAAACATTCCATTCTACGCCATAACTCAGTTAACTTATCAGAAACATTAAACATTAATCTGAACATTTTGAAAATATCAAGAGATAAAACAAATATCCTTTCAACTTTTATTACAAAATTTCCATTTAATAATAATAATTATATTTAAGCCAATCTATAATATTTATATAAATAGATATATTTATATATTTTATATACATTCTTCAGGCTTAAGAACATGCTTAACTTTCAATGGAACTCTATGTAATTTGAGTAAATCTTCAAATAATATTTCAGTAACATTTTAAAATAGTATATCTTTGGCAAACTCTAAGCTTTCTAATAAGTATCTTAAGTTATATTTATGATATTTTCCCTACTATATAGTTCTATCTATAGATAACATATCATATGTTTAAAATATTATTAACTTCAACTCTATATACTTTTCATATCTAAGCTATAATACCTCTAAATGTCATTTATTTGTTCTATCTGTTATCATTTAAATAACTCATACTTGTTTTTCTATATTTATATATTGTAAATCCCATAATATCTATATATATTTCTCTCGATTCTCTGTAATTGTATCTATTGTTATTCTACATTCCTTACATATCCCACAATAGAACATTGCAGTTATAGTATTTATCATAAGCGTAAGACTCTCAATTGTTATCTAAACTTTATATAAGATCCAACCTCAATGTCATAATTAATCCCTGACTAAGTTAACTTAACATTAAAGCTCACAGTTCTTATCAGCATTGTTGCACATATCAGATGTTTAATATATGTATGTAGTTAGTTGGGAGCATTGCATACATAGAGTATTTGTGATCTGTTGAAATCCCTATGACACTGGGGAAACTGGGGGAATTGGGGACTGTGAACTGGGAACTGTGAACTGGGGGCTACTCTCGCTTTTTGTTTACATTTGCCGCCTGCATTGGCTCACACACGTAGACAACATATTTATTTATTAGTTTATTTACTTGGCAGCTCGGTGACAATTTCATTGCGCTACAAATATTTCAAAAAACAATTTAAAAAAAATGAGAAACGAAAACGAAACGAAATGAAATGAAAAAAAATATATATATGTAGTATTTAAAAAAAAAAAAAATAAAAAAAAAAGATGCCTTCATAAAGTTTGACAGTTTTGTGTCGTACAAATTTTTGACAGGCCCCAAAAACTGAAATGGATGAATGCACGACTGGGATGTGAATGTGAATACTGAATACGAGTATGAGTACTTCTATACGAATACAAAATACGAATGGAAATTGTTTAATGGGATGTCGCGCGTACAGTTGCGTTATACATACATACATACATACATACATATTATGTATAAAAGACGAGTGGCAACTCTGAAAGACGCGACAACTTGTCACAGCCCCGGACGCCTGTCAAGGCTATAAACTTCACTCGGACCACACTAGTTGGACTTGTGGGGATGTTCTTAGGAGAGGGATGAAGGGACTTGGTACTTGGGGAACGGTTGTAGTTGTAGTTGTAGTTGATTCCATACATACACACATATGTAGTTAAAAGTCCAATTTTTTGGGTGTTAGCAAAGTCCCAGCAACTTCTCGTACTCCCCCGTACTTCTCATACTCCCCCAAACTGCTCGTACTCCCCCCATTCGTCGTTAGAAGGAAAATAAAACACATGTTGTTCACATTCTTTGCTATTTCGTGTGACTAACAACAAGAATAAAACTTTAAAGATACTTGTGACTGGAAATGGCACTGGAAATGCCAAGTGGAAGTTGAACTGGAACTGGAGCTGGAACTCGGAATGGAAAGGGGCATGGAAATGGTATTGTTGGATTGTTACAAAGTAGTTTCTTTATACCCTGACAGTGGGTAATATTATGTTGTTACGATTTGTGTAGCGTCAAGTAGATATTTTGTAGAACAAGAGTCAGGATAGATATGTCTGTCTGTTCTCGTCGTAGTTCTAAAGATAGGTTGGTTAAATCGGCTGGAGATCCGACTTTTTTAGCTGTAAACAGTGCCTATATTGGTCGAATCGGACTACTATATCAGACAATCGTAGGTTTAGCTTAACAAAATTTAGTTCTTTCCTAAGACCCAGAAGATTTCTTTTTAATTTTTTTTTTTTTTTTTTTTTTTTTTTTTATTGCGATTTCTATGGCTAAAAGCTTAAACTTATTATCTATGCCACTAGTTGTTATTTTATGCACACTTTGACTAAAATTGGTTTATTGTATTGTATAAATTTTTTGATAATTAACAATATTTTTATATTTTTTTTTGTTTTTTTTTTTTAAAGATATTTTTATTAAATAAACTAAAACTGTTTGTCGTTTCTTTTAGATGAAGGTTGCTTAATTTAATTTGGCATTATAACTTTTTAAAAACTACAAGCGTATCAAATCTTCGGCTTTTCGAAAACAACTATTCCTTCTTGTTTTTTTTTGGTCTTTTTTTGGGGGGAACGGGGTCGAGTTTGGGGTCTGCAATGTGACGCCGCACTTTTCGGAACATTAGACGCACACACACTCACACACACACTCACACACACTCACACACACTCGCACACACACAAACACATTCAGTGTTTGGTAGTAACACTAACTACTGCGTCTTGGGCTTGACGCTGGCTGCCAACAATGGAAATCATTCATGGCACACACTCTCACAAACACACACACACAGGCAGACAGTGTGTGTGTGCACATACATATTATGAAAAGAGTTTTGTGA
Organism: Drosophila histrio; assembly: GCA_958299025.2. Taxonomy (NCBI): domain Eukaryota; kingdom Metazoa; phylum Arthropoda; class Insecta; order Diptera; family Drosophilidae; genus Drosophila; species Drosophila histrio. Next base: position 42,244,682 of record OY282582.1, read on the forward strand.
CTCGCCCCTTTCAGTGTACTTACACTTTATATGGTCAACCCTGGTTCTGTCCCGCGTCCCTGGCACGCATGTTGACAACAGCAACAGCAACAACAACTATAATAATAACAATAACAAAAGCAACTCTGTATGTGTGCAGGGTTGAGTTTCGCCTAGTGTAAAGGGGGTTGGGGTTGAGGTTGGGGTTTGAAAAGCGTGGTAGTTGGCTTTTCCATGGCATTTTCCGCATTCGCTCGCATAAATCTTATGCGATAAAATGCGCAGCGAAAATCTTCTATTTTTTTTTTTTTTTTTTTTTTTTTGGGAAAATACGAGTATATTTTGTAAGTACCCAACGATGGAAATAGACAAACTGCAGTTATTTGTATGCCAGATGAGCAGCAGGGTGGTTGAGGGTGGCAGGGGCAGGCACAAGGTGGGGAGGGGGTGCCTCTGCTGCAGAGGGTGACTTTTGCTTTGGACAATACATATAAATGAATTTTGCGCAGCGACTGAAAATGTTGTTAAAAATGCACAATAAATTAATGAAATTGTTGGAAAAAAAAGAAAGAAAATTTGGTAGTGAACAAGGGGCACATTCACTGTGTGAGTGTGTGTGTGTGTGTGAGTGTGTGTGTGTGTGTGTGTGTGTGTGTTGCAGCTGATTACCAAAGCAGCGCCAAAAAGCAAAAGAAGTGCGCAAAGAGGCAAAACACCTGTTAACCTTTGCCTGAGTGTGTATCCCTCTGTGTGTGTGTGTGTGTGTGTGAGTGTGTGTGTTGATGAGTTGGCAAACAGACCAGGCTGTCTGTCTGTCTGTCTGTCTGTCCATCTGTCTGTCCGTCTGTCTGTCTGTCCGTCTGTCCGTTCATCTGTCTGTCCGACTGCCCTTAGCCATGGCACGAGCTCTTGGCGCTTGGCAGCCTTCGAGACTCGAGTTGTCCGCCTGGTAATTGCTGTTCCACAGGCGCTCCGCTTGCCCCATAATCATGCCACACACACACACACACACACATACACAGAGACAACAACCAGAAGCCACAGCAAGTGGAAATTGGCAAAATACCGCATGCTCCATATGCAAACAAAAAGGAATTTTAAGAATGGTTTCTCAATATGGAACACAGTTGATGGGGGCAAAAGGAGGGCGATGTATGTAGATATGTAGATGCCACACACTGGGGCATGGGGTGGGCCGTAGACAAGGAAGATAAAAGCGAAAAGATCTCAAGTAAGAAAAATATATCTACAGAATTATTGCATATGAAATATAAAAAAAAAAATTTGATAGATTGCAGATACATAACAGAAGGTCTAACCATTCCTATGGGTTAAGAACTTATACAAAATAACATTAAAATATATGACAACTAGGCTTTGTAAAGGAAGAATATAAAACATAGTGGGTATAGAGGGATAAGATCATATTTAAACCTTAATTGAATAATTGTGTGTTATCAAAGATTCCAGAAAGCCTGTATTTATAATATTGATTACTTTTCAAAGAGAATTAAATATAAACCAAATAAAAGATAAATCCTTAAGTTAAGCTAAATTAGAGAAGATTTAAAAGGGTAACTAACGTGATAACTATGATTATTATGATACCTGCTGAATTGACAACTTATTGGATTCACAATGCATTGAATAAACAACTTTGATGCCAAAAACTGCCATACAACTGATGATTGTTATTTAAAATCCCTTGATCAATCAATTCCATTTCAGTTAAACCCAAGAGTTCCAAGTACCTCGACAAATCTAACACTGATGCACTCCAAAGCGTGTCAGGGGCCAAATGGACGCTGTACCCGGGGACTTTCCCTGCAAGGCACAAAGCATTCCATAATCAGCAAATGGGTTGGACTCGGGGATTTGGGGTCGTTACTTGCCCGGGAGAGGGTATGAATTGCGATAAATGCAAGTATACGTATGTGAGTAGAGTCACGTACACGTATGTATGTGTGTAGGTGTTGTCAAGAAGATCCCCCACATCAGAGGGTTTTTACTCACCTGTTTATGTGTAGCTGAAGCTGATGATGAAGAATATTGTTTAGATGTTGTTGTTGTTGTTGTGGTTGTTGATTGTCTGTTGTTGACTTGTTGGACTGTTTACCAACACTATACTCCAGCACCTGTTACGAGATATAGTATAACGCTTTATCTCTCTCTCTCTCTCTCTTTCTTTCTTTCTTTGTCGCGCTTTAGTCCCTGGGGACTCTGGTAACTCTGCTATATAAGTTGCACTTGTGACACTAAAGCGTGACGCTGTTATAAGGCATTTTGGTAGCACTTGGGGGGGTATATAACACTTTAAAAAAAATAGTACGATCTATGCGATCCAGCCAGATATACAACACATCGGAGATATATCTCTATATATATATACAAATATATATATATATATATTTATTTATTGATTGATTGCGACGCGCGCGGTACGAAACCAACAATCCAAAAAAAATAAAATAGAATATACTATTTTTGAAACACTAACGGAACTCGCGATACGAACAGGGTTACGTTCACGTTTACGGTTACGGATACGGGTGTTGGTGTTGGTGTGTGTAGGTGTGTTTACGGGCGGGCGTAGAAAACTCTATTTAGTTTCTTCTTTTCTTTGTATTTCTACTTCTCTTTTTGTTTTCGGGGACTCTTTGCAAGTTTTGTTTTTTGTTGTTTGTTTGTTTTCAGTTTCAGAGTTGCTCACGCGACGAAACCAACACGTTGAATAAAAGTTCGAGCGAATTTCAAATTCGCTTAAAGCCAATAAGTCAGTCGACGACGCGTCGTCGACAGTGGCAGTGGCAGTGGCAGCGACGCCAGCAGCGACAGCGGAGCACGCCGTGCTCCGTTCGTTCAGCGTTCGTTCTAATGCGAGAGCCGCCCAAAGAACAGAAACGAATCGGAACGAAGAGACAGAGAAACGAGCTAACAGCCAAAAGCAAAGGCGCGCCCGAACGTTTCTGTTGTTGTTATTGTTGCTGCTCGCTGCCAGCGCGTTCTAAGCTCGGCAACAACAATAACAAATAAAAAAAAAAGAATCTAATAAGAACCTCGTCGGCTCGCACGCTCGTGCATTCGTGTTCGGGTTTCTTAGCTGCTCTTTTGGCGTTTGGTGGTGGGCGACGACGACGACGAGCTGAGAAGGCAGCGGGCGGCGTTGCGTTCAAGTCTGGTACACGCAAAGCACTAAAATGTGACGAGGCGACGGCGACAGTCCGACCGACTGGCCGACTGCTGAAGCGGAACGCTGAGAAATGGAACGGGCCGCGCCACGGCACGGCAAACAAATAAACAAACGCAGCCGCAAACATCGACCCAGTGACGGCGGACACTTGACGCCGGACAGACCCCAACGGCATATCCCACAGACGCTGCGACTGCGACGCCACTGGCAAAGCGTCAAATGCTGTTGGAATGACATGGAATTGAAATTGAGAAGCGCACACACACCACATTGTAGTATATGGAAATGTATCCAAAAAAAAAAAAAAAAGTTTAAATTGTTGCCGGGTTGTTGTTGTTGTTTGTATTGGATCAAAAGCTTTGGGGGCTTTAATATAGTACAAGTTATGTATACGATACATATACAAACAAAAAAGTATACATATGTACATATGTACTATAAGTAAATAATACTGAAACATATGTACAATATCAAAAATCGAATAAAGAGGATTTGAATGGGAAGTATTTTTATATAAATAAATATTATATGATAAAGTCAAAATTTCCGAGAAAAAGTGTTAACTATAAATCAGTTGGAAATCAATATAATATTTTATTTATTTCTGCATTATCTTGAATACAAAATAATATTTTAATACGATCCCAGGGGTAAAATACATAAATACCTACATACTATACATATATACATCAAAATATATATATGTGCACATATGTATTATATACATAATAATATTGAAGCATATGAGATATGTCAAAAATCGAATAGAGATTTATCGAAAGGAAACCATTTTAATATACAAAATTCAAGAATTCAATATTATATATATCAATAATTCAACATTATTCAATAGAGTCAATATATTTCAGTAAAAGTGTTTATCAATTAAAAGTTAGAATAATATTATTAAACCCTTTACTTTAAAAATGTATAAGGGTATATTAAGTTTGTAAAACATAAAAACTGCGTAAGAGGTCTAGGGAAGTCTAGCAGACCCCATTGTATACCATATCCCATAGACCCCAGTGTATATAGCCATGGCCGTCTGTCCATCCGTCCGTCCGTCCATCCGTCCGTCTGTCCATCTGTCCGTCCGTCCATCCGTCCGTCTGTCCATCCGTCCGTCTGTCCATCCGTCCGTCTGTCCATCCGTCCGTCTGTCCATCCGTCCGTCTGTCCATCCGTCCGTCTCTCCATCCGTCCGTCTGTCCATCCGCACGTCTGTCCATCCGTCCGTCTGTCCATCCGTCCGTCTGTCCATCCGTCCGTCTGTCAATCCGTCCGTCTGTTCATCCGTCCGTCTGTCCATCCGTCTGTATGAGCGCCTAGATCTTAGAGATTATAAGAGCTAAAGACACCAAATTTGGTATGTTGGTTCGTCTATGGGCTAAGCAGTATCAGTTTATGTTAACATTTTGACACGCAACATTTTTGAAATCCCAAAAAACGAGAATCGTTTCAGCCAGTGTCCTGAATTTAAGAACAAGCATCAAGGTCCCAATGTATCCTAAAAATTTCATTACGATCGGATAATAAACTCAGAAGTTATTCAAAACTCAATATTACTCAGTGTTGGGCCAAAGGAAGAAGAAGAGCATATTGACGTTACAACGCATTATGGGAACTATTAGTGTTAATCTTATTTCCATTTTAAAGAATAAGTAAAGGGTCTCTCATAGTCGACTTTGACTGTAGCCTTTCCGACTGGTTTATATTGGGCTTTTATTAACAATAGAAAATGGGCCTGGAATAGCTGGGCGTATCATTGCTCCCTTTTCCTTAATACTATCATACATATGTAATTTTTCATTTTCCAAGCTATGCGAACCAAACTACGAATACTTTGGCAAAATGTGATCCAATTCGGAAAATTATATCATACTGTAAATAGTTGTCATAGCAACAATCGGTCAAAATAGTCGTATACGCGTTTGTATGAATAACTTATTAGTTTTCCAAGGTATCCAGGCCAAACTCACCAGATATACTATGTAAGTAATATTATGATTCTCATATATTGGCTAAATATGTTCAAGATCGAACTTCTATAACATAAAACTGGCATAGGAATAGTTGAGAGTTTTACAGAATAAGTAAAGGGTCTCTCATAGTCGACTGCAGCTGTAGCATATCGGTTCCTAATATCGCTCCCGCCGATACTATCGCTCTCTCCCCTACTATCGCTCTGTCCACAACTATCGCTCTCGCCGATACTATCGCTCATGCCGATATTTTCGCTACCGTTGCTACTATCGCTCTCGCCTGACTCTCTGGCTTGTTTGATTTAATAATTAATTGTTTTTATTAATTTATTGATTTAACATTGACCAACAATTATGTAAAATATAATTAGAAAATAAAATTTGTTTCTTTTTGTATATGGACTTCAATAATTGCTTCTTTTAACTTGTTCTAAAAACTACAAACAACTATTATAAAATAATATATAAATTAAAAAACAATTAATTTATTTAACTTTTGTCAAAATAAAGAAAATAACTTGAGACATACTGTAACAAAATAAATTATATATATTTTTTTTATAAATAATACTGTTAGCAGACAAAAGATAAAATTGCTGGCGTATTCAAAAATAAATTTAAATATTTATCAAAAATAACAAAAATAATTTCGCATAATAAAATTGAATATTTCTATTTATTAATCATAATATTTAAATAAAATATATAAAAGTTATAATGTTTCAGAAATAAGAAATTATGAAATTTAAAAAACAAAAACATTTCCGATTTAAGCTCTAATTTTGGCAAAGAAAGTGTTTAAATATTTTCAAAGAACATCCTTTGCCAAGTCTTAAATTTTAATTGACTGAAACTGAAACGATTTGGCATTGGAACAAGATGCAAACGCATTTGAAATGCAACAGAAGCAGCGACGGAGGCAGCGACAGAGACTGCGGCAGCGGCAGCGGCAGCAACAGCCATGACCTTGAAAATACAATCTCAAAAAAAGAACGAAAAGAAAACAGGGTATGAAAAGGGGGCAGCTAAATGACATGCGCAGCCGGCTGAATGGGGCAAGCAGTAAATGCTGCAACAAATGTTGCACATTCCCCATACGTAGTACTATGTGCAATTGTAGAGGCGATAAGGCAAAGGGAACACACTTAATTATTGCATAAACAGCAACAAAGTGTGTGTGTGTGTGTGTGTGTGTGTAGAAACGAAGCAAGGCAACAATTTCAAATTGTCGCCACCTTCTGATAAGACGGAGAAGCTTATCAGTTTGCCAGCAGCAAACGACGCGTCGGCGGCAGCAGCGACAGCGGCAGACGCAGGGACGGCGACGCGTTCTACGTTCACGGGCGACGTGCCAAAATGCTGAGAAAGAGTGCGAGGCGACTAACGAATACACACACACGCACACACACATGCGTGTGCACACTCGTAAGTACTACATACATATGTATGTATGTAAAATGTTAGGGGGGCAGTCGACAATCAATCAAATGTTTTGATTTATTTCTCAAAGCGCAACGAAGAGCTACAGTGCTGTGTAAATAAGTACAGTGGCGGACAAAACTCTACGTGCGAACGCTTTAACTTAAAGTCCCAAAGAAAAGTAAAGATGCAGTTTTGTTTAAAAAGCAATTATTATTATTTTTATAACAAAAAACTATATTTTTCCTATAATAACTTTAAGAGATAATCACAAAAAACTAAAAAAAAGGCACTTAGAAAATGAGAAATAATATGAAAATACAAATGTGTTTTTTTTTAATTTTTAAGAATATTTAATCCACAAACAACTATAATAAACTATTATAAATATATTAATTGCAAGAAATGGAAATATTATTATTTGGTCAAAACAATTACTTGAACAACTGTAACGTACATTTGTACATAAGTAGAGTGGACTTGGACTTGCTGGGAGCAACCGGCGAAGAGCCGGCAACGACAACAAACACAAAACAGAAGAAGAGAAAGAAAGAAAAAAAAAAAACTGAAACAATAACAAAGCGCGCTGCTCGTGACTGGAGAGCAGCAACAACAACAACGACAACAGTAACAACAAGAGCACGAAAGCACAACAACCAACCGGCTGTTTCGGTTTCAGTTTCGCTGAAATTTCATTTCCACTGTTCCCCCATGTTTGTTTGTCCCACTCACGCGGCGACGGGCCGTCGTTTAACGCACTTTTGCGGATAACTTCTCACCGCTCATCGGGTTTGTAACACAAGACGAGGCAAGCAAACGGCAAACATACTACATACGTAATTACACGTATGTATGTTTGTATGTTTACATACCAAGTCGAGTTGGGCATAGGCCGGGTTTTTTACGTGGCCCAACGGGTAACTGCGTGTGACCACGGTTGCGGTTACGGTCGAAATAAATTTAAAATATTTAGTTCAGTTTTTCAGTTGTTAATGAACAAATTAATCAGTCAAATTTAGTTCGTTTATAGAAAACGGGAAACATCGAGGTAGCGCCTTCAAAAATCCATCGTTGTCGGATACAATATCTCCGGTCAGATTGGTACAGCGCAAAAAGTTATTTTTGGGTACAAAGAAAACGAATTTTTATTATTTAGAAGTGTTTACATATTAATTTTAATATCGTTCGCCACAAATTTTTGATATCAGTAATTTGGGGCTTGAACAAGCGTTCGTCACTAGAGTTTTAGCTCGTGTAAAGGTTTTTTTTGGGGTATGCATAAATAGAATGCAATGGCGAATTGCAGAATGTACAGCCTTAAACTATTTAGTTTCAGATAAAAATAAATGTAATAAATAAAACTTGCAATAGATATTGTCCCCCGCCCCCTTATTTAAAAGCTGCCGACGCCCTTGAATAAATTTAAGCTGCACAACAACAAACCGCAAGAAACAACAAAAACTACAGCGAAAACTTTCCAAGTGTATGCAAGCTTCGGTGCGTTGATATTTACTCATCAATTACATTAGCAGAGCTGTTGCTGCGCTGCTGCCGCTGCGACTGCGACCGCGACTTCTGCTGCTGCTGCGACTGTTGCTGCAGCGGCGCCGACTCGACTGCGCATGCATATTAGCAAATTGTCAGCTATTAGTAACATTCAATTATTTGTTGAATTATTTAACAAACTGCATTTGCATGACAAATTCACTAATTTGGCGTTAAATTGCATTAAAATAAAGTTAATTTTTAATGGTGATAATATTCATTGTTAATGCTTGCAGATATCTTTGTAATTAATATTAAATTACAACAACAAATTCCCCATCTGATGTGTTATTTTCATTTTCATTGATGCTGCGCTTTCTCTCTGCCGCTGCTGCAATGACAGCGGGGCAGAGAGACAGAGAGAGAGAGAGCGAGAGTGACAGCGAGAACGAGAAATTGACGCTGCTGCTGCAGCCTAGCGCTCTGCCAGACACCGGCGGCAGAGCAACACACATTTCGTTTCGCTCACATTTCGTTTCCAGCGTTCCAAGGCCGTCGTTTGACGCGACGACGGGTTCGGCTAGAGGTTCGGGTTCGCCAAGTGAATGTTCAGTTTCTATTTATAGACATCACATCACGTCACGAGCTTTTGCCATACGCTGGCGATGTCGTGATCTCGTCGCTGATTGGCTGACAGCAACGACAAGCACAACAACAATCAGCAGGCAACGACAATCGGCAACTACAACTACTGAGGCAGCGACAAGCACAAAGCACATACAACAACAACAAAACAGTAAAAAAAAAGTTCTATGTCGCCGGCGTCGTTGTTGCTTTCGGCTTCTAATAGCGATTTTATAAAGGAATAAAACGAGCATTTAAATCACCAGCAGCAGCAACAGCAACAACAACAACAACATCAACCAAATACCAAAAGCATAAATATTGAAATTGTGCAGCGATCCCAAAGCGGACGCAGACGCCAACGCCGATGTCGACGCACAAAGCGTGCCAAAAAATGTAAACAGCCCACAAGCTGCAGAGGAACAGCTGCGAGGCGATGCGACGCCAAGCGAAGCGACGACCAACGGTTTCTGTGCGCCTGTTAATGCGTTCCCAGTGCGAAACACACAAACACACACACACACACACGCATAAGACGAGTAACACTCATACCAACAAACAGGTGGCAATTTGAAGTTGTTCGTTGTCGTTGGCGTCGCTGTTGCAGTCGCAGTCACTGTTGCAGTCGCTGCCTAAATACCATTCATAACTGAAAATTGTTCTGTTAATGAAATGCATAAACGTGTTATGTAAAGAACAACAACAACAACATCAAGTCATTTTAATGGCAATTGCTTTGCACTCTGTGTGTGTATGTGTGTGTGTGTGTGTATGCAAATAAAAATTAATCATTGCAAACTAACAAAATCCATAAAAAAAACTATTCGCAATAAGCTATTCAAATAATAATGCTTAATCGAATCATGAATACTCTTATCACAAGTGAATAACATCAAGATTTTCAGCATTATTCAAAAATGGGAAATCCCTTATGTCTACTATGTACATATATAAAGACAGTTCTTGATAATTTATACTGATACTTTTAAAGCAAATACTTTTTAGACCCTTTACTCAGTTAGGGTATATTAAGTTTGTCAAAAAAAGTGCATAACAAGTCTAAGGAAGTCTAGCAGACTCCATAGAGTATATATATTCTTGATCATGTCTGTCTGTCCGTCTGTCCGTCCGTCCGTCTGTATGAGTACCTAGATCTTAGAGATTATAAGAGCTAGAGACACCAAATTTGGCATGTTGGTCCGTCTATGGGTAAGGAGCACCAGTTTATGTTAACATTTTGCTACGCCCCTTTCGGCTCCATGAATCGAAAAAGAAATTTTTGAAATTCCATAAAAGATAGAAATATTAAAGGTAGAGTCCTGAATTTGAACAGACAGAGGAAGCAACAATGTCTCAATGTATCCTGAAAATTTCATTGCGATCGGATAATAAACTCGGAAGTTATTCAAAACACAATATTACGCAGTGTCGGTTCAAAGGAAGAAGAAGAAAACACAGACATTACCATGCACTATGGGGTATTTGCCCATTTTATGGAACTAATTAAAGCCTTAAGAAATAAACAAGATATTTGCATCTGGTTTTTTGCATTGCGCTGATCCTATCAATAGAATGTTGGGCTGGAAAAAGAGGGCGTGGCAACGCATTGTTTCTTTTTACTATCATACTATCAAATAAGGAATAGTCAAAGAGATTTACAGAATAATTAAAGGGTCTCTCATAGTCCGCTTCGACTGTAGCATATCGTTTCCTACGATCGCTCCCGCCCCGACTCTTCGGCTTGTTTCAATATAGAAATATAATTAAATATAAATGTAAAAGTATCTAAACGTTATGTAAGTTATATAATTATTATTTTACATAATATTATAATTTAATATAAATATAAATAAAATTCTTAAATTTTTAAAAGTATGTACCTCATTTTATAACTAAATATTCTAAATATATCTTTGGCTTTAAAATAATTATGTTTTATTTAAGCGCAAAGTATTCTAAAAGTTTGATTTGTAATGCAATTCTTTTGAATAAATCATTAGTTAGAATAAATCAAGGTTTCTTGAATAAATTAAGGATAGAAAATTTAAGTTTTTGGTTCACAAGTAATAATGTTATATTTAAGAGTAAAGAGTTTTTAAGGCCAGATTTGTAATGAAATGTTCTTGAATAAATTTTAATTTAATAATTACAATAAAACGGAATTTTTACATTACTTAAGGAAATAATCATGCCTAAAACTATACTGAATTCATGCTCCACATAAATTTTATATAAAATTATATATACAATTGTTAAAATAAGTAATTCTTATATGTATCTATGTCTGTTGAGCGTAGTGCATTTCAATATTTTTTTTTTGGTGGCAATCTTAATGCAAAGCAGTTTTGTCAAACGCTTGGCCGCCTTGTGCATGCCCCGTTGGTAGGGTATTAAAGTGTTTGTGGGTCGCCTTTGATGCGCCTAACAGTAGGCAGCAGCGGCAACTCCCCAGCCCTCCCCCTGCCCCTAGAAGGCCCCGCTGTGCGACAGCCTGTCCGCTAAATAGGCGACTATAATTTTTAATAGCTTTTGTTTGTTACTCATACGCCCGGTTGTCCCCCTTTTCAGTTGCACCCTCTGCTCTACACGTTGCGTCGATCAGTTCGTTGCAGTTCGCTTCGTTTCGGTCGCACGGCATTGCAATAAATTGTCAGCAATATATAATGCTATAAAACACATATACTATTATATAAAGTATATATCATATATATATATAGAGTACATATGTGTGTCGGTGTGTGTGCATAGTAAAATGACTTTGTGGCAATAATTAGTTACAAATTGAAATAGTGTCGCAGCAGAATGCAAACACAAATCAAATGAAAATAAATATACAAATTAAAATTAGCATTTTTTAGTTAAGTGCCGCAATTTGCATATTGATCTTTTAGCATCGATCGATCCGAAATATCGTCAAGTCAAAGTGCCGATCGACGATACTCGCAACGACCTCTGTCTATACTCTTCAAATTATTCGGCATATTGTTGGCATGCCGACAGCCGGAAATGCCGGATGAGATAATTGAAGTCGAGCAGCTCAAAGCACAAAATGGATCGTCTCGTTAATGGATCTGCATTTCGAATTCTAAGAGTTGCAGATCTTCTTCAAAGTTTGTGGCTTGAAAATGATACTCTTTGATCTTTCCTAAGATCTTCGATCATTTCAAAATCTATGCTGAAGTCATAAAAAATGATTTTTACTGACTTTTGGCTTGCAGGATATGCACAAAATTTAGTTTTTTTTTATGATAAGTTGAAGTTTGAACCAATGAACAACAAGTTGTTTGATCGCTTGAACAACTTCTGGACACACCTCAAAAATCTCTTTTGTGTCTAGACAATGTTTATGAATTCAGTTGAAGCAAAATTATGGCATATTTGTTTTGTGTTATAAAGGTTCCTTGATCAACTGCTATGTATTTCTTTTATATTGTTGATCACCTGTAACTAATCTACGGGATTATTGCTTAGAACAATTTGTAAGTAAGACAAAAAGTTCGTTCAGTGTTATCGTTATAGGAATGTCTGATTTGTGATACCCTATATGCAGAAACTACGTCGAAAGGGTATGACAAAGAGAGTAGTAGAAGGTGATATTTTCGATCAAAACTTTAGTTTAAGAGTGAAAGAAGTGTGAAAACATGTTTCAGATATTTATGTAAACTTACCTAATTTTTATAGTATTCGCAATAAAATCGCAATTATTTTAGATGGAGCTTTGATCAACCCATGAATAATACTATATATCATTTCAATATTCTGAAAATTTCATTATGATTAAGTAAGACACTTAAAAGATATTGAAGTATCTTTAAACTACAAACAAGTGCAGATGAAAACGGCTTAATTCTAATTTAACGACTGTTTATTACCCTAACTTGTCTTTCTATAGGGAAACTGTTAGTCAAGCAATCTTGTTTATATATATGCTTACTTGTTTACCATGTAATTTCCAATGCCAATGGCTCTGAGCCCAGCCCAGTTGAAAACTAAACCCAGTGGCCCAGCTGGAGAGAACACACACGATGTTGACGACGACAACAATCTGTGAGTTGTGCGAGGGAGAGAAGCGGGGCATAACGTATACGCAGTGTGGACAGTGCCAAGCTGCCGAAATCTTTGACAGATCACCGTGTCAACGGTTGTCGTCATTGTTGTGCTTGTCGATTGTTATTTTTGTTTACATTGGAAACGAATTTGTTGTTTGTTTATGAAGCAATGAGACAAAGACAATCACTGATCGCAGACTGTCCATTGTGATCTGTAGAGCTACCAAATTGCGCAGTCTGATGGAGATAGACTTATAATAGTGCTGGAAAAGGAAGTAATGGTAGTGCAGTAAAACAAAAAGTAGAACTAGAAATATAAATGGAAGTTTATTTCGAAAGTAGAACTAAAGATATAGTTAGTCAGTGATAGAGAAAGATATATATAAATATATATACAGTATATAACTACATACAGCGATAAAGACAGATAGAGAGAGAGAGAGAGAGAGAGTACACAGGGAGAAAAAAGCCGTACTAAATATAAGTTCGAATGAACTCGAAGTAAGTATGTGCGTTTCTTAAAATCCATATTTGTGAAAAAATATGAAGTACTGACTATGTGCGTAGAAATTCTTAAATCAAGTATCATTAATCTTAATTTAAGAAAACAAAAATCTTGAATTAAGTAAAACTTTAGATTTGCCAGGAATGAGTAATGAGAAATGATCTTACATCAAGATTTTTTAATCTTAAATCAAGTTTTTAAAATCTTAATTCAAGATTTTAAAAATGTAAGTCAAGGTTTTTCAAGTTTTTTAAGCCCTAAATCTTTTCTATGTTAATTTGCTTAAAATTTCTAAATGCTTCTTGCTTGTTTCCCACGATTTTGTTTAAGTCTGCCATGTGGATAGATCAAGTTTATGATCAATATTATATTCTTATTTTCAAATGTTATTGAAAACATTAACAGAGTCTAAACTTATCGATTCAAGTTTCAACTGCAGTTTAATTGGGAATGAAGGGTTTATGTCAAGAACGTTTTTTAGTTCACTTAAAATACTAACAAAAGCTCATACTTTAAATAACATAGATATTCTTGAACTTAGTAATTTCAATTTGAGTAAGAAATCAAGTTAAAATTCTGGGATTTTAAATACGAAATACTTTCGCTTTGTGTGGCAGATCAAGAGGAAGCGCTGTGTCATAGAGATAGAGTCACCGGAAGTAAAGTTCTAGGCGAATATACAACATATTTTAGTTTCATATTTATCTCTATTTATTATGAAAAGTGATCATGAAGTTGTCTTTTATCTATAGTCTCTGGTAGCTGGTGACTGTAGATTGTAGACTGACTACTGACTACTGGCTACTGAATTTGGTTAATGTTTCTGTTTTCCGCATGCCAATCCCTCCGTCGAGCTGTAGAAATTGAAAAGCAATGTACCAATAAGATTAACACATTTGACCATTTGACCATTTGACATGGCTCTGGGCCATTGTTTTGATTGTCAAATGAATCGCAGCGGGTTGGCCCGGGTTAAACGACTCAGTCGATGGTCAACCTGTCCACATCTGAGAAACTATATGTTATTGATTATGTGTTGTCTCTCTGTAGAGCTACAGCTTAATAACAGTCTATGAAACTGCGAATCAGCGAGAATGCGAGATTAATCAACATAGAGAAACAGATAGAGTGGTCGGGGGAGGGGGAGGGGGGATAAAGGCATTAATCACACCGATTAGCTGTCAACCGAATTTTGTTATGCAAATCCATTTTGAGCATTAAGTATACGACTAGCTAACAGCTTTGATCAGTTTACAAAGTGAAGGTCTAAGGTTAAAAGCGTAATGAAGACATAGCTCAAATGGCAGTGAGATTCTTTCTCGTCCATACATTATTCTACTCTTATGCGAAAATGGCACAATGTGCTACATTGTTAGGCCCTGTAACTTGTCCCCTTTGCCATCTCTTTACAAAAAAAAAAAAAAATCCATGCAAAGATGCACGCGACGTTTTTATGGCTCATGCAAAGCCATAAAATGCGAATTGAGTGAAAGAGGGAGAAAGCTATGCGATGACTATGCCAGACTATGTATAGAATATCTATTAGGAATGCCCGGGAAATTGCATACAGCGCCCACAACAATGTTGGCATACCATCTAAGCAAAGCAATCCCATGAATACGCCACCTGTCGGCCACTCTTTGCCCCCAGCAGTATTCATTGAAATCGGCTAAGTTCGCTATAAAAACTTATTGCACCATATGGCGGGATTTTTACAGCCAAATTCGCTAGTTGTGCGAAACATTAAATTTACTTTAAGACTCACATATTCGCTATATTTCTGCTGGCACTCGTTGCTCGTTAAAATTTGTAGTCGCTGCATATTGAGTCATAGCTCATCCTACATACAATTTACTTAGTCAGTCACTTTTACTCGCCGATTTAACTTTCTCGCCTGGTGCATTCGCTTCTGTGAGCTACTCGTTAAACTTACTCGCCATTCGCTGAACGCATTTGATGCTCTAAACTATTACTT
Source organism: Drosophila histrio (assembly GCA_958299025.2). Classification (NCBI taxonomy): domain Eukaryota; kingdom Metazoa; phylum Arthropoda; class Insecta; order Diptera; family Drosophilidae; genus Drosophila; species Drosophila histrio. The sequence continues at coordinate 42,259,890 of OY282582.1, forward strand.
ATTCTAACTCAGCTAACTATATTCAATTTACTCAGTCAGTCACTTTTACTCGCCGATTAACTTTTCTCGCCTGGTGCATTCGCTTCTGTGAGCTACTCGTTAAACTGACTCGCCATTCGCTGAGCGTATTTGGTGCTCTAAACTATTACTTATACGTACTCAGCTAACTATATTCAATTTACTCAGTCAGTCACTTTTACTCGCCGATTTAACCTCTCGCCTGGTGCATTCGCTACTCTGAGCTACTCGCTACTCGCCATTCGCTGAATGCATTTGGTGCTCTAAACTATTACTGATACTGATTACTCAACTAACTAACAAGCTTTGTTTCTCTACTCACTCCTTACTTCCTCAATTATTCGTTAGTTTCCAATTGAGTTAGACAATCACGCTGCATTTCTGTAAGTATGTAGCACTCTAACTAGCTCAGTCTGCCTTACTCTATTTACATATATCAATTCGTACTCGCAACTTTCAGTTACTAGTAAAACTTACTCAACAAATTAACTCTGATTGTAATGCTTAAACCTACTAGTTTTTAAAATCAATACAATTATTTAATTGCTATTTATTTGATAACTAAGTCGTACGTTTTTTTTACTTTTGAGCACATTCGTTATTGGTCTATTCTTAATTAATTTTTAGAATCTTTAATTTAAATAAAAAGTACAAGGATCAATTAAGTTTCTTTAAGTTGAATTGACAGGCAGTCAATAAAAATGAAATATCTCAACTTACTCGTTAGCAAATCACTCGTTACATTGTTGTGACTACTCATCATTTCATCAATCCTTCTTGATAATTAGCTCACTCAACCAACTAGCTCTAGTCTGACTCGCTAGTTTCCTTACAATCGAACGCATTCGTTACTCGTTATTTGCCAAAGTAAAGTAATTAACATGAGTTGACCGTCTGTCAATGAAAATTAAATAACTCCACTTACTCGTTAGTTCATTACTCGTTATATTGAGGTGACTACTCGCCTTTTCATCAAATCATTTTGATAATTAATTACACAACAACTTCAAGTGTAACTATTCAATTAACTTACTCAACCAACTAACTCTCGTTATAAATCTTGTAGCACTTTTCTATTTGCCCTTTATTTTTACTAATTTTCTCGCTAGTTTCTTTACATTCGAACGCATTCGTTACTCGTTATTTGCTAAAATAAAGTAATTAAAATTTAATAGTTCAACTCACTCGTTAATCCATTACTCGTTACATTGAGATGACTACTCGCCCTTTCATCAAACCATTTTGATAACCGCTTACACAACAACTTGATGTTCAATTATTCAGTTAATTTACTCAGCCAACTAAGTTTAGTTTTTTATCTACTCTTTATTTGATACTCGCTAGTTTCTCTACTTTCGAACGCATTCGTTACTTGTCATTTGCTAAAGTAAAGAAATTAAGATAAGTTGACTGTCTTTCAATAAAAATTAAATAACTCCACTTACTCGTTAGTTCATTACTCGTTATATTGAGGTGACTACTCGCCTTTTCATCAAATCATCTTGATAATTACTAACACAGCAACTTGATGGGTAATTAAAAACTCATTAGAGGGACAGCGAGAGCTGGTGCTCGGTGGTGTCTGCTGGATTACAAGGACCCAGCACCAGGGTCGACCGTACTCGTTAACCCAACCGATATTTGCACCTACTTAGGAGCCAGCCACAGCGGCAGTTCCCACACGTAACCAATGCGATAAGAGCCACTTGAGCAGTGAGTGGTGGTGTGGCAGGTGGATGGTTCAGGGGAGAGGGGAGGGTTGGAGGTTTCAGATACTAGGTTCTTGGTCAAAAGCTGTCGAATTGTCGTATCGCGGCATTTGCTTGTTCTGGCTTTTATGATTACACGGAAAATTCCCTTGAAACGGAAATAGAAACAGCGTTGACCAAATGAAGAATTGCAATTGCAACAACAACAACAACGACAACAACAACAACTCAATGCAAACATTGTTGTCTGTGAGCAACACGCAACTAAAACGCTTCCGGCCTTGTGCCAAGGTGCATGCCCCATGCCCCAAACACCCAAGCCAAAAAGCCAACGATTTGGGTTTCTCTTGTAGTTTCAAGTCTTTTGTTGTTGTTGTTGTTGACATTGTTGCTTTTGAGTTTTTCATGGGAAAAAGTCGAGCGAAAAAAGCGTCGCTTAAAGTGGATCAATAACACGCCGGACTCGGCGCCTGGAACCGCCAAGGGCGCATGTCAGTCAGTCACTCTGTCAGTTCGTCACTCACTCAGTCAGTCAGTCAGTCAGTCTGTCTGTCGCCAGCGACGTCGCCCTTTCATAAACTTCAATTACAATTTAAGCGCCACGAAAGCTAACAGACAACAACAACAACTTTTAGCAGAACTATACTAACAACAGACTCGAAACAACAACTAGAGTTGGCAACAATCTACCGCGTGAACAACTGCAACTGGTGACCCATTTCCACTTTTCTTTTTCTGCCAATCTCTTTTCCTCAAAAACTGTTTCTCTCTTCAAAGCAAAATGGCTCAAAATACAATTTGGAAATAAACTTTCGAAGGGGTTATTGCGGTCTTTTGAGCTATAAATTATATATAATTAAAGGTCAGATCTGGAATCAGAAAGTTGCAATATAAATATTAGAGAATGAAAACTATTAACTAGATATAGTTTAAGATATATAAATAGGAACAGATACATATATGTATAATATTTATAGATACAAATAAAACACAATCTGGTCCTTCGAGTAGTAAAGAAGATTGACTATAGAACAATAGTTGATAATATACAAGATACTCAACATAGTTAATTTGAACATAAAACGTATTTAATCTTCAAACAAAATGTGTTAACTTAATCTCATCTTAAATTTATTTGCTAAATACTATGCAGTAAATTACAAGATAACTTAAGAGCTTATGTTTAACTAGTCATATCTTTAGTTCCTTTTTCGGTATCTTAACTTTAACTTTTCATATAGTAAATCTTGGGGAAAGTTGAGTAACCATACATATAACAGCATGTACTTATGTGGAATTATAGTCATATCTGAGTAAAAGAAAAACAAAAATATTTAAGTTGAGTAATCTTCAGAAATGCTTGTCTTTCAGTAGACTCAAAAGCTTATATTCAGTTTGTATGAGTATCAACTCATGATATAGATAAATATCTATTAAAAATAATTTTATATTTCTTCTTCCTTAAAGTATCTTCAATAACATATAAAATCTAAAGTTATTCGTGTTTAACTTTCCAATAGTTAGTTTTTAATGTTATTTTTATATCCCAACACAATCAGAGATATACTATACATATTTAGAATATATAAGTAAATATATTTGAAAATTGTTTAATATTTTTAAAACTCGTGTTCTGCTTTCCTTAATATCATTTAAAATCTAAAGCCATTTTTCTGTCGGTTTATAACTCTTTATTTGTGTTTAACATTTCATTAGTTGATTTGCAATGTTTTCTTCTTTATATTCCAACTTTTGTTTCTTTTCTTTCTTACCGGTTCTTTCTCTTTCTAATTTCCCATTGATATCTTCTTCGCGAACATATTCAACACATTCTCTATTCTTTTACTAGAATTTCAAACCTTCATCTTATTGTTGAGGTCTAAATTCGATTTGTTGATTTAAAGACTTGCCTCAAGTTTCGTCTCTATATCTTAGATTGAATATTTTCTGTTTTTCTCAACTGTTTTTCTTCACAAAGTCCGAAAGTATACGACTTTACTACTTTTCCTTTCATTTTCATTTAAAACTCTTCTTATGACTTGCTTTGTTCCTTTGTTTTCTATGGATTCATATGTATTTAATGAATCTAAGCGCTGTTGATTAACGCCTTGAATTGTTCAATCTGTCGCTATCGAATGTTTGACAAGTTTCTTGCCTTGCCGCAACGCGACAGTGGTTGGCACGGGGGGGGGGGGGGGGCAAGAAGCCAGCTGTGCGCTTGTGTCTGCCACAGAATGAAATGCGATTCAACTACCCAAAAATAAAGAAAAACTACAGGCAGTTCTGAGCCACACAGAAATGGGAGCGAGCGAGTGGGAATGACTGTGTGAAAGAGAGGCAAACAACAGTCCTGCACGCAACACGAAAAGTTTCTTCGACATTTTTCGCCGCCCGCTTTTACGATACGAAATTACGATTGTATAATAAAGCGGCAGGGGGTTGGTTGTTCGGTTGCTAGGGTGGAGGGGGGGGGGCTAGGACACAAACTGGAGCCCCAGCAGGCCAAGTGGGCCGCCATTTTGTGTGCAGACTTGTGGCGCCAGTTTTATGTACTCGAAAAGCAACACGCGTTTCAACAGCAACGACGACGACGACGACGACGACGACTGCGAGGACAACGCGAGGAGCACGAGGACTTTGCCAGGACTATGGAGGAGGCCAGGACGATGGAGTGCCAGGACTATGGACTACGGACTACGGACTACAGACTACGGACTGCGGACTGACGATTGCCAACTGCCGACTGCGGATGTGCCGGCGACGCCAAGCGTTGGACTAGGACATAAACTCATTTATTGTGTGGGGCGTAGGTAGCTTGCATGACAGTAGAGCGGGTGGAGGAAAGGGGACGGTGGCGGGGGGGGCGGGTTTGTCTGATGAGGGGTGAGTCTACGGGGGGGAGGGGGTAAGTTGGGCGATTGTTGGTCGCCAGCCGGGCGTGCGCTACGCAATTAATTCAAACACTCGAAGGACGGCACAGGACATTTCCATTTTCCATTTCCACACGACTGTCGCCTTTTTATTAAAGGTAACAAAAAAAACAAAGGAAGTAGAAAAAACTTTTCCTCTTCTTTTTTTTCGTTTTTTCGTTTTATTGTTTGCTGATTTGTGAGTTCCCTTTCTCCGCTCACCAACGCCTCCGCCTCCTCCTTTCAGTCCATTTGCTTGCACATATTTGCGTATGTGATTTGGCTTTAGGCATGCGGCTAATGGCGTCAACAAATGCGTGGGATGCCACTTAAAAGCAGTCCTGACCCCTCGCCCGTCCCCTCTCCCGTCCCTTACACTTTTCTGCAACGCCCTGCCAATTGCCCTGGTCATTCCTCATACGAAATGAGGTCTCAAGTCCAAGTAAATCGACGCTTTTGATATTCGCCGGCGCAGACAGCACACAAGTTACACACACACACACACACACACACACTCACACGCACACACGCACACTTATACGTATATGTATGTGGAAGAACCTCTTGGCATTTATACTACGCTCACATATGTACATACATATGTGGGGAGCTCAGCTGATAAGGAAACTTTGTGTGTTCCTCAGCGGTCAGTGGCGTCGCCAAAAGGGGGGAGGTTGACCAAAGCAGAAACTTGACTAAACGGCCCCTAAAACCATTCGACTTTTGGCTAAAGATGTGCTTCAAATGAACAGGTAACTAAAACAAAACCTTAAATAAAATAAACTTATTCATTCATCAACTATAAACTCTCTCTCTCATCTCTTATACCTATACGTATTCTTACACTTATACTCACTTTTATACTAATAATAATACTACTTTGTATTATAATACTAACACTTATACTTATGTTAATTCTTATATTAATAGCAAAACTCATATTAGCATTAATACTAATAATAACACTTATGCAAATACTAATTGTAATACTAATACCCTAATACTTATTCATCTGATTGGGTTTTTCCCCAATCCATACAACAGATGTTGGCTCATTTAAATTCATAATTTTGATTACCCCCAGACCTTAAAAACTTTTCTTATTTTGTTTCGTTTAGTTTTTATTTGAAAAAATATTTATTTTTAATTATAATTATAATTGTTAATTTAAAATCTTATTTTTTTATGGTATTTGAAAATTTGTTCAATATTTTCTTGTCCATTATTTTTAAATTTAAAGAATTAGATGGGTAAATCCATTTTATTAAAATTTTTACACAATAATGATTAGAATAATATTTAATAAATTCCGTAATATGACATTATAGAATTTGTATTTTTTTAATAAAATAAAATATTTATGTATGCCAATTTAATGTTTCCCAAAACGACTTTACCATCATATAAGGAAATATTAAATAGATGAATACATTAATAGTATATATAAATAATATTAATATAATTATTATATAATATTAATATAATTAATTAGTAAATTGTTAATTTTTAGACCCCTTACTTTAAAAAAGTAAATAGGGTCTATTAAGTTTGTCAAAATGTGCGTAACAGGTCGAAGGAAGTCCGGCAGACCCCATAAAGTATATATATTCTTGATCAGCATCACCAGCCGAGTCGATATAGCCATATCTGTCTGTTCGTCCGTCCGTCTGTCCGTCTGTCCTGCTGTATGAACATCTAGATCTCAGAGACTATAAGAGCTAGGGTCACCAAATTTTAGTGACAATACTCCTGCGGCCCCTGAAAAGGTCAAGTTTGTTTTAGAATTTTGCCACGCCCCCTTCCGCACCCAAGAATCGAAAACAAATTGTTTAAAATTCCATAAAGCCAAAAATGTAAAGGCTAAAGTCCTGAATTTTGGCACACAGGACGAGCATCAGGGTGCTAATGTATCCTAAAAATTTCATCACGATCGGATTATAAACTCGGAAGTTATTCAAAACTCAATATTACCCAGTGTCGGGTCAAAGGAAGAAGCAGAGCACAGTGACATTGCAACGCACTATGGGGTACTATTAGTTTTAATCTTATTTCCATTCTGAAGAATAAGTAAAGGGTCTCTCATAGTCGACTTCGACTGTAGCCTTTCCGACTGGTTTCATATACATAAAGCACAAGAAATACTTAATATGAAATTTAAAAACAAATAATTTCCACATTTATTACAAGCTTAACAAATAAATAAATTGTCTTACATTAATAGTTCTGATAGTTACATGTCAATTGAATGAATTGATCGGTCTCAACAATGAACGTACGAATAACTGACTAGATCTAAGCATATCAACAATGTACAACTGACCAACTGACCCACAGAACCACTGAAAAGAATGATTAATATTCATTGTTTATCGCTCATGAACAACTGAATCAAATGACATTCTCAGTTCACGACTCAAAAATGAAAGATTGAACTTATTCAGCAAATTAAACTGAAGAGTCCAATTCTATATAAATAACATTAAGACCCCTGCCTTGAAATCACACTACGCCCCTGCTTGCATTCGTTATGTGCTTGTGTTGTTGTTGTTGTTGTTGTTGTAACAGCATTTGAAATGCTCTGGAATGTTCTCAATTAAAATGAATCATATCCTCAACCTATAAGTGAACTTTAAATTAAATAAAGATTACATTTGTGCGGCAACAACCGGGTCGACAGCAATAAAAACAACAAAGACAACAACAACAACAACAACAACAACAACAACTTGTATGATGGCGACTTTTAAATGACGGGATTGTTATTATTCCCTTCGAAGAGTTCAGGAGAACAGCAGGCAGGAGAAAGAGTTTTCCCGGTTGCACACAACTCACAATTTGTTTTTACACAATAAATTTCCATAGAAGGAAGCTCATTCATGTGGGATTTATATCAAGGTCAATTGATTTAATCGATTTATCAGATTAGCATAGCTAAATTATCTTAGACTTGCTGCAGAGTACTTAAAGATACATATCTAATATGATAAATACTATTTATCTTAACAGAATTACTGGATAGTTTAGTCTGATTAGTTGATAAGTGAGCTAGCTACTATTGTAATTGCAAGTGAATTGTGTATCCTTAAGATACTCTATTTTATATTTAATACTATTGTATCTGTTAGTTACTAGTATCTGAATAAATGCTTGCATACCCAACATATACCATTACAATCATCAGATACTCTTCGTAAGCGATAAGATTTCTAAGTGCCTTCTACAACATTTTCTTTAAGAAGAAATACACATTTTTAATATATTTTAATTTCACAGGATACTAACCTATGTACTTTATATCTACCAGACACTTTTGGTAATGCAATGAATAGGGCTGAAAAACTCCAAAATATTGATAAAAGTTTGGTTAATAGATATATTAACATCTAATAACAAAGTACTAATGTAAATATCAACTAAACGGTATTGTATTTGATACATATTTGTACCTCTGGGTATTTCGAGTCTGTGGCATATATTCTCGGGAAATACTAGAGCGCCCCTGTAAATAGTCAGGACAAATATAAAGTATAATATTTCAAAAAGAACAAGAAATAATTTAAATTACAAATGTAGCATTTCTGTTATATTAGCGACCTTTTTACTTGGTAAAATGTGGGGTTTAACTGACTCGAGTTCTATTTATATGTCTATATGACAGAAGTATCAAAATTGATCAAAACACAAAAATAGCTGCCAAAAAGGAAAGGATCTAGGTATACAGCTGTTTTAGGAGATGCCAATCTCCCTCATCAGTACCATTTGAGCTGACTTACACAACGATCCAAGCTTGTTCTCTATGCAGCACTGTTAGAACTGTTAGTTCTATTGAAAACAAACAAGAAAATATAATAAATTTGTATATAATTACTATGTTTCTCTTCTCCCGCTCATTGGCAAATCAAAAACCGATTTACCAATCAGTCTCCAATCGAGAAGTCAAAGGCCGATAACAAAAACAAAAAAAGAGAAAAATCTATAAACGTATTGACTTATTCTATCATTTTATTTGATTGTGAGTATTTAAGTGATTTAAATACAAAACTTTAAAAGTCATTTATGTTCGCAGTATTCTTATTTTGTTTGCTTTTTCTATGGTGTATTTTTTTGCAAATTAATAATTTTATTTAATATTAAAAATATTATTTCTATGACATCTACTTCATATAGCGGTCCGAGTTTAACCAAAGTTGATACAAACCAGGTTTTCATACTAAATGTTGACTTTTAAATGAAGGAAAGAGAATTTAAATGAAGGGAAGAAAGGAAAGATAATAGACTCGTGTGGAAAATATGAAAACATTTAAAATAGTGAAATAAATTGTAAATTAGTTTTTTTTTGACTACTTACACGTGTTGAGCTGATCAAGAATATATATTAAATTTTATTTTAAGTGAGTTCTTTACAAGGCTAAAGAAACCTGATTTAAAAAATTAAAGTAGGCAAATGATTTTTAACTAGATGACATTTTTAAATTCAAATCATTGACGCTTATTTTTCCGTGACTATTTTAAATACATGTGAATAGAAATAGATAACTTTTGATATATAATTCAGAGTCCGATTTCTATTGTTGGATTTAAAAATTACTTAAAAATAATTTATTGCTTTGCTCAGTTACAGAATACAAATTATAATTAATTACTATTTTCAGATATATAAAATATGAATTAAAAATAATAGTTATTAAATATAAGTTCAGAATTAACTGAATTTAAAAATAAATGTTAAAAGTGTATGCATTTGACAGGACCTTGAAGGAAATACGACTTGTGGATACTTTTAACATTTTGTGTTGTTCAGGTATCTGACAGGACCTTGAAGAATATTTCACTTGTGGATACTTTTAACATTTTGTGTTGTTCAGGTAAAAATTACCTCATATTTTAAATAAGCTGAATATTTTGTTTTTCCTAAGATTTTCACCCTCCAGTCAGCAGTCCAGTGATAACCCCACTTCACTCCCCACACATCACACGACTGGGTATTAATGTGTCAGCTAGCCGAGCTCTTTCAGCAACCTATTTCTAGATTATTGACTAAGACATATGTAAATTACGGATGACTGAACAAAAGCTTAAAAGGCTGGCAAGTTGCTGGAAACGGAAGTGATAAGTCAGAGGTTGCCCAGTGCAAACAGAGCCCAAGGCGGACTCTATACAAATTGCACAAGATAAACTAAACTATGGAAAATACTTAATGTGGATAATCAAATGCATGCTGCATAATAAAAAGTACATGTCTCAGTCGTGACTCAGTTGTGCTATGCAAGTCGATGTCATTTGACAGGTTAAGATCTTTAAATGATTGACTTTAAGAAATATTGTGGTAGATCAACGATTTTTTTATGTAATGGAATGAATTTTCATTGATTAAATTAACGTTTTAGATTGGTTGAGGAGAATATAGGAGAGTTCAGCGATCTCTTGTGAAGATTTATTAAATATAAAACTATTTACATAAGCTGTTATTTGTTTAGAATTGTCGAATGGTCTTAGAGAGAAGTCGGACTCTCTTGTGAGGATCAACTAGCATTTAAATGACTCAGCAATCTTTCAAGAGGATCTTTAAGTGATATAGTGATCCTCATGGTAGAGGTCCTCTAAGAGTCGAACTAAGCGATCACCTGGAACTTAAATGATCCTTATAACTTGAAAGAGCAGCCCTAATAGTGAGATTAGACGATCTCACATAAGGATCACTTAATGATCAAGTTGTCGTAAGACTTTGGTGTATATGAAAATCTGTAAAAGGATCAAGCTACACCTGATCTTCCTACGATCTCGTCTAATACAATTGAGGCTATTGAGGAGTTGTCAAAGCATGACACAGTTGTGTTCCACCCACTGCAAAACCCGTAGATCAATGAGTCAGAGTCAGTCTGTACTTAATTTACATATTGCAAATGAAAGTGATCAATAAACAAATGATCTTTATGATACGAGAATGCAGACAGCCTGGGAGTTAAGGCATGACTCACTTAGCACGATCAATTCTAACAGATAACTGTCAGAGCTGAGATTTGTAATCATGTTAAGTATAAATATAGGATCTTTATAGGATAAAATATGAGAAATTAGTGATCAGGTAAATAAATATCGTACACTAAGTAAGCGATCAAGTTACATAAGAGTTATTACTTATAATTATTACTTATGATAATAATATAATTATAGTTATAGTTCAACTAACTAAAAGACTCTATATTTTAGTCTGACTCAATGATCTCTGGACTCCGCCCACAAGCAAGATCATTAATGATCGTGTGAGTCAGATGTGTAATCTCTGGCAATTGATAATGCAAGTAATCAAGCAAATTATCCTTATGTAATTATATACTACAATCTAGGAGCTATTATAGCCTGACTCAGCTACATAACTGTGTAAACTTTGGCTCCACCCATCGGATAGTTTGTCAACCAATGGGATTGACGGCGATCGCTCAACCGAGTCGATCAGCCGACGATGATCGACGAGGCGAACTGTTGTTCGGCTAGCGATGTGAAGTCATTTGTTCAAAATAGCAATAATTACTTAATTGAATTAACTAATAAATTCAAGATATTTGCTAGCGATCGCAGCAACAACAGCAACAACAGCAACAAGTATTCATATATGTTGTTAAAGGCAATAAATTATAAGCGGCCCGTGTACTCGTAGATAACTGAAACAATGCCGGGCGCCGTTAACAAATACTCGGTTGTAATTGCTAATTATAACAGCACGACAAACTGGACATACCGAGTAATCATGGGGCTCTACATATGTATGTATAGACCTCTATAGACCTATTGTCGGGTCTCTCGGGATTGGTAAACTTGACGCTTATCGCTGGCCAATGGCATAACGATAGCTGATTTTTTGCGGACTACTTTGCAACAACCGCTTTTTTTTTTGATGGGAATTTAGCAGGGAATCCGACGGAGGGGGACTCCGTTCAAAAGTCAATGACGATTAGATTGTTTCGTATATATTAAATCATGACTATTTTCCTAAAATAGTTCCGTTCGTTTTTAGGCACATTCCAGGCAGACATTCTTCGGTGTTACGTGCCTCGTTAGACACTGCGTATACTTGATATGCCAGCTATGCGACTACGTATTACCCATTCAATATAAGAATGAATACAGTTTTGGACAAGTTAATAGTGTGACAGGGTTAGCTATAAAATATTTGCATATGTTTACGATTTGACGACTTTTGTGAATCATCAATTTTGATCAATTCTTTTTTTTTGTGAGTGCATTCATCAGTTGCTTTGATTTATTTGCTTTTTATCTGTCTTAAACTTTTAATCAAAACACATTGAAAGTGCCATAAAAGTGTTGAATAATTTATGAGAGTAGTAGAAGAAGTTTGAGCTAGGAATTACAGTTGAACTTCCTTATGGCGAACTTCTGACAATTATGAATTAAAGTTTATAACAAAACTTTTAAAACTTCAACCAAAAGCTGCAGAGGATGCAGTAATTATCTATCTTTTGGCAGCAATTGGACGAATCTCGGATATTGTAAGTTTTCGGACACATTTTCGGAGTCTCTAAAAGAAAAGATTTTTCATTAATATAAACTCATGTATTTTATAGAGTAAATAAATTAATTTAAAATGTTATTTAAGTGCATTATATTGAATTTTAAAAGTGAAATTAATTTAACTCAATAAATTTCGAATTTATGCAAATTTTTTGACAAACATATTGACATTTACTTGGTTTCTGGAACACAGAAAATTGCTTTTGCTTATGGGTTGATTGAGATTTATGGAATATGCCTGATTATGTAGAGATTTCTTCTAACTGTAAGAAAGTTTAATTGAATTTTGAAAGGATTTCAGTTTGAAAACTATATATATTTAAAAAACCATTTTGTAAACATTTACTAATTGTAAATACATTCAGCTGTTGCTTTGATTGATTTTCTATTTCTATTCAAATATTATTTAATTTTTAAGAAAAAACTATTTCCAGTTCAACAACACAATCAATCGGGACAAGTTAAGCCAGGGAAAGTGTTAAAAGAAACTTGAACATGGGAATTTTTACTTCCATTGATATTTTCATACAACTCCTCATTGTTTTTGATTGATTTCCAAAAATATACTTATATTCCAACTTTTGCCAAACTAAAGTTAATTTTTTTTTGCTTAACTTTCTCGGCAACTAACCACATTTAATGTGCATGTCCAAACACGTTTAACCGGGCGAAATTTTTTTTTTGTATTAAAACATCTGCAACGCCCACGCTTCGAGATCTGACTTTAAATCGATGCAAATGAGTTTAAACTTTTATTTCATTTACTTTATTTTTATTTTATTTTTGCACAAATTTCAAGTCGCAACAAAATCAGCTAAACAAAAATAAATAAATCGATACGAACAAATTTGTATACATATAAAATAAGCTGATTATTTGGAATTTTATTTTCTTTGTTTATCTCTTGTCTTTGCACATAGAAGACAAGAAAAAAAAAAGAGAGAGAGACACATAATAATAATTTATATGCAAATTCAAATATTTTGTGATTAAACTGTTTAGCTTTTTTTTCATTAGCACCCTGATTTGAGGCACGCCCAGGTCAGTCAGTCAGTCAGTCAGTTAGTCAGTCAGTCCGCCCAGTTCCCCAAAAACGTTGTCAACACTGTGCCCAGCGGGTTGGCCCCTTAGACATTTGGCTAAAAGCCGGCTCAACAGTTGGCAGTTGCCAGTTTGCCAGTTGTCAGTTGCTATTTGCCAGCTCTGTTTTTGATTAAGCTCATTTGCATGTGAATGGTCCCTGCGCGGACGCCCCTGCCCCAGCCCCAGCCCCATCACCATCCCCATCCTCCCCCCCCCCCCGCTAATCAACATTGACAAACATGGTCGGTTCCCTACCCTTGCCCCCGCCGTTTCAGTTAATCAACATACTCCCCTGCGCGGGGGCCTCAAAAACTGACGCTGGTTTTATGTTACTCTCTATCCGAAGTGGTAGGAAGAAGGCTAGGGAAGAGGGGGAGAGTGCGAGGGAGGGGTAGGGTGATAGGGAGAGAGGCGAACAGCTTTGAATTTCTAATAAGCCAAGTTGTTGGCGCATGAGTCAACGGAGCGTCGTCAATAATATCCATGACACCCGGTTAGTTGGGCAAATATTTATAGAAGCACTCGCTATATCTGTGTGTATTTCTGTGTGTGTGTGTGTGTGTGTGTGTGTGTGTGTGTGTGTGTGTGTGTGTGTGTGTGCACACTTGTTTGATCTTTCAGTTAGTGCGACAGGCAGTGCCAATTCAATTACAATTCATATTCTCTCGCCTTGCCTGCAACTATCAACTATTTATCGTGGTTATCGATGCCTCGACCGACACTCCCTTCTCACACCGAACCCCCCCCCCCTTTTGTTGACCCCCTTTGAGTCTCTCTATTAGCTGCTACTCATCAGCGAGCTGGCATCTATTTTTAGCCGCTGAATCTCCAGCCAATAAGTCTACGATGATGGAAAGCAAGTAAGAAAGCTACAGTCGAGTATGCTCGACAGTGAGATACGCGTTATCGGTTCGGAATGTACAAACTATGTCAATTAAATATACATATTCATCTTGAGTTAAAGGAAATTAAAAATTGAATTGTATATGTTGAAAAATGAAGAAACATTGGGAAAGTTTAAAAAAATTTGTTGGTACTAAATTAAATTATGGGTTCGAACCTTGAAACTGGTGTGCGTACCGAAGTGAAATCTTGTTCTGCGATTCCAGCCAACGAATCGAATATTCACTAAAATTTTGTGGGTGTTTAACTTTTATTAAATATAAATAAAGATTCCGGGAATGCAAAAAATATGGAAACGGGGTTCGAACCTGCGCCTGCGACACTTACTTAGTGTATTAGACAAGGACACCTTATGTTGTATATATGACTACCATAACCATAAGTCAAAGTAGTTAATGATCCCTCACTCATCGTAACATACATTGCCAAGCAGTTATTGTACTCTGTACCCTTTTGGGTGCCGAGTATAAAAAGACTCGTCGCTTGGCTCGAGCCACTATTGACGCTGACGCTGACGCATGCAGCGCAGCAGCTGCGCAGTCGCAGCAAAAGACAACAACATTACTCACATTATGCTAAGAATCACTATAGTCCCGCCTCTACCCCCCCCCCCAACACTTTCCCTCTTCTCATCCCAATCACTGTAGAACAATTGAAGGCTATCGCAGCAAATGTCCAACTTATGCGATTTCAATGAGTTGAGCGACCCTGGAAATCAGTTTCCCCCTGCGGTGGCTTATGATTGCACTTGGGCGCAGCTTACGAGATTTAAATGTTTTATTTTTGTATTCCGAATTTAGAGGTCTTTGAAAACATTTCCATGTTGTAGCTATTACCATGTGCAGTCATAGAATTAATATGGAAAGTTCTCGATCAATAGAAGTGTTTTTACTACAAAGTTCAGTTAAGTCTCCTCCAAGTCGAGTGGCAGTAAGAATGACAACCAATAATACGGAGATTACCAAAATTAGTAATAGAATACTAGACATTATGGAATTTTAGACCCTGTTCTTTAAAAAAAAGTGCCAAGTGAGTGAATTGAGTGTGTCAAAACAAACTGAACCTCTAACTCTAATAGTCAGTCAAAGATCTATGTCCCGATTAAGAATATGTTTATAAACTTGATGAGGTCTGTCCGACTTCTTCTTTTGCCTGTTGTTCACTTGATACTTCTTTTTAAAGTACATGGTCGAATTATAACTATTAGATAAAGACATTTATAACCAGTGGGGTGCAGTGAGTCAGTGCTCTTTGTTATTTTTGGCACGCCAAAGATTTTATACCCTTGCAGAACCCTGATGCATTTTTCAACCGATCTTTCCTATGGCAGCTATATGATATAGTGATCCGCTTTAAACCAAATTTGGTCAGTCTGTATAAGACACGATTAGATACATAATCTGTGAGTTTGGCTGAAGTCTGTTGAAAAATAATAAGGTTTGCCATACAAATTTATTATTTTCGACCGACAGTTCCTATGGCAACCATATGATATAGAGATCCGATTTAAACCAAATTTGGTCAGGATATTCAAGGTAGGACCAAATGCATAGTCTGTGCGTTTGGTTGAAAGCTATATGATATAGTGATCCGATCCGACATAAGTATGTACTGCTTGCAACAAAAAGCCTGATCTGTACCAAGTTTCACTCAGATAGCTCTAAGACTGAGAGACTAGTTTACGTAGAAACAGACAGGCAGACAGACAGGCAGACAGACAGGCAGACAGACAGACAGACAGACGGACAGACGGACATGGCTATATCGACTCGGCTGTTGATGCTGATCAAGAATATATATACTTTATAGGGTCGGAGATGTCTGCTTTCATGCGTTACACATTTCGTGACAACATTATAATACCCTCTGCAAGGGTATAATAAAATATTATTATGTACTTACTAAGCAAAAACAGATTTTACCACAATCTGCTAAAATGAATGTTAAATTGAGATATAAATAAATAATTATTACAGTATAATTTGCTTAGCTGCCTCGAGTACTTTGCACACAACTTCGAGGCAGCTATCTTAAAAATGCAGTTAACTTAATTTTATTTTTGGACATATTTGATTGTTAAACCAGTTACGCCCTTCGATTTTAACATCTTGTACCATTTCACAATTGAAAATGTATGTATAGAGCGAAAGTCACGATCAAAACATCAAGGAAAAAAACGGACAGCCGTAGAAATTCAAATTGCACGAGTTGCCATACTGCATTCAAATTATTTACGAAAATTTGCTTCTTTCTCAATAGATGGCGCAGCAAACTTACATGATTTTCATAGGAAACCATACATAAATACTGCCGGTATGAGGCGCTTAAGTGCAAAAGGCTGCTAAGTTGGATGCACCAAACGTAATTATTTTCATACTAAAGAGATCATGATGCAGAAAAATTTAAATATCAGGCAGCTATCTTGACGATGCAGCTAAGTATTGAGACAGCTAAGCAAATTATACTGTATTTAGTATACAAATGTTGGCACATTTTTTTCGAAAACGGAAAATATTCACCTAAAATCTAGTGTTAAATATTAACAGCTTTAAGGGCTGCCACCTGGCTTAAAAACACTAAGTAAGGATAGTCCGTTTAGGACTTAAACCTAAATTTAAGCCTTAAATGCGAAGTTGTTGGGTTGCCACCAGGCACGAGTGCTGCCACCTAAAACCCGAGTGTTGCCACGCATCACAAGTGTTGCCACCTATCGCAAGTGTTGCCACCTAAAACCCGAGTGTTGCCAACTAGCACGAGTGTTGCCACCTAACGCGAGTGTTGCCACCTAACGCAAGTGTTGCCACCTAAAACCCGAGTGTTGCCATCGGGCACTAGTGTTGCCACCTGGCACGAGTGTTGCCACCTAGCACGAGTGCTGTCACCTAACGCAAGTGTTGCCACCTAAAACCCCAGTGTTGCCACCTGGCACGAGTGTTGTCACCTAGCACGAGTGTTGCCACCTAACGCGAGTGTTGCCACCTAACGTGAGTGTTGCCACCTAACGCAAGTGTTGCCACCTAAAACCCGAGCGTTGCCACCCAGCACGAGTGTTGCCACCTAGAACGGGCGTTGCCACCTAACGCGAGTGTTGCCACCAAAAACCCGAGTGTTGCAACCTAAAACCCGAGTGTTGCCACCTATCACAAGTGTTGCCACCTATCGCGAGTGTTGCCACCCAAAACCCGAGTGTTGCCACCCATCACGAGTGTTGCCACCTAAAACCCGAGTGTTGCCACCTGGCATTGCTTGGCAATTAGCAAAAGGTTATCACGCACTGGCATATCATGAAAAGGTTAATTGCCGCATAAACTTGACTTAATTGAGCTTGTCTTTCGTCTGATGGACCGACCCACAGCTCTCCACTTTCTGTATTTAGGGGCAACAGCTGCTGTGAGTATATTTAATTTATTTATTAGTAGTAAACCGAAAATCCATTAAACCAACCAAACAACAAATAAACAATCGAAACACTCGAAACACTCGCTCTCTCTTTCTCACTCTCTCTCTCTTTCTCACTCTCTCTCTCTCTCTCTCTCGCTCTCTCTCTCTTTCGGTTTAATGTTGTTGTTCGACACCCGCACGGGGGCACGTGATTTCCCCGTCCGTCCACTAATTTGTCCCGTTCCATTCTGTCGATTATCTCCGATCTTCGCTCGATCTGAGATCGCTAATGAAGTTACTTAGTTCTCGAAAATGTTGTTGCGAATTTCGTGAAGCGCAAAATGCCAAAATATAAAATGCGAAACGCGATAGAAATTATGTATTTGTTGTGCAAAAAGAATATATTATACGTATGTATGTATGTATATATGTATATCACTCACTCTTTCGCACACGCTATTGTCTATTGTCTTCTCTGTCTCAGTCTATTATTGCTGTGTTCTTTTTTTTTTGGCAAATTTGCGGCTCCAGCGAGTCGCGCATTGTGCAGGAATTAGTCAGGAAATTAATTAATCAAAACTATAGCGAGAGGAATAACAACAACCGCAACAACAACAACCGCCACAACAACAACAACAACAACAATGTGTGGCCAGCATCTCTGACAAGAATAAGAAAACCATATAAGACTGTTCTGTAGACTTGTGATCGAACTAGCGATACCCTACAACAAGTTGTGGCTTCTAACTTACATACATACTATATCAACTGTATTCTCAAAATACTAGCATATGAAATGATCTATAAATGACAATTAAGGGCAATTTGACACCATAATTATAGCTTATAAGAATTCAAATTATTTGTGTAGGAATTATAAACACAAAGATAACCAGTCGGAAAGGCTACAGTCGAAGTCGACTATGAAAGACCCTTTACTTATTCTTCAAAATGGAAATAAGAGTGACACTAATAGTACCTCATAGTGCGTTGTAACGTCATTATGCTCTTCTTCTTCCTTTGAACCGACACTGAGTAATATTGAGTTTTGAATAACTCCCGAGTTGTATTGCTTGTACTGTGTGCCAAAATTCAAGGCTCCAGTTTTAAAATTGACCAATATATGGGATTTTAAGTTTTTAGTAAATATCTTCCGAGATTACTATCCGATCGCGATGAAATTTCCAGGACACGTTAGGATTCTGATACGCGTCCTGTGTGCCAAAATTCAGGACTCCAGCTTTAATGTTTTTCGTTTTATGGGCTTTCAAAAATTTTGTTCTCGACTTACGGAAGCGAAAGGGGGCGTGTCAAAATTTTAACATAAACTTGATCAGCTTAGCCCATAGACGAACCACCATACCAAATTTGGTGACTCTAGCTCTTATAGTCTCTGAGATCTAGGTGTTCATACAGACAAACGGACAGACGGACATGGCTATATCGACTCGGCTGGTGATGCTGATCAAGAATATATATACTTTATGGGGTCTGCCGGACTTCCTTCGACCTGTTACGCACATTTTTTTTAACAAACTTAATAGACCCGTTTCACTTTTTTAAAGTAAAGGGTCTAAAAATATTTTGACTAGTCGAGGTGGTGTTTAATTTAAGAGATTATATAGAATGTAGGTGGTTTATATTTTGAAGACATCACTTATTATATGAAATATAAAGTATATATATATATACATATATATATTTATTTATGTATACTACATATATTTAAAGTTAATTGCTGTCAAATCATAAGTAGCTTAATTTTAAACAAATTCTTCTGCTTTGTCTGTTACAAATGTACGCTTTCTATTGAGCATACCTCATACTAAGCCTATTTTGTCTACTGGGTATAAAGAGAAGAACAAGAAGAAAACGGCGGCGACGCTCTACAATTTGTTGCTTGTCATTTGTTTATTTTATGTGTGTTTCCCGCTCCATTCGCCCACCGTCCACGCCCCTCCGCCCCCAACCAGACAGCCTTTTATTATTGTTTAATTTCTTGCGCTTATTGTTGTTGTTGTGGTTGTTGTTGTTGTCGTTGTGGCTTCACTTATAGCCCCTCATACATTGTAGCGCATTGCAGAGTCCACATGGCGGTTCCAATATCCCAAATGCCCTCCCCCAACTCAGTTAAGCGTACCAAGGCACACGCCCAACCAATTCGCTGGCCCCTTTGGCCCCGGGTTTGGACTCGTCAGCCTTGAGAGGCGCTTAAAATGTTTTGATTATTGTTTAATTATTTTTCTCTTTTTTATTTATTTTTTATTTCTGCTTCTTTTTATTTGGGGTGGCAGAAAGAGAGTGTGCGAAAGAGGGGAGATAAATTAAAACTTCTAATAATAAAACGCATATAAAAATCTGGAAAAACTCGAAAACAGTCAACAACAAGTAGTTGAGAGTGCTCGACTACTAGATGCCCTGTCCATTTGCGTAGAGTATAAAACTTACTTGCTAAACTTCTAAATTTGGAATTTGGAAGACTTACCCAATTTTTTAGATCAACTGCCATTTTGACCATGTTCTAACCCAAATTGTTACTAAATTGAAATAAATATAATATAATATAACATATTCTTTCAATAACTAAATAAAATGAATATTTACACTCCTGCACTTTTTTAAAATTTATTTAGTATATTTAAAAGTTTTAAGTTTTTACTTTTAATCGACTATTGATATCAAAAAGAACCAGTTGGAAAGGCTACAGTCGAAGTCGACTATGAGAGACCCTTTGCTTATTCTTCAAAAAGAAAATAGGAGTGACACTAATAGTACCCCATTGTGCTTTGTAACGCCAATATGCTCTTCTTCTTCCTTTGGGCCGACACTGAGTAATATTAAGTTTTGAATAACTTCCGAGTTTATCATCCGATCGTGATTAAATTTTGAGGATACATTGGGACTCTGATACTCGCCCTGTGAGCCAAAATTCAGGACTCTAGCTTTAATTCATTTCTTTATATGTGATTTCAAAAATTTGCTCTCGATTTACGGAGGCGAAAGGGGGCGTGTCAAAATCTTAACATAAACTTGTTCTGCTTAGACCATAGACGAACCACCATACCAAATTTGGTGGCTCTAGCTCTTATAGTCTCTGAGATCTAGGCGCGCATACAGGCAGACGGATAGACGGACATGCCGGACATGACTCTTCTGGTGATGCTGATCAAGAATATATATACTTTATGGGGTCTGCCGGACTTCCTTCGACCTGTTACGCACATTTTGACAAACTTAAAAGGAAAAGGTAACAAAAATGTCGACTTTCAAAGTTGAGAATGAAACGAAAACCGAAACCGGATCAATCCGATTCCGGTGCATTTTTCCAAAAGATATTTATTGTTTTCTGAATGTATGTTTGTTTTCATTTTGTTCAAAATTTACTTGTTATATTTAACTACGGCTTATAACGATCACGATAATATACATACTTACTAAACAGATGTGTGAAACAATCTACAGTTTGGGGCAAAAGTAATCACTCTATTGGAAAACACTATAATTTTAGCATAAGGTCAAATGTCAATTCGGTTTTGCAATTTGTGAATTAAACAAACGCAGAATACAAAATCGACAATCCATGAATCGGTTTACTTCGCAAGAATACAGAATAATACTTTCCATTTTTTTTTTTAGCAACATTTGCAAAGGTTGTAGCGTTTCCCAATGGGATGATTACTTTTGCCCCAACCTTTCTTAATTCATTTTTGTTATTTAATATTTTAAAGGTTTTAAAAACTAACTTGTACCGGTACGTAAACCGCTATAGAACCTTTTGCCGAAATACTAGTATCGTTTTTAAGAATAATGACATTAAGCGTATGATTCAAATTTTAAATATATTCCAGAAATATGATTAAATGTTTAATTTGCTATTGCTTCATCTTTCATCTATTGCTTCAGCCTTTGCTCTGTTTTTTTTGTTTGGTAAACCCTTTTTACAAAGGGTATCTGGCCGTCGTTCACTTACATGTTCAAGTCGCTTTTAAGTAGCAGCTTATGACATTTGTGTGGCGCCATCGCAGCAGATCTTAAGTTGAACTTGAGCAAGGAACCGCGTACAGTTGTGTACTGAGGTTGACAGGTTAATCACGGACCAGCGTTGCCACTCGATGCGAATTGACAGCTGTCAAATGTGCCATATGGAGTTTCTACGCACTGCTGCCAACTTGATAATCGGGCCCATTTAAATGCATTAAACGGTTTCTTTGTAACATCCACTTTCCTCTTCCTCTAGCCTTCCTTCCATCAGTTGCAATCCTTGCCGTAATGCTCTTGCCAGCTGGTTGTGCGTATGTGTGCGTGTGTGTGTGTGTGTGTGTGTGTGTGTGTGTGTGCGTGTGTGTGCGTGTGTGTGTTCGTGTGTGCAGTGGAGCGATAAGCCGCCCAAGTGCCAAGGCAAAATGCAAAAACAAACCCAAACCGCAGGCGGGGGCAAAAAAAGCATTTCACTTTTGAGTCACTCGGAGGAAAGAGAAAAGAAGCAGTCGAGAAATTGGTTGTAGGAGGAAAACAGAGGAAAGGAGAGGGGGGAAGGAAGGGAAGGAGCAGCTGAAAGTGTATGTGATTTTGTATTGGACATATGGCAGCAGCAGGCAGCAAATTTCTTGAGCAAACACAAATTGCAATTTGTAAGAAAACGAATTCTTACCAAAAAAAAAAAAAAGAACAAGCAAGCATAAAAGCTTTGAGAGAGCGTGCTCGACTTGGTTATACCCACTTAATGAGCATAGGGTATGACAAAAAAATTTGATTATAGAAATAATTACAGATATGTTTGCTATAAGCTTTAGTTTATCTTGACTCTTAATATTGCTATTTATTAAACAATGCTTATGAAATTTACAGAATATCTTGTTATATTATTAATATAAGTTATTTAGCAAAAATTAAGATTATAGCATTGATAATGTCTGTTTAATTGAGATGTTATTAAAAGCTTTATAAAAGCCAATATTACAGGGAAGATAGAGAAAGAAAGCCCGAGTGTATTCTATTACTTTTAAGACCCTTTGCTTTAAAAAAGTGAAACGGGTCTATTAAGTTTGTCCAAATGTGCGTAACAGGTCGAAGGAAGTCCGGCAGACCACATAAAGTATATATATTCTTGATCAGCATCACCAGCTGAGTCGATATAGCCGTGTCTGTCTGTCCGTCCGTCTGTCTGTCTGTATGAGCGCCTAGATCTCAGAGACTATAAGAGCTAGAGTCACCAAATTTGGAATGGTGGTTTGTCTATGGGCTAAGCAGATCAAGTTTATCTTAAAATTTTGACATGCCCCCTTCCGCCTCAGTAAATTGAAAACAAAATTTTTGAAATCCCATAAAACGAAAAATATTAAAGCTAGAGTCCTGAATTTTGGCACACAAGACGAGCATTAGGGTCCCAATGTATAATCACGATCGGATAATAATCTCGAAAGTTATTCAATAAAAAACTTAAAATCCCATATAATAGTCAATTTTAAAACTGGAGCCTTGAATTTTGGCACACAAGACAAGCATCGGGGTCCTAATGTATCCTGAAAATTTCATCGCGATCGGATAATAAACTCGGACTCAATATTACTCAATGTCGGGCCAAAGGAAGAAGAAGAGCATATTGACATTACAACGCGTTATGGGAACTATTACTGTTAATCTTATTTCCATTCTGAAGGATAAGTAAAGAGTCTCTCATAGTCGACTTCGACTGTAGCCTTTTCGACTGTTTTTGTCAGAATAAAATGAAAAGAAATGACTCTTAGTTGACCAACAATATTTACTTTTTGGGGTCGTAAGTGTTACAGGGTATACAAATACGAGCATGTTCACAGGTATATAAATTTATGCATATGAGTGTGTGTGTGTGTGAGTGTGTTTGTGTGTGTATGTGTGTGTGTTGTGTGTGGTCATTGTGGCCAATTTATAGTTGCATTTGCCAACTGGCGGTGAAATTTGTTGCTCGCTTTGATCTTGACGCATTTTTGACACTTTGCGGGGCATTTTGTCGATTTTGCTCGTTTCGGTTTTTCGGTAATTCGGTAATTCGCATATTCGCTTGTTGTTCTTGTTGTTGTTGTATTTTTTTAATTTTTCTTTTTGGTATTTATTTTATGCATGTCGTGTGTGAATAAGCGGCATATGCCGCGCATTTTTCATCTCAGATTTTCTCAGTCAGAAAAACGATTTTCCTCACATTTCGACGCATTAGTCAGCGTGCAACAGCCGCACGAGGCAAGTGTTGCAAGTGTGTCGAGCATTGAAATGATCAAATCGCATTTTATTTTTATTTTTAGCGATCTTCTGTTCTACACATGTTTCAAAGTCCCCGAAATTATCAAATTACTCATTTTAAAACGCTATTTGCTACAATATTATTCGATAGTTAGTTATTATAATGCATTGAATTGAGTATTCAGCAGATTAGATTATCTATCTGTAGAGCAAATTTCAGCATAATATCTGCAGTAGTTATGAAGTTATGATGATAAACCCCTGCGAACAACCCATAAAACCTTTTACATGTTAGATATACTTATATTCTTAGCTTGGGGAAAAAGTAATCCAGTATTTGGTTTTGTTTTGAATTGTAAACTATTGGTCACACTGATTTACACTTGGGCTTCTTGGAAAGTTGGAATTCCCCTCTAGAACACATTGTACTGCGTTTTTTGATAGGTCGATTCCATCGAGAGATACATTTTGTTAAACTTGGAGACCAACAAAGAAAAAAGTCAATATTTTTTAAAATTTTTGTTTTGATAAAGGCGAAAATGAAAGCAAGGCGATTAAAATTGAGAAAGATGTTTGTGGCCCCGATAATTTCGAAGGTTTTGTTCTGGGAAATTGTGATAAGAACGTGGAGATCACTGAAGCAGACCGACATGTCAGCAGAAGGATGATGCTTCATCATCCAAGAGCTTAACATTGACCACAAAACAGTTTTAAGACATTTGAATAACGGCTGGATTTAGAAAGAAGCTAGATGGATAGAATATTCATCTGCGAGTCCTTGGTCAAACGTAATGAAATTGTCCCATTTCTTCAAAGAATGGTGACTGGTGATGAAAAATTGGTCACAGACGAGAATGTTGTATGTGAAAACGATCTGGGTCAAAGTGAGGTATATCAGCTTAAACGGTAGCCCAACCAGGACTAACAGCCAGGAAGGCTATGTTGTGCGTTTGGTGGGATTGGATGGCAATCATCTACCATAAGCTGCTTCAAACACTCAACTCGAACCTCTATTTTCAACAATTAGACCGTTTGAAGATTGCAATTGACCAGAAGCGACCAGAATTGTTCAATAGGATAGGTATTGTGTTCCATCCGGACAACAACTGACCACACACATCAATAATGATGAGCACCAAACTAGGGAAGTTTTCATGCAACCACCATAAAAGATGTCCGGATCTAGCACCAAGCGATCCATCATCTTTTGCTGTACTTACAAGGATCAGAGTGAAATTTTAAAATTAATCCTTAAAAATGACAACAAGGCATTGAACAAATCGGAACATATTTGACATAAATCGGCACCACAGAAGTCGTAATAAATTAACTTTGAAAATGGTGTAAGAAAATGCATCTATTTTTCCCCAAACTAATATTTGGTTAGTTAGATTTATTAACAGACAAACAAATAACTCAGTCTAGGGTATTAGCAAGTCAAGTACTCCCATAACAATTTCGTTTAATCCGAATCAATGATATTTTTAGAGCTTTAAGCTGCTACCAAGTTGAACTGAAGCTAAAAGTTTTAAGCAACGGTTTGAAACTTGGCTAAGTTGGCTAAATAAAAGCTAAGCTTGCATAAAAAGCTGATAATTTAAAGCTTTTTTATCCACAGGATGGATGCACTCAGTCCTTATAGACATACGAATACTTCGAGTACCAGTCTATGTGAACTCAACCCACAGTGGAGCAAATTATTGGAAATTTGGTAAAGCAATGTCTTTAGACTGTAGTTACCATTTAGTACGAATATGTTGGGATCAGGTAGATTGGCAGACCAGTGCTGGCAATTTTTGTAGAGCGGCCTAAGAAAGCTATAGCAACATTTAGAGATAACTAGTTAAAGCTAGAAAGATTAAGTGATGTAATAGTTTTTAGATTGATTTTTTAACCTGCACCCATTGGAAATATGTATAATGGCTTTGTGCAAATGTATTTAACTTCACATATAATCTGTAAATCATATATATTCTGAATCTGTATCAGGATCAGACCAGGATCGCTTTAACCCTGTCGTTGTATATTGCTTATATTTTATTATTGCATTTATTATTGCATTTATTTCTTTTTTATTAAAAGAATTCGTATATAATTCCCGCCAGTCGCTATTTCACAATTTCTCTCGCGTTTTCCAGATCTGGCGAGAAAATAGCTGAATTGGCAACATTGTGCCTGACTATGTTTAATATAGAGTTAATATTTATTACAGAAAACTTATTTATAGCGCCGCTTTGCTGTATCTCAATAGTATACCAATCATAATGGAAAACTCTTGAAGAATTAAAATGGAAATTATATAATTCAGGGTTGCTTTTGATTATTTACTGCGAGGTCTTTCTTAACGGACAGCTGCTCACTGTGGGTGGTCGCTTTAGTTAGTATCTACTGCTGGATTTCGTTGAGCAACTAATTATTATTAAATTAAATTCAATTGTTGTTGCTCTTTCGTGTCTTTTTTTGCGTATTGTATTTCAGCCTGAGTGCCGTGTTGCCTTGCCCTCCAATCTGGCGAAACGAGCACGAAACACATTTCAATTATGCCACGCAACAAGATCGGACCAATTTAATGTCTGAGATTAACGCCACACGGTGGCATGGTCACAGACACAGCCTTCCCTTTACCCCCCGTCTGACGCTCCCCCTTCTGACGTTTCCCCAGCCTGGCAGTTGGCCAAAGAGGTCCCCGCCCACGCACTTGAGGTTGGCGTACGCACGCATCTCGCACTCTGTGTGTGAGTGTGAGTGTGTGTGAGTGTGTGTGTGTGTGTGTCACAGGAGAGTAACGACATGTGCTATATATTCATAGAGTCAATATTTTCATAAAGATTCATGTGCAAGCAGTGGAACTTCCCTAAAGAGAATCGTTGTTGTATAAACTGTCATATGACAAGGAGAAAACGTGAACAGTTGGACTCCCGACCGTAATATACCCTGTGGCAGTTCGAGGCAACGCTCAAATTCTCTCCCGATATAATTCTCTTGTAATTAGTTTTATTTAATTTGTGGGCTAAAGGGGGCGTGGCATCATGATGAAATTTTCTGGACACATCGATCCTAAGATATTCATCATGTGTGCCAAATCTCAAGTCTCTAGCTGCTTTTGTTAAGAGCTTTTTCTTGATTTGGGGGCGGAGAGGGCGTGGCATCCGAAATTAAAGATAAACGTGATCTGCCTGCAAATATTAGCAGTGCTGGGAGACCTAGTTCAAGCTTCTAGCTCTTACCATCTCTGAGATTCTTTCGTTCATGAGGACGGACGGGCGGACGGACGGACAGACAGGTTATAAAAATATAAATTTTTCGATTTATTTAGATTTTTTGAAGTTCTTCATTCTTATATGTCCTTGTTAGAAAATTCTATTCTGGAAAATTGCTCTGGGATTGGCAATAGATATTTGCTATTAAGAATATTGGTAAAAACTTTAAAATTATACAAAATATTAGATTAATTTAGAATACTTTATTCTTTAAATTAAAGTCTGCTCTTGTCATCTGATTAAAGGGTATCGCATAGTCATGCATTTGTCTCGCCAGCGTGGTTCAACATAGTGAAATCTAACTGTATTTATATAGATATCAGACTTTTGGAGCTATAGCTATAGATATAGTGCGTCAGCAGCTGCGGAAGTATCGCATCTATCCCTTTTCCCCTTGGGCCTTTGGCATCGGCATCGTCATCGGCGATTTGATTTATGCGCTATTTTGCCAAAGTCAACAAATGAAAATGACACTCAACATGTATTCTATTTATTTATATTTTATTCTTGTTCAGTTTTCAAGGTTGTTAAATATTAACAAGCCGATAAGTTGAGCGCGCACGACTCTAGGATACCCTGTGCAGGTCTTCAAAGAAAAGTATTTTGATTAAAATGGGTTATCTTATACTTATTTATACATATATTTAAATATGTCGCTTAAAATCGATTTTGCTTGCATCGAGAGTAGTTAGCTTGCGATAGTCTGGCAACACTGGACGGCGACTGTTGATGTGAAAATTGTTTATAGTTTAAATACTATGATAGATGTGTTATATTGTCTGCCATGTGTATAGGCAATTGGTCATATTAATTATTATATTCTAAGCATCAGTTTGAGTTTTCAGTGTCAGAAACTTAAACTCCAAATTTGAAGTCTCTAGCTCTTATAGTTGCTGAGATCCACGCGTTCATACAGATGGACGGACAGGCAGACGGACTAAAAGACAGACGCACGGACAGGTGTCAATCGACTCGACTATTGATACTGATCAAGAATATATATACTTTATATTGTCGGAGATGCCTCCTTCTGTCTGTTACATACATTTGCACAAATTCATTATACTCTTTTTCGCCCATTTTTAATACGACACAGGGTATAAAAATTATGACAAACAACAACCAAAACTAACAAAGTAATATTATATTGAATTAGAAAAAAAGAATTGAAATGTTTCTCATCTAATTGGCACCGGGAGTCTAGAAAATTCATTTTCGACGACTTTTCCCGGCTTCCTTCAGAGAATTCTTTAATTTCCCCTCTTGATAGTATATTTTATTAATACACTGGCACGCCCACTTGCAATATTATGAACAAAGGGGGCGCGTGGCGTAAAGGGGTAGAAATAAATTTTATATAAATGACTGATGAATTGTAATTTACGAATTTTTGAAAACTACAACACACATTGGGAGGATTTGGTGGAATTCGAACCCGAGATATGTTGCCGAAATGAAACTTGGCACACAACTCAACGCTCTCCACCAACATGGTTCCCACTGAATCCATATCAACTAGTTCATTACTTTCTACCACAAATCTACCACAATGCTGCGGTTCGAATTCCAGCAATGTCAAATAATTTTTTTTTTTTTTAATTAATATATATTAATTTTTAAATTTTTCTTAATTTATGCCACTAAGTTTTAATAAAATGATTTAAGAACTAATGCTTTTTAATGTTTAATTAAGATGTAAACAGCTGGCGCCATCTATGAATTGATGATTATACTAACAGCAGCAGTTTGGCGCCTTCTATGTATTCAGCATGATACTAATATATGGCGCCATCTATGATGTACTAAAATAAGTAGCGTTGCCAGACTGCTGAAGGAAGCTTGACCAAATGATGGCGCTGCAAAACTGTTATACACTAGGCAGCCGTTGAGTTTAAATTCAAATTCAAATATGCGAATTTCTGCTGGCATACTTTCAGGCGGCGCATGCAATATTCTAGTTTGCGTAATTCAAATTGGAAGACTTTTAGTTAAATTGTAAACTAATTGGGATACCAGTTGCAGTTGGAAACATTTGAACTTTGCCCAATTTTCGCACTGATTTCCATGTTAAATAATCGATGCAAGTTTGTTGCTTAATTGCCGCTGGTCTGTAAATTGATGGTAATTGATAAATAAAACACACATTGTATTTAAGGTATATGTTATTAATTCTTCCATTTTATTTCATCTAACTTGCATATATGTATTTGTTGTTGTTGTTGTTGTTGTCGATGCATCAATCAATAAAAAATAACCAGAGAATTAAATTTGTTACATTGTGTGTGTGTGAATCTATTAACTAAGTTCATCATTGTGTTAAATTGATTTCTGATGCATTTGCCGCTGCCTTTGTCTACAATGTAATTTGTAATGAAATATGTAATGCATTGAAATTTGTCTGTCTCTTTGTCTTCACTTTTTTCTACACTTCCTGCTAATTTATCTGATTTTTCTCTTTTTTTTTTTTATTAATTTGATTTTGTGACGTGCTTTATTTACAGTTTTATTTTATGTTGACAAAAAAATTAATTTGTTTTTTTTTCTTCTTTTTTTTTTAATTATATATATTTATATTTTCATTTCTTTTTTATTTGCGATAAGTCTAATTAAATTACGAGTACTTTTTTTTTTTAGGGACGACACAAACATATTTATTGGAAGATTTAATTAAAAAAAAAAAAAAAATTATCTTAAACGATAAAAAGCCTTTTTTTCTTTTTCTTTTCATGAAAACTAAATTAAATCACATTTAGCATATATTTCTTTTTTGTTTTCGTCAATTTGTTGCTTAAAACTAAAGATTAATATTCGCTTGATTTTTCTTTATTTTTTTTTAGTTTAATAATAATATAATATTTACAATTTGCGCAAAAAAAAAACAAAAAAAAAACATTGAGTGCAAAAACAAAAATTGCATGCGAATCACTTTTTTTTTTGTGAGTGTATAATTTTGTTGTTGTTGTTGTTGTTGTTAGTTAAGTGCCTTAGGTATATGAAAAAAAAGATTATTACGTTAAATATTTAATTAATTTATTAGATGTATGCTTAGTAATTAATCATTGCCGAGTTGCATCGCTCCCTTTCTCGCTCTAACCAACCTCGTCTCCCGTCTCTGTCGCTCAATAAATATGTGTGCTTGGGCGTGTGTGTGTGTGTGTTTGTGAGTGAGTGTGTGTGTGCTTCGTTGTCTGCTTTGCCACATTTCTGGCTGGCTTAGAACAAGACATCAATGTACATGTTTCATCTGCTGCCACAATCGGTTGCTGCTGTCGTCTGTTCCTGCTTGACCTTCAGCAGCAACAGTTGCTGATGCGAATGCGCCTCGTCCTCGTCATCGCAGATATCGATATCCCCATCACCGTCGCCATCGTTGTCGTTATCGTTATCGTTCTCCACATCCGCATCCGCATCGCCATCAACATCCGCATCCGCCTCCCCCTCGACGCCATCGCCATCGCAATCCTTGTCCATATCCATGTCATCATCATCCGCCTCCTCATCCGCTTCCGCCTCCGCCTCCGATTCGGCCACAGCTGCCACCGCGGCGGCTGCTGCTGCCGCTGCGCTGCGTGCGTTGGCGGCATTGGCAGCGGCAGCAACTGCGGCAGCGGCAGCGGCGGCAACGGCCGCCTCGGCATATCCGGCGGTGCTGTGATGATGCAAGTGCATTGCATGTTGCACCTGTTGCCGCTGCTCGGCGAGTTGTTGCTGCTGCTGCTGTTGTTGCTGCTGCTGCTGTTGCTGCTGCTGCTGCTGCTGTTGTTGCTGCAACTGCTGCAGATGGTGCAGATGCTGCTGCTGGTTGTACGGATGATGTTGGTGCTGCTGCGTCGCCGTCGGCTGCGCGGCGTGATGATGAGCGCCATGATGATGATGATGATGATGATGGGCGTGATGCTGCTGGGCAATTCCCGCATGCATTGCAGCTGCCGCGGCGGCAGCGGCGTCTCCATGATGATGATGCGCAGCAGCGGCAGCGGCGGCGGCAGCATTGGCCGCCGCTATGTGGGCGTGGGCATGGGCATGGGCGTGGGCGTGGGCGGCGGCATGGGCGGCATGCTTGCTCTGCTTGCCACCAGCGGCCGGCGGCGGCGGCGCGTCGAACAGCAGACGCGATATCGAGAAGCTGGAGATCGGCGAGTTGTGCGTGCTGCCCGCCGAGTACGAGGTGTTCGTGTCGTCCGACGTCGGCGTCTCCCGGTCGCTCTCGTCGCTCTTCAGCAGCTCGGCGGCCTCCAGCGACTTCTTGTGCATGCCGAGCAGCCACGGCGCCACCGACTCGTCCTCCTTCGCCGACTTGATGATCGTCTCCGGCAGCGGCAGCGAGTGTCGCACCATCGCCCCGTAGAGTCCGTACTCTGCCATCTTGGTGCTGTGGCCCCAGCACTTCTCCGTCTTGCGCCACTTGGCCCGACGGTTCTGATACCAGACCTGGAACGAGGAGGGAAAGGAAACATTAGTAAGCTGCTGGGATACCCTGTAGAGTCAGCATCAGTGCTGGAGTTTAAAAGTTTTCATTGAGAAACTTATGTTAAGTCGATAGGATTGAATTTCAATACAACAGATACCCAGTAATCTTGATTCGACAGGAAAGGAGAAGAATGTGCGAGATACCCTGTAGATTAAGCAATGAAAATTCCATCAAAGAAAGCAATAAGGAGCAGGAGAGGGGAGAAGCATTAATTAACTGCTGGGATACCCTGTAGAGTCAGCAAAGTGTTGGAGTAAAAAAAGTTTCATTGAGAAACTTATGTGAATTCGATAGGATCAAATTTCAATTCAACAAAAGCAATTGTATCACAGAGAGTGTATTAAAACCATGATATAGATACCCTGTAATCTTGATACGATGGCAAGATAATGTGTGAGATACCATATAGATAAGGGAATGAATATTAACTCAAAGAGAGCGTTGAAATGATGATATTTCTGTTATCGAAATTATCACACTTCAATTCAACAGCAGAAAACAGCAAAGGGAGTGAGATAAATGATTCTCAATATACCCTGTAATCTTCAATCATCTGCAAAGGAGCAGTTGCGAGATACCCTGTAGATCAATGGAAATGTAATCAATTTAATCGAAAGAATCAAATTGCAATGCAAATACAAGTTAACAGCAATTGTATCAATAAACAGCGGGTTAAAATCATGATAAAGATATCCTGTAATATAGGGTATTCAATAGAGATAATGCTGAGCTTATTGCTCGAAATACCCTGTAGATAGTCAGGCAGTGGAAATTAAATTCAAGTGAGCGTTGAATTTATGAAATTCCTTTAATCTCAATTAGTTATTTAAACTCTTCAACTATCACTAAATTCCATTGAAATTAGTTAAAATTATATATTTACTAGTATATGTTTTAAATAACTTGAAGTTCAGTTGGTCTTCTACACTTAATGATGGAAATAATTAAGGTATTTAATATATTTACTAGTGAATATATATATTTCGAATTTTCACTTCCAACAAATATCGGGAACTTCAAATGATTACACAATAAATTAGAATACTAACTACAACTATAGTTTTAGTTGTGATTTTTATCAACATCAAAATATTTAATTGAGCATTTATTGTCAAAAACAAAATTTTTAATTGTAAATTGATATTGAATAGAAAAATGATTTGATCAACATAAATCATAATTGTTTGCCCTCATAATCTGGAGATAGAATGCTAAATGGGAATTGTTTTAGATTCCCTATAGGCTAAGTAATTAAAATTGTTTCAAAGAGGAAAGAAAGAAAGAAAGAAGGGATGAAAAATAATGGTGGAAAATGATATTCAATCCAAGAAAGTGCAAACTTATAAAAAATTGCAAGTGTAATCTATAGCAACAATTGCTAGAGTCAAAGGAAAGCGAAAGCTCATCTAACTTTTTAAAATATATACTTTCTCTGCTTTTAGAAATTGTACACAAGTATGATTGAAAAGGATGATTGATATACCCTGTAATCTTGGTTAATCAGGAACTATTCAATTATTATTCATATATGCAAATAAACATACCTTTAACTCTTTAAAAAATCATAAACAACTTACACACAGAACTCGACATCAATGAAGTATTTAATTACTCGATATCGGGAATAGGAAAACTTTAGTGGTATTAGATACCCTACTTAGAAACCATTAACCACTCAAAACAATATAGAGGTCTTACTCCAGAATGTGTACGAAGTAATGATAAATTGTGCTGGATATCCTGTAATCTATTCGCCAAATTCATATGTCTATATTGAATTATTTAATAAATAGTTTAATAATTTTGATAGAGACAGTTTAAGCACTTGAACTCTAATATAATCCCAATCCATACCTTAAAGTACAGGGTACACACCGTGTATAAGTTAATGCTCAATTAAAATGTTTGCTGGAAATCAACACTTTCGCTTTTCTCGCTGTTAATTGCGGTTCGCATTTCCCTGCATTTTTATTTTTCTTCACTATTTTCCTCATTTTCATAGTTTTTAAATGAAGAATCTCGAACTATGTACAATGATATTAACAGTTTGTATAAAATCAATGAAATCGATGCAGAAAAGAGAAGGGGAAAAGGGAATAGAAAAGGCAAGGAAAGGAAAAGAAAAGCGGGACAAATCAATAGCAATGAAAAACTTTTAATAAAGTTTGAAGTCAAGCAACTAAAAAGAATAGTGGAAATAAATTAGAAAAAATATAAGATATTCCTATTTAATATAGTAATGATTAAGTCAATGAGTTCTCCGTCTTTCTCGCTGTCTCTTTTCTTCTTCTTCTTGCAGTTCCTAGGGGATTACATAGAGTTGTCGTTTCATTTTTGTTTGCTCTACAAATTTCATTAGTGCAAATGCGAAAATTACGCATAAATCGCTGAGAAGAGCTAAAAAAAGCTAAAGTTAAAGCAATAGTTTGTATAAATGGATATACAAGGTAAGGTGAAAGCGGGCAGGGGGCAGGCGGCAGGGAGTAGGAGGAGGGTTTAGGGGATGGGGGATGGGAGTATGCATGACTCTGTATGAATGCAACAAAGCGGGCAAAACTAATTAAATTAAATGCAACAACAACAAAGAAGGGATTTAGCTGTTGAAGCACTTGTCACGCAGTCGAGCAAACAGACAGACAGACGGACAGACAGACAGACAGATGGATAGACGGGCAGACAGACAATCCTTCGTCCCTGGTCCTTGACGCACTCCCACTCACTCATCCCCTCCTCAGCAACCCTGGCACTCGCTACAGTTTCGTTAGAATTTTTGCTAGTGCCACGCGCTGATTTTCAAGTACTTATTAGTGCCACGAAATGTTGCCAGCCGCTTTTCCCGCATTTCCTTCCAACATTAAACGGTCAATTTTCAATTTCACAGACAACTTGTAAAGCGAGGAGTGGCAAAGGGAAAAGGGAAAGGGAGTTGTGTGTCTTCTCTCTGGGGACAACTTAATCTTCTGTTCTGATAAAGTTTACAGTCTTTCCCAGGGTTGCACTACACTGACTCTGTCTTTGTCTCTCTCTCTCTCTCTCTCTCTCGCTCTCTCGCTCTCTCGTTCTTTTGCATGTGTCGCAATTCTCCGTGGACCATAAAAATAAAAGTCGACGGCGGTCGCATTAAATTTTTGCTTGCCACGCGGCTAAAGGGGTTGGGGATGGTGTTGGGGATAGGGGATGCGCGGGGGGGGGGGTGGTATTTGTTATTGGTGTGATGTCAACATTTGCATTTACAGTTGTTTCGTTGTTTGTTGTTGCACTTGAGATCGGTGAGAGGAGGAGGGGGAGAGCAACAAACATGGCAAATTAAATCTGCTTGAGTTGACAACACTTAACACCAGCAAACAACAACCCCCTCCCACCATTCCACCCCCACCCTCGCGGGGGTTAAACTCAATCAGTGTTGTTAATGCGTTGATAAATGACTTTTTAAAATGTTCTTCTCGTTAGCAATGAATCGAAAAAAGGGGCGCCAGAATTAACAAAATGCTAACAAGTGCGACACGCGCAACGTTTTAATTATATTTATATATAGTTTTTGTTTTTTTAACATTTGCAAGTTTATTATGTCATGTTAGTGGTAAACACACAGGGTATCTCAGAGTCAACTTGAGAAGATGTAACTAATTATCAATCGAAACATCGATGAATCGATTTCTGCACAAGCTATCTTAAATAGACTTCAACTCTATGTTTTGATTTGGTCGTTAAAACGTTTAATAACAATCGATTCTAATGAAAAATCTTCCTCTTTGCAGCTCTTAGCGAACGCTTAAAACAAAAACACTGGCGAATTTTCCTATTGAAACTAATCTAATTCAAATTGAACAACTTTGTCAAGATAAAGAGAAAGTAAATATTGTCATATTTAGTACATTGGTTATAAATTTGGTAAAGTAAGTTTGTAATCATTTTATACATTTATATAACACATTGCTTTATTATTAGACCCTTTACTTTAAACAAAAATATAAGAGTTATTAAGTTTGTCAAAAATAAATAAATGCGCAACATGTCTAAGGAAGTCTGGCAGACCCAATAAAGTATTTGTATTCTTGATCTGCATCACAGACGAGTCCATATATGTATCAATGTGCGTCTGTCCAACCGTCCGTCTGTTCTTCCGTCTGTCCTTGCGTCTGTCCTTCCGTCTGTTCTTCCGTCTGTCCTTGCGTCTGTCCTTCCGTCTGTCCTTCCGTCTGTCCATCCGTCCGTCCATCCGTCTGTCTGTCTGTCCGTCTGTTTGAGCGCCTAGATCTCAGAGACTATAAGAGCTAGAGACACCAAATTTGTTATGATGGTCCGTCTATTCTTTTAAGCAACATCAGTCTGTGTTAAAATTCTGCCACGCCCCCTTCTGTCACCGTAAATTGAAAGCAAAATTTTTGAAATCCCATATAATAATCAATTTTAAAGCTTTAGCCCTAAATTTTGGCACACAGCACAGACATCGGAATCTAAATGTATCCTGAAAATTTCATCGCAATAGGAAAATAAACTAGAAAGTTATTCAAAACACAATATTACGCATTGTCGGACCAAAGAAAGACAAAGCGAACACATTTATAGGGTATTTGTCCATTTTAGAGATTTCATTAAAACCTAAAGAGCTAAACAAGATATTTGGAGCTAGTTTATTGCATTGGGCTTATACTATATATTATCAATAGCAAATGGGGCTGCAAATTAATTAAGGAACAGTCGAGAGTTCTACTGAATAAGTGAAGGGTCTCTCACAGTCGGCTTTGACTGTAGTTTATAGTTTCCCACTATCGCTCCCGTCCCGACTAGTCGGTTTGTTAAATTCTAAGTGTAATCACCCTATTACTTATAAAAAGAATATTAATTATCATTTAACAAATATAAAGAATATGCAACAGATTTAAATTGCATAAATGAAATAAACAATTAGTCTGCTAAAAAAAACGAAGAAAATTAGTTATAAATTATTAAAATGAGTCCCAAGAATTGCATTTAAATAATATCCACTAATAAACCCAACAATTCAGAATAACATTTTACTTTTTCAAAGTTTTAATTTTAAAATTTCCTTTTTTAAGCTCGATGAAAAAAAAACTGACTAACTATAACTCAGTAATTAGAAGAGTAATTACAAGGAAATTTCGTATGCAGGATCTAAATACCCTGTAACGTTTAAAAATGCAACACTTTGTGAAAAACAGTGGAAAAGGTAATTTTAATTTGTTCTGACAATTAAATTATCCAAAGGGTAACTGCTAGTCGTATACTCGAGACTTTAAACACTCTTGGCTATTATTTTAATCATTTTTTTTTTGCACTTTTTTTTAATGGGCAAAAATGCAAATAGCAATTTGTGTAACGCTTTTGTTTCATAGACATAACCTCTTTTGTTTAAATGTTAATTACATAATTATGCATAATCATTTTAAACAGTACTACGCGCTCTCTCTCGCTCGCTCTCTGTCTCTGTCTCTCTCTCTCCCTGTGTGTATTAACAGCTCATTAAAAACGCAGCAAGAGAAAAGAAGGAAACAAAATATGGCAAGAGTGTGAAACAGAGAGGTTGCAGTAGTAAAAAGTGTATAATTAATGTGTAAATGAGGCTGAAAAGGAATTATGCAAAAAATATTCGTTACACTTTGCATTGTGCTTAGAAAGCAGCACAATACGATGCGAGGGTAGTAACATACATATGTAGATTCTTCTGAGGAATCGTAGGAGAGCTTCTGCTCATATCGATGGCAATTGAAGCTTTGAATTCTCTTAAGCTCTCCACAATAAATAGCGCTTGAAATGTATTAAAGTAATCTCGATTATTGGTGCTTCAGACTGAAGTAAAGCGATTTCCTTCGGCCGTTTTTTTTCTTCTTTGTGGCATTTGCAATTGCAACAGGCGGTGAAGTGCACAGCGAATGTGTTTTGTTTTTAATGCATTCTTTTTTTTATTATTATTATGTACATATGCATGCAACCCGCTTAAGAAATTAACTGGTTGGAGGGAAATATGTATATTGTGCTTTTATTTTTTGTGTGTGTAGTGTACTTAAAAATGTGCACAAGAGTGTACTGCAAATTAGCAAAGAAACAAAGCAACAAAGCAAACAACAACGCGAATTGGGCGGGGAACGGGCATCAAAGCGCTGAGCCAATTGCAATATTGCCCGTCTTCCACTCATATTTGGCATCCTTGTCGCACGCAGGCATATACTAGCAAAGTTTTGCGCAGGCGACAACAAAACAACAGAAGCAACACTCACACAGCTCATTAGCAAGTTAGCGCGACGCTTGTGTCGCCAGACGTTACGCTTGCGTTGACTTTTGGCAAGCAACAACAATTTATGATTGTAAAGCTCTTTGTCAGCTGATGTTCTTCTCACAACTTGCCGGCCATTGCCAAGCAGGCGGGAGAGCGAGAGGCTGCGAGAGCGAGCGAATCAAACATGTTTTGTTCAGTCGGCCAGCCATATTTTTATTTTTTATTTTTTTTCGATGCAAAAATAAGCTGACAGCGTCGCAGAAAAAACAGCAAAAACAACAACAACAATTCGAGCAAGGGGCGAAAATATGTGTGCACACGTAGCAAAACACAGAAGAACACACACAAAATGGAATGCAATTAAAAACGGCAGGCAAAAAACAAAAACAATCAGCAACGAGAGCGAACGCGCGTTGAGTGTGAGAGCGCTGAGCGAACTTTTAATGGTGGCTTCGATTTGTTGTTGTTGTTACTGCTGTAGCTGCTGCTGCTGCTGCAGTTGTCTGCTTGCATTTGCATGGCTGCCGTTACCGCTGCCGATGTCGCCCCTCTCTCTCGCTCACACTCTCTTCAATTTCAAATTGCACTCATTCGCATTCGCATTCACAGTCGTATCCTTGTCGTTGTAGTAGTTGTCGTGCTGTTGCTAATGATTGCCTCAGCCCGAAAACAGAGACCAAGTGCCAGGCCCCCCTTCCCACCACACCACTCATCACATTGGGCCCTTGGCAGCGCAGTCACTCAACTCCCGTTGCCTTTGCCAAGCGAGCGGCTTTTTCAAGCTGTGCGCAGACTGCGCCATATTTGCACTTAATTGAAGTGCGTGCGTATATGTGTGTGTGTTTGTGTGTGACATTCACTCATTGCGTGTGTGTGTGTATGACATTCATGCTTCGAGTTACTTGCGCGTATTACGTTTTTTAAGCCAATTGTGCTTGTTAATTTGATTTGTGCACACATACATACATACGCACTCACACTCACACACGCGCAAATGCATTCATTCATTTATTCATACACCCCCTTTTTTCGGCTGGACAGGCTAAAAACATCATCGTCAGCCATTTGGCCACTGAGCTTCATGAGCTTTCATTTGATGATTGCTGCTGAGTTGCTTTCCTCCCCCATCCAGCTGCCCCTCCGGCGTCACACCTCGTTGCCCCACTTCACCAGCCGCAGCAGCAGCAACAGCTATTAACCTCTCCCACCCCTCGCCCTGCAGCTGCGGCGCCATCTTGTGGCTTAACAAGTGGCCAAAATAATTGAAATGGGGATGCATTAGCAAATATTCCGCTGAGAATTGGCGATGATAGCATCCCAAATGCCTCATTAATGGAGTTTCGTACTTATTTAATTTACTTTATGACCAAACCCAAAAGATTAACCAGAAGCTTTTAAGGTGCTTTTTTGTTATGAACTTAATTTTTGTATTTTTCTTTTGATAGAGTATACACTTATAAAACAACAGGTCCAAAAACTATGACTTTCGTTTAGGAAATGCGTCGAGAACCAATTATTAAAAATATAGAAAATTTCTAGATTGTAAGACCAAAATTCTTGTATTTCAGTCTTAAAGTTGTCTTATTTTAAAATTCAAACTTTTTAGACGAATATTGTTGATTTTAAAAACCAGTCTTCATATATTTCTCATAATATTTCTATAGCTCTCAAAATCCTTTACAAATATATAAATATCTTATATTTCTGAATAAATTTCCGAAAGCTTTTAACGTTTTGTTGTTGTTGCTGTTCTACTTTTTTATCCTGAAAACTTTAGATTTTATAATCCCGTTTGCATTACAAAATTCTGGAAATTTCTTGATCTTTCTGCTTAACTCCCTTATAGATTATTGATATTTCAAAACATATATATATATATTAATTATTTGAAAGCTTTCTTGATTTTGATCTACAATCATATTTTACGGTATTTCTATTCTAGTTTTCAGTATGTGGAATATTAGATTCTTCAATCTCTTTCGTTTTGTTTCGCCATTTGTTGCGACTTCTATTTAGTGTTAAATATATCTTTTATTATAATATTTTGAATATGTATCTCCATAACTTTTATAAGCAGATGTAATCCTAAACCTTTTTATGTAATATTGATTGTTATTCATTAGCCGTAAGTCTTTTACTTTTCTATAAAAATAATCTATATTAAAATGAATCCTCTAATTTCAATTTAAAGACGTCTTCACATATTTTTGCAAAATCAGTTGCAACGTGTTAATGCAATTTAGAAATTTAACACCTAACAGTGGCAACTCTTTATTAATTTCATTAGGGGTGTGGGGGCAACTCTTGAAAGTCTCTCGCTGAAAGCGAAGGGGAAACCCTTTTGAATAGCCTGACTCTGCCCCATGTTGTCAATGCTGTTGCATGGCCATTGAAAGTGTTGCAAGTGCGAAAGTCAGCAGAGATTGGGCATGATGCACAGAGCTGTGAATGTGGCTATGGCTGTGGCATCGCTAGCATCGATGCTTGTGGCATGTGGCATGTAGCATGTGTTGCACGTTTGCTTGTTGAATGATGATTGTCGATCGTCGCCTCTTTTGCCATTCGCAATTCGCAATTTGCAATTTGGAGTGTCGGCGAGTGCCGCTTGCCACGTTTTCTTACTTCATCTCATTTTCCTTTATTTTTTGTTTTTTTTTTTTTGTTTGTTTGCGGCAAGGCGCAAGTGTGTGCGGCACTCGTAATTATGTAATCAGTGTGGCAAGTGTGGCAAGAGCCAACGCTCAACCAGAATCCCAATCGAAATCTGCCTTTGATTTGTGTCCCCATTCTCCGCTCTTGGCCATAAACCAACCGACGTCAACAACTTAACGAGCGGCCATAAAATGGAGACGCCATTTGCCATTTGCCACTTGCCACTTGGCACTGCGGACGTGCCACTGCAGTGATACGTGCCACACGGACTCTCACCTGTATGCGATCCTCGGCCAGGCCCGTCTTCATCGACAGCAACTCCCGTGCACTCACATCCGGATAGTGCGCCTCCTTGAAAGCCTTCTCCAGCTCCTCCAGCTGGCTGCTCGTGAAGATGGTGCGTCCATGGCGTCGCTTGTTCTTCTTCTTGCCGCCGGGGCCAGTGCCGCCGGGTCCGACCAACACATCCCCACCGTGGGCACCCAGCAGTCCATTCGGATTGGCAGCTGAGCCGGCGCCGGCGCCCAGAAATGCCGCCTCATGTGCGTGATGCACGTGTCCATGTCCATGGACATGGGCGTGGGCATGATGTGCCGCATGGGCGTGGTGGGCATGATGCACGGCAGCTGCGGCAGCGGCATGATGATGTGCAGCGGCCGCAGCGGCAGCTGCATGCTGATGTGCCGCCAATGCGGCATGATGACCGCTCTGCTGTTGCTGTTGTTGTTGCACGTGCGCCAAGGCGGAGGATGAGGGGGAGCAGCGACTGGTTGTGGAGCCAGAGCCGGAACCGGAGCCGGAACCAGAGCCATTGCTGTTAATGCTGTTGCCATTGCTTGCGGCATTTGCGGCAACTGTGGCAGCGTGTCCATTGCTTGCCGCCGCCGTGGGCGAACTCAAGTGTGTGGCATCCACAGCGGCAGCGGTGGCGCCTCCGCCCGAGGCAGTTGTCTTCGTCGGCGACTGCTCATCGCCGCTGGCATTGGCCAAGCTGCTGGCATACTCCTGACCACGTGCGGCGGCTTGTTCTGCAAGGGGGAAGAAGAAGAGACGGATTAGTGGCATGTTGCATGTTGCATTCAACATTCCTGGCGCTTGCTCAACACATGTTTTCCTTTTCAATCGCATTTGCAATCCCATTTCCCTTAAACGCTCAACAATGGAACCATGTCACGACATTCGAGCTCATCGCTTCATCTGAATTTCGCACAAAAGCTGGAAAAACCTGTGCTCCCCCCTTCCCTTAGTCCTTAGCCCTTTTCCTATTTACCCCCTTCCCTTGACTGATTTTTCGCACACGATAAGCGACAGCTGAAAACATTTTTCCATGCTCGCTTGCCTCTCATTCAACAAACGCGCAGATTTTTGACAACTTGCCAAGATTTATTCAAATGTCAGACGAAGGGTTAAGCGATTCCGACTCCGTCTCCGACTCCAACTCCAACTTCGATTCCTTCCTACGTCCTACTTCGTCCCTGCCCAATTCCAATTCTTTCTTCATTCTTAGAAAATTGCCACAAAATATTTTCTTTAGCCAGTTTTGTTTGGGTTTTTCTAGCACTCTTTTTGACTGGAGGACTGACTACAACCTCTCAACCACAACCACAACCACAAACTCAACCTGAACCTCAACCTCAACCTGAACCTGAGCTAGGACCAATGTCTGTGGTGTGTGTGTCTAGGAAATCGGCAAGATGTTGTGTTATGTTTCGTGTGCGCTTTGTTTTGACAATTAGGGTGTTAGGGTGTTAAGTGGTTTAGCCCTTTTTTTTCCTTCTCCTTCTACCTTTGCTTCTATTTTTGGGTTTAGTTCTCAAATTAAACGGGAATCGGCTTAGGCGTGTCACACGGGGCGTTCTATTGTGATTACAAGTCTGGTTTGTGTGCACAATAATGATGGTCTCACTTTTCGCCATAAGCGAAATTAGTTTCCGGAATTGCACACTCAATGCTCAGACTTGTGGTAATAATCGTGAAAGGGTTTACAGAAAACAAGAAG
Organism: Drosophila histrio; assembly: GCA_958299025.2. Classification (NCBI taxonomy): domain Eukaryota; kingdom Metazoa; phylum Arthropoda; class Insecta; order Diptera; family Drosophilidae; genus Drosophila; species Drosophila histrio. The sequence continues at coordinate 42,302,259 of OY282582.1, forward strand.
TTGGCATAACTATTAGTACTAAGTATATGAATTGAAATGCACTTTAAAAAGAGTATTCAATAGATAGTATGTATATTAATATTGAAGGATGGTACAATTAACTATGTTGCAATCAATGTTATAATTGGATTGAAATACCAAATGAATAAATATAAATGGAGGAAGCAAAATTGAATATGCAAAATGTTTAGCTAATAGCTGGCGACAATGAAATGGACAGACTAATCAGAAATAAAAGAATACTGAGCGTATTTGGAATATTGGTATATAATATTATGATATCTGATACTAACTGCTTTTCACGTACGACGAAAATATACTTTTTCTACACACTTTTAACGAGTAAAAATGTGATTTGTGATTGCAATGTCCCCATTAATTATAGACTACCCATAATATTAAATTTCCTAGTTCTCTAAATATAATTAAAATTGCTTTATTAGACAGTTTAAGACTGTTAGAATTAGGAATGTAACTAATGTTTGTGTGTAATAAAGCAAAATGAAAAACTTTAGTTTAACGAACTTTTGACAGCGATTGAGTTTGATTTCATTTCGGAATTCCGGATACTTTTACCCTTTATGGTATTACTAGGATAATACAGTGAAATAATAAAAAATTGCAAAGATTTGTGACTAAAGCAACTATCGAAGATTGTTATAGGAATAAACTTAAGAATAATGGATAGTGTTAACTTGGTCCCAACACACTTGTTGCTCATGTCACAGCAAAAAAGAGAATACAAAACATTTAAGAATGCTACAGAGCTTTCTGTGTACCAAATTCAATTGATCTAGCTCTTAGCTCTAGTCTCTGAGAACTAATTGTTCCAACATACATAGCATGAAATTTACCCTATTGCTTTACGGGTAACGGGTATAAAAAGCAACACACAACACACGGCCTCGGGGTCCAGTCACGATGTGAGAGAACACTGTTCACTTGTCGTGTGTTGCTCTCGTCATGTGGCTGTGATTGTTTTTATTGCCTGGCTACTTTGGCGGCATAATTAGACACACATCAATTAACAATTAGCCAGGGGTGATGGTGAACGAGGGGGGGGGGGTCGGGAAGGAGGCTATGTAGAGACGGCAGCGACAGCTGTCCAATGTTTAATGTCCAATGTCCAGCTTGTTGCCCCGTCGCACACTTATAAATAGCAATAATAATGCCCGCCCACTTGTGGCGGGAGGGTTGAGGGAGGGGCGGGGAGGGGTGCGAGGTCGGTTAGCCACTTTGGTCAGCTATCGATGTCGATGCTCGATACTCTGTCTCTCCCTCTCTGTCTCTTTATATCTCTCTCTCTCTGTCTCTTCCACAGTCTAACTCGAGATACGATCCGGTCTGTCGTCCGTCGCTCGGCTTTTGGGCTACTAATTTAATTTGTTGCTCAGACACAGTTGGGCAAACGGACAGACAGACAGACAGTCCGACGGACAGACAGACAGACGGACGTTTGGTCAGTGAATCGGCGCCATGAGTTGCTTGATTTTGTGTCATGCGATATTTTGCGGTTTTCCTTCCCATTCCCATTCTTATGCCTTTCTTTTGATTTTCCCCTCTCGCATTTGCTTTCAATTCGTTTCCCATTTTCCAGGTTCATTTTCCGCCTAAATTAATTTGATACTGAAGTTCGCATCTTTTCAGCACCGACGACTGTAATCTATACGAAAACTGCAGCTTCTCCGACCCGTTCCCCTGCCCCTCGTCCTTCCCACTTCCCTTGTCTTAATAGCCCAGTTCCTGACCGTTTCTGGCCACTTGAATGCGTCCATTGTGCGTCTATTAATTGTTCAATTAAGCAATTTCGACCATCAAACGGGGCTTTGTTTTGTTCGGTTATCGATATCTTTGTGCTAGTTAATGAATTTGCCAGAGGGACAAGGCAGTTGGCGGAGGAGAGTAGAGGGAAGAGGAAAATGTAACCTAATGGTATGTTTGGCCAATTTACTTTGTTTGTCATGGAAAAAGGTGAGTTTTGTGCTATCGATAACTGTTCAGATAGTTAAATCGATTGTAATTAACTCTGTTGTAGTTTCTAAATGAATTAGAAAGTTTGTTAAAAACGACAACAACTATCAATTATCGATAATTCTAGTTGTTTTCATTGCATCTATTTACTTGAAGCATTTTTTGGTGCTATAAATAAATAGAAGGTTGACTATTTATAAGAAAAAAACTTCTGCTTAGACTGTGAGCTTTAATTATTGTTAGCTATCGATTCGATTCTTTCGATCATTATATTAGACATACGATAAGTCAATTGCTGGTGCTTGAAAGAATCACAAATAATTTCTAGATATAAGTTTGCTAAAGAAGCTTGAACTTATTTACTATCTAACTTTAAATGTAATTATATTTAATACTAGGTTTATTTGATAAAAAGCACATCATGGTTTATTTCTAAGAAAAGTCTAGCTGAATTTGCTACTATCGATAACTATCGATTACAAGCATTGCTTAGAATTACACTCTTCACTCATTTAATGCTGTCTGATTGCCTCAGTTCTCTATTACATTTACGAGTAGCTTTACAGCTTTCAACTAAGCCAACAAATCCACTTCACCTACTTGCCACACACACACACACACAGACACCGCGAATTGCCACAAAGCTGCGCCTAGTTGCGACTCGTTTGGAGATAGAGAGAGAGAGAGCAGAAGAAATGTAAAATTACCAATAAAGTCAAATTGAAATTGCCAGACATATTAATAAAAGCCGAAGGAAGCTGCCACATTGCTACCAAGAAAGGCAGGCAGGCAGGAAAAGGGGGCAGGGCTGGGGGAAGGTGGCGTTGCGTAGACACAACGATTTCGCGGATGGGTCGCATGGGTGCCACCAACTCAAATAGAGCAGGGGACGACGGGCAGGAGGGAATATAAAAAGTAAAAGACGACATAAAAAAAAAACAGACGCGTTTCTCTTAGCGATTTTCTCCAACTGTGGCCTTCCCTCTCAGCGATATTTTTGCTTTTAATTTTATTTCCTTCAGCATACCTTCCTTAGGGGCGTGGGAGAGGGTGCGAGGCTAAAAGGGGTGGCAGCGACGCCATGAAGGAACATTTCTGTTGACAGGAAATACACTCGAAATTGGCAATTTTGCATTTACGTTAATAATACTCGAGCGTATTTACTACTTACACTTACACGGCACACACAAGGGCGGCGGCCGAAGAGGGGATGAGTAAAGGGGGCGGGACGGTGCGGGGTGGGGCGGGGCGTTGCCAATGTCTGTCTAGGCAGAAAAATGGGGCCACATTTGGAACTGCTGCGTATTTATTTGCGCCAAGGCAACAGCAGAAAAAGTTGGCAGCACAGAAGAAAGACAAAATAGAAAGATTGTCGAGACGCAACACAGGGACAGGGGTTTGGTACAGTTACACGGGGGGTTGGGGTGGGTAACTGGGAGCTAAGTATAGCTGAGCCAATATGACGCGCAATTATTTGTAATGGAGACGTAAATAAGTTGAAGAAGCAAAGTGGCAAAAGGAAAAATGGGGAAAACAGCAAATGGCTTTCGGGGGTGGCACGTGGTAGGACTGACTGACTGACTGACTGTTGGTTGCAGTGGGCGAAGGGGTGATGGGTTGACGGTGCGATGGTGCGTCTGGCGGGTGGTTAAGTTGTTAGTTTGTTATACAATCCCAAAAGCTGCCTTTTTTTGGGGGTGGATTTGCCAACATTCATTGAGTGGATTTTGCCTTTGACTGCCACGGTGGTTGCTTTTGTTTTTTCTTCCTCTTTTGGGGGATGGGGTGTTGGGGTGCGGCAGACAATTTTTCGGGCTTAGAACGCCGTCGCTTTCCCCATCCGCTCCCGTCCCCGTTGCCGTCTCCTGCTGTTAGCTCGTTAACTCGATTTGTTGCTTGTCGTTCTTGTTGTTCTTGTAATAAATACGGTAAAAGCGGCAGGCGGCAAACGCTCTTGGCAATCCCGTTGTTTTTCCAAGATGGCGGTCGGTCCTTACAAGAAACGGCCGCATACGTGTAAGCGAGAGGGAAATACTTTGCTTAAATGAAATTTTCTGCTTTTTTGGCAAGTTTTATTCATTGGAATGGGAGTGGAGGTCAGTTTAGATGAAACTGGGAAATGTTACTCTTGCTTGGAGTTTATCGCATTGATGGACAACAATCTATAGAGGTGGAAACTTGTGTTTAAGTAGGGTCTCTAGGGTTGTCATATTACTCTTATTAGATCACACTCCTCACGGATTATCATCAATTTGTGTAAAGTTTTGCGAGGCAGTTTTGATGAAGATATAATAGGTAACAAACTTTCCTAGGTTGTGTAGGGGAATATTTCAAGCGAAATATACTTGTCTAGGGTTGTCATACTTCTTTTATTAGATAACAGTCCTTATGGATTATCATCAATTTGATAAAATCTCTTTTGTGGCAGTATTAATAATAATAGTTGTTGTTATTTAATAGAATCTGAGCTTGAACTTATCCAGGGTTGTCGTTTTAACGTTTATTATATTAATCTCTATGCAGTATCGACAATTGTTGACTGTCTGTTAATACAAAGGAAGATATTCGGGTAGTGGAGGAGTCACTAGAGTGTTACGTATGTCTAGGGTTGCCATATTACGTGCATAAATGTAGTTCCTTGCAATGGGTCAGTTGTGTGCAAGATTTTGTAATTATTTAAATACATTTACATATTATATTAATTGTAATTATTAGCTATTACAGCTTCTCCAGGGTTGCCATGTCACGCCACACACACACACACTCGGATTATGAAGAATTTGGCAACTTTAACTTTGATAGAGTTGCAATTTCGACAGATTGGGGCACTATAAAAATGTGCAGGGTTGCCAAATTTCATTAATATTGATTTACAAGCTAGTTAAAATATGTTTTTGATAACATACATATATGTATACACTTTTTCCAGCACTTAGCAGCTGAATCTTTGCAGAGTTACCAACATGTATCACTTTCTGTGTATTATCAACAATTTGCAGTACATGACATTTTCCTTTCGCCAGTTGCCACTCAGCAGGTTGCAACAACAATGCAATAATATGGCAACAATCGGCTGGGTGGTAAGCGGGGAAAGGGCGCAAGGCAGGGGTTTGAGGGGGCGGTGGGTAACTGCGGGGGCTTTGTGTGTTGGCGGCATTACAAACCCGCGAGCTACACTTTTCCCGGGGTTTTGTGTTACGCTTATTTTCCAATTTCACTTTTTGCCATTGTCGTTGTTATTGTTGGTATTATTGCTGTTGTTGTCGGTGTTTGAGTTGTTGTTGCTGCTGTTGTTGTTGTTGTTGTTGCTGGAGTTGTTGTTGCCTGCACAAAGATTTTTACTTGCCATTGATTTTCTGCTGTGTTTAAATTTGCTTACAGCTACCATTCATCTCTCTCTCTCTTCCCCTGTTTTTTCTTTTCTCTGTCGCCTACTCCCTCCCCCAGTCAGTCTACCACTTGACCAAACTTGGCTCATTGCTGTTGTAGTTATTATTATTATTATTATTATTGTTGTTGTTGCTGCCGTTTTTTCCTATTGTACTCGTGTTTTCGTTTTGCTCGCATTTCTTCAACCATTTTGCGTTCTTTTTTTTCCATTTTGAGCATTGACTGCGACGGCGACGCCGACGTCGCCAGCGACTGCGTCGTGAAGCAGTGAAGCCTAAATGAAATAATTGGGTAGTTAGTGAGTTGAAGCCCCCTTTCTCTCCTCCCATCTTCTCTGTCCTGCTCTGCCCTGAACATTTTCCTTTATCGCCGTTTGCCTTTGCATTCTTCGGCTATTCAATTATTTATATGCCCATGCACCTGAGGTTGAGCAGCAAGGAGCACGCTGAGTAGAGGGGGCGGTGGAGTGGAAGGGCGGATGGGGAGCGTCAGTTCCCTGTCGACAGGTGCTTTGGGGCAGCGTCGAAAACAATTTTCTTATTTTCCAATTTTCGCATTTTTTTTTATAATTATTTTTTATTTTGCATTGAATTGTATTTCACTTGATGTTCTTGTTGTTGTTCGGTTGATTGGTAATCAGAATTGGGGGTGGGGGTTGGGGGTTGGGGCGTGGCAAGACAGGGTGTTTGCAATAAAGAATTGCCAATCAATAAGTTATCGATACTATTTTATTTGTGCATATTTGTTTATTTTAATAATTGATCGATTGATCGATAGATATTTCAATATGTATGCGGCCTGAGGGTTTTATCGATAACTTTTTGCTTGTATGTCAAAATTCCATATCAAGCAAATACATAATTGACAGCTAATCGTCATCGTATCGATAAACAAATAACTATCGATAACACTCATTGATTTCCACATTTACTCCGATTAATTTGTAAAAACTTATCGATTATATACATACATATACTCATATTGGCTCTTCTGCTTATCAATGTATTTATGAGGACATTTATCGATATACACATTTTATCAATAATATCGATAACTTTCAACTTTAACTACACACAATGACGAAAGTATTCCTCATTAAATTTCGCTAGCATTTGTAAACAACAAGCAATTATATATATATGTATGCTACTCTTGGCTTTTGTGTTTATCAATTAATTATTTAAATATTTGTTTACAAGTCGAATCTTTTCATCATTAACTCTGGTTCAATTGTAAACACTTATCGATAATATATTGTGCTTATCAATTAGGATATATATATAGACATATTTATCGATAACACTCAACTTTACACAAATAGACGAAACTTTTCATCATTAACTCTTGTCCAGTTGTAAACACTTATCGATATTACTATATACAATTCTTGACTCTTGTGTTTCCCTTTACATCTTCTCCCACTTCTTGCCCTTCTTCGGCATCATCTCGACTTCGTGTCCAACTTAGCATTCAATGTGGCCAACGGTGTCCGCAACGAATCACAAACCAGGCCAAATTGTGTGTATTTTACTTGTATAAAATTCATTTGGCCATAAAACTGCTTGCCAAACTTCTTTACCCCCTTCCCACCCTTCCTCTTGTGTTTGCCCCTCCACAGTCCACCGCTTAGCCCCCTCCATTGCCACATACACATGTATGTATGTTCAGATGTACATGCCTCGTAGTGGGGCAGGCAAACGTGCCATTCAAATGGGCAACTAACTTGCAACAAGCAACAACCCTTTTGTGGTCTGTCCATTTTCGGGGCGCAACGTTTTACAACACTGCAAATGGTGCACGGAAATAGCGGTAAATATAAAAATACACACACACACACACAAAAACTCACACGGAGGGCGTTTAATGTGCTACTGTGTAAATGTGTGTGTGTGTGTGTTCAAATATTTATTAACCCATCAACACATGCGGAAGTTTTTCGGCCGTTTCGTTACACATAACATTCAGACCCAGGGCCCAGATCCACACACACACACACACACATAAACACTCATGTATTTGTGGTATAGCTGTGTGTGTGTGTGTTTTTGGTGGTAACAAATTCGTGTAGCGTTTCAAATTGCTGTCAACAGGGAAATTAATAAAAAGTCAAACGCTTTTTAAAGGCTAAAGGGAACAGGGTACTTGGCACTTTTGCTGCTGCTGCGTACTGGGCTTAAGATCGGCAAAAGTAAATTGCGCTTGGCAAATAAAATAAGGTTTCGTCGCGGAAGGGGGCGGTAAAAAGGGGCGGGGGAAAGCGGCTGCTGTGCGTAGCCCTAAAATAGATTAACACGTTTAATATTCAATTTGTGTACGCAACACGCTGTAAAAATGCCACACACACACACACACACTTAGAGACACTCGCACACACACACCACAGTTTCATAGTTGAGGTCCTTTCAAGTCGCCTGGGGAGCTACTCGAACAGTTGCCATTCTCTTGCCTCTCACCTCCGCGGCGCTGTTGATTAGATTAACGGCATTTTAAGTGCCAAATTTGTCGGGGTAATTGAAAAAACTTGCGGTGGCCATGGCAAAAATGCTGTGCAAATGATCCAAATGTATTCATTGTACTTGCAAGTGCTCTCTACATTCGGCAATCATTCGTTTGTCTCAATTGCCGATATTACAAAATATTTATATCTATTTATGAATTCTTCACAGCTTGGATTATTATATCATCAAATGTTTCAAATATAACAAAATGTATTTGTTGTACTTGGAAGTGTTTGCAACTCTAGAAAATCATTGCTTTCGTTTTACTTTGAATTACTCCCTAGACTGGACAATCATTCGGTTTTTTCAATTTACCACATTGCATAGATTATTTCTAATTGTTGTTCGTTGAAATTAAGATACTTTGGTATTCGAGTAAGAATAACTATGTTCCAAGCGATCCAAAATGCAACCGAATGTATTAATTGTACTTGGAAGTGTCCTGCACTCTAATCAATCACTTGGTTATTATTTCTTCATTTCTCTAATTCTTGCAATTTGAAGTTAATTGAATACTTTACAGCTTGAATTTCTTATTTTAAATATACTTCAAATACAAAGGAATGCATTTGTTTTACTTGAAAGTGTTTTAAGCACTCGAGCACATCATTTAGTTGTTTATTAAATACTTTCTTCTGAATACCTTGACTGATTCAAATAGCAACGATTGCGTTCATTTCACTTGGAAATCTTTTGCAACTGTTATCATTGCTGCAAGTGCATTCTTAACATTCTATCAAATTCGATTGCCATATATCTTCTTGTATTGAAAACATGCCAAAATATTCATTCAAGGTATTTAAAGCTTTTTACTGCCTTTAACTCTTTTCGTTTCGGCTGCACATTTTCTAGCTAGCAGATGCCTTGGCATTTAAGTGGCGCCGCATTTTGGCCAAAAAGCAGTCTCACAGTCAACATTTAGCCAGGCATAAACATATACTATTTATGCATAGCTTTCTGTATAGAAATTCGCATTTAGGCACTTTCCCAAACACAGACACTTGGCCAGCGTGTTTGCAGCTTGGCTTTTAAATGCAAATCATGCAGAAATTGTAGAGGCTTTCAGCGTGTCTTTGTGGCCGTCTCTGGGTTTTCTTTTTTTGGAGTCGTAGATCGGAGTGCGCATTAACTGGGAACAAAGCCACTTAAAGGTCGCACTGATGCGCTGACTAGCCTTGTAGCTATTGCCCACGACTCAAAGGGGTTTCTTGCAGGGAAAAAGACGGAGATATAGCGATAAAGAAAGAAAGAGAAACAGAGAGAGAGAGCGAGTCATAGACTAGAAGAAGAAAACTCTCAGCGAGTTGTTTACACGCAACGCTCGAGTGCTTCCTAGAAAATGACGACGACGAATCTGCAGTTGGCTGCAGTCTGAAGTGGCATGCCTTTGGCTGATCATGCAGCAGAGTGTGTGTGTGTGTGTGGGGGGGGGGGCAGGGGCAGGTGGCAAGGTTCAGGCAATTGGTTGCCAGCGCCAGCCGGTAAAAGTCATAAACGCAGTCGACTCGAGGGTCGCAGCTCCTTTCGACGCTTGCCACTTGTTGTCATCAATTTGTTGGCTCTTTCACTCGCTCCTCCAACTCCCGGCACCGATTCTTGACTCTGCCACCGATTCCAATTCGAAAATTCAGACTTCTACTGTTTATGCAGCAGTTGAGGTCGTGCCACTTTTGGTTGCAGTTCGTTGGAAATGCATTTTTGGGAAATTATCTATTATTTGTTTACGTTTCGGTTGTTTGCTTTGTCCGCTTTTTCACTGAAAACTGAACTTGTAGTTTTCTAATTAAAAAATTACTATCAAAATAATAGTTGACCGACCATTACTCCTACTCCTATCCCATCCCCTTCCCCTACCCCTAGTGGCCTACCTACTCAACATCTTTTTCCCTCACTTTTCGACTCGTTTACATTTCGTTTTCTCGTGCGTCTCATTTTCGGTCGACTCATTGTCACATAATTAACACTTGATATAGCAATTTTCTATAATTCTCCTCAATTTACCACAATTTTTCCCCAATTTTCCTCATTTGAAATGTGCGAAAAACTATCGAATTACCATTGTCCAAACTGGCAGGAAATGCGCAGAGGTTTCTTCAAGAGAATGTTTCTTGGTTACTTTCGGAAGTGCGACTATTTCTATCATAAATATCTTTAATCTCCTCCTCTTGCCCTTTCTTTAGTCTGATTTTTATCACTATGCACCTTTTCCCTAAAGAAGAATTTGTGGTTAGTTTTTTGTTGGCAAAATTGGTGCGATTGATTTTCATGCGATTATTTTTCACACGTGGCAGATGGATGCGAGTTCAAAGAGAAAAAAAAAGGCAGGAGGAATAGCGAAAATCCAGATAAAGTAAAGGACTTTGAAGTGGGCAGTTTTGTGTGTGTAGTTAAAAAATGCCATAATTGGTGTATAATGCAACAATTTAGCAAAAGAAAAGTAAGATAAATTGTAAATGGATTTGGGAAAGTACAAAGATGACTCAGAAAAGAAATTGAGATAGAGAGAAAGATAGTTTTTTTTTAAAAGAAAACACTTGTAAAGAGTTTAGAATTAGTTAAATAAGAAAGCATTTTTTATTATATATTTTATATAGTTTCTATATATATTTAAGATATATTTACATACGATATATGTATGGGCCTTTTGTTTAAAGATAAATTCGAACGACTTTGAAGAGATAGTTAAGGAAGTTCATAAGAAGCGAAAGAGTTAAAAAATACTTAGAAATTGATTGGCAATATCCAAGAAATATAGCAATATCTTATAAAGGTTATGGGGAATTTGGCTTTGATGCAAATGAAAAATAAAACTCAAATTGATCTGCAATTTTGACATTTGTAGATTTCGATTTACAGAGAATAGTTTAATAATTAATAGATGTAACATATCTTTATATATCTCTCTATTCTATATATATTTTAGAATATTTTGCCATTCACTGCTCGTCTGCTTGGCGTCTTTTAACTTAGTTAGTTAGCCATAAATCAAAGTGCCTTTCCCGCTGACAAATAAACACTAATTGTGTGTGTGTGTGTGTGTGTGTGTGAACACTTGAATGATTAAAGTCCAATTATAAAACCAATTAGAGTGCAATTATTTGCCATTAAGACGAAATCCACTTACACTTCAACTGACAAAATGCCCATGACTAAGGCCAAAGAAACAACAATGATTTGGAATGACTTTAGAGACGTGTCCCAACCAAAGACAAGAACAACGAATGCGAAGTCAGCTGTTGTCTTTTTATTTTTTTGCTGCTGGTCTTAAATGTGTGAAAAAAGTAGTTGTGGCCATTACGTAAACAACAACAATGGGAATGGGACAAGTGCTGCCAGCTGACAGTGATCTCAGGTGAAGAGCCCAAAAACTGAAACCCAAACGCAAGTCTCAAGTCTGAGGACCTAGACCAGACAGGACACACAGAGGGACGAGCTCGCACTTGCATGACTTTTAAGTAAATATTTATTAAAGGAAATATTAGAAGGGAGTCGAAAGAAGAAGAAGAATAGAGAGAGAGAGAGAGAGAGTAGCCAGCTGAAAAGTATGCTATGTCGATGGAGCAACTCCAATGCCGCTGGCTGCGTTCTGGCCGACTTCAATGGCCACTCAAATTAAGGCTAACAACGTGCCAACACCATCGGCCAAAGTAGCAATTTTGCAGCTAAAGGATATGCTGCCAATCCTACCGCCTTCCCTCAATCCTCCTGCTGCTGCTGCTATTGCTGCTCCTGCTGCTGCGGTTAACCACTCGAGTCGATTTATTTTGTACACAACTAGCGTCGACTATGACTTCGTCTCCTGGCCATTGTGCTGGCTGTGGAAAAGGACAAGACGTTGCCTTTTTTACAGCTCAACTTGGCCCCGGGGCAACAGCAGCAACAACAACAACAACAGCAACAGCAACAACTATGAACACAACAAAAACCGAACAAACTCTGTTGTGCAAACACAAAATGTGGCCCTAGAGCAAATAGACGAAACAGAAGCTGCAAGAAAACTAAGAAAAACTAGAAGAAGAAGAAGAAAAAAAGAGGCAACAGCAGGAGACTAACGGAAAGGTCAACAGTGAAAGCTGCAACAACAATACCACCAGCAACACCAACAACAACAACACCAACAACAACAACAGTTGTTAAGTGTGAAAATTTAACAAATTAAGTGCATGTTGTAGGCAGCCCAGAGCAAACATTTGAGGTTACAATTTCCTGCCGAAAGAGACGGCAACAGAAATAGAGAAATGTGTGAGAGGGGGAGGAAAGGTAAAGATAGCTATCGGTGGACTGCGGTCAATGGCAATTCAAATGTGTGGGCGTGTCTTGAAAAGTAAATAAACTAAGCGTTTATATGGGCTCAAATAGCAGGCCAAATTCCCTCAAGTACCTGAAGGACCTGAAGGCAGTTGAAATTCAATTGAAACGCAATTTAGATGAGTTGGAAATATTTTGCCATCAATTGAATTTGTGTGTTAAATTTGTGCAACTATTTCAATAATAATACAATATTTTACAAACGACATTCTTATTATAATCTCTGAACTCTGGGAATTTTTATTTATTTATCGTTATTTCTTTTTCATGGTTTGATTCGTGCTTATAGTATAATATCAGAATTATGGGGAATTTGCATACATGTAATGTGAAATTGACTCTGGAAAGACCAATTATTGCACTTGACCCCAATAAATAATTCGAGTTAATTTGTATTACTCATCAACTAGGAGATTATGTTTCCAACGAGAGAGTTAGCTGCATTTACTCAATGTAAATTCCATTGCTAATAAATGAGTTTTATGTATCAATTCAGTTTTAACGCAAATTCAATTCAACTATATTTTTGTAATTATGAAGAGATTACATTTATTGCCATTATAGTGGGTACATTGATTTCTTTCTGGCAGTTTTCACTCTACTATCATTTGGTTGAATAGTTTCAATTACTTTTTCGAGTTTATTGGAATTTATTCAGAACTTTCTAATATATATAGTATATCAAATTGAGATTTAACAAACTAATCAATTGTATTGTATTGTATTGTAAAATATTCCAATGAATAATGTAATGTAATAACTAATGTTATATATTCTAATGATTATATAAAGTGTCAACTGTCTGTATGAAATGAGTTCCCGAGTCTTATATTTATATGCAATTTATAAAATTCTATACAATTAAAATAAATATTAAAATAAAGTTAATGTTTTATTTAAAATATAGCATATGAAATAATATCATATCCCTTATCATCTTTTGCTTAATATTATTTAAAAATTCTTTTACTCTTCTCGGCTTTCAAGTGTTAAAGGGATTCAATTGGGATTCGATATCGGATTCCTATTGGAATGCAATTGCATCAGCTCATCAGCTTGGACAATTATGCGCTTAATTAGCGGCGATGCACACACACACACACACACACACACTGGCGTTTGAAGTATGTGTGAGATTTCGCACTTCCCGTGTTAAGTCTTGTGTGTCTGTGTCGGTGTGTGTTCGCTGTGTTATTAATAAGCTTCCGTGTGCATTGGTGTTCCTTCGCCCTCACCTCCCCCTATCCTCCCTCATCCCTTGTACCTTTGCCGTGTTTAATTTGTCGTTTTATTGTTTTAATTTTGCTGCCCAGCGAGGCGAAAACAAGGCGAACAAACGATGCCTGCGTATCCCTCCGCACTCCGCTCTCCACTCGTCACCTGCCCTGCCCTGCCCTGCCTGACTGCCTGGTCAACCCCTTTGCCAAACTTCAGCTTGAGCTTTAGCTTATTAGTTGCGCCTAAAGATTGCCTTCGTTCAGAGTTGCCAGTTGGCTGCTTTCGTTGTTGTTGCTCATCACATGCATTCTCATTCTACACATTCGCTCTACACTTCCCACTCTCCGTTCTCCGCTCTCCATTGAGCGTCGCTCGAGTGCAGCAGCCGCAAAGACAAAGCTTTTTGTCTCTTCTGTTTGTTCTTAATTAGCCCAAGTAACTGTAAGTGTCTCTCTTTTTTTTGCAGAGTTGCCGAGTTAGCTGTTTTTCGGTTAAATCTGTTCTTTTTCTAGTCAAATTAAATATTAAATGTTCTTTATCCGGAAATCTAACTCGTTTTAAATTCGAAAACTGTTCAAATGACAACTGGAGAAATATTAAAATAAAAGTCAATTGCAGCCTCTTTTAACAAAACAAAAATGAGTGAATATATTAAGGAACAGCAATCAGAAATGCGTCTAAATCTCTTGAAGAAGAAAGAAAGAAAATAATGTCGGGAATTTCGTGATAATATTAATTCCAAACAGTGTCAAAAGTTCGGTGATATTGTATTTTTCTTTAATCAAGTAAATATTCTGATCATTTATACTTTAAACAAATATTTTAGATGTACTATTTGATTTTTTTTTAATGCTGAGCAAATAGTCTTAATTTGACAATTATATACTGAATACATATTGAAAAATACATGCTAAAATCAGGAATTTTAAACATGAATTTTAGCATGATTTTTCGTTTCTGAATAATAATTGAAAAAATACATATTTTACACACTTTGCTACTTGGTTTTTAATTTTTGTTTGTTTTTAAGTTATGGGTTTTAGAATTATCTAACTATTTTGCCTGACTAGTTAACATAATAAAAAACAAATACTATGCCCACTTATTTTTTCACAATTACTTGACTAACTCCCAATTAAAAATCATCATCTTTAGACAAAAAAACTATTTGTGCAATATTCTGTCCACACTTTATGCTTTTTTCATCCTTTTTCTTCTGGCCTTCCCCCTTTTCTTCGACTTTTGACTCACCTGCAAACTGAGCGCCAAAATGCTGCTGGAAATGTCCGCGGAATTCATGCGGCGTGCTGAAGCCGGGCGGCAGAAAACCGCGCAGATAGGCGGCTGCTGCCAGGGTTGTCATGTGATGGTGATGGGCGGCCGCTGCGTTGGCGGGATCGGCGGCAGCGGCGTAACCGGCGGCTGCATAGAAATTGGCCGGATTGAAGACGGGCAGCTGACAGTGGGCGGCCGCAGCGGCGGCGGCGGCAGCAGCGGCCGACAATCTGGTCACGTCCGGCGATATGGAGCGTGAGTCCCGCGAGGGTTGATCCAAAGCTTGCTGGCTGCTCACCGCCGACTGTTGCGGTGTATTTGCATTCCGTGGCGGAGGCGTCGCAGCCGGCGATAATGGCGCCTCTGTGGCACTGGGCGTGGCAGCCGCTGCAGCCTGTGATGATTGCTGTTGTTGTTGTAATTGTTGCTGCTGCTGCTGTTGTTGCTGCTGCTGCTGCTGTTGCTGTTGATAGGCTCCAACGCCGACGCCCAGTCCGAGGATCTCCTGTATGGCGAAGGGAGTACGCATTTTAGTCGCTTGCATTTTGCCGTCGGCTCTTTTGCCGCTGATTGGGGTAGCAGAAGAAGCAGTGGCTAAAGCGTTCACAATGTTCACTGTGCTTTCGGTTTATTGCACTTGTTCAACAGCCAACAGTTTTCATAGCTCACACGAAAAGACCAAACACAAAAAAAAATATGATAGTATATGCAGTGCACATGGATTACACACACACGCGCACAAACGTAAAAACAATGCGCGAAGAGGAAGAGTTTCTTTCTTTTGCTAATATAATCCAACTTGATTCGGACTCGAATTCGAAGTGTGTGAAGTTTAACTGTTTTTTAAGCACAACACGAGAGCGAGAACACAAAACGACAACAACAACATCAACATCAACGGCGAGAGTATTGAGAGCTGTGTGTGTACGTATACATGTGTGTGTGTGGACGTCGTCTGTCTGTCTGCACGTCTGCGTCAGGTTTCTATTTGCTTGTGTGGGTGCTGACCGCTTGCGTTCGGCGTGGACAACGTACGAAATCGAACTGAAACCAAAGCGCGCGCTGCACGCGAGCAAAAGCGTCACGTCAACGCCAACGTCGCGGTCGCTGCCGCTGCCCGCGCCAGCTGCGACGCCAACGCACGCTTCACGTTTCCACAGCTCTGGCTGTAACTTCTTTTTTCGCCTTCGCCGTCGCCGTCGCCACGCTTTGCCGTCGCGTCGCCGTGGTAGCTTCAACTGCTTCGCTCGCCGACTGTCGACTGAGGCTGTCGCTGGCAGCGGCTGCTGCGGCAGCCCGACGTGCGCTACGCCATCTTTGCGTGCCAGCGAGATGGCAATAGTGTGCAGGCGCATGCCGTTTCACTCTTGCAGCCGCCAAGCAATGCCAACATTCCAATTGCAGGGGTAATGTGAGCCACTCTTAGCATGCTATCTCGCTTGTACGTGCGGCCCATGCATCTTGCTGTTACCTTCTACGCTGGAAGGCAGCACACGGACGCTGTGCACACTGTACGTGTGAGCCGCTAGCCTGTCCGTGTGTGTGTGTGTTAATTATGCGACGGTTGCGGACTTTGCTGGGCACGCAGCGGCCTCAGTTTCAGTTTGTTTTGCGCCGCCAATTTGGCGGGACACAACGACAGCGACTCCATCTGTATGCGCATGTGTGTGTGCGTGAGTGTGTATATGTGTGTGTGTGTGTGTGTGAGCGGGCGATTTACGTGATTTCAGTTTATTTAAGTATTTTTTTTTTAATTTTTGTTATTGTTTATTATATTGCAATGCAGTCAGTTGTCTGATGCTTGATTATAGGCACTGTTTAACGGCATTTCCGCTATGAATTGTTTAAACTTTAGAGCCAAACAATGATTAACTTGAATTTCTAACAGCTCGTGTCATTTTGTTTAATTCAACTTGTGTTTAATCTGTGAACTATTTAAAATCTTTTGACATAAAGTTTAAAAATATATCTTTTATATAATATTTGATATTTTAATCTCAAGACGAGCTTAGTATTATTATTAACTCCAAGTATATTTGCAAAATAATTGTATTTAATTGTCTGGGTAGTAAATATATTGATAAATTAACTTTATTATGTATTATATTAACCTATTTTTAAATTAATAAGATAATAAGTGCATAAAAGCTTAGATAAATCTAATATTTTCTTTATATATTCAGTTTCTTTAGATTATCAATTGATATAACAATCTGAAGCTTATTGTAATTCAGGATTAATCTTACATAATCACTTGATATTAAAGAAATCAGTTAAGTGTTTGTATTTAATATAATTGGAAAATAATTATACTAATTTTAATCAATTGAAGCTTATTTAAGCGCTATAACAATTATTCCATCATCTGAATATTTACACTTTTATAAAGTTGTAATATAATATTCACAATCACCTTACCTTTCTCTCAGTGCACTTTCAAATGTTTTACCGTTTGATTTCTCGACTCCAAATGCTTCTTCGTTCACTTTAAAGTACCGTTTGCTTGTAGCTTTCCCCATTGCCTAAAGTTTGTCTTTCCAGTAGCTTTCCCACGCTCAAGCATTCCCAATTCCCATCGGCTCGACTCCTTTCTACCCCCCCTCTCCCCACTCCCCGCGTCGCTGCTCCAAATTGCACGCATTGTTGTTCAAAGTTGGCCATGTTAATTAAGCGCTCAGTCTGTTCCTCCAGTCTCTGCGCTCTCGTTGATATCGATTAGCTGCCGCTGCCGCTCCCGCTCACTCCACAACATTGCTCCTACAAGTGAAACGGCTCTAGTTCTGTCTCACTCTCTCTCTCCCTCTCTCTTCTGCTGTTGCAGTTCTGCATTAATTAGTCGCATTGCATAACAATTGCATAATCAATATGCCATTTCAATTAACTGCTTGGTTTGCAATTAGGCTGCCTCCCCTCCAACTACCCCACGCTACCCCCCCACCCCCCTTTCCCTTCTTCTGTCCTCATATATACTGAGCTTTTGCTAGTGACGTTTTTGGAGCCCAAGCAGCGTGTAATTAGCACACTCTGTCACGTCTCTCCCCCCTATACTCCCTCTTCCTAGCCCTCTCACTCTCACTCCCACTCTATTTCTTTTGCTCTTCTTGCTGCTGCTGCGGGCATTCGTATCAAGTGTGCGAAGAGTGCAGCAAATGCATTTCCAATCGCATTAATTGCATTGATCATACGCAACGTTGAACTGCATTTTTTCATTTATTTATTTGCGTTTTTTTTTTTTTGTAATTGTTGCGGTCACATTAATTAAGTTGATTTACTTTTTTTTTGTTGTAGTCCCTGTTATTATTTAATTTTCCAATTGAAAGTGCAATATTTATATACACAACTGACAGTTCCACACTTCCCCCCATTTTGCACCACTTCCCATTCCCCTACCCCTACCCCTTCCCCATCGAGCCTCTGTGGCAACTTTCATCTTTCGTTTCCATTAGAATTTGAAGCATTTGCGCATCTCACCAGGAATATTTGTTGTTCTTCTCATTGTTGTCGAGTGGATTTGTGCATTAAGAATTTCAACTTGAAGTAAATCTAATTGCACTACAGTGCCATCAAGTACATACAGTAAGCCATCGCTAAGTACAACAATACTAGGAAAGTAATATAATTTTGCGCTGTTTTAATAATTTCTAATATTCTTCGTATTTTAACCAGTGTTTACTGTAGCTTTATAAATTGTTACTTATTTCTGTATACAAATCTTAGTTTCTCTTAGTTTTATAGTTTCATATTTGGTATTTTTCTAAAATTTCCCTCTTTTTGTATTTATTTTTTAGTTTTCAATATATATGCATAAATATTTTTTTTAATCTATAGTACATAATTTAATTTAATAATTTTGATCTATTTCATTAGTTTTTCCATTAGACGTATCATGTTATTTTGTAATTTCCAACAGTTTCAATAGTTTTCATAAACATCTTATTTTTCACACAATTTCTTTGTTATTACTTACTTTATCCAAAATTTTAATACACTCAATGCGTTTTTAAGTAGTTTAAACTGTCTAGAACTCACAAATAAATTGTTATTAACAATTTTTGACAATTTCAGTGCCTTTGTATGACTTTATTTCTTATTTCCGACTTATTTAATACTTTTTCTAAAGTCTTTCTTAATTATTCAGTTCTTGTTTTTGTTTATTTATAATGCTAGAACTCTATTCATTTTGTTGATTTTTCTTTAGCTGCTAATTCGAACTGATCTAAGTTTGTTGATTTTTCTGTAGCTCTTATTTCAAACAATCTCAAGTTTTGTTTAAATAATTTTTGAATCCTTACACGCAATTCTCTTTTTAAACATATATGTTGTAGTATAATTAATTGTATTGATTTACAGAACTTCTTTTTCCAACTTTAACTAGCTCACTCTCATACTCTCATACTCTTTCCTTCTTTCTCGCTTTCTCGCTTTCTTCTACATTTGCACTACCCCTGTCTAGAGTTTTGATCACGAATTTCAATTTCCGTTTGGCATGTCCTCAAGGACCTGTGCGCCGACTCGTATTATTTCATATTTATAATGTAATCTGCACTTCATCCTCAAAGAGACGTCGCATAAATCACAAATGCCACTTGCACGGCCAGTCCCCCTCCCGGTCCCCTCTATTGCTGTGTGTGTGTGTGTGTGTGTGAGTGTGTGTGTGTGACTATTTATAATATATATGCATGCAAATTCAGAGGCAGCGACCCACTTCATAGGCACGTCAGAGGACGCTGGTCTAAAAGCCTTTTGCCTCGTCCTTTTTAGGTTTTGTTGTTGTTTTGTTTGATGTTCGCCGGCCACTTGAAATGCATTTAAAAAGTTTTTTTTTTATATTTTTTTTATTATTATTATTTGCGCATTGGGCACACTTAAGGCAGGTTCCATTCCAGTTTCTGTCTCTTGCATTGGATTTGAACGAATGAACATTGAATATTCCATTGATTTTCATCAATTTTTAGCTTTGATTGTTGTTTTTTTTTTTGTTTTACTTTTGGGCATATATCAATCGCAGCTTTTTTTCTCGCTACTCGTCACTCGCCACTCGTCACTCGCCACTCGTCGCTAATTGACTCTTCGCTGTGAAATGTGCTGCCGACTTTTGGGCGTTAATTGTCGCTTGTTTCATTAGACTAAAAGCTTTTGTTGGGCCAACTAATTAAGCCAACATCTGGCAGTTTCGGCCTCTTTGCAATTGTATTTGCTCACTTGCAACGCATCTCCCAGGGGAACAACTGCAACGGGGGCATGCCACAACTGCCACAACTGCCTCAACTGCATATTAGCCCGGCTTTCTTTCTCTTCAACTTGGCCGCATTTCGATTACTTTTATTGCCCACATCGTTGTCGCTGCTTTTGTTATTGCTTAGCCATCATTGCCTTTGGCTTTTGCCATCTTTTGTTTACTTGTTTTTGGCCTTGTTTGTCTGAGGTGCTTGCACATGGCTTAATGGCTGCAATCTGGCCACAGATTGTCTAATTCAGCTAATGGCAACAGGCGCAATCACAATTGAGGCTCACGCGAATCAATGGGCATTCGAATGGGGAATATGTTTACGAAATATTAAAAAAATGAATCGCCTAAAAGTGGTTTAAGATACAGTACATCTTTAAGATACTTTTAATACGATCAGTTCACTTTTAGCTCAACTCATTTTAAGTTTATGTCAAGTGTTAAAATTGTTCTGGACTTGACAGAGTTTGACGGTTTCCTGATCACTTTAGAGGTTTTACAGATGGGTTATATTTAGGTTTTATACGATATACATAGTCTTTAAATAATTAGAGATAATTAGCCAACTCTTTGTAGAACAAAACATCAACATTTATTATAGAAAAAGCTGCTAGTTAATGAATATTTAAACATCTTGTGGGGGTATAAAAAAGGATGAAGTAAAGTTTTATATTATTTGAAATAACTACCTGTTAAGCCTATAACTCGTTTAGTTCATACATTTTTTTGTATACTCTGCAATCACTGTAGTCTTCTAGTCTTAAGAACTGGTAACTGGTCTGATCAATATTTGCTATTCATAATATTATAAAATATTTTCTTTGCTTATATTTGTACAATGCTAATTTTCCGTAACAAATTCTTCTTACTGAATTAAATATATTCTGCGATCAAGACACTTTTAGAGACTTGCGAAGCGAAGTTGACTTCTCTCATTTGACTTCTCTCTTCGATAAATAAAATTATTGATAATTTGCTTACTTTTCTTACTTATTTATTCTTTTGTTTATGATATTACTATCGCTATATTATATCTAGTAGCTGCTAAACACAGGGGAACCAAAAACCGGCAAATTTTTCCAAAAGTTTGTTGTTCTCCTCTGTCTCTATGTAAACCTACGGTTTATTAGGATAAAATACGTATACACTAAATTGTATAAACATATCTATTAATTTATATATGTTTTGAAGTTTTTAAAAAGTTTAATTGTACCGGAACCGATAGGACAAAACAGAAATAGAATTTTTTATTATCGAAATACTCGTTTTGGGGCGTAACGAAAATAAATAATACTTTTTTTATAACCTTTACTTTAAAACATTCGGAAAGGCTACAGTCGAAGTCGACTATGAGAGACCCTTTACCTATTCTTCAAAATGGAAATAAGAGTAACACTAATAGTACCCCATAGCGCATTGTTACGTCAATATGTTTTTAAAAAGTAAAGGGTCTAAGAAGTATCATATAGCTCACAAAGTTCCCAACAATCGGTCAAATTAGTCGTTATATACACAACTCTTTAGTTTTCTTAGATATCCGTACCAAACTCAGTATCAATATCAGTAATATTATGATCTATTGGCCAGGAATGATCAAGATAATCGAGCGTTTTACAGAATAAGTTAAGGGTGTCTCAAAAGTTCCCTACTATCGCTGCCGATCCGACTCTTCGGCTTGTTTAAATACTCTACGATCAATTCATTTTGACATTTTTGTTTTTGCTAAGCGAATTATTAAATTGAACATTCCACACTCCCAATTATGAGTTATTAATATTTATACTGTCATTTTGCTATTACTGCTACTAGTAATAATAACTAAATAAAGCTAATTTCTGCTACTATATATACTTTTGACATTACCATTTGACATTGTTATTATACTGCTACTACTCTTATTACATTACTACTACTACTAACTACTACTAACATATTGAAAGAAAGGAAAGTGTATACAATAGTGAACTAACCAAGCAAATGACATAGGATGCTCTACACTGTCCTACACTCGCACTGTTCGCAGTGTTCCCCTGTCGCCACCTGCCACCTTCCTCCTCCCCGACAGTTGTTGTTGCCTGTTGTTGTTGCACACGCCCAATGGGCGATGGCGACGTTGCTTTTGAGCCACTTGGAAATCGTTAATTTCATAATTACATGTTTCATGCACACGCTCTCTGACTATGGCCCAAAATGGGCGACACCACAGCACATTGCGTGCGAGTGTGTGTGTGTGTGTGTGTGTGTGTGTGTGTGTGTACGAGTGGCACATAAGTGGCAGCCAGCCAGAAAGCCAACACCATTTTGGCCATAATTTAGTTTTGCCCGTCCATTAGCAAGCCGGGCCACAGCAAAAACAGCAACAACAACGTTGCAGACGGCGGCCTTTGTTGCAACGCCACTCAGCGAGAAATCAGCACCAGCAACAACAACAGCAACAACAGCAACAACGACAACGACAACGACAGAGAACCAAGTGGCCTCGACAGTGGCAGCGGGTGGCAAGCTGAGAAGGGGAGCAGGAGGTGAAAGGGGGGTAGGTAGAGGGAGTATGTGGCAAGAGGAGCTAAAGAAGAAGCAGCAACAGCAGCAGCAGCAGCAGCAACGACAGCAGCGACTGAGGCAGAAGAAGGACGAGTGGATAATTATTAATAATTATCGCATTGACGTGTTTTCGTTTTCAGTTTTATTTATTTTGTGGCCTTTGTGCGAGCATGTGTGTGTGTGTGTGTGTGTGTGTGTGTGTGTGTGTGTGTTGAGTGTGGCAGTCTCTCTGTGTATGTGTGTGCTTCGCTTGACTTGCTTGCTTCGTTGTAACTTAAGTGGTTTATATAATTGGTCAACTTGTGCTGTTGCTACTTCTCCTTCTCCTTCTGCTTGTCCTTCTCCTACTTCTCCTCTTTCTCCTCCTTGCTCGCTGCTCCTTGCCTCACTCTGCTTTTGGCTACCTCAACTGCCCCTTTCTTGTCCACATTTTCTGTGATTTCTTTGCTTTAAGGGTGGCATTTCTCGTCCAAGGGTTGCACTCACTTTACACATTCAACTGAACTGCATAGTTTCCAGCCGAGAGTTGCGTCATTGAGAACCGAAAATGAAATTAAACTAGACTTCATTATGAATGAAGAAGTATACGAGATATGTAATATACTCAGTTAAGAGTGTCAGACTTTAGAAAAATAATATATAAATAAGAGAAAAGTTTTTCAAGGAAAAAAGAACACATCATAGATTATGAAATTGGTTTGCGACATTCTTGAGTAATGAACAAAAATTAACGTTCACTTCTGAAAAAAAACCTTAAAACAAATGCTAAAAAATATTATAAAATCTAATGTTCCATCAAATGAAATATGTTTAAAGTGTCTCTTGCACTTCTAGGACTCAAGATGTAACAGAAATTAGACAGAAGTTACAATCTGACTGTTACATAGTGTTAATGTCTGAGAATTGTTTGAAACGGCAACTGAATTTACTTTCCTATTGTGGAAGGGTTTTTTCCAAAAGGTCACATCCTTAAAGATTCTAGACTTGAACTTTATTTATTTCGCAAATGGTTCTTTAACAGAGAAATCATCACAGAACTGTGTAAAAGCTTTATAAGCAAAATATGCATATTCTTTTATATTGTAAGAATATTCTTAATACATTGTGGAAACATAGCCCTCTAGCGGTAGCTTTTAGCACTTATAATAGAGCATATTTTTCAGCATAAATTTTTCTTAGCCTAAATTAACCTTACTTTGCATACGACTCTTCAACTAAAACATTTATTTATGTAAGCGCATAATTATTTTTATATTTTTTAAAATAAATATAATGTTGGCTAGCTCATTTGCCGGGTTGAAGTGCATCCTTAAACTAACATTAGAAAATTAATATAATGAGAATTAGTTAATTGCAATTAGATTTGGGAAATGTCTTCTTTTCAGTCGTCTGATTGGCCTTGACCCAACCAGATTTCATAAACAATATCGATAACTATTTGTCCTTAAACTAATATAATGTATTCCCAACACATTTTGATCATAAAATTAATCATAATTCTATATATACAGTAGATCCATTAAAGAAAAGAAGTTTCATTGTATTCTATTGACTAAATCTATAAAAATCAACGTAAATTGTCTTAAACTGACTTGGTTAAATTAGTAGAATTAAGCCTAGAATTCAATCATATTTTAATGAATAATGACATTCCTTAGCTTCACACTAAGTATTGTGATAACTTTGGACTTCAGATATTCTCTAGAAATATTAAGAAAATTAATAAATAAATGAGTAAATTTGTGAAGAAGTCGTTATAATATTATGTCATTTAATTATCAGTTTACAGTGGCATATTTATTAAATTTTGCTACAGTTAAACATATGTTTCATTGTCGTTTTTTTTGCTATTAATTTGGTTTGATTTATAGATTTTATTTATATTTGTAATTACTTGGGAACTTAGGGTGCATACATAGTATAGATGATGATATTATTTATATATTTCCTGGCAATGTTTAGCTGTTTTTCTAGTCTCATACACTCCAGACGGAAACGAACTTCCCTACCGCCGTCAACCCCAACCTTAACCCCATTCCCATCTTCATCCCCTTCCTCGACTCTATCCTTGGCCATTTATGAATCCAACTGAACTTATAGATTTACCTGCTCCATTCCACACATTTATAAAGATGAAAAGCATATTCTACCTTTTACTTCCCCTGTCTTTTCCCCGCACTTGTCACCCTGCTGCCCGAGCTCATTAAGCATTAGTCGCATTAAGCGCATTTTTTTCAATTATTTCGCAATGCAAAAAGAAAAAAAATAAAGAAGTGGAAAATTAAAAAGAAGCATTTAAATGGAATTCAAAACGCGCGTAATTCAAAATTAATCTCGAAAACCAAATGAATTGCTACATGAAAAGCTCTCATACAGCTAGGTGGTGGGAGGGGGGGGTCGCTGAATGCCGTTAGGGGTGGCAGGTAGGGAAGGAGTGGGTGGGGAAGGGGGAAGGGGAGGGGGACTTCTTTGTGACCAACATGCAACCATTGCGCCTAAATGAGCAGCAAACGCTTCAAAAGCGTCTGCCAAGCGTTGGGTTTCTCATATAAGGGCTGGGGATGGGTATGGGGGTAGTGTTAGGGGTTGGGGTAGCTAAAGCTGCTGTCTTTTCACTTTTCGCTTACGTGGCTTTTTGTTGACCAAACAAGTGACAAGGGGATGGGGAAGACGCTTTTAAGGGGGCGGGGGGGGGGCGGGGAAACAGTAAAAGAAAATGTTGTAGATTTTGAGTTTGGGGGCATTTGGCTTAAGTTTCTTAATTGCGCAGCTCGCATTGGCCGCCAGATGGCGCTGTCTCAATTATGCCATTTCAGAATTTTTCAATTAAAATACTCACACACATACACACACACTCGCACACACACACACACAAACGCAAAACTGTCAATGGAGCAGCAAATTTATTTTTTTTCATCCTGTTTTTTTTCATCCTTTTATTTCATCTGTTTTTCAGATTTGTCTCATCCTCTTTCAAGGATTAGCGACAGCAGCTGAGGCATCAGTGGAAATATTGTCGCAACTTTTGCTTGTTGCAACAAATTTAATCAACGCCGCAAGTTGCAAACAAACGCAACGCAAGCACAAAACGTATCAACCCCAGCAGCTATTTTCATTATCCTTATGAGTCCTTGAGCTCTCGACATGATTTGCCTGCGTTTCCCTTCATTTATAGCTTTTATGGCAACTGCCTTTATGGCAAACATGTTGTTGCTGTACCGCCAGATGGCGCCACTGCTCGTGACAGATGCTGCAGCTACAGGCAAAATTTGCACAGCGAAAGCTTCGATTGCGAAACGGGATTAAGCTTAAAGCTTAACGCAAAACCTTCGACTTTATTTCTGAGGCAAAAGCTGTTTGCATAATTGTGTAATTAAGAACAAAGAAATATCCTTTAAATTAGTTAACAATTATGTATCGAAATAGTTTTCAGTTGTAATAATATTTAAAACTATTTAGAATTGTCTTTAAAAGGAATAAAGCTCTACATTTCTTATTTTATTTATAAACTTATTAATTGCGATTATTTTATACAGTTGACCCAATGAAATGGTTTGTCTGATTTATACAGTAAACAACTTCAATGTAACATTATTTTCTTAATTATTTAACGACAACTTAAAGTCAAAATTAATTAACACTTAAATATAAATGCACATACAGCACTTTAGATTTACAAACTGAATTGAAGATTATATACAATTTAAATTAAACACTAAAAAGATTAATAATTAGTTGAAAAGTCTGGCATATTTACTTAATTTGATGAAACATTTGTTTTGACTATGGGTTAAAACCAAATCGGATCAATAGAAATAGAATTAAGTCCTGGTATTAATTGCTACGGGTTACAAAGTTAAAAAAAACACATTTCTTGTTCTTTATCTACTTAATGAAGTTTACTTCATTTTAAACTGAATAAAATCTATAGAATAATTTGAAATACAAGAAATGTCGTCTCTATTTTTCAGCATTTATTGTAGTAAGTAGTTTTGATTTATATGCAAAGCCTGTAAGAAGTCTGTATTTTTTCAAATAATAGTGTCTTTTCGCATTTGAAATAATAACTTAAATAATAAACTTGTAATTCAAGTAACTTGTTTAAACTCAACTACATTTAACTCAGTAAATTGTATGCGGTTTGTTTGCTAGTTGAGTCTGCAAATTGGGAATGTAGCTTCTCATTTACATATATCAAAAGGGTGTCAGATATTATCTGTTATATATTCTGTCCCCAAATATTTAAATATATATATAAATTTAAATAAATTATGTATTCATATATATAAAAGATATGAGGAGTATAATGGAAAAGATAAAAATTGTGATATCTAAATTATTTGTGATTTAACTTTATAGCATATGCGTAGCATTGAGACTATATTTTTTTTACTTTCTACCATTTACCTACAGTTTAAAATGCTACATATGTATGAGTTTATTAATTATTCCCTTTTTTGCATATTCATTTAGCTTTAGTCTCTTTCAATTTCGTTTATATTCTAGCGATAAACTAAGTAGAGTCTAAATGTCTCTCAATAACTATCAAGATTAGCATCGTCTTGCTTAGCTTACTTACTTAGCTCTATGTATCTTTATGCATACATTTAGTTATTCTATAGATATGCCCAACTAAATATTCAAGTTACGTAGTTGACTTTGCAATACCAAAAACTGACAGAATCAACTGATGGTTGAGTGATGCTTGTGTTGCCATCATTGGATGTATGCGTGACAGATGTCACACAAATACACACACACACACACACGCACACACATATATGTAAGTGTATCCTTTAGCCCGCATTGCAAATGAATGTCACAGAAACTGATTGAATCAACTTTATTTCAAAATGATGCCACTTACAGCACAGAGAGTGTGAGTGTGTGTATATGAGTGTGTTTGGTAGTTCCACATGCATACTAGACTACAGTTTTGCATGTGCTCCCTACACACGCACACACACACACACACACACAGATATATATAGTGATAGCTGTGTCAGAGAACACGTAACAGAAATCGTAGCATACTTTTTGGCATGTGCCAACCAAATAAACTTGATAACAAGCAATTTCTCACGTCTCTCGCAAAATGGAGCGTGTCATCCGGGCAACAGTTTGCCAAAGATGATGACGACTTTTGGTTTGAGCTCCGCTTCATAATGATGAGCTGCCACATTCGACAAATGCCACGGGTAAATACCATGTCATGCCACACACAAATGACAAATCAATGGCAACCTCCCCTTCCCTTCCCTTTGCTAGCCCCCGCTTTTTGGTGCGATTGCTCCCTCTGATGTTTTGACTTATCATTAGTTTAATTGGTGGCATGATGCCACTGTCTGTTGCAACACCCCGAATACAAATTTGTTGCCATTTAATTGGATGTTGCTCAACGGCAGCTCAGCAGGTGACAGACCCGAGTCTATGTACAGCGCTGGCCATCAAAATATCGCTAATTATTTTGTTAACTCTATCTACAATTTATGTAAATATCTTACTTGAAACTATTAAATAAAATACATTAGATATCAACATTTTATTTTATTTTTAAAGAATTAAAAACATTATATTTATTTTTTAATAACTACAATTATAAGTATAAATATATATGAGTAGTATATATGATTAATAAATCATAACATTATGAATTATGAATATATTATGAATAGCACAAATTAAAAGCATTGATGATTGATTTTTATTTTATTTCAGTATCGGCTCACATATTAAAAGTTTCATAAGTTTAAATTGTCTGGGAAATAATAACAACAAATTTTAACTATTTACTAAATGCTTTAAAAATTGTAAATTCATATACATTTTTGTAACAAATTCGGAGAATTCCATTTTTATACCCTGTGCCAAGTCGATATAGCTATACTCGTCGGTCCGTCTGTCCATCGGTTCGTCTGTCCGTCTGTCCGTCCGTATGAACGTAATGATCTCAGAGATGGTAAGAGCTAGAAGCTTGAACTTGATCTCCCAGCACTGGTAATTTTTGCAGGCAGATCAAGTTTATCTTTTTTTCTGAATGCCACGCCCCCCTCGCCCATAAATCAAGAAAAAACTCATTACAACACCAGTTTTGTAGCTAGCGACATGCGATTTGGCACTAATGATGAATATTTTAGGGTCAATGTTTCCAGAAAATTTCAACACGATGCCACGCCCTTTGTCCCACAAATTTACATTGACATTGAATTTGAGCGGGTCCCTGTAGAGCCACAGGGTATATTACGGTCGGGGTCCCGACTATTCGGCTTGTTTTGTATTGACTTAAGTTTGTTGATTCTTTAGTTTATTTAAAGACAAATAGGGAATTCTAAAAAACGTATGTTTTTGTAAGAAACGCCGAGAAAAACGGAGATTTTAGTTTGAATTCAGAATTTCATAATATCATTAAAAGTTAAAGCTATAAAATAAGTCATTAAAGTAAAGAAAACATACACATATAATCATCAACAAATATATATATAAATGTAATTACAAAGTTTCACAATTTGTAGGAATAATAAACAAGCCGATCAGTCGAGCGGGCGCGACAGTACGATACCCTGCGCAGGTCTTAAAACAAAAGTATTTTGACAAAACTAACTATAAAACTGCTCTTATTATCAGCTTTTTCCAATTGTGGGCGAAGAGGGTGTGGTAATGCAATGAAATTTTCTGGGCACATTAAGCTCAAGGTTCTTATTATGTGTGCTAAATCTCAAGTCTCTAGGCTTAACATTGCCTATGTTATGGGGATTTTTCTAATTTAAAAACAAACGGGTCTTGATATCGAAAATTGAAAATAAACTTGATCTGCGTATGGTATTCAGGAACCTACATTCCAAATTTGAAGTCTCTAGCTCTTATAGTTGCTGAGATCCACGCGTTCATACAGACGAACAGACGGACAGACAGACGGACGGACAGACGGACAGATAGACGGACAGTTCTCACTCGACTCGACTATTGATACTAATCAAGAATATATATACTTTATAGGATCGCATATGCCTCCTTCTGCCTTTTGCATACATTCAGACAAATTCATCATACCGTTTTTTGTCCGTTTTTAGTGGGCACAGGGTATAAAAAGGTCAAGTGCTTAAATTTTGTGCGAGTCTAGTGTAATAATGATACTTAATATATTTAATTCATTTAATGCAACAATGAAATGTAAATTTAGTTTCAAAATGCAATAAAAAGATTTGTATAAATTGCACAGATTGTTGTGTGATATACTTTAACTCCTATGAATTTCTTTCTTTCGGCCTATTTATATGTCCAGTGCTGTACGTAATAGAACTTCGGGTGTTTCGGGTGGGTTTTCGGCTTGGCATCGTTGTTTCGACTGCGTTGCGTGCTCTTAGTTGGGTTGTTTATTTTGACATTTGACACAATTTGCTTGGCTGCAAACAAACCCCCTCCCCTCCCCACCCCTTCCGTACCGACCCTCCCTTCACGCCTTAAGGGAGGGGAGAGACGCTGCTGTGCTTTGACTTTTAATTTGTCACTAATTTGTTCATGTCTCATCAAATTTCGCCCTCAGGCAGTTATTCTTGCTCTTTTCCTCTCTGCAACAGCAGCAGCAGCAGCAGCAGCAACTGTTGTTGTTGCTGTTGTTAATATTGTTATTGTTGTTGGTGTTGTTGCTGTTGTTGTGCCTCATTAACGCCTTTTAAGCCAACAGACAAGAAATTATTCCAATTTGTCGCCGTCGTCGCTTGACCAACTTAATGAAAGTGTCAACTTTAACGAGCCTCAAATTGTTTTTATTTTTACTTACTAATAAAAATAATAATAATAACGACAAGAGCAACAACAACAACAACAACTGTTGACTTCCTGCCCTCGTCAAAGTCCCACAGGCAAAACATCAACGCTATTGATTGCTTCATCAGCAAACGACCATCTACTGACCGCCCCCCCCCCTCTTACACTCCTCCTGCTGTGTCCCCTTTTTGCTTATTGTCTCCTCCTACCTCCCTCCCTCCCCAGCCCAGTTCACCCCTCTCTCCCATTTGACTACCCAATCATTTCCTTGTGCGGCTTTGCTGATGTGATTGATTGGAAAAATGATTCAATCTTGTGACACATTTTGCCATTATTTGGATTATTACATTTACTTCAGCATTGATTCGACAAGCCACACTCACCAGACACACACACACACACACACACACTCATAATAATAGATGAAATATGGACATTTGACAGTTTAGACAAAAGCAAAACAATTGCTGAGGGTGGGAACAGTTGATCAATGAACAGCTTTTGCTGTTGTTTAATATGTTAGTTAGTTAAAGTAACATACAAAAAGCCAGTATGTTATCAATATTGTTGGATTGTTGGAAACAGCAAAATTCTTCAGTTTAACTAGACAGTCAATATGAAACAGATGATACTTTCGAGACTTACAAAACAAATTTTATAATCTGTCTGTATTATCGAAATGATTTACTGACCAATCAATAGCTATTGAGAGCAACAAATATACAGAGCGAAATAAAGTATTTGCCAGTCTTACAAACCATACTTTTTACAAAGTATGAATTACTGAAAATGAGTGCACAAATTCTTAAACCAAGTGCACATAATCTCGATATAAAAGAAAATTGTCTTGAGTCAAGTATAACTCTAGAATTAATACTAGAAATTTACCCTGCATACACATAGAAAAAGTTGATGCGAATTTCATTCAAGATTTTCAAATCTTAAGTCTCTTACCTGTAATGTTGCTTAGAATTCCTAAATGGTTCTAGCTTATCTTCCATACGGAGGATTTCAATGGGCACTGAGAAATGAATTATATATTTAACAAGGTAATTTATGTAGTCAGTACATAAAAATCTTTACATAATTTAAAGCTATCTGAAAGCTTTGATAATTTGTATAATTTAATTAGGTAGCAGAGCATTTTACACATTAAACTTACACGTTTTAGATTCATATCTTAAGTCTTCTTATTAAAATTTATTTATTAACTCAGTTACAGAATTTAAAGAACTCCAAACAAATGTGAATTGTACTCAAATCAAGACTTTAAGTATGTTGTGAACTCGTTTTTATGTTTGAATATAATAAAATACTTCAATTTCTGTATTCTAGTAATAGTACTTGAATTAAGATCGAGATTCTTGACTTTAGTTCTTTTATATTTAGTGAGAAATCAATATTGAAATGTTGCTTTTGCTCTGTGTATTTGTCTAGACTTAAGCGATAGAAAAAGCACTAGTAAATATTTCCACTTCCCTACATTTGTATATTGATGTAATCGATTTGAGATACCTATCGATAACTGTTAGAGGAGAAAATGTATACAGGTTGGCAGGATAATTGGTTGACTATCACTTCATAGCAATAGAT
This sequence comes from Drosophila histrio, assembly GCA_958299025.2. Classification (NCBI taxonomy): domain Eukaryota; kingdom Metazoa; phylum Arthropoda; class Insecta; order Diptera; family Drosophilidae; genus Drosophila; species Drosophila histrio. Next base: position 42,334,047 of record OY282582.1, read on the forward strand.
AAATGATAATACTTTAAAGTAGCATAAACCTATATACATATAGCATAAGTAATATATATGCTATCGATATTCGATAAAAATCTGTTGATAGCTGGCAAAGCTTAAAGTTTATCTGGTAACGATCGTTGTTATTGATATTTGATAATGTGCCATCAATGAAATGCATGTAGCTACAATTATATAGTTTCAATATCGTTAAAGAAACCATTGTGAAATCTTCTATAATAATCTATAATATTGATACATCGATAACTTCTATAAGCAGCAAAAAGTTGAAGTTTGGCCAGAAAAAAATCAATGAAACAGCATTAAAATTTACGTTTTTATCGTTATATGTTATTATAATATAGTTTGACAAGGCTTAGATCCACCAAATTACTTACTTAAGCTATTTATTTCATATTGTTAAGGTTAAATGTAAGTTGTTAGCCGTTTTTTTAAGGATATTTCTTAACGATATTTATAATTGATTGTCATAAGTGTATGCCATAATGTTCATTTACTTAATTGATCGAGTTGAGAGCGGGGGAAGTGATTATTTTCTAACCATTTCAAGGTTGTCGTGTGTATCGTTGAAATTTCAAAAGGGAATTGCGACGAATTCACAGAAAGGACAGAAAGAACAGTCGGGGTATGATAGAATGGTAGAAGTGAGCCTATTTAGACAATCGCTGTCAAAACATTTGGTAATTGATACGAGACCGCAAGTCGCAGGAGGATGCAAAACAAGTAGAAGAAGCCTAAGCCGAAGCCGAAGCAGAAGCAGAAGAAGTAGAAGGAAACGCGTCAAGTTGATTAAATTGCGTGAAGAGCAAAAGCGACGACAAGGATAATGACAATAGGCGAGTCAAAGGGATGGCTGGCGGCGGGATTGCCCGTGTCATGGTTTTGGGATGATAGGGGTTTCAATTACAAAAAAGGAAGTGCCACGGCCAAAAGCAAGAACTGGAGCCAGTCAAAACATCCAACTGCCGATTCCACACTCAATTCGAAATAAATAAGAAAACCAATTCAATTGACGCTTCCTGGCGCAAATGTCATTCGTCCTGGACAAGGACAAAGCCTGTGATTCTCCTGCTTCTCATCTCGGTTGTTGTTGTTGTTGTTTGTGGACTGGTTTTAATTACGTCAAGTGACACACCACAATAATCAAAATGGATATCAAATGCGCCATTTTGAAAAAAAAAAAGAAAAGGTTTACCTGCTGCTTTCCCTCCTTCCCTTCTTTCTTCCTCTTGCTTTCCTCATCGCTCGATTTCAAGTGACATTTCGCGTGTTTTGACAGCTCGTTTGATGTGCAACGCGCAATTAAAGCGGCAGTCAGTTTCACCCCTTCCCCCTCCGCTCCTTCCTCTTCCCATTCGGCACAATTCCATTTCCGTTGCAGGCGCAGGAAGTCGGCCAAAATGGCGTCGCTTTGGGCCTCGTTACCTGACTTAATCATGCTGCAAATGCTGGCGCCAAAAAAACTCTTAACATAAATTGATTTGCCTAAGCAAAAATCTCATCCCACCTCCCATCCCTTCATCCCCAAGCTCTTAATCATTGAGCAGAACAAAAGGAATCGACACTCGGACCTGGACTCGTTTTCCACTCGAGTTGAGCCACAGATGAGCACAACGTTCGCCACTTGAATATCCCAATCGGTTCACAGTCATCCCCCAACTCCAGTCCATCTGCCTCTCCTTCCATCGTTTCCCCCCCCCCCCCTCCCCCCTACTCCATGCCCTATTTGCATTATGCAATCATTATATTTTTATGCCTATTAACGTTAAATACACCAATGAATCGAAATATTTGCATAAATTTACGCAGGTGATTTGTGAATCGAAGCGTGTAAGCGAAAACGAATCGTAAAACATTCATACGATTTATTCGTTTTGCTCAGTCGTCCATACGCAATGAGTGTCTCGTAATGATTCACAAGTGTGTGTGTGTTTCATTACATGAGTAGTTCAAAACAAATGCGAAATTCTCTAGTTAAATTTTATGTTCATTATAATTGTGTCTTCAGTTCGTATTCAACGATTTGCAAAGGAAAACTTGGAAATTCTAAGTATCTATATACAAAATGTGTTGCATATAGTTCTTATAGTAGTTCCAGAGTTTGAATAATATAGATACGTGCAAACTCTATCGGGAGAAAATCCTTATTGCCAATTAGGTTCGTTGCCAATCCTACATTATTCAAATCTTCCTAAGATCTGAGCTTGCAATGTAAGTTAGTATTATCTACTTATATCATTATATTATGTAATATATTGCTTAGCTTATATTATTCTAATTGCTATGACATCCTTACAATGTAGTAGCTCCCTCTGATGGGCTTGATTCCAAGTCAACAATGCTTTTTCTTAATACTTGAGCGTCCTTTTGTGTCATTTTAAAGTTATTTTCACACAGCGATAGTAGAAAACCCTGTGCAGGTCTTCAAAGACAAGTATTTTCATTATAATAGGATTTAAATATATCGCTTGAAGTCAATTTTGTTTGTATCAAGTGTAGGTGGCTTGCGATAGTCTGGCAACACTGGACTGAGGCTGTTGATTGTTTATGTTTAGTTCGTTATATCGTCGCCGCAGCGCAGCGACTGCGCTGCTACTGCGCTGCGACGCATCTGCTGCGCTACTTAAATTTGTTTCTTGAATAACTTCTGAGTTTAATATCCGATTGTAATGAAATTTGTAGCACACATTGAGAGTAGGATACTTACCATGTGTGCCAATTCTCAAGTCTCTAGCTATAAAACTGCTCTTGTTATCAGCTTTTTTGAGTTATGGGCGATGGGGGTGTGGCATCACGATGAAATTTTCAGAACACATTAAACCCAAGCCTTTTATCATGTGTGTCAAATCTCAAGTCTCTAGCTTTAACATTGCTTGTGTTATGGTGATTATTCTAAATTTAAAACCAACAGAACTTGGTATCGAATATTGAAAATAAACTTGATCTGCGTATGATATTCAGGAACCTACATTCCAAATTTGAAGTCTCTAGCTATTATAGTTGCTGAGATCCACGCGTTCATACAGATGGACGGACAGACAGACAGACGGACAGACAGACGGACACGTGTCAATCGACTCGGCTATTGATACTGATTCAGAATATATATACTTTATATGGTCCAAAATGCCTCCTTCTGCCTGTTACATACATTCACACAAATTCATTATACCGCTTTTGCCCATTTTTAATGGGCACAGGGTATAAAATGGAGTTACATACCAAATTGCATCTCTATAAATCAAATATTTCTACAGATAAAATGCAGAACTTTAGACATATTGATTTTAAAAATTGTCGTGTCAAAGCATTCATATAAATATACTTTATAGCATCGACATTTCTAAGATCTTATTTTGAACTGTTTGAAAAATAACTTTCTTTTCTTAATACTGTACTTAAGATGTGAATCATTATCATTTTGTCAAATTGACAAGGCATTATTGCAAATTTTCATACAACTTGTTTATAAGTTAATTGCAGCTTAATAAATATAACCTTTTTTTTGGAACAATCCCAGATTTATCTTTAAATTGTTACCTATTAAAAGATTCACAGATTCGGCTTCTCAACTGTTTGTAAACTCTTTCAGTTATTCTCATATCCATAGACTTTATCCCATCAATCCTAGGACTCAGCTGGCTGTCGCATCTGCAACTCCTATTATTATTTATTTTATTTTTCTTCATCGATATTTCACTTTGAAGCTGAAGCTGTCCCATTCGTGTTCACATCTTGCCCAATTTGTAGCTCAATTTGTGCTTTAGGCGTAATTTGCTCATTTCAACTCATACACTCGATTTGCCACTCGATTTTCACACTCGGCAGACACTTTTGCGACCAAATTGAATACAAAACGAAGAAAATTCAATTGCACAAATCGTTTGGAGGAGAAACAAATGAACTGATATCATTATCAGAATTCATTGTTGGTACCATGTCTTTAATCTTAAGTTTTTGGGACGACTTTAGCGCTAATTGTGCTAATTGCTTGACGCTCTTTGGCGTTAAAGAAAGAAAGTCAGCCATGAAATTTTAATGACTGGTAAATTGATATGCCTTTTAAGTAAGCCTTAAGGGAGGGGGGCAGCAGGAAGGGGGACGGTGACATGCAAATGAAGGCAACATAAATTCTTATTAAGTATCAAAGGACAACTAAAGGCGCTGAGCAACTGCGTGGGCGCTGATATAGAAAGAAAAAAACGAAAAAAACGAAAAATAAAAAAAAGAAAGTAGAAAGTAGACAAGGAAAAGTAGAAGAGGAAAAATACACAAAGCCATAGGGGTTGGGAAATGGTTGGAACTGCTGCTGGTTGAGAGTGCCCGGGGGGTAGCGTACGTCAAAAGATTATGACAATTTTCCCACCACAAATGAGCGTTAAATCTGACAGGCGACGACAAGTCGAAAGGAGCAGCCCAGGATTCAGGACTCTGAGCCCATTGTTAGCTGCCGCTGTGTTGAGAGTGTGTTGACAAGGATTAAGGACATCAACGAACGCGACTGAGTGTCGAACGTACCACAGCCTCGAGAAAATGACAAAATGACAAAATGTATAAAAAGCCAACAAAAAGTCGTAGAAGAAGAAAAGAAAATGTGCAAAACAGAATAGACAACTGAGAACAGAATAAATGTAATCAATGTAACGAGAAAATAGCGAAAATTATGATTGATGTCGATTGTTTGATTGGGTTGCCAGACGCGCACAACGCAAAAAAAATAAAAGGAAAAGAAAAAGGTCAAAATGGCGTCGTCTTAAGTACAGGAAGTGGCAATCAGTTGGACAACCCCGTAATGGAATTTACTCTATCAACTAAGTGAATCACTTGAGGCTGCCATTCATTCGATTAGAACGATACAATTTGGTGACATCACAACTTATTCAATGTATCTACACAAGAATTGAAGTTGACATTCATAAGAAGCTGGAATTCGGTATTTCCAATAGGTTTACTTATCTTAATCTAATCAGCTTTAAAATGATAATTCTTTAAGACATTATTTTTGTTTTTTTTTTTAGTTATAGTTAGCTTAGAGCCAGGAAGATTAAAAGTTTTTACCTATCAACTTTACAAGTTAAGATATTCAGGTTTTGAATTAAGCTGCGTCTGTTTCAATGCAAACTAGTCTCTCAGTTTTAAAGCAATCTGGATGAAACTTGGTACAGATCAGTCTTTTTGCTGCAGGCAGTACATATGTCGGAACCGGCCGGATCGGATCACTATATCATATAGCTGCCATAGGAACTATCGGACAAAAATCATACTTTTGTATGACAAACTTTTTTATTTTTCTACACATTTCAAACAAACTCACATATTATGCATTTGGTTCTATCTTGAATATCCTGACCAAGTTTGGTTTAAATCGGATCACTATATCATATAGCTGTCATGGGAAAGATCGGTTGAAAAGTGCATCAGGGCTCTGCAAGGGTATGAAATATTTGGCGTGCCAAAAATAACAAAGAGCACTGACTCACTGCACCCTACTGTTTTAACTATTAATTGCTTAACTTTCTTGCTCTACTTTTTCGACCCTTAACTTTTAAAAAGTGAATAGGGTCTATTATGTTTGTCGAAATGTGCGTAACAGGTCGAAGGAAGTCCGGCAGACCCCATAAAGTATATATATTCTTGATCAGCGTCAATAGCCGAGTCATGTCCGTCTGTCTGTATGAGCGCCTAGATCTCAAAGACTATAAGAGCTAGAGTCACCAAATTTGGTATGGTGGTTCGTCTATGGGCTAAGCAGATCAAATGTATCTTAATATTTTGACACGCCCCCTTCCGCCTCCGGAAATCGAAAACAAAATTTTTTAAATCCCATATTAAAGCTAGAGTCCTGCATTTTGGCACACAGGACAAACATCAAGGTCCCAATGTATCCTGAAAATTTCATCACGATCGGATAATAAACTAGGAAGTTATTCAAAACTCAATATTACTCAGTGTCGGGCCAAAGGAAGAAGAAGAGCACAATGACATTACAAAGCACTATGGGAACTATTAGTGTTAATCTTATTTCCATTTTGAAGAATAAGTAAAGGGTCTCCCATAGTCGACTTCGACTGTAGCCTTTCCGACTGGTTTTATTTCACTTCAGTGGAGTTACAATCTTATACAAGTGTTAATCTATCCTTAATGTTCTATAACTATTACGATTTTAGGATAGAGTTAATTGATACAGTTACTCTCATTCTTCTCGTTAATCATTCTTAACCTATTCCTAAAAGTACAACTATCTATTAAATGAATCCTAGTTATAATCATTACGCTTTTTGGTAGTTTCCTTTTTAAAGTAGTTAATATCACAACTCTTTGTAGTAGATTGATTTTTAAAGAATGTTCGAAACTCTGTCTAGATATCTACCTACCTTAAATTAAAGAAACTCTTTATTATATTCTATTATATGCAAATGAAATTCACATTTCTCTGTGGATAGCTTAAATCTTATAGTTTATCTTTTCATTATTATATGCTGGCTATTCCATTCTTAAATCTTTTGAAAACATTTGTCTTCAATGACTTATGCAAACTGATGAAGCTTTCTGATTGTTTTGCCATTTAATATTACTATTTTACTTCCCCACCCTTTTTCCAAATAATGTCAGCTGTAAGTACTTTACAGAGTAACGATGGGAAGTCTCCCCAACAGATCTCATCCCATCTCTTTAACCCCTAGCTATTCCCTTCTTAAGAACTTCACAAGACGCATTCTCTTTAAAGTCTGCCACTTGATAGAGTAGCAACTATTGCACTCTGAGAGGCTGTTGCAACTGCAACCGCTGCCGCTGCTGAGCCACTTCAGTGGCAGGCAACGTGGCACAGAGTGTTGATGCCACCCGGGGCGTTGCCACTCGAAGAAATGAACCCGGCGAGACTTCTCGTTCCGTTTTCGCGCAAAGAGCAACCCTTTTTTTTCTCATTAGAAATCATTTAGGCAACAATTTGAATAATTTGAACAATGCACTCAACCTGAGACCAATGCTAAGGGTTAGAAGTCGTCTCAGCGACACAGGCGGGGGGGCGTGCCAAGCGCCATTCATGCAACATGGTGCGGCATGATGCAACATGTAAGTAGAAGGAGGCAGTGTGTCGAGTGGAGGACGTCCATCATGGGCTGCAGATTCTTTTGATCGAATTAAGGCACAGCATGGCGTACAAATATGGCCAACTTTGGTCCCCCTTTATCCCCCCCCCCTCCCTACTGACAAGAGGCAACTCCCACACCGTTCTCCCTCGTCCCCCGTCAGCCCGTGCTTGAGTGCAGTTTATTGTTTGATTTGACTGCGCAGAAAAAAAAAGGTATACTATAAGAAAAAAAACAAAAACATGAAAAGGGCGCCAGAGTTGTGTGCATTTCTTTTTGCCCGAGACCCGAGAATCGGCCATTGTTGTTTCTTTCTTGTGGGCGTTCTTCGAGGGCCTTTGAAATTCAAATTCAAATGCGAATGCAAATTTCAAATTTCAAAATTCCAAACTCAACACTCGGCGTGTTGCTCAAACTCTGAATTCAAATTCAAATTAATATAAAAACGTCGTGCCATCATGGCAACTGTTTGTTTAACGTCACTCGAGCGCTGCTTCTGGTTGGACTCAGTTTGTGTATACCCTGTAATTAAAATAAAAGTGTTATCATTTACTTAAAAGACTTAAGATGGTCACATATACTATCTACAGTCGAATCTATTAATTTCATCTACATTCCTCATTCCTCATTTACTTAAAAGACTTAAGATGGTCATATATACTACTATCTACAGTCGAATCTATTAATTTCATCTACATTCCGGAATTCTTTAAAAGCTCATTTCAGTGATAATTCTTAAGATACAATTCTCACATTTGTCAGAGTTTCACTATTTGATTTCAGTTAAATATTCTGAAAATTTCATAAGAATCGGTTTATATACACGGAAGTTATTGACAACTGTAGAGAATACCATTAGTTCACAGCTGTTTACAGGGTGTCCAGTTTTCCATTATGGTCTTTTGCTTTTTTTGTGTATACCCTGTAATTAAAATAAAAGTGTTAGCATTTACTTAAAAGACTTAAGATGGTCATATATACTTTCTACTATACTATACTATCTTCTTTAAAAGCTCATTTCGGTAATAATACTTAAGATACAATTCTCACATTTGTCAGAGTTTCACTATTTGATTTCAGTTAAATATTCTGAAAATTTCTTAGGGATCGGTTTTCAAACAAGGAATTTATTGACAACTGTAGAGAATACCATTAGTTCACAGCTGTTTACAGGGTATCCAGTTTTCCATTATGGTCTTTTGCTTTTTCTACTCATCTTTTCACGCAATGAACGCCGCCCAATTCCCAGAGACGACGCGTCGTTTCCATATCCACAAACGCGTCGGCATCTCCATAATTTGTTGACTTCAAAAGAGATTGGTTCATGGCTGATGGCTCATGCATATGAAATATGTAAGCGATGCGCCTTTTGCCACCGCCTTTGTAATTGTGCAACTTTCTTCAGTTTTAGCCTTAGATTTAGCTTCCGATTCAGCCTCTCATCGGCGCAACGAGGCAACAAAAAACGTAGAAAAAAAAGAGGGCCAGCAGAGACATTCAAAGGGATTTTCAGACGATGAGTGAAAAGTTTTACGCTTCAACGCCAATTCGCAAAAATGAAAAGACCCCAAAGCGACTAAGGAGGCCATTAACATGCCCTCTAACACACACACACACACACATACACACAGACAAACACACACACACACACACACACACACTCCTATCCACTTGCATCTACACACAGACACAACGCCTCGGTCATATATCAATCGTGCTAATGGAACTAATTACACATCGAAGTCTTAAATAGAATATATGTAATAGATTTCGATTTGAACCAACTTATTGTTAAAGAAACACTTAGCAGTTTTGTTCTACAAAAAACTGGTCTAAAAAAAAAAACTAGATCTTTTTAAATATAATTATTTTTTAAATTAGTTAAATATGTCAATATTTTTCAAATTCGATAGATTCCAAAGACACCAACATATTGTAAAAATTTTATAAAAATCAAGAAACTAGTAATATCATCATATAATCAAGGAAAATAAAGGGATAAAATGAGATATTAAGGGTATTTTAGAGAGAAAAAGATACAAAGAAAATTATCAACAAAACCTACTCAAACCGATTGCTTAGCTTTATAAATTGTACAAGAGAGTTAAGGATAATTCTTGGAATAACCTGTTTCTGTTAGATTTGCTATTGAAATCTAATGATAGTAAAATCTTGAGACATCTGAGCTTTATAGTTACGCAAATTCAAGATCAAGATCAATTCATCAATTAAAATGTTACGCTATTAAAAATCAGGCCAAGAGAATTTCCTTAGATGATGTTTTCCATATGTGAAAGATAAGGAAAAGATAAATTGTTTTGTATGAGATTTCTGAATTCTTTTAGAAACCCTACTTATTGTTGAATTAGGGAACACGAGAGTCAATTTACGAGGGCGGACAGTGTCCATCTCGGTTTTGATTTGTGTAGGCGTATTGCCCTTCAAAAACAAATATCTTATGATCACACAATATTCAACTTTTTCCATTTTTACATAAGCACTGATATCGACTTAGTTAATCGATTGTTCAGCGATAACTATAATATCGATAAGGCTGCAATTTAGGCGGAAACACATTAAAAGTTGGCTAATCATAATACCAAAGTTTGGTCAACGTAGGAGGTCGTCTTCGGTGTCAAGCTGGAAACATTTCGGACCGCCCTCGTCGCTGTTTATTTCTATAAGAAGACCATCAGCTAAACGCCTAAATCAAAATGTAATTGCTTTTTCTAATGAACCAACGAGCTTAGGATAAGTATTAAAATAGTTGTGTTAACTTAATCTTAATGAAGTTCTCTTTTAGCAAGCGAGAAGAGAAAATAAGATGAGAAGAACTCTTGAATGATCAGAACGATGTGTATAAGATCGCAACCAAGTTATTATCTCTATGTCCTGTACTTTAAAGTACACCTTTGAATGCCTCTTTTAAAAGACTTTCTTTTTTCATTTTATTATTTCTTTTTCTTTGTTTGACTGAAAGGAATTTTCAAAATGGCCGTTGGCTGCTTCAAAGATGCATTTGGGCAGCTTTTTATGTTGATTTCCTCCCCCCCCTCGTTTTTCCGCCTTGTTTCCCATGTGAGTTGACAGTGCTGCAGGACATGGGCAAATGAATTGGTAAAATGTGCAATAAGATGCAGTGAAGGTGCCACCGAATGGGGCAGGCACGTGTAAGTCCCAAAGGGGCGGGGCCAAGTGCTGTGTCAAAGGATGCCGTCTCAAAGTAAAATGCAAAATAATTGTTTATGGTGTTTTAACAATTTGCAGAAGCGGCACAAATGCTGAATATGCTTGCAACATGTCTGTGAAATGCGAAACATATAACAATTATAAAGCAAACCAAGCTGAAAGGCATCCCAATGCAGCGGGGAGGCAGCAGGGAAAAGGGGAACGTCGCTGGTTGGTGCAACGTCGGTTGCACATTATGCAAAACAGTCGGTGGGCACGGTGAACGGGGGCAGGTGCAGAGATGCGTCTCATTATAGAGCTACCCGAGTGATATCTACACACACACACACACACACACACACACACTCACACACACTCACGCACACACCACAGTCGTTATTCTTAATTTATAAAAGTGTGCGTCGCGTTCCGAGTCCTCGACATCATCATCTTTTGAATATGCATGAAACTGGAAGGAATTAAATTTCCGCTAACAGTTACCAGCACCTCGTGCCCCTTGCCACAGACAGTCACCATCTTTGCCATAATCAAATGTAACCGAATAACGAACCAACCAAGCGCAACCAGTGCTCAGTTTCCCCACATGCTGCATGCCACATCCCCCAACCAGAGTCGTCTTAATGCATCGCAACGCTTCCTTTTTTCTTCCCCTGCTCGACTGATGTCCTTTGTGGCAGGCAACGTCAGCGACTCTGCCCCATAATTTACATATGCATTATGCTGCCTCAAGCAGCATCCAAATACCTGGCTCGAAATTTCTTTAAGTCTCTATCGATAGTCTCAAGTCTCTTAACAATCAACTTAGCAATGTTTATCAAGCTTCTTATGCTACAATTATTAATTTGTAAGTATTAAAATATGGGCATTTCCATGATGTCGCACGGGACAATCGTACACATTGTAAGTGGTAAAAAGGTCAAAGTAAGACTGATTTTCAAAATTATTTTTCCAATTAAAAGTAGTTCTTGATTAGTCCTATAATTGGTGCTAAGGTCGATTTTGAGGAACTATTCGTATTGTAGATTTTTACAAAAAATCAAGGCATTCGCACGGGACAAAAATAGAAGTGGTTTTTTTGGAGATCAATTTAATCTCAGATTTCAGCGAGAGTTTGGGCAATATATTCACGCAAATTTCTGATAAATGTTATGCATTGATGTCTCTTTAAAATGGTTATAGTTTTGCTCAAATATGATTTCTAGTTTTTTTTTAAATTAAATAAAGCCGCGGTCGCACGGGACACCGAAATATGCGATAATGCAAAGCCGAAATTATCGTAACTTGCAATCGCATACTTTCTTATACATTATTTTTTGACTCTTTGTACCTTTTTCAAAGATTTAGAGTACCATAAGACAATGCATAATAACTTATTCTGAGAATTTGTATCAAAACAAAATGTACACTAGAAATGCCCAAATGAGAAAAGTTTCACTTGTTTGACGTTGTATCCCAATATTTCGAAATGGGTTATGAATAAAGACGAAATTTTGTTACATTAGTTAAATTACATTGCTTTCCTATTAAAATATCGACTATACACCCTATTTTTATAATGAAACAAGTTGTTTTTAAACACTTTGAATGTTTTGGTCTCGGTGGACCTTTTGGTGGAAATGCCCATATACACAATTAGATGTTAATCGTAATCTCAAATGATAAGCTTAACTTATTCTTGAATTTTCATGCAATCCTCTAACATGATTTGTTATAACTCTCTCATATCGTCATATTTTTGTCTCTCTACAAACAACTTTCTAACTCTTTCTACTTTTTGTTTGAATATTTCCAAAAATGTTCTGTAATACTATAATATTTTTTAAAACCGAATACTTTTAAAAAGTGTCAATATTAAAGACCATAAGGCATATATATTCTTAGACACAATCAACAGACGACTTTAAAACCTAGATCTCCTGAGACTGTCAGAGCTAGACACACCAAACTTGGAATGTATGTTTTCCTATATCCTAAGCAAAACAAGTGTTTCAGAATTTTTGTCACGTCCATTTTCGATCTCAAAATGAATTTCTAAGAATTCGAATTCAAAAGCTATATTCTTAAATTTTCACAAAATTGATAAGTATCGGGGACTCGGAAGTTATATAACAATCATTGCAAAAGGTAGAAGATGAGAACACTGACGCTACAAAGTACTTAGCATGCGGCGTATTTGTTCCCGTGTGTATGAGTCTCACAAAATAAATACAGGGTCTCTCACATTCACTCGACTGTAGCTTTGCCGATTACTTTATTATTATTAGCTTTATATGTACTATATTAAGATGATCGAATAGTTTGTAAGCCTACAGCAACAATTCTTTTGAATCTTCAAAATTGTAATAATTTCAATCGACATTTGAATTCTACAAACTTCAAGTGTTATTTAGGGAAAACCAGTCGGAAAGGCTACAGTCGAAGTCGACTATGAGAGACCCTTTACTTATTCTTCTAAATGGAAATAAGAGTAACACTAATAGTTCCCTATAACGCGTTGTAACTCTTCTTCTTCCTTTGGCCCGACACTGAGTAATATTGAGTTTTGAATAACGTCCGAGTTTATTATCCGGTCGCGATGAAATTTTCAGGATTCCCCGATGCTTGTCCTGTGTGCCAAAATTCAAGCCTCCAGTTTTAAAATTGACCATTATATGGGAATTGTATTGAATTACTTCCGAGGTTATTATCCGATCGCATGGAAATTTTCAGGATACATTAGGACCCTAATACCCGTCCTATGTGCCAAAATTCAGGACTCAAGCTTTAATATTTTTCAATTTTTGGGATTTCAAAAATGTTGTTCTCGATTTACGGAGGTCGAAGGGGGCGTGTCAAAATTTTAAGATAAATTTGATCTGCTTGGCCCATAGACGAACCAACATACCAAATTTGGTGACTCTAGCTCTTATAGTCTCTGAGATCTAGGCGCTCATACAGACAGACGGACAGACGGACGGACGGACAGACGGACATGGCTATATCGACTCAGCTGTTGATGCTGATCAAGAATATATATACTTTACGCACATTTTGACAAACTTAATAGACCCTCTTTACTTTTTTAAAGTAAAGGGTCTAAAAAGCCTTAAATTACAATTATGTGTTATATCAACAACGACAATGCTAATTAAATTCAACTTTTTCTATACACAATTTTGAAAATGGTTAAGATTTCATTTGGTATTCTATGTACAAACTTAATATATGCTTTAGCTAATATATGCAAGCTAAATTATTGTGAAGTTTAGTATAAAATACTAGTTTAAATTTGTTAAAATAAAAGAAAATATATAAATATTTGCTCAATATTTAACTTTTTATTTTAAAAGAAAATTATCGTTATAAAGTTACAATTCTAGGGAAGTCTTCATAATGCTCTTTTGATAATACTATTAAAAGTGCTTCCAAATACAAAATCGTAATGTAAATCAACAAATTCTTTTTTCATATTATAGCCAGAATCTTAAAATGTTTTTTAATTATGGATAGTGTTAATATTCTAACCTTTAGTTATAAATTTGATGAGATTAGCTATGGAATTCAAGGACTCTGTGATGTATTAGATAGATAGATTAGTTGGAGTTTTGTGTGTGCTTGGCAAAGTCCTCGAGTGCTGAAGGATGTGGCCAGGAGTAAGGGCCAGGCAAAATGCCCTTGCCACAGGGGCTATCATCTAACCAATGCATGAGAAAAATTGAGAAAATGGGACAAGAATTAGTTATTTTTTTGCAACAACCAGAAGTCGCAACGAAAGCCGAAAACTTCAGGCCAACCACTACACGCTTTCAGCCCCCTCCCCCTCCCACCTCTCTATCCCTCTGGCTTCTTTGCAACCCCTCGCAAGGGATGCCACAGAGGGGTGCAAATCGAGTAATCAGCATTTTAATAAATGCTCAGCCTCTCAGCACTCAGCGCTCAGCAGGAGGACAAATTTATAATGGCTTCCTACTTGCGCCAAAGAATGAATGAATGGACAGGAAGCCAGAATATTCAGGACGCTGCAAAAGGCAATGAGCGAGCGAGAGAGCTGCCGCTGTGTGCGAGTGCGAGTGCGAGTGCGAGCGAGAGAGCGCGAGGGAGAGAGCGCAAATGCAATTCATAAAATGAAAATGAATGAATGAATGATATGAAAAAAGGACGAGCGAGAAAGAGAACGCGAGTGTTGGAGAGAGGAAGAACAACAGAGCGAGCTAGCAAGCAGGCAATTGGTGTGAGTGTGAGCGAGAGCGCATAAATTAACTGGGAGGGGCATGTGATACACACACACACACACACAGAGAGATTCGCACACTTGCACAGACAGCTGAGCAAAGAAAACGTCCTGTCAAGGATGATGGCAAAAATAAAGAAGAATATCAACAAAAAGCGGCTAGAAATGTATATAAAAATGGGGAGAATGGGAGAAAGGGAAGGGGTGTACAATGGGTAGGAGGGGATGGCGTTGGGGCAGACTGACAAGCAGGGTTGCTGCCTGTTTAGCCGCATGGCCACTCACTGCAGGTAAGAAGAAGCAGACGAAGCAACACGAGTCGAACAACCACCAAAGGCAACACGTGGGTGCAAAAGTGACAGCGACAACGGCAACAGCTCAACTCGTAACCCTCAACCCCAACCCCATCCCTTAGCATCATCCCACACTCACCCCTCCTCAACTAACTCTACAACTAGCCACCTCCCTTTCCCCATTTGCCCCCCCCCTCCCCCTGCTTCGTTCGACAGTATTGACCCTGATTGGGTTTTGGTTGGTTGGTTGGTTGCTTCAAACTGGACTGCAGATGGGTACGGTGTTGGTGGAGAAGGATGTAGGGAGGAGAGAGGAGGGAGTTAGCAGTTGGGAAACTCATCGAAACGGATATTAGATTGGAAATATTGACGGCATATAATGATGCTTCTGCCTCTTCTACTGCTGCCTTTGGATGCTTCCTAATGATTCTGGTAAACAGTAAACGACGCGGCGACTCGAATTGAGTTCAATTTGGAATTGCATTCAAATTTGAAATCGAATCAAATCGCAACGAATCAACAATTATGCATGCATGTATGTATATGTATGGCTGTGTCTGTGTGTGTGTGTCTGTGTGTGTGTGTGGTTGTGTACGTGTGTGAGTATGAATGTGAGTAAGTGTAGGTTGATTTTATGCGCTTTTAATGAGGCATATCACAGTCTGTTTTAATGAGGCATCTCTGCGGTTTGCATGCAATTAGAATCAGTTCGAGTGAGAGGGGCAGGGAGGGGGATAGAGTGCGGTATGAAGAGGAAGATAATGAGGATGATATGATAATAGCTAGAGCTGTTAGCTGTGGCTTTGTGTTAACACAATAGTCTGAGGAAGAACAAAGATATCATAGGGCAAAGAAAAGTCATCTGAATAATTGAGAGAAAGATAGAGATAGAAAGAGGGAAGAGATACGAATGAGAGGAAAATGAGAAGAAAAGAGTTATGTACGGATAGAGAAAATACTGGAAACTTTACTAACCCAACGTTAGAATCCATTTTTTGTGAAGATCTAGAATGTTATCATAGAGAACAGAATAAAAGCCACAGAGAACGATTGAGGAACAAAGTGTCATAAAATAGTTAAAAAATAATAAGATTAAGCATTAAGACTAAGCATTAAAGATCACAATTAATATTAGAACTAAAGGGTACAATCAAACGTACCCGACTAGAGAGACCCTGTACTAAGTCTGTTCGATTTAAACACCCACAATCGAACCCACTGTAAGTTTTAGCTTCATTATCCTCTTATTCTTCCTTTGGCTCAACACTGCGTAAAATTATTTATTTAATAACTTCTGAGTTTTTTATTCGATCGCGATGAAATTTTTAGGACATAAAGGGAACCCAATTGATCTTTTAATTAGTTTTTTGGGAGCGAAAGGGTGCATGACAAAATTTTAAAACACACAGTTTCTACTTAGGATATAGAGGAACTCACATACCAAATTTTGTGTCTCAAGCTTTCATAGTATCTGAGATCTAGGTGATCAAACAGACGGACGGACAGACAGACAGACAGACGGATAGACGAATATAACTATATCAACTCGGATATTTATGCTGATCAATTATATACTCGTACATACTTTATGAGCTTTGCCCAATGTCCTTTTGTCTGTTTTGTTGACAAACTTAATAGACTCTTGCTACTTTTTTAAAGTACAGGATCTAATAAGCTCCCCGACTTCTAGAAATAAAGGCGACTGATTAGGAAGAATATCATAAAAGATCAGAATTGAAGATTGAAGTAGGGAAAAATTTAGATAGATAGATAGAACGAAAATAACTAACAGAGATGGAGAATGCTCCTTACACCTTGGATGTTCCATAGTTATAAGCTGAATATATAGAGTCAGTTTTAAGTAAAGAAAGGAATATGATATAAAAAGGGTTCAAAGCTTCAAGACAGACAGATAAATAAAGACTTAACTGCGATAAAAAATAACTTATATAAAATTTGTATAAACTAAAGACAGACTCGAATTCTAAACTTCTATAGAATTCCATTTCAATTATAATCAAATCAAGAGACTTACAGGAAACTGAACTAAACAAGACGTAGTGTTAGCATTTACTTTCGTCTCATTGTCGTTAACAAATGCTGGGTCAACAACTGGAACTACCAAACCGAATTCCAGCCATCTCCAGAGATTGTTAACGAGTCAATGATGCTCCCAACCAACCAACCAACCAAAAAAAAAGTAAGCAAAAATAAATCCACACCAAATTCACTTCCCTTCCACTTCTTCTCCTACTCACTCACATTCTATTCCACTTCATTTGCTTTGCTGATTTCGAAGTTTTTATATTTTTATGCAATTTTCATTTTAATTTTGTGCAACATTTTTGCGACAACTTTTTTTCATTTTCCTCTTTTTCCCCATCTTGAGTCAGTTGATTATGGCGTTGTGGGAATTGAGTTTGGGAATTACGATGCGTGAAATACGAGTCTATCTAAATGAATATATGTGAATATATATGTGAATGTGAGTGTTAGTGTTAGTGGAGAGAGCACTCACTTGCATGCATATGCAAATCTCGTTAGTTGTTTGGATTGTCGTTAACGTCTCTCGAATGCAGCCAAAGCGATAGAAAAAGGTGCAAATTGAATATTGTAACTTGGTCCCAAACACTTTTGCACAATGACATATTAATTTCAAATGTAGGTATCAAGTGATACAACTGCAGACCTCTCCTAACCCAACCATACACTGAGCGAAATGTGGGTAGTGCTAAAAGAAAAGTCATCTTTCAATTCTCTTACATGGTCTTATACTCGTTATTCGTAGAGTATTGTATTTGTTGGAATGTATTTAACTTGATCGACACCAACAGCCGAGTCGATATTGCCATGTTCGTCTGTCCATCTGTCCGTCTGTTCGTCTGTCCATCTGTAAGCACGCCTAGTTCTCAGAGACTGTAAGAGCTAGATAGACCAAATTTTGCACACAGACTTATATGAGTGTGGAGCAGATCTAGTTTATTTAAGTTTTGTCTATGCGCTTTTCTGCCTTCGCAATTCAATAAAAACGTCTGGCATCTATACTATAGGAGCTAAAACCTCAAATTTGGTGAACAGACGTGTTATTTACCCGGATATAAAACTAAGCTAGCCACGCCGCCTTCTGCTCCCACAAATAACAAAAAAATACCAAAACAAAAAGTTTTATACTATATATAAGGCTCTTGTTGGTGATGAACGATCTCTTTTATTATTATGAATTATTCTACTTAATTGCATAAAGATCGGATATACATAATGGTAGTTATGGTTGGTTTTAGTTTTTAAAAAACGTATTTGCCTTAAAGTATGCATACATTTTTATATAAAATTCATAGATAAAATTAGTATATATATTCAAATTGAGTAATGGGTATTTCATGGTCGGGGATTCTATTTAAACGTTTTTATTGGTTGAGTTTTCGAATGTTCTATTACTATATCTTATTGTAATGTATATCAATTAGTTAGACATTGATTATATTATATTCGGTTGATAGGTTAGAACCGATTCAGTCTCAAGATTGATTAACGATTCGTATTAACTACTTTATTAGATTTAGAGATCATTGCAGTCAACTCTGGGTTCAATATATAGGTTCTACATATATATTTGGACTACAATATATATGGAAGTTCGCTTAAGTTTATATTTCTTAGATTCTTAAATTCGAACTGGTTTCACCTTAAAACAGAAACTAATTCGAAGAACTGTTCAAAACAAAGTTTTAACTATAACAATTGTTGCTTGAAAACTTTAAAGACATGTTTTAATTCGAGTCAATAAGTATAACATGGATATATTTTGGTTTCTAGATTCGATTAGTTGTAGAATTAAATACAATTGAATATAGTTGCAATTCTGCACATAAACTAGTTTAACTTTAGGTCTGACATTCAAGTCCAATCGATATGCTTATTTGCTAGTATTTTCATTACATAGTCTTTTTTAAGTATCATATCATTCTTTTCTTCAAGTGTAACCGTTTACACCCAAACTGAACCCAAGGAACCAAAGTGCACTTGAGGCGCGACTACGGCAACAACTACAAGTACGGCTGCTGTTTATGAGTACGGCTCTAGTTACGGCTAACGAGTTACGGCTAAGTCCGAGTTGGGTTCGAGAGTGCCGATGGTGAAGAAAGGAACGAGGAGGACGGACGGAGGACGTAGGACGGACGGATAGCATCTCATTCATTATACGACGATTTGCAGTATTATGGCCTCGTTTGGAGTGCCTCGGTTTATTTTTTAGGGGTTGTGGGGGTCTTAAGGGTTTTTGCTTTTGCTTTTCGCCAACCCCGCGGCCACATCGAGTACTCATCAAATTTTTCGAAAATTTGCATTAAGTGAAGTAGTCATCAGTTATCAGCATCAGCATCAGCATCAACATCATCATCATCTTCATTCACGTCCCATTCTCAATCCCCAATCCCAATCCCAATCCAAGACCCAATCCCAATCCACATTCAGGCAACGCAGCAAATTTGAATTTGAATTCAATGGGCGGGTGCTGACTTCGGTGTTCAACCAACCAGTGAGACGAGATTGACAAAAGGGAGGGGGATAGGACTATACTATCTACATGGGTGTAGACTTCGAGGGGGGGAGGGGAGGGGGTACAACAGTTGGCGGCATTGTTTGCGCGACAAAACTCAAAACTCAACCTCATTTAGTCAAGAAATATGCCAACCGTTCGCGTCTCTCGTGCTCGGCACTTGGCATAATGGAGATAACGCTAGCGGCAAGCGGGGTTAGCGGAAATCAGGGGGGGGGGGGGAATTTGATGAGGGAGAACGCTTCAGTTGCTGTTAGTTTGAACGCAAAATCAGCGACATTATAATCGTCCTCATTAACGTTGCCGCCCGTCCTTGTCGTCCTTCTGTGAACTGCGTTAATATCCTGGAAAAACCTAACCTAACTCGTCAACTCATCAACGTCATTAGCGAAAAGCAGCGTATAGAAAAAAAATAAAAAAAAAAGAAGAACAAGCCAGTATTCGATGGATTGGGCCAACAGGACTTGTGAAATGCGCTACAGAAGTAGATGATTTAAGAAGTTCTAGCTTTAGATGAGGAAAGATTCAATTTAGAGGACTTCATACAGAGGAAGAATGAAATATAATGGAATATATATATAGATACATATATAGAAAGAGAGGGACAAATGAAAATGGGAGTGTAAGAGAGAGAGAGAGAGAGAGAGAGAAAGAACTGTAAATAGCAGAAGACAGACGAAAACAGATAATTATAATTGCAAAGAACAAAAATGAAAGTGATGAAAAGGATTCATAAGAGTGCATATAGAAGAATCAATAGAGTTTCAAGAGTTCTATGAATATTTGCTATGAGTAAAAGCACTGAAAAAATGCAAAATACCAGATGAAGGAATGTAATGAATGAGAGATCGATAGAAAGCAACATTCCCAAGACGATAATACAAGGATAGATCAGCTTTTAAAGTCTGGTGGGAATTTACTGAAATGATAGAAACACAAAGATTTCAAACATATAAAAGCTACTAAAACAAGCCGATCAGTCGAGCGGGCGCGACAGTAGGATAGCCTGTGCAGGTCTTCAAAGAAAAGTATTTTCATTATAATTGAATTTAAATATATCGCTTGAAGTCGATTTTGCTGTTATCGAGTGTAGGTAGCTTGCGATAGTCTGGCAACATTGGATTGCGGCTATTGATTGTTCATGTTTAGAGCCACAGCAGACGAAAGGCAAATCAAACATACATGAACAATCGCGTCTTTTCGTTCATTATATCGTCGGGCGGCGCAGCGACTGCGCTGCTACTGCGCTGCGACGCATCTGCATAAATTTGATTCTTGAATAACTTTTGAGTTCAATATTCGATCGTACTAAAATTTGTAGCACACAGTGAGAGTAGGATACTTGCCATGTGTGCCAAATCTCAAGTCTCTAGCTATTAAACTGCTCGTGTTATCAGCTTTTTCGTGTTATGGGCGAAGGGGGCGTGGCATCGCGATGAAATTTTCAGGACACATTAAGCTCAAGCTTTTTATCATGTGTGCCAAATCTTAAGTTTCTATCTTTAACATTGCTTATGTTATGGTGATTATTTTAATTTTTAAACCAACGGGACATGATATCGAAAATTGAAAATAAACTTGATCTGCGTATGGTATTCAGGAACCTACATTCCAAATTTGAAGTCTCTAGCTCTTATAGTTGCTGAGATCCACGCGTTCATACAGACGGACGGACGGACAGACGGACAGACGGACGGACAGACAGACGGACAGGTGTCAATCGACTCGGCTATTGATACTGATTAAGAATATATATACTTTATATGGTCGGAGATGCTTCCTTCTCCCTGTTACATACATTCACACAAATTCATTATAGCCTTTTTTGCCCATTTTTAATGGGCACAGGCTATAAAAATATAACAGGTCATTTATATAACTCATTTATTGTATTTCTAATTTATTCCCAATTTATTTATTTAATTGGGAATTCATATAATAATTATACAGATATTTAGGTAAAGATTCGCAGAATAACCATTGGAAGATTTTCAAATTGTCAAACACAAAAAATTTAGAAGAATAGTAATTTTCAAGACTCTATAATTATGTAGAATAAATTACATAAAGTGCGAGGAGTTCATAACTCGAAGCTAGACAAGTGAGGAAACCATTGAGAGTCCTTAACAGCATGTAGAGCACCAGCGATCAAACTAGACAGAACGAATGTCACCTGGCAGAGCTCGTTGAGTTTTCAATTGATAATACACTTGACTGGGTAGCTGAACACCCAACCAAATGCATCCCAATCTACCCGAAACCCGGTACCCGTTACCCGGTACCCGTTGCCCGTTACCCGATACCCTACACGAAGCAATACCCAACCAATGCCCATTCAACCATGCAGACAATTGCACAGACTGTCATCCACTCAGTCAGACAGTCAATCAGTTAGTCAGTCACATAGTCAGTTTGTCAATTCTGGAACGCAATTTTCTATTGGCAGTCAGTGCCAGCGGGTGAAGAGCGGGGAGGAGGGGGAGGAGGAATGGCACAGGATATGATTACGGCTAAAACGAAACGAAAAATATAAATTTTTTCTCTCTCTCTCTCTCTCTCTATTATTATTATTATTTGTGTTTTCTTTTTTTTTCTATACGCGTTTTGTAGCTCTTAAGTGCACTTTCAAGGGGTTGTGTAAATTATGCAGCTTAATTCAGGCATTATTCGCCCCCTGCCCCTCCCCCTGCCCAGTTGCCACCCCCACTTGCTGCAACCCTGGGCTCAGCATTTTGATTCGCTTTGGGTGCCCCTTTTGTTGATGTTGGTGCTCAAATTTCGCTAATGGCTGCCTGCCAGGACAGCCGCAGCCTCCTCACATCTTTGCAGCCTTCTCAGCCTGTTGTTGTTGTTGTTGTTGTGGGTTGCACGAGGAGACTGCGCCCAGGAAGTCATTATGCCGCGCAACTGCAATGATGAATTACATTGACTGTGTTGTCCTTGTTATCCTTGCCATGCCCTATTGTTGTTGTGCCAGTTTTTTCCACATCTTGTTGCTTTTCTTATCAAGCAATTGAATTATATCGAATTTTGCAATTTTTATGTGCAGCGGCAGTTAATGGATTGCCCAATAGCTGCAAGCGGATCAGGACAACAAGAGGAAGACTGTGGAAAGCGGGGAAACAGAGGAAAACTACGAGAATATGTAGCTCGAATAACAAAAAAAAAATAACAATACTCATCGTTACAGCGAAGAAACCATAATACTTAAAGTGATATTTTGTAAAACTAGTTATAGTAGTAGTTATAGTATTTATAGTAGGTATAGTAGATATAGTAGTTATAGTAGTTATAGTAGTTATAGTAGTTATAGTAGTTATAGTAGTTATAGTAGTTATAGTAGTTATAGTAGTTATAGTAGTTATAGTAGTTATAGTAGTTATAGTAGTTATAGTAGTTATAGTAGTTATAGTAGTTATAGTAGTTATAGTAGTTATAGTAGTTATAGTAGTTATAGTAGTTATAGTAGTTATAGTAGTTATAGTAGTTATAGTAGTTATAGTAGTTATAGTAGTTATAGTAGTTATAGTAGTAACTAGTTATAGACTTGAATTGTCAAATGGGATTAGAATGGAATGTTATATTTGACAATTTGACTAACATGCCAAATTTCAGCTCTTCATACTTATAATTTCCGCAGGGAAACATTTAATTCTCTTAAATTATTATAAACATTTGCAAATTGATACATTGCTTGCAATAAGCAGATAACTTTGATCACTTAGATCACTTAGATCACTTAGATCACTTAGATCACTTAGATTATGATACCTAATTTCTAGGTGCAATTTGTACATTCAGCAGGAAATTTTCAATAATCAATTAATACGCTGACTTGTGTTAAAATGTATCATTTCTTTCAGCTGATTACTGATTACTGATCCATTGCAATTAGAGAAGCAATTACTAATTGAAATTCCCATTTGATCAGACTCTTTTTTACTGAAACTTATACTCCCATTTTCACTTGAAACTCAGTGAAACCGATGAACCGATGATCGGATATGCAACTGACTTCCTCATATTCCACTCTTTAAAGAATTTACCATATTTTACAATATTTTATAAAATATTTGAAATTTAAATGATGATCAGACTCTTTTATACTGAAACTTATACTTCCATTTTCACTTGCTGCTCAATGAAACCGATGAACCAACCGATCGGATATGCAACTGACTTCCTCATATTCCACTCTTTAAAGACTTTATCAATTTTTACCATATTTCATGAAATATTTGAAAATTAAAGGATTCCCTGGACTCAAATTGTTTGGCAGTTAATGTCGTACTTTTATCTACAGCTTGCACATGGAATTTATTTACCAAATTTAAGCTCTTTGAATGGCCAAGTCTAGAGCAAGTAGTCTAGAAAAATGGTAAGGAATGGTAAATCATAAAAATCAAGGAACTAGTTTGATTTGAAAGCTTAATCTGGACTGGAAGCGTTGAGATTATTGCAGTAAGGCTTTTGGAACTTCATAAAACCCGATTATTGACCTAAAATGTTGTTCATCTCGACAATATTAATTTTCTTTTATTTTTCGATATTATTTTAATATTATTTCAACTTGAAAATCGAAATATACACTCGAAAGTTCCACATTTACTGGAATTAACTCATCCTTTAAGAGGGTGACAACAGGCGTGAAAAGAGGGTAATCAATTCCATTAGAAACTCATACATATAAGAAATTTCACAACAAATTCAAAAAACTTACATGTTATTAAATATATGTAATGTAGGAAAGATATCTGAAATAAATAAAAAATATATTTTCAATTGGAAAACTAATAAAAACCATTAAATTGATTTGAAGTTTACGTTGCAATCACACAAATCTAAATCGGACAATGGAACCTACTTACTAACCCTGTGCGGCAGTTGCTGTGGAGTCTGCAACTTGAACTAAACGCATGAAGATGCGAAAAGTGCGCAATTCCAAGTGCAATATCAACAGGCAAATAGTCAACATGCCAAATAGAAATAGAAATTCGTTTAGTTGCAGCTTGCAACATATTGGTGGGGCAACGTTCAAGGATGCTGTCAGCAGCAGCAGCGGCAGCAGTGGCAACAAACTGCGTACAATACATATTGTTATTATGATTGCACAATAAATATGGTGCAAGCAAGCGACAAGCTGCGAACTTGCACCTGAACGAACTACCGAAATGGGAGCGGAAAAGGGAAGGGAAGGGAAGGTAGCTGTAGCGTGGGCAGAGGGGGAAAACGTGGCAAGTGCGTAAATCGTAAATTGTAAATCGCAAATCGTCAGTTGAAAGTTGATTCGATTTAATAACTTCTGTCACACACACACACACACAACTAACGGTAAATCGCTAGACGCGTCGTTATACCCTGTAGTGTTGTACACTAACACGTTGGGTATATACTATTGTTACATCAAACATTTTGTTTAGACACTTAACAAATTGTCAAGAACTATTAAATATTCCAATTTCAATTGATTTTCTTACTATATACAAATATTACAGGGTATATGAAGTTCATCATAAGTAAGAGCATAAAATGTTCAATTTATATGCAGCACTGCTTAACGCAGTTGAATTGATTTCAGCCTATAATAACTCATTTAACAAAAAAAAAACACAGGGCATCTGCTAGTCGAATATCCAAAATTTGTCTAAACTCAACTGCGAATTGCGGGCTGCATTTAACTTGACTTCGACAACTCAAGTGCTGCCAATATTTGCCATGTTTAGTTGCTGTTGCAACAACTTATTTATGATGAGGCTGTGCAACACGTTTGTGCCACACGGGGGCAACCAGCCGTTGGAGGGAGCGGGGGCGGGGGCGGTTCTTCGGCTGTTGGTATTGTCGAGCAAATAGCTTTAGTTGAAAACTTGTCAAACGCAAAAGAAATCCATTCGGAATATGAGAAAAAAATCAAAATTTATTTCTTTGCTATAAACTTGTGTGTGTGTGTCTGTGTGTTTGTGTGTGTGTGTCGTGTGTGCTTATCCTGGAGCAGGGGAAAAGGCTAGCTGAAAAACCTGTTGCTGTGGAAATAGAAAATCTTGTAATCTTCTATTCAATTGTGTTCTCTTATTCATGTGAATAAAAGAGAATTATGATTATTATTGAAATAAGAGAGACTTATTTTAATCTGAGCTTCATAAAATTTCTAACATTAAAACAAGTACTATTAATCTTAAAAGCTATTTACATGGTGAAAAATCTAAGGAACTTGAAAAGAGTTTATTAAAATTGATGACAGTTTTTAAACTCAAAGAATCTCTGGATAAAAAACAAACGTGTCAAAAAAGGATTTCAAAATTCATTTTAAATACTTATAACTCATAACGATTAGTAATATAATTTGGCGAATAAACTATTTATTTATCAATTTAAAGTCGAGCAAAAACAGTTGACACAAAGAACTTTGTTAAAATGTAAAATAATAATAATAATAAAAAATATTATAAAATGATGTTATGCAATTTTAATCATAGAACTTAAAGAATAAAAAGTTAAATAAGGTTCAGTTAAGTCTGTGATTCTAAGATTTTCAGTGATTAAATATACAATTACACACCATAAAACAAGCCGATCAGTCGAGCGGGCGCGACAGTAGGATACCCTGTGCAGGTCTTAAAACAAAAGTATTTTGAGAAAACTAGCTATAAAACTGCTCTTCTTATCAACTTTTTACAATTGTGGGCGAAGGGGGCGTAACATCGCGATGAAATTTTCTGGGTACATTAAGCCCAATTTTCTTATCATGTGTGCCAAATCTCAGCTTAAACATTGCTTATGTTATGGGGATTTTTCTAATTTTAAAACAAACTGGGATTGATATCGAAAATTGAAAATAAACCTGATCTGCGTATGGTATTCAAGAACCTACATTTCAAATTTGAAGTCTCTAGCTCTTATAGTTGCTGAGATCCACGCGTTCATGCAGACGGACGGACAGACAGACGCACAGACAGACAGACAGATGTCAATCGACTCGGCTATTGATACTGATTAAGAATAAATGGTCGGAGATGCTTCCTTCTGCCTGTTACATACATTGACACTAATTCATTTTACCCTTTTTTGCCCCATTTTTAATGGGCACAGGGTATAATTGGTGTAGAAATATTAGATATAACACATAAAATCAAATTAAAATAAAACTAACATCTTTTTTTTTTAAAAATTCTGTCTGAAAATCAGGGAATGAAACCAATATGAAACCGGGTATTACTTCCTTTGATTTCCGGTTGAGCAAAGTCTTTTAATATCGGTTTCGTAACGGTTACCGGTCTGTCTCAGTTTCTAAATACTTACCTTTTTGATTCTGGTTCACAAATAAATAGTTATACAAATTTTAAATACTCTTAGATAGTTCAGATAAATCTGAACATACTTTTTATACTTTTTAAGTAGTCAAGTAGTTAGACTTGACTACTTTGGCAATTAAACGATTTCATGAAAGTAATAAATTCAATGAGTTCCAAACGATACACATTTCAAACATTTTTTATACCTTTGTAGAGGGTATAATAATTTTATCCCGAAATGTGTAAGGCATGAATGGTCCGACTCTATAAAGTCTATACTTATGTTCTTGATCAACATCAAAAGCCGAGTCGATATTGCCATGTCCGTCTGTCCGCCTGTCTGTCTGTTTCTATGCAAATTAGTGTCTTAATTTTAAAGCTATCTGGATGAAACTTGGTACAGATGCGTCCAAATAATCTAAAATTAACTGCTACTACCTGCTACTCTTTAAGTTATGGCACTTTTTAGGCACAATGTCAGTACATTTCCTTTGCAAACCAATCGGAAAGGCTACAGTCGAAGTCGACTGTGAGATACCCTTCACTTATTCTTCAAAAAGGAAATAAAAGTAACAAACTTAGATACTTATATACATAAAAACCTAAATTAATTTGAACAATAATATTATTTTTCTTTAAAAATTCTTTGATTTTGAACTGAACTGTGGAAAAACACCGATTGTAAATGTTTAGCTTGCTATGGAATTCATTAATTTAATTCCACTAGAAAGACCAATTTGCCCACTTTGCGATTGTGTGTTAAGATTTTTCTCTACATACTGACAGAGTTTAGAGCTGAATAGAATCTGACTACTATATCATCTAGTTGCCATTTCGGTTTTCAAAATTTCAGTTTTATTCGCTTTTGGTATAATGAAATTGCTTTTTTTTAGACCCTTTACTTTAAAAAAGTAAATAGGGTCTATTAAGTTTGTTTTAGACCCTTTACTTTAAAAAAGTAAATAGGGTCTATTAAGTTTGTCAAAAAAAAAATGTGCGTAACAGGTCGAAGGAAGTCCGGCAGACCCCATAAAGTATATATATTCTTGATCAGCATCACCAGCCGAGTCGATATAGCCATGTCCGTCTGTCCGTCTGTCCTGCTGTCCGTCTGTCGTGATGTATGAACACCTAGATCTCAGAGACTATAAGAGCTAGGGTCACTAAATTTGGTGACAATACTCCTGTGACCCCCGAAAAGGTCAAGTTTGTTTTAGAATTTTGCCACGCCCCCTCCCGCCCCCAAAAATCGGAAAACCCTAATAACTCGAGTAATTTAAAAGATACAAGTTCCAAAATACATACATGCATACATAAAATCTACTTTCCTTTCGATGCGTACTGAAAATTTCATCAAAATCGGACAATAAACACCGGAGATTTGAAGCAAACAAATTATCGAATGTACAATGGCAGGAAATGTGCAGATATGTTAAGATTAACATTCGTATGTTAAGATTAACATTTGTATGCTAAGATTAACATTTGTATGTTAAGATTAACATTTGTATGTTAAGATTAACATTAGTATGTTAATAATTCAAGTGTAACATAAGCGATTATATTTAATTAATCGGAAGCTAATCTGAGCAGCGTCAAATTTATTTAGGTTTATATATAAGTCTGTAAGTTTGTAAC
Source organism: Drosophila histrio (assembly GCA_958299025.2). NCBI lineage: Eukaryota > Metazoa > Arthropoda > Insecta > Diptera > Drosophilidae > Drosophila > Drosophila histrio. The sequence continues at coordinate 42,362,321 of OY282582.1, forward strand.
TGTTATTTCATTGTTGAAGAATAAGTAAAGGGTCTCTCATAGTCGATTTCGACTGTAGCCTTTCCGACTGGTTTCGGTTAACAACTTCAAATAGTTAACGCTGGCTAAATGTTGCGGCTTGATTCCCTGCTGGGTATCAAAGATATTATGATATTTATTAAGATTCTTTGAGAGCAAATGAAATTCTCTAACTTTTTTTCAAATTTATTGAAGCTAAGAATTGCTGGTAGAGTTTTTTCATCTTAGATTCTAGATAGTATATCTCAGTTTTACAAATAGTTTTCTTTTCAAACAATCATTTAGTGCAGTGGGAAGTGTTTTTTCATACTCTTCCCTGTGAATTTAAATATGCAACATTTGTGGCCACACATAACTGCAGCTGAAGGTAGCAAGCTATTCAAATTGTACACATATTTGGCACCCCCTCTCGACACTTTTGTCTGTCACTCACCCCTCTGGGTACTCGTTAGGATGATTCGTATGATTCGAATGATAAACCAATAATAACCCCGCAGCCCTCATCTGCACAAAATGAAATTATAATGATTAAAATCATGATTATTATTACATATCATTATAATTATGGCGATGTGGATGATGATGTGGATGATGTTGATGATGTTGATGATGATTATCGCCCTCGTTTGCCATTGGCCTTGCCTCAACGTGTCATGCCACTTCAGGGGCAATGTGTCAGAATATGAATTGGTTGACATGTTTGCTATAGTTTCATATCCTTATCCTTGTCCTTATCCCCGTTGTTGTTGTTGTTGTTGTTGTCTATCTGTCTGTTTACACTTCATCCTTTTGTCTGTCGCCTGTCGTCGCTGGCGATAAAAGGCCATTGTATCTGTGAGATACGCTGGGCCTATTGTATCTATCAGATACGCACAGGCGCTTCTTTATTTGCCGACAGATGTTGCATTTGTTATTTCACACATATATTCATCATAACTCCCTCTTGCCCTTCATCCTCTTTCTACTCTGTGTACATAAGCAAATTTCGAGGAACTGCCAAAAAAAAAAAAAAAAAATTAGACTCTCTCCCTCCAAGTGGTTCCATCATTTCTCCTCTCCTCTCCCCTCCCTCCCTCGTTGCCAACAAATATTATTTAATTTTGCTGCAATAAAAAGCAGCTGAAAATGCTGCACAGCCCGTTGAACGGAAGGGAAAGGGGGGGGGGGGGGGGGAAGCGTTGCCACATTATGCAGCATAAGCAAAAATTTTCCATTTTCAATTTTCCATTTGCATGCCACACGGCGATTGATAAACTTAAAACCTCCTCACCTTCAATGGAGGACTCAAAGCGCTGGCCCCGCCCCCTGCTGCCGCCTCCCCTGCTTTCTTTGCAAATCTGCTTGAGACAACTTGTGGCAAGTCAGCAACATTGTTGCCTCCTTGCCGCTCTGTGCCACGGCATTAATTCATTTACAAATTTTGATATTTCGAGCGAGAATTGAGAAAAAAATTTGTGCAGTTAAGCAATTTTCATTTGAATAAAATAGATCCGGCAGACTTGTATTGCTTGGTATCCCTCCCCCCCCCCCTTGCTGAATACCAACTCCCGCTTCGCTTCCCTTCTATGGATTTTGAAGAAACACAAAGTGAAAATCTCAATCATTACTTTAACATTAACAGTTTGAATTGAGAACGAGTTTCTTTAGGAACATTCTTAGCTAAAGATGAGTTATTAATGTGATAATAGAAAGGTATATTGATGTAAAATTAATATAAAATCTCCTAATCAATATCTTATCGACCATCAAATAACAAAAGTAATTTTTTAGACCCTTTACTTTAAAAAAGTATAAGGATCTATTAAGTTTGCCAACAAAAAAATGTGCGTAACAGATCGAAGGAAGTCCGACAGACCTCATAAAGTACATATATTCTTCATCAGCATCAACAGCCGAGTCGATATAGCCATGTTCGTCTGTCCGTCTGTCTGTATGAGCGCCTAGACCTCAGAGACTATAAGAGCTAGAGTCACCAAATTTGGTATGGTGGTTCGTCTATGTTTATGTTAAAATTTTGACACGCCCCCTTCCACTCCGTAAATCGAAAACAAAATTTTTGAAAACCCATAAAACGAAAAATAAAAAGTTAGAGTCCTGAATTTCGGCACACAGGACGAGTGTAAGGGTCCCAATGCATCCTAAAAATTTCATCACGATCTGATAATAAACTCGGAAATTATTCAAAACTCAATATTAAATATATCAATATTAAATATATTAATAATTGTATACATTAACGAATACCGAAACAGTTTGGCAAATCAAATTCAACAAGAAATCCATCAATATTATATATAGTTTATATATACAGGTATACTTAACTGCGGAAAGTATTAAATGTAAGCATAATATTTATAACGTCATTTTAATTATATAATAAATATACAAAATCACAATTTCGCAATCAAATATATAAATAATTAAGGGAAATTCAATCACTATTAAACTCTTTGTACTATGTTTATGATTTCATCTGTTATCAATTACACTTTAATAACACTTTAATATTTTGCAATCAAATAGATATATATAGATAAATGAAGGCAAATCATTACAATTAAACTAAGCACATATATGCAAACAATTTTTTAAATAATTTTTTATATTTTACTTTTTAACATAAGTAGTCTCCGTCTTAGTCAATACACTTCTCCCATCTCTTCATCCGTCCAAATAATAATCTGCGTCCTGCTCCTAAAAATGGTTGTCTACAATGGATATAGCTTCCCCATTTGAGGAAAGTTTCTGTCCGCCAAGCGCAACTTTGAGCTTAGCGCATAAAAATAAGTCACTTAGAGCTACTAGGTCTGAAAAGTAAACTGGGTGCTGAAGCAGTTTAAAGCATAATTTATTGTTTCCATGGCAACTGCTGACGTATGGGATGGTGCATTATCTTGATGACACACATTTTTTATTCTTCTGCCATTTATCAGCAATTTCTGTCATTAACTTATCCAAAAGTGATACATCTTCTCGACTATCCCAAAAAACAGTTTTCCGTTGTTTTTTGGATGGCGGACATCCCTTCGAAATCCTATTTGGGATTTTGTTTCTGGAGTTGAGTGGTGTGTTCAGAACAGAATTTTATGGGGAAGAGTCCCCCCATAGACAGTGTCCATCTCGCTTTTGATTTGTGTAGGCGTATTGCCCTTCAAAATCAAATATCTTTTGACCGCACGATATTCAACTTTTCTCAGTTTTACATAAGCTGAGTTAATCGATTGTTCAACGATAACTATAATATCGATAAGGCTGCAATTTTGGCGGTAACACATAAAAAGATGGCTAATTACAATAGCAATGTTTGGTAAACCTAGAAGGTCGTCTTCATTGTCAGGCTGGAAATAATTCGAGCCGCCCTCATATTAGCTCTTCATTTATCGATAACACTTGAAGATCAATGATACCCAATTTTATTGCATTAATTATAAGCATTATTTCGTCATTATTTCTATAAATTCTTTGCGTTAAATCAATCACAATTAAACTAAAATATATATCTAAATTAATCGGTTATCGATAACAAGAATATTAATCCTACACAATTTTCAGCAATTAAATCTACAAATAATCGTATTAGTCATTATAGTCGATCAAATGGACAGCTCTTCTTGACCACAACAGCTTGTGGCAGATAGAAGACAATCCCCCCCCCCCCGTGTCCCACACATTATACGCCTGTCCGGCGGCCGCTTAAAAGCAAATAAATCTTCAATCTCTTGCCAAAAGGGGTCGACATTTGAGGGCAACGGGGCGGGGGTGGGGTAAGGGAGGCTGTGTCAGACGGATTACAAGCTGGCCGAAATGTCAACAGAAAACAGGACGCAGCAGCCAGTCACAATGGGCGGCAACGAACACAACAACAACACAATGCAGGGGATAACAAGTTGAAGACGAAGAGGAAGAAGAAAGGAAAGAATAACAAACAGCATAAACAACAACAACAACAACAAGAACAATGAGAACTTGGCACATTGTCAAGTGGAATCCAAAGCTTTTAGCTTAAATACACTTTGGGCCAACTACTTAAACGAACTAACTGAAGTCGCCAGAGGAAAGAGGCAACTGTATAGAGTATAGAGAAAGAGGAAGGGAAGAGGAAGGAGAAGCTGCTGTCCGTGACATATTTGCAGTTTGTTGTTGTTGTTGCTGTTGTTGTTGCTATTGTTGCTGTTGTCTGTAGCTCCTGGGCCAAAAGTGTAATTGAATTTATCGGTCTGGATTGTGCAATGTGTATCGAGAAAATTGCTAAATGCAATACACAAGCAAATCAAGGAAATTGCTTGAACCCACGACCCGCCCACACGGCGCACACAGTGGATAAATCATTGAAATTAAATCATTTAACAGATTAAAATAGGCGTATTGCGTATACGCAGCGTGGGCAGCTCGACGAGTCGAATATTCAGATTGTCAGGCAGGCGCAATGGCTAAACATGCACACACTCATACACTCGCTTACTCGCTCACTCACTCACTCACTCACTCACACTCACTCACTCACACTCACACACACTCACACATGCATGCACTTGCCGGCAACCCTTTCGACATGTTAAACAAAAAAGCTCTGTGGACACTTGAAAGCTGTGCTTTGTTTTTGCAAACTTTTATCACAGCGTGAACTCTGAGCTTAGCCAGGACTCGAACCATTTGCGGCAAAAAGAAATTCACGAATTCGCCGCTGCAGCGCGATTGATAGCTGTGATCACTTGGCCTTTGACAAGGATGGCATAATTATCGATAAGCAATAATTAATCGAATCGTAGAAAACGCTGCTATTTTCATTTAAACTAGTTTTAAAATATTGAATACCAAAAAATGTATCGTTTATTGAAATAGTTGCTATAATTAAAGGGAGTTACTTGAGTTACTTTGCAGACTTATCGATTAACGATAACTGCAGCCATAGTATATGTTATAAGGTATAGCGTGTTCAGTATGTGCATTTTTTCTAACAGTCTTAAATCTTAAACTTGACACACATCTTAAAATTCTAGTAAACTCTTAAGTTATTTCACAATTTTGCTAGGCAAACACATCATAAATTTGATATATCTTATTTATATGGTATAAATATGTATCTATTATTAATAATCTAGAAGATAAATCCATTTAATTGCATTTTCTTGAACTTGCTAAGTCTGTAAATTGTTTGACTTACCAATGATCTCTTCGTTTATATGATATGATAGTATATTAACCTAATTGACTACTCTACTTTAGCCAATTTGACGAACTTATAAGCTGGCCAATTAGTCGCTAATACTTACTACATGATTAGTGAATAAGTTAGGTAGGAATTGAATGAGTTATACTTATACATTGTATTTGGACTTTTGGGTATGGGAACTTTGCAAAGATGCATTGAAGTGCAGCGCAGCCACTTCAAAGTGCAAATGTGAGTTATTCAACCATTATGACAGTCATTCATTCAGTTATTCATTCATTCATTCATTCAACGCTAAATGCACTTCAAAGTCGGGAATTGAGCTTAAAAATCTGTTCGAGAGTCGTCGCTTGATTACTTATTTAGCATTTTTCCAATTTCCATCCATTTACCATTCCATACAATTTGTACTCATTTAACAATTGTCTCGGCACTTGCCACTTGCCACCGTGTTGGCTTCTAATTGCAATCAGCAAATTGTAGGACCACCAGGACAACGGAGAACGACACAAGAATATCGGGTTGGATGGAGTAAGTCATATATGTCATATATGTATGTAAGTCAACCGGATGGGATCAACATTGGCCTGTCCTCATGCAAATGCAAACGGCCTATTATGCAATCAGCACAAAGTCTCTGAATCACAAATACGAATACGAATATGAATATGAATATTTCATGCTTTATATGATTGTTTTCACGCCACTTGCGCATTATTCAAATTTTGCAATTTTCAAAGAAAAACAACAACAAAAATTATTGTATGTCAAACAAAAGACAATGCGCTCTATTCAGAAAATGTTATGTAGGTTTGAGATAGGATAGATATATATTAAATATATATATATATATATATATATATATATATATATATATATATATATGTGTGTGAAAATGGTTGAGGGAATGGAAATGGAATGGAATGGAACTGTCGCCGTCAACGTTGCCCGCAAATCCTTTTATGATAATTTCTCAAGAGTGTCGTCCTTTGATCAGGCAAGTGCCTGGCGTGCAGAAAAAACTCATTCAAGCATGAATGTGAATATGATTTTCAACCACACACAGAAACACACACATACTTTCACACACACACACACATACACACACTCACTGCTCATAAGGATTTAATAATTCGTTAAGCGAAATTAAAATTGCCATAAGGCAGTCACGCTACAGTGGGCAAATCACTTGCAATTGTGCTCAAAATTGCCAACTGAAGTGTCGATAGATTAAACATTGATTAATCGATACATTTGTTAATCTATTTGTTAGTGTTATCGATAAATGTTGATGGAAAGAAATAAATTATAGTTATTATTATATTATTTTTAATTAATTAATTATTATATATCAAAAAAAACATTGTTTACAAACAAATAACGAATTAATACTGTAAGCCTTTTTTACTGAATATTATATTGTATATTATTTTAAATATGGCAACATTTGTTAATTGAAATTCAATTTACACTCGATATAGTAAAATTTGATCGTATACGATCGGATTACCTACTCATATATTCACAGAAAGAATTGCTTATAATGATGGACTCCCAAAAAGCAGTAGAAAGTCTGGGAAAAGTCAAGAGAAAGAAAGGAATAAATGGCTCTAAATTTCAGCTTATAGGTAATAATTGTCAACATTGTTTCTAACTTAATTTTTCCACAAATACGAATTTTAGCACAGATTTTCTCTTATTACAATAATGGATCATTATAAATGCTCACTGTACTCCAATGCATTATCTTTTTCTTTATCATCTTTAGAGTTTTCATACGTATATCTATAAGTTATCATCTATTTGTATGTCTCTTTTGACTTGTTTACTTCTATTCGTCAAGATGTTAGTTTACTTACTTGAATATTTATATATTTATAATTTAATTTAAAATATAGTACAACTGTTGACAACTCAGTGCAGTTAATTTGTTAAGTTTGCTCCACTGTACGTTTAGTTTTTGTCACCTGCATTGTGGATTATACTTATTCTGTGACTACCTTCTGTCTACAACGATAGCAGCCATAACTTGCGTTAGCAGCCCCAAACAGTGAGCTACCACCCTCTGCAACCTCTGCAGACCCCTACCCAGACCACCCACCCACCCCAACGCAACCCCCTCCCCACTCTTACCCTACTTAGGCACTGAGTTGCGCGCAAATGCAACTCGTTGGCATTTTTATTTCTGTTCGTTTTTTAGCTCAATTTTCGTTGGCGCAAGCTGCGTTTCCAGGGGAAATCATTGCAATTAAAGCGTAATTGTTTTTACGCATTTGTCCAGTGCCTACCCCCAATCCCCTTCTACCCTACCACCCCCCACCCCCCTTTTAGTGCTTGCTGCTTAGCTCGACTCGTGTCTTTTCAAGTAGAGACGAGTGTCGAGCGAGACAGAGAGAAGCAAATGGAAAACGAGTATAAAAAAAAAAAAGAAAAAAGAAATGCGCCTGAAATTAATTTACAACATTCATAATGTCTGCACCTCCTGCGACTTCGGACTGCCTCTTCTGCTGCTTCTTCTTCTTCTACATGCGCTTAATTTCCGCGCATTTGGTGGGAGTGCAACTGAAGGACAACAGGCTGCCTGCCAGGCATTCAAGCAATGGGGGAACGGGGAGCGGGGAGCGGACACGCTGGGCGAATACGAATCCACGAATTCATTTGCATAATTTTTAATACTCCATTTCGGTGCAAGGTGCGTCGGCGTCGGCGTCGGCGTCGTCGTTAACGAGCTGCCACTGTGTGTGTGTGTGTGTGTGTGTGTGTAGGTGTGTGTGTGTAGGTGTGTGTGTAGGTGTGCGTGTGTCCTCATTATTATATTTCGCCGCCTCGACGAGCACAGCGCGTATGTGCCTGCCTGCCTGCCACGCCTCCCTCCTCCTCACTCGGCACTTTATCCGTTTACATTTTTTCAAATTTTTATCGTTTTTCATTCATTTTTCATTTTAATGCGAGCAACTTTTAACTCGTTTGCCTCGTCGCATCGCAAATTAATGTTAAAATATGTTGATTTCCTTTGAGAGGACGCCCGACAGTTTTTTATCAACCCATTTTGGCAACATATTTCTAATGAATGATGTGCATACCAGCAAAAGTTTGTTTGCTTACCAATTAGAAGTACTGAAATTCACATTTATTTTAAACGAACCTAAAAATAACAATGACAATCAATGAAAGCGTTTAAGCTTGTAGTGTCAAGTAGAAGAAGAGCAGAAAACAGTGTTGTAAGACACTGAAAACAATGTATTTTATAGCTATCAAAGAAAATTCAACTGTTGACATCTCAATTTTGTTTAAATTTAAACTTAATTGATGTCCAATTGTAATACAGTACATTTTTAGATATATTATACACCACAGATTAGTTTAGACATAAGGCATTTTGGGTAAATTCATTTCATATCTTGTCTATATATTATCTATAAGGAATATTTAATATTTTGGTGACTCTCAATTTTATTTTGTTTATTGAATTTATACATTTATCTATTTATTTATTACGACTAAAAGCAATCGACAAGAAATAATAGAATCATTTTTAATATAACTTTGAAATATTAAATGCTAAGAATTAACAATTCAAATTATTTTCAAATTATATAAAATTTTAAATTCAAACTGAAAAAAATAACAATTAAGACAGCTCTAAAGGGGCAATCAAAATTATGACTTTAAAAGATTTTAAATGATCCAAATGATTTGTGGCAAGCTATCAGGATGTATATAGTTTAATATATTATTAGTTATATTTAGGTATTAGTATCGGCTCGATTAAGGGTTTCTCAAAGGGAAAAGGGCGTAGGAAGGGCTATAAGCTGGTAATTTCTGGTGTGCCTAAGGGGTACTGGAAAATTAATTCGCCTTAAGAGGAAACTAGAATCATTCTCGCCAATAATCAGTACATAATTACTTACTTATACATACTTATTATTTATTGCGCTAGTCACAAGTAATTTCTTTATTTCTAAATACAAAAATATTATAATACAAGTAGTTAAATGAATACAATGTTTTGATAACCTATATACTAGTAAACCCAGTCGGATAGGCTACAGTCGAAGTCGACTTTACCTTTACTTATTCTTCAAAATGGAAAAAGTAGTAGTCACAAACGAGTCGAATTGAGTTGTAAACAATGCAAACAACTTTATCCAAATGTCTTGTTTAGATCTTGAGGTTTTAACTAATTCCCTAAAATGTTCAAATACCCCATAGTGCGTTGTTACGTCAATATGCTCTTCTTCTTCCTTTGACCCGACACTGAGTAATATTGTGTTGTGAATAACTTCCGAGTTTATTATTCGATCGCAATGAAATTTTCAGAAAACATTTGGATCCTATTACTCGTCCTGTATGCCAAAATACTTGCTTTAATATTTCACGTTTTATGGGATTTCAAAAATGTTCTGTTTGATTTACGGGGGCGGAAGGGGGCTTGGCAAAATTTTGTAACAAACTGATTCTGTTTAGTCCACAGACGGCCCAACATACCAAATTTAGTGTCTCCAGCTCTTATAGTGTCTGAGATCTAGGCGCAAATACAGATGGCCGGACAGATGGACGGACAGACGGACGGACAGACGGATGGACAGACGGATGGACGGACGGACGGACGAACAGACGTACGGACAGACGGACGGACAGACGGACGGATAGACGGACGGACGGACAGACGGACGGACAGACGGACAGACGGACGGACAGACGGACGGACAGACGGACAGACGGACGGACAGACGGGCGGACAGACGGACGGACAGACGGACGGACAGACAGACGGACGGACGGACAGACGGACGGACAGACGGACGGACGGACGGACAGACAGACGGACGGACGGATGGACGGACAGACAGACGGACGGACGGATGGACGGACGGACGGACAGGCGGACGGACGGACAGGCGGACGGACGGACAGACATGGCTATATCGAATCGACTGTGGATGCTGATCTAGAATATATACTTTTACTTTATGTGGTCTGCCAAACTGTTTTAAAAAAAGTATAAGGGCCTACAAACTATGAAAGAGTTATGCTTAGGTCAATTTGATAATCTAGTTTTGAATTGCGTGGCTCTTTGAATAGATTTTGATGAAGGTGGAAGTTTATTTCGATTACGCACAACAGCGATGACAAATTGTTTCCCCGTTGAAGACAATCTAAATCTAGGAATTTGTAGATTATGCGTTCTGTCTAAACGATGCTCAAGTTTATTAAGAAGTTATGAAGGTTTGTGCGTGGTTCATATTTTATGTAATATTATAAAAATTTAAAGAGATAAGTCAAATATGTTGAAGGTAGCATCAGAAAGGCGGACAGTATGCTTTCGATTAAAGATGAAGCGTGCAAAATTGTTAGCAAAAATTCCAACGCCGTAAAAAAGAATGGATATTAATTGTGTATTGGCCACAATCAATTTCAAATTAGTTGGCAGAAAAGTTTTGGTTGATTTATCTAACAGCGCAATTCACGATCGACAGTGTTTTATTAAAAGTGAAGTATGGTTTAAATTCATGTTGAACATACTTTTCAAATTGCATCGTAGTCACTTTTTTTTACAGTGTTGTGGATTACTTACACAGCTTTTCAAATAACAGCAATGAATGTCATCGAAAATATATTAATTATTAGTCAATTTATAAAGTTTCGAGCTGTAGACAAATAACTTAAATACTCTTCAAAGCATGAAAGTAACATTAAATTAATTCCAATCATATTTATTTTTTTCTACATCAATTGGAATTGAAAAATTTACATCATTTACTGCTGAGTTGTGAGAACAAATTATCATAATTTTTCTAATAAATTTCCCAACAAAACTGAGAACATTTTCAGAATTAATTTTCTTTGGATTCCAGAATATCATTCTCTAGTCGTTTTTCAGCAGCAATCATCCAATCAATTTTTGTTTTTTGGAAAGAGGCTTAGACTCAAGCTGCAACAAATTGAAGAACTACCAAAAAACACATGCATATCGTATAGATAAGTAGACGAACGTTTATAGCACTTGAAATTGGTGTGATGGGCGTGGCATTTGCCGCCCATCGGTAGTTGTTTTAAAAGCCGCTTCAGCAGCCACTTGAGAACCCATTTTCGCGGCTCAGTTTGATTCGTTAAAAGAAAAACAAAATAAAGGTGAAAAAAATGCCAAAAGGTGAGAGAGCGAAAAAAAATAAAGTTGAAAAACTGTTGTAATTGTTTTTACAGCGGCAGGCAACATGCGGCAAGTGTGTGTGAGTGTGTGTGTGTGTGTGTGTGCTGTGCCTCATAATTGGTTCTGACTGCTAAATGAACCATTTTACCAATTAAACCTGCAATTGCCAGGGAGCTGCTGCCACATGTGGAACTCGAACTCAGACTCAGACTCAGACTCATGGTCTAGGAGCTCGCACAGTGCTCGTTAACGGCTTGTTAGGAGAAACGCTTTAGTCACGCTTAAGGCCCAAACTGAAGCTGTTGCCCGGTTTTTTTTTTCTCTTCTCTTTCTTGTTTTTTGCTGGAGTGGCAGGAAAAAACAACGCCAAGTTGTATAAACGTTGCCTGCCAGAAAAAAAAAACCTGCTGAGCCATTGCCGCGGCACCTGTGCAGACAGAGAGAGAGACAGCGAAAGAGTGACAGAGATGGAGATACTGAGAGTGAGAGAGACAGAGAGAATGTGATAGCATAACCATAGAACACATAGAACACATAGAACGTTTGTCAGGCCATGTCAAGTTGAGCCTGTTCCTCAACTGTTCTTTTCTTTTCTTTTCTTTTCTCTTCTCTTTTTTTTTTATTTTCTATTTTTTTTTTTATGAAATGTGGAAAATTTCAAGTGGATCATCGTGTTGCGACGCGTCGCTTTTCACGACTAACTGCCAATGTCTGGATGGATGTCTCATCCATGAGTATCTTGCAACATGCAACATACACAAGCGGAGGCGTTTGCTGATTGACGTTAATCATGCAATTAATTGGGCTATGAGTGTGAAGTGTATGGCGAGTAAAACGATGGGAAGCGGCAGACGATGAGTTGCAACTAAGTTGGGGAAAATACAGGCAGACCTAGAGATGACACAGAGAGAGATGGACAAGCAGAGAGAACAGAGTACAATTTAAGTAATCGCTTGGTGAGGATACTGAATGTCTTCTGCTAAAAGCAAGAACAATTCGAAACTAACTAAAATGATCTAAAGTTCTACTAATATGGAACATGTACTCTTTTTTTTAATGAAGCAGATACTGCTTGTCATCTGATAATAGATAGAAATATACGAATATATTAGAAATAACCAAGCTTCATAGATACTTTTGGCACGACAAAGTTTTCAATTCAATTCAATTTTCGATAGATCGTAACTATGTCAGCTATGTGATATTTTAGTCAGATTTTAATTAGTATTGATCAGTATACATAAAACACTACCAACCACATACTAAACTTTAATATTCGACCGATTTTTCCCATGGCAGCTATATAATATAGTGAACCCATTTAAACAACATTTGGTCAGGATGTATAAGACATAACCAAATACATAATCTGTGAGATTGGTTGAGGCATGTCAAAAAACAAGATAGTTTGTCATACTAAAGAATGATTCACCAGGAATTGTTCCCATGACAGTTATGTGATAAAGTGATCCTAGTGATCCAGTTCCGACATTTATTTGTACTTTCTATACCAAGTTCTATCCAGATAGCTTTGAAACTGAGAAACTAGTTTGCATGAACACAGACGGACATGGCTCTTGATGCCAATCAAGAATATTTATACATATTTACTTTATAGGGTCTGACGTGCCTTCTTTATTGCGGTACACATCTCGTGACAAAATTAAAATACCCTTTGCAGAGCTATAAAATCAAATAATCTGAGTCAACAACTACAATTAAACACTACAAATCTAATTAAGTAATGGTATTCTATATAAAACATCTTTTGATACCCTGTGATTTATATAAAGTTTGTTAAAAGTATGTAACAGGTCTAAAAAAGTCTGACAGACCCCAAAAAGTATATATATTATTGATCAAAGTCAATATAGCCATGTCCGTCTGTCCGTCGGTCCGTCTGTCCGTCAGTCCTTCCGTATGAACGAAAGGATCTCAGAGATGGTAAGAGCTAAAGACTTAAACTTAATCTCCCTACATTGCCAATATTTGTGGGCAGATCAAGTTTATCTTCTGGATGCCAAGCCCCCTTCGTCCACAAAACAAAAGCAGTTTTGCAGCTAGAGATTTAAGAAAAGCTCAAAACAATAACAAGCCGATCAGTCGAGCGGGCGCGACTGTAGGATACCCTGTGCAGGTCTGAAAACCAAAGTATTTTGAGAAAACTAGCTATAAAACTGCTCTTGTTATCAGCTTTTTCAAATTGTGGGCGAAAGGGGCATGGTATCGCGATGAAATGTTCTGGACACATTAAGTATAAGCTTTTTATCATGTGTGCCAAATCTCAAGTCTCTAGCTTTAATATTGCTTATGTTATGGTGTTCTAATTTTAAAACAAACGGGACTTGATATCGAAAATTGAAAATAAACTTGATTTGCGTATAGTATTCAAGAACCTACATTCCAAATTTTATGTCTATAGCTCTTATAGTTGCTGAGATCCACGCGTTCATACAGACGGACGGACGGACGGACAGACAGACAGACGGACAGGTGTCAATCGACTCGGCTATTGATACTGATCAAGAATATATATACTTTATAGGGTCGGATATGCCTCCTTCAGCCTGTTACATACATTCACACAAATTCATTATACCCTTTTTTGCCCATTTTTAATGGGCACTGGGTATACAAACGAATTACAAGAGGATTACATTGAGATTGAATTTAAACGCCGCCCTGTAGTGCCACAGGGTATATTACGGTCGGGGTCCCGACTGTTCGGCTAGTTTATAAACAAATTTTGACTGGAAAATGAGACCATAAATTCAAGAAATTGAATCATCTAATTTAATCATCATAATGGTGCGAGATTTACAAAGATTCAAAAAAGAAAATAGATGATGCTTACAGAAGCAATATCTTATTATACAATGATATCTGAATTGAATTTAAGTAAAATTTCTGAAGAAGATATTTAAATCGTTCATACATGTGCTACACCAAGTTTAAGTTGAATTGAGTTTTAGATAAAGCAAAGTAAACAGTAAAAAATGTCAGCATATTTACAGAAATATTATATATTATCATATGAGAAGAAATCAAGAACAACTTTAGTGCGAAACATCAAAATGTATTATTCTTTCAATTGTTTGTTTATTTACTTAAATACCGTCAACTAAAAGCAGTCGAAAGAAACTTTGTTCAATTTCAAATAAAGAAAGGAACTAAGATTTTCAATTTACGAATAAAATAAATTATACATAATTTCAAGTTTAAAACTAAATGGCAAACAAGTTTAAAAGTAACTTTTTTACTTTTGATATATCAACAAAATCAATCACAGATTTGATAAATTGCAAATGACCTAAAGACTAAAATAGCTGATGATTTGATTGAAGCTTGTGATATCCTATGATAGAGCTTAAAAATTCCATCACAATAAATGGAATGCTATTATTATAATAAACTCTCATCAAATTCTATTAACTCTGCTGGAGAAGAAGAGACCTTCTTGAAAACCCTAATTAGACCTGAAAGGATTAGACTACTACAAAATTGCTTGTATCGCAATTGTGGGAGAAATAGAACTGAGAACCGAGAACTGAGAAGAGAGAATAGTTTCAGCTGCTGTTGCTCGAGGCAAATGTCAATTGCCCACTTCAGCAACAACTTCAGGCTCAGCTTCAGCATCAGCTTCATCTTCATCTTCATCTCAAATCCAAATCTCATACTCATTGTTTATGCTGAGCCGAGTTGAGTTGAGTTGTGGCAACTGTTGCTGTAGTTGTTGTTCTTCTAGCTGCCACTTAAGGCCATCTCTCCATTTGCTGACCAATTTTGGGTTCACACATCGCTGCTAATCTCGTTTGTGGCCAAAACCTTTGCCATCTACTTATTTATTTACATTGCCACTTCTTGGCCAAAAGACGAGAAACGAGCAAAGGGGATTAACAGGAAAAGACAGTCGCAAATCCGGCTAAATATTGTGGGCGTGGCTGGGTCAAAATCATTAGAACACCTCGGACAATGTTTGCTCAGTAAATAATATAATTACAAGTAATTGAGGGACACAGTTGTCGATCATCATGATCATCAGGATAATAATGATGATGTTGCCGATGATCCCATTTAGAGCTCGTCGACAGATCGGACAATGGACAAACACACTGGAATGTCCTTCGTCCTGCCGTTTTGTTCACACAACATCCAGCTGACAACTGTTGTGTAAATATTTTGACAGAAGAATGCCAAAAATCTTCCTTTTGCCTTCCCTTCATCTTCCCATCTCATCTCATCTATTCTTTTTTTTCGTTTTTGCAAAACAAACGAAATGTGCAGGAAGAAGCAACTGACCCAAGGGTTAACCAGGCAGCAGAACAGCCTCAGCATGCCGCATGTGGCATGTGGCATGACTCATTCAAACTGGCAAACCACAGACAGCAATGCAAATGACTCAAGTGATCAGCGAAGAAGACAAATTGGGAAAAGGCTGAGGAATTGTCATGTTGTCATTAGGAAAGTATTTGCTGTGAAAATTATGCTCTAGTTTCAGTTAAGTAAATCTTAATATCAGCATAATGAGTTGCTAAATAAGTTGCAAGTTGCTAAATAATGTAATTAATTTAGGAAAATACTAATTAATAATACTCAATACATAATAGCATAATAATATAATATTTTGCTGGATAAGTTACTCCAGATAAATAAATAAAACAATTTCTCTTTGATATAAACTCCTTAATAATACTCAATGAATTATCAAAATAGATAGTCTAACTGAGAGATTATAAATGAAAAGCCAGTTTCTAATATATTGACAAAAAAAAATGCCTTAAATCATTAAATATTTGTGTATAGACATTCGAAACGTCATAATTCATAATTAAATCAACTATAACACACTTTGAATTAAATAAAAACAATTTATTTTATTTATTTATTGAATTGTTCATCCTAATGCTACAAGTACAAATAAACTTATAATAATCACAAGTAATTGATTTATTCTTATTACAAAAATATATTTTTAAACAGTAGTAAAATGGATAAAAGGTGCTGATAATAAAATCAAGTAGAAAGATACTTCCAAATTAAAATTAATATAAAATAGAGCTTTCTTTAGGTGTTTGTGTAATTTAATTTTGAATTGTATGACTCTTTGAATAGTTTAAATTAAAGGTGGGAGTGTGTTTCGATACCGAACAGCAGCAATGAACAATTTATTCTCTGATTAAGGCAATCTAAGTCTGGGAACTTTAAGATTATGCATTCTGTCTAAGCTTTGCTCAAGTTTATTAAAAGGTACGAATTTTATGTAATAGTATAGGTGTCCTGAATTCATTAAAAGATTTAATAGGTAAGTCAAATATTTGTATGGTACTATCAGAAATACGGTCAATATACTTTCGATTAAAGTATATGTATATAAATGAACTTATATATCAAACTTAACATGATGATATTAAAACCAAAGTGTGAAGCAACTTAAAATTATAAATATCATATTTAGTTTAACGTTAATCATATTTATTTTATAATTTTCATATATCATTAAATTGTTTCCAAATTAAATATGTTTAGTTCCATACTTTTTAAATAATTCAAAACAAAATCAAAGTTTAACATAGTTTATTTAAATATTCGATAAAAAATAGTTAAATTAAATGTTTTTCTAATTTAAAAATAAATAAAATATTAAGTTCAAACTTTACAGGATAATGTTTGTAGTTAGGCTTCACTTACTTTTACACTAATGCTTTCATATTTAAATATGTATTTTATTATACCCTTGCAGAGGGTATTATAATTTTATCACGAAATGTGTAACGCATGAAAGCTGACATCTTTCTACATCTATAAAGTATATATATTCTTGATCAGCATCAAAACCAGAGTCGATATAGCCATGTCCATCTGTCCGTCTGTTTCTATGCAGACTAGTCTCTCAGTTTTGGAGCTATCTGAATGAAACTTGGTACAGATCAGTCTTTTTGCTGCAGGCAGTAGATATGTCGGAACCGGCCGGATCGGATCACTATATCATATAGCTGCCATAGGAACTATCGGTGGAAAATTATACTTTTGTATAGTTAACTCTTTTATTTTTCGACAGACTTCAATCAATCTCACAGATTATGTTTCTGGCCATTTCTTAAACAGACTGACCAAATTTGTTATAAATCCGATCACTATATCATATAGCTACCATAGGATAGATCGGTTGGAAAGTGCATCTGGGTTCTGCAAGGATATGAAATCTTTGGCGTGCCAAAAAAATAACAAAGAGCTCTGACTCACTGCACCCTACTGGTTTAAATTATAAATGCTTGATTTAAACAAGTAATATTATGAAATATAATTGTTAACTTAATTTAATATGTTACGCATTTATATTTAAAATAGATAGATAGTTATATGAAATATGATTTCACGTTAATATTAATACGTTTCACTAATAAAACTGACATTTAAGTTTTAAACTTATATATAAACTGATATCGATATGTAATCAAAGGGAAAATTGTGAGACTTACTTTATTTTTATATCTCTGTGTATGTGTATATAAATAAAAGTATTATTCGACTAAGCTTCGATTACCATTAAGTCAATTTAATAATTACTAGCTATCTCTCCATCTCCTGAATAATATGCACATACCGTAGCCATAAGACAATTGTTGTTTATTTCGTGTACTCTGTTTCCTTCATCTTTTGAGTAAAAGACTTGGTCAATTCCATGGCCTAAGAGCTATATTAAATTATTATATAATAATCAGAACATCTGATTCAATAGTTCATTATTTATTTTAAATTTTTCATTCTACATATTTCATAACAAACTCATAAAAAGGTTTGATGTAGCTATTAAGTCTTTTTTTGCTGGTAAGATTTTTCAAGCGCATTTCAAGTTGTTGACAATCGGCTTAAAATTTATTGAAGTACTTTATCATAAATGAATTACCCATATTTCATTCTAGTTAAATGAACTAATCGTATATACAAAAGAATTGTATACAATAAAGTTATATAAACTTATTTTACATTTAAGTAAAATGCTCTAGAAATTGCCTATATATCATTCTAGTTAGTTATACATATTTCTAATGGAAGTACCAACATATCATTGCAGTTTGTTATAGTTAGTAGTTGTTGGTCGTTAGAAAAGTATTACAGTTTGGGAGGTGGAAAAAGGATTCCATTGCATTGTCTGAGTGGATGATCTTAACTCATGCCAAGTTTTGTTTCCACTCTTTCACTTAGCAACAATTGGAGCATGCACACAGACATTTGCATTTTATGAAGTGTCCAGAAGGACACACACACACACACACATATATATATATATATATATATATAAAGATATGACCATAGACAGACAGGCATTTGCATGAAAAGACAACTAAAATAGAAATTAAGAGAAATGCAAGAGAATACGAAAACAAAGTGCAGCTCACAGTACGGAAATGAAAAGAAATTGCATATAGAAGAGCATAGATGGGAGATGGGATGATGGGGGGAAGGACAGAGAGACAGAGGAACAGATCGAGGGATAGAGGAGAGTGGCAAATATGTGTACATAAGTGCATATGTATGTGCTTACACAAGTAATATACACATAATGAAAAAGTACTTCATTAAAAATCAACAACACAAGCAACAACAACAACAGCAGCAACAACAACAGCAACAACAACAACAGCAACAACAACAACAACAACAACACTTCAAGTGTGTGTTGATTTCCATATAAAGCAACTGAGCAAAAAAACTGAGGAAATGCTAAGTACACGTAGAGTATGAGGGGAAATGATGTTGGGTTGGGGACAGAGCTAGGGAAATGGGCAGCAGAGTGGGGATTGGCGCCCAAGCAACGCCATTGTTATAAGAGGAAGTGGGCGGGGAGGCACTGCGGCTGCCTCTAGGGAGGAAAACGGGGGTGAAAGGAGGCGGGGGAGGAAACGAAGCCGCTTTGACTCAGAATTGAAATTAAAAATGTGTAAATGAAAAAATGAATAAATATGCATAAAGCTTGATAGGTGGCAAGGAAGGGATGAGGAGAGGGAAGGACGAGGAGGGGGAAGGGTGAAGGCGGAGGGGTAGGCAGCATAAAGAGTATTGAGCGGGGGATATTTGCTCTGTTAATGCAAAAATGCAAAATACTCATAATTGCTACATTTGATATTAAGCAGTTTATGCCACACCAGCCCCCACCCCCCTTCAATGCCACCCCCCCCCCCCTCCATCAACGCCTGCGGAAATTACTTTGCCTGCCGGCAAATGGCAACAATTGAAAATGCGTCTTTGATCTTTCGTTTGGAAATTCATTTCTAGCGCCTTTTTGTTTTCCTCTTTATTTTTGTTTATTTCAGTCATTTTTTTCTATATATAACGAGGTAAAATACAAGAGCAACAAATGAATATGAAATATTATAGGTTGATTCTTCCTGAGAATAAAACAATAAATAAATTTTTAAGCAGCTTTGTAATGTAATTATAAATAAATAAGGAATATACTCGTATAATTTACATAATATATCATTTAAATTGATGATTTTTAGGTACTTCTTGAACTTTATAATTGTAAATTGTTGAGACACCCAATGAGTTTAAGAACTGGGTTATTAAATAAGTATATTTCTTTACTTTCTAATTGTTAAATGGGCGATATTATGAATCCTCCTCCCCTTCAAACTCTTTCTTGTCGTTTCCTTAAGATTTTTCCTACAAATTAGATACAAATCTCAATATATATTTGAAGGTAAAATAACAGAGCAGCTATTGATTAGGTTGATACTTCTGGCAAATAAACAATTAATCAATTTAAAGCCATTTTGTAATTGAAACTGATTGAGAGTTAATATTCAATATGTAATTATAATTAATAAATCAATATATTCTCTTATAATAAACATAATAACTCATTTAAATGTATCATGTATATAGTACACACATATGTTCTTTCGGAACTTAATTATTGTAATGTATATTGTTTAATATATATTTTACTTAGTTGCGAAAGTATAAGAGTTTAAGATCTGGGTTATTAAGTACATATATTTTTAATTTCTCATATTTTACTAGACGAGATTATGAAAGATTTTCCTATTTGTTTATCTTCTGCCTTAAGTCAATTTCTAGCTTGAAATTTTTGAAACTTTTTTAACACATAATATTCATAATGTCTTCCTAAAGTCTTCCATACGAATTATTCTTTATTTTTTATTGTATTTATTTATTTTATTCTTTATTGTTTTTGTACCCACTATTAGTTAAAGAAATAAACAATTTACTTTACTATCTACACTTGTGATATTAGAAAGATTGTTTAGAGTTATGTAGAGTTATGAAATGTCTAAGACATTAATAAGTTTGTAACTGTTAAACTGCAACTGGAGAAACAATTTCTTGAAAAATTCACAGTCACAGCGGCAGTAACAGTTTCAAGTAACAATTGCACACTTAGTGACAATGAAGGTAACACTTAAAAGTCACAATTAACAATTACATTTTTTAGTAACAATTTCAACTAACTGATATTTAAACAACTAAAATCTACATCTTTTTTGCAATTAAGTAAGATTTGAACATTTACCCCAAATACTACAGATAATCTGTAGTACATCTGGGGAAAGGGTGGCAACTCTGTAATATGCAACTGCATAATTTTAGGCGCACACGCATTGTAATTATGATTTATGGCTGGCAGAGTCGCAATCGCAGCTTATAATTATGCAAAGTCTATGCTAGAGTTATTCCTCCCTCTCCATCTCCCTCTCCCTCTCCCTCTCCATCTTCCCCTCCTCTAACGCCAACCCCCTTCCATTCTCGACAGCGCATAAAAAAAATTGCAAGAAATAATTGAAAATTGCACAATTCTCACAAGTGGGAAACAGGACGCAGCCCCCAGCTGGCAACGTCTCCCCTTTCTACCCCCCCCGCCCCCCTTCAGCGTACTTTTCAACAACCACCGCAATTAACCAGACACATAACAGAAGCCACATAACCACAAACTGCCACGCCTTGCCGCCCCAACAAATGCCGCATAAGCAAAAAAAAAACATTCTTTTTATGCATACCCTGTAGGCTTGAAGAGTGACGAGCTTTTGAGCTTTAAGCTTACAGTTTTGCAAGCGTAAAAGCTGAGCTTTTGATTAATCTTTAGATAAAATTAGTAAAATACTTTTGTGTGGCTTAAAAATATAGTGAGATATGTGCTTAATTCTAGGGTATTTATTGTGTTAAACTCAGTACAATAAATTACTAAAAAAAATAAACTAGTAACTTCTATATTTACTTCCATTGAATATTTTATCTAGAAATGTATTTATTTATTTAACATTTAATGAGATAACATATTATTGAAGAATTTTCAAATAATATTAAGATGATAAGATTTTAAATTAATAAGTAAAATTATAAATTATAATTTTAAATGCACACTTACAAATTTGTTTACTTAAACAACAAACGACTTAGAAGAAGAAAAGACAGTTCAAGAAACTGTGTTTTTCTCTAGAGTCAATCCAAAAATTCTAATATCAGATCCTATTGTAGTTAAATCAGCTATTAATTTAAACATGAAATAATGTATTTCTGTATCTTCAACGACATGATGAAAAACATACTCCGAAAGAAAAACCTCTACACTTGGTAAAACTAGTGACGAAAGCTTGTTCAAGCCCCAAAACTTCTGATATCAAATTTTGTGATGAACGACTTTAAAATTAAAATGTTAATTATTTTAAAAAGTTACAAAATTATCTCTACACTTGGTAAAACTTGTGACGAAAGCTTGTTCAAGCCCCAATAAAACTCAAACTCAAAAGTAAGTACTCAAATTCGTAGTATGCTCTAAAGTTGATTCCGTTTTTTGATTTATTCCATTTTTGTTTAATTTTTTGTTCGGCTTAATGATTTCCTCAATTGGCTGATAAAACTAATTTACAGGGCATCTCAGATTTGAGCACTTAATTTGAAGAGTTCTCATTTTCTTTTTTTCATTTTTTTTTTACCGCATTTTGCAAACATTTTTTTTTACTTTATTTTTTTTTGCCAAGCGCCAACGCCCTGGCCCCAGGGGTGGCATACACACATACATACATGGACTTGTGTGTGTGGTGTGAGTGCGATTATTATTATCATGATTATTATGCACAAATTGCAAAATTCCGCGGCAGGCAGTCAAGTCATATATGCATGTGTGTGTGTGAGTGTGTCTGTGTGTGTGTGTGTGAGTGTGTGTGTGTGAGTGTGTCTGTGTGTGTGTGTGAGTGTGTGCATTGTTGCCAGCCAACGAGCGGCAGCCACAAATTGCTGCGGTTTTCAGGCAGCATTTTCTCATTGTTTCACAAAATGGCGTGAGGCAGCCCCCCCCCTCCGCACCCACATCAACAGTCCTTCCGCCCCCTTCCCCCTCCCCCACACTGTCACATATGTGAGCGTTGCAGCAGCGAGTGGCAGAGGGCGGGGGCATGGACAGCGGGGAGCGGGAAGCGGTGGCAACTCTGCTTGGTAGGCGTGTCGCTTTGTTCTACTCACTTGTCGTATTTGCATAATTGAAATGAAAATTCACACCCAACAACAACTGTTGAGTGTATGATGTGTGTGCGTGTGTGTGTGTGTGTGTGTGTGTGTGAGGCTAAATCAGCCTCATCATTATCATTATCATTATCAGTGCTGGAGATTGAAGGAGGCATGCAACGCGGCAATGTGTGGCAGCTTCATTTGCACCACAGATCCGCAGTGAAGTGGAAGTGCAACGGGAGGTGGCACATGCAACATGCCACATGCAGGGGCGCAAGGGGCAACCGGCGACATTTGACAACTCGGCGCATTGCGAGTAGTTTCCCAAGTGCGCTGCCCTCGTAATTATGATTCCTTTCTAGTTGCCAGTTTCTCATTTGCCTCACATCATCATCAACACACACACTCACACACACACACACACACAATTGAGAATTTTAGATGAGAACTAAAGTAAATCCTTAGCTTGATTTTTCTCATTATATCATATTATACACATTCTCGGAGAAGCTATCATTATTTCATTGCGAAATGAATGGAAAGCAAAATAAAGTTTACTTCGGATGCCGAAGATGAAATACTCTGCAGGAATAGCTATAGGTAAAACATACTCCCAAAGAAAAGCCCCTACACGCGGTAAAACTAGTGACGAAAGCCTGTTCAAGCCCCAATACTTCTGATAGCAAATTTTGTGACAAACGATAGTAAATTTAATATGTGGATTATTTTAAAAAAATTAAAAAATTGCCTCTACACGCGGTAAAACTAGTGACGAAAGCATGTTCAAGCCCCAAAACTTCTAATATCAAATTTTGTGACGAACGATATTATATTTAATATGTGCCGTATTCTAACAAATTATAAAATTGCCTTTACACGCGGTAAAACTAGTGACGAAAGCTTGTTCAAGCCCCAAAACTTCTGATATCAAATTTCGTGATGAACGATATTAAATTTAATATGTGAAGTATTCTAACAAATTAAAAAATTACCTCTACACGCGGTAAAACTGGTGACGAAAGCATGTTCAAGCCCCAAAACTTCTAATATCAAATTTTGTGACAAACGATAGTAAATGTAATATGTGAATTATTTTCAAAAAGTAACTCTACTCTTGGTAAAACTAGTGACGAAAGCTTGTTCAAGCCCCAAAACTTCTGATATCAAATTTTGTGACGAACGATATTAAATTTAATATGTGAATTATTCTTAAAAATTAAAAAATTGCCTCTACACGAGGTAAAACTAGTGACGAAAGCTTGTTCAAGCCCCAATACTTTTGATATCAAATTTTGTGACAAACGATATTATATTTAATATGTGAAGTATTCTAAAAAATTTAAAAATTAACTCTACACACGCGGTAAAACTAGTGACGAAAGCTTGTTCAAGCCCCAATAAAACTCAAACTCCATTTAAAGAAATTTCTGAAAATAGTTATTTAGCTCCCAGCTCAATAATTCACCATGCCATAAGACATTCACATTCAAATCCATCTAGTATATATTGTGAAACTCACAATTCATCCCTCATTTTAAAACAATTTCTTAGCTGTTCTCATATTACAGAAATTACAAATTGTAATCCTAAGCTAATACAATTGATACATTGACTAGAATTTCGGTATTTAAACTGTTATTAAATAAGACAACCTTAAGAGAGAAAAATACAACAATCATGCAATTTTACAATCAAAATGTTTTCTGTTTTTCTTTTAAGAATTTTTGATGCTTGACGCATTTTTTTTGTGAAAAGATATAATATTAAATTTGCAACTCATAAAACAAAGACTTTACGTCGAGAATAACAATTGTTGTTTTTTACCAGTGTAGCATTGACTTTAATTGAAAAATTCTAATTTGTTTGTAGGTTCTTTTCTCAATAGATGGTAACTCAGCATTTCACATTCAGTTAGCTATTTCTTTTCACAAGGTCTCCGAAATATCAATCTTTGCATATTATTGCTATGGATTTTTTTTTTCCCTCAGCTTCTGCTTTGTTGCTCAGTTTCCCCCTCGGCAAATGGTGTGAAATCGCAAATTGATTTCTCTTGAACATCAAAAAAAAAAAAAAAAAAAGAAAATCAAAATCAAAATAAAAACAAAACAATTTGCAGAGGGCAAAAGGTGCGAAAGGAACTCGAAGACTGGGAACTGGGAACTGGGAATGGGGAACTTCTGTCAGCAGTTCCCTTTGCTTTGATTGCAAACAGAAATTAATCAGAAATACTGAAAAATAAAGTATAAAAGAGAAAAAAAAAGAAGGAAGAAATTGTTAGAAAAAAGGTTGACAGGTTGGCTGGGCTGATTGGGTAGGCTGGCCGACACGCCCCCTAGTGGGTGGTTAAACAATCTCCGCTGCCTCAATTGCAATTGCAATTGCAATTGCAGTTTCCCAGTTCTCACCTCTCGACTCTCAACACTCGAATTCCCCCCAATGCATTACAACCTGTTAATGCAACTGCAACCTGTTGTTGTTGTTGTTTCTTGTTTGTTCTCAACTCCGTTGATAATTGCCCGGAGTTTTGTTGTTTTTCGGGTGATTTTGACAGATGTGCAACAGAGTTTAAGATGCATAGCTGATTGTCAAAGGCTTTAGCTAATTGCAAAAGCTAGAGAAGGTGCAACAATTAACAGCTATTGCATAAGTGTAGTATATAGATGTATTTATAATATATATATAGGTGTTATATGTAGAACACACAATATAAACTACAGACTCTACAGCTCAGTTACGAATCCTATTTTATTTATTGCAATATCATGATTTACTTAACGATACTTTTATCGGTGTATGCTTAAAATGTTTACACTATTAAATTCTGCTCGTTAAACAATTAATATCTGATTTTTGTATAATGATATAATATTTAACATAAAGTCACAACTTGTCAAAATTCACGATCTTTTAGTTTTCCATCAATTTCGCTTTATTTATGTGTTTCAACCTTCAATTGCTATTATATATTGCAGATTCAGTTGGAACTTCCGAAATAATCATTTTAACTAATCGCTTCTTCTATATTGAGATACATTTTAATTGAAGAATGTATCTACAGTTAAATGATAAGATAGAGAATATCACAAATGGTTTAAAACATTGTCTGATTCCTTAAACAAAATAAATAATATTTGGAGTGCTACTTTAAAGCTCATATCAATCTGATATCCTTTTATTTCTTAACTAAAAATTTACTATTCTTCGTCACTAGTTGATTTGGAAACTATCTACCTCGAAATAAAAATATATTAACATTTTAAAATATTATTTTCACTTAAAGAAGTATTCGTCAAGATGTTTATACTCCATAAACAATAATCTTTACATTTGTTTGTCTAATCTATTAGACATTTCTTTGCATTTTCATTCCGTAATCAGCTCAGTTAAATAACTTGCAATTTCTATTACAAAATTCATTTATATTTCTTAGCTAGGAATTTCAAACTCAATTCCAAATTATATCTATTCTTCTGTGTTTCATTTAACTTCACTTTTTTGCTCTAAGTACATGCCTACTATAAATTATGCAAAGTATTTAATACAAATATAGGCAAATCCATGCTGATTATGTGCCAAGTTCAATGGCTCATTAGCAAACGTTGAGCGAAACTTGAACAAAGGCAAAGAAGCAACCCCAACCCCAGGCTCCCGCCAACCCTTAGCGAGGGTTTTCAGCCCCTATTATGCTGTGGGTCAACGTTGGGAATCAGCTTGAAAGCGCAATAATCAAATTTGCGTCATGTTGCATACTTCAAAACTTTTGATTTGAAAATTAACAAATAAAATGCCACAGAAAAAAAAAAAAATATATATATATATACGAATTTCAATGGCAGACAGAGAGGGATGTATTTGCAGCCGAGTTAGATAGAAAGAGTGAGAGGGGGGGGGTGGGGAGGGGGGGAGAGCAATTGGACGCGACAAAAACTCAAACTCAACTCAAGTAATGATGGCAGCCGGAAACGCCTGCAATTTGCCACAATTGAAAGTGGCTGCCGCTGACGAGTGCCTCCTCCTCCTCCTCCTCCTCCTTCTCCTCCTCCTTTCCCTCCTCGTTCCCGTGCCTTTTGCTCTGCCTCCTCTCCTGCTATCACCTCTGCTGCTGCCTCCTCTCCTGCTGCTTTCTGTCCCCCTCCCTTGCTCTTGCCCGAGCTGGCAATTGTTCCAAACGCTGCCATGTTTTTTTTTTATGGCTGCGCCCCTTTTGGTTGGCTGCCGTTGCTGTTGATGTTGCTCTTGCCGCATGTTGCACCCGCCACCGTCGACCCTCTCTCTCTCGCTCTGTTACTCTCCTTCTCTCTGTCTCTCTCTCTCACACACTCGCTGACAGCTGTGCCTCATCTAATTGAAGTCATTGCCGCTGCTTTGCATAAAGTCGCAGCTTGCCGAGCACACAGCTCGCTCCCTGGGCGGGCACAATTTGATTAACCTACGGCGCGAAACTTCCATCATCATTAGCGACCGACCCGCTGCCAAGTTCGCTTTCCCCCTTCCACTGACCCTCTGACTCACCCCCCTGGCACTGTTTACCCCTCCCAGCAACAGTGTCCACTTCTCCTGTTACACTTCAATTGTAATTCAAGTGCAAGCGTCCATTTTGGCTAAGTGTATGTCTGCGTGAGTGTGTGTGTGTGTATTGTTGCTTAACTAATTTTTTACACCCTACCGCCTCCCCCTTCAACCCCCCTCTGCTATACACTTACCCCTATGTTTAGTTGCCGTTTTGTTGCGTTTACTAATTTGTTTTGTCGTTGCTTATTTTCTAATTTACTTGCCCCACGCAACACGCTAAGCCTGGCCCTTTCCTCTCACCACCCCACCCCCCATCCCCCGCCCCATCTTCCTCCCTTTCTTCTTTTGCCACTTCTTTCTCTCTCTCTGTTTGTCCAAAATGTTGCCTCAAGTGCCTCCTCCTCTGTCCGCAGTTTGAACTGTCCCTTAAATTGGTTCCTCGTCATTGTTAAGCACACACACACACACACACACTCTTAGCCACTTCGGTAGCACACACTCACACACACACTCATACACACACACACACACACACACTCTGTCCGCACTTCACTCTCAAGTGTTCTCACATGATAAATCAGTTTTTTATTCCTACCAATTTAGTGAAAGAACAAAAATATAGAAGGAAATTAATGGTGATAATCCTATTAAGAAATTGAACTGCCTTTAAAAAGGGGGAATGATATGTATATAATCCAAAGAAGTTAAGACTAAACATAGTGACTAGAATTGACTAATAACGGATACTAACAAACTATATACATGTAATATATTTATATAGATTAAGTTCTAGTAAAGAAACATAAATGTTTTAAAAATAAATTTACTTATTTATTAGATTTATTATCTGAAAGACTAAAACAAACATGTTCCACATATGAAATTCGAATTAGAATCTACCAGTTAATACATTTAGCTAAATTTATAAGTGATATTATCTATGCACATCTTATTAAAGCTAAGTTCTTGTTAAGAAAAAGTAACTAATTTATTCTCCAGCAATTTTAATTAACTATAACACTAAGTTCAGATGATAATTGTGCTCTAAAAAAAACTTGGTTTATCTCTGTAAACATATTTTAGTCTTAGAATTCATAGAAATTTACATACAGTCTTGTCTATAGTTTCACAACTTATGCTCAACTCATTGACATACTAAATTCTATGCCAAATTAAATAATAGCATAGATAAATATTCAAATATGTCTTAAACTTAATACATTTACTTCTAGCTCTAGTTCAAGTAAACCCTCTATTCAAAACTATGCTGTGATGTGAAAGCACAAAGCTTACACATTTCTGCTAATTGGCTGTTAATTGAGAACTATGCAAAGTTTTTAATTAACTTTCGTGAGAAACAACAGTTAGCGGGGACACAAACCAACCGCAAAATTAGCTATAAATTGCACATTGGCGCCCTCTGTGAGCAGCCGCGTGTTATGTGCCCAAAAAACAGGACTAGCAAATTTAGAATTCGTATTGTATCGTATTTAAAATTAAAATAAATTAAATAAATACAAAGTGCACGACTAAGAGATATCCTTGAAATGTAAGTAAACTGCTGTAGGAAAAGTAAAGTGAAGAAATCAATATAGATTAACATATGTACACGTATTTAAGTATATTTTCATGTAGATGACATTTCTTTTGATCAGTTTGAAAGCTCATGAAGTGGCGATTAATAATATCAAATGAAATTAATTTGTATTCGACTTGGAATAACTCATATAACAACATTTGCTTACTCAACCTCCTGTAGTCTCTGAGTTGAACGGAAACATGTTAAGGGATGAACCCGCAAATAAAGTTTAGACAAAGCTGTAGGCATCAGACTGCCGACTTAACATTTATCTGGGATTAAAAATGTCTAAGTTACTTTTGAATACATAATGAATATACTCAGACAAGAATTTATTAATAAACAGCAGCTAAAAATGTTGTGCTTAGTTGTGATATAATTTAGAAATTGCCTTTTCGCATTTTTAAAAAATATAAAAAAAAAACTGAACTTACTTGACAGCGGTGGGATTCGAACCCACGCCCTTTCGGACTGGTGCCTAAAACCAGCGCCTTAGACCGCTCGGCCACGCTGCCTTACGTATAGCGCTGAATTTCTGAACCCTGATAAGATTCAACAATCTATTTTGAATGTTTTCTAATGCTTATTCAGCACACTTTGTTTGTGAATCATTTAATAACTTTACTGATAACATATTTAAGTTAATATTTAATTTGTTTGCGTCCAGTTTAAGTTTAGTTCAATCTCTGATGCTATCAAAATAAAAGAGAGCGCAAATCGCAAATCCCAACCAAACTATTTAACTGTAATTCATTCACCTTTTGATTGTTTAGGCCAAATTAATTTTCTCACGTTGCAAAACAATTAAATCATTGAAAATCAAACTCGATTTAATTGAAATGCGACAATGACGGGCATTATTTACGAGCTAATACAAAATGTCCTCACTGTGTGAGTGTATTACCCTACCATGTCATAGGGCATATTAGTTATACAAAATACTTTGTCGTCTTGAAGTATTTGCTAGAGATGATGAAGGGAGTAGTATGAACAGTTAATAAGTATATCAATTATTTATATATATTTGTGGAATATAAATAAAAACTGTTAAATTTCTTTCGAACTATCCGTCGGGTTCGTATTACCGTCGGAGGTTTTCTTTCCAACAATAAATTAGTTTCTATTACTGATTACAATTAAATATGTTTTTAAATACTTTAAGCAAGTAAATAATATAGTTATTTATGCTTTTATAGTTATCATTCAATTTGTATATTAGTCACTATTTGTATTACTCTATAAGATGAAAGCGTAATGAAATTGTCAACCATTAAACACAAATACTATAGACTTTAAACCACTTTTAAACCAATTCACAAACCGTCATATCAACACTGAACTCTGCTTTCTGATAGAGTAATCGAATTTTATTGTTGACCAGTTGATTATTCAATTATTTATGTTGTTTTTTGTTGCCCATTATCAAGCATTATTATGCTATTATCATTATTAT
Organism: Drosophila histrio; assembly: GCA_958299025.2. Lineage (NCBI taxonomy): Eukaryota > Metazoa > Arthropoda > Insecta > Diptera > Drosophilidae > Drosophila > Drosophila histrio. The sequence goes on from OY282582.1 coordinate 42,392,676, forward strand.
TATTATCATTATCATTATGATTGCGATTATGATTATTATTAAGCTGCCATTGTGCGGCAATTAAAGTTTCAACTAATCACTAAACAGACAACAATAACAACAACAACAACAACAACAACAATTGTGTGACAATAATATTGTGTTGTTGTACATCTATTTTTGATGTCTAACACTAAAATGGCCGGCAGCCGAGTTTGAAGAGATGCGTTCATTATATGCTCGTATGTCCGACAGCGAAACAACTTAATTACACAACAATGGGACAGCAACAACAACAACAACAACAACAACAACAACAACAGCAACAACAACAACATCAAATGCAACAACAATTATAAACACAACATTTGAACAATGGCATTTTGGCAAAAGTTTTACAACGGCTCTTCAAGTTTTTGTGCTTTTGACAGCTCTTTGGGGTCTTCAGTTTATATACCCTGTAATTATAAGTTGATTTAAGAGTGGATATGTCAAACACAAAGGTTCATTAACTATAAATATGATTGATTACTATAGTATACTATACTGCATATTCATATATCAGCATTAAAGACCAATCCATTCATCTGTGTAACCCCATTGAACTCAGCGAGTCTTAAAGTTAAAGGTGCCGAATTTGATATGCAGCTTACTCTATTAATAACATATGAATATCCAAATTCTTTTTAGTTTTCAATAACTATTAAACACTTTATAACAATATTTCTCTGATTACCCAAAAATCTATTTATAAACAACAGTTTAACTTGAAGTATATACATTTTTGGGCACTCTACACCTCTCTGTAGATATCATTTGGAGACCTATCCATCCATCTGTGTAACCCCATTGAACTGAGTGAGTCTTAAAGTTAAAGGTGCCAAATTTGATATGCAGCTTACTCTATTAATAACATATGAATATCCAAATTCTTTTTAGTTTTCAATAACTATTAAACACTTTCTCTGATTACTCAAAAATCTGTTTAGAAACATCAGTTTTCAAGTCAAAGTATATACATTTTTGGGCACTCTATACCTCTCTATAGAGTATCTCTTAGTCCTACACTCTCCATTGTTTCGATTTGTTGAAGTTATTGCCCAAAAATAAAAAGCCAAGACAAAATAAAGTAACTGAACTTTAATTGTTCATAATTAAGTTTGTCAGTTTTTCGAATTGTGAATAGTGAATTGAATGCGTGTGTGTGTGTGTGTGTGTGTGAGTACTTAAAGTTGAGTAAATAAAACGTCGATACATAATTGACAAGTCGCAACACCTTTTTTTTTTTTTTCGTTTTTGGGTAATCCGAACTCGAAACACGAAACTCGAACTCCTACTTGGGGGCCTTTATCGATTTTTATGGGCAACTTTCGCACTCGAATCGGCCACTTGAGTGCCGAAAAGCGATAATTGAATCATTTGTCGGCATGTCAACTACCAGAATGCTTTTTAATTGGGGCACCCTGTATGGCAAATGAATCCAACTGGCGAATTGTCAGGTAAACTTCACATAAAACGCTGTGAGAACAAGCACAAAAAACGTCAAAATATTTGCAAAACAAAACGCTGCAAGTTGAAGGACAAAACAGGACAAATACCCAAAGACCATTGCCATGTCCATCGTCAAAACTGACTGGCTGACTGGCTGACTGATTGTAGCCAAAAAATGATCGCCAGCTGATGTCTGTACCTAAATATGATAACTACTATGAAACCGATATCGGGTTACCATCCTCAAATCATCAAATAATCATTATTATCGTTATTATTATGCTTAATGGTTAATGGCTCATTCTGAAGCGTTTAGAAGAAATTCAATATTTATTTTGACACACGCATTGTAAGTGCAACTTAATTAACAATAAAAGTATTTATCGAATATTAAAAACAATCAGGTCAGTCGACTGTAAGATACCCTGTGTCAGTTTACATATGAATGTAATTTGGACTAGGATTGCCTTTTGCACACATACATAGGTATATAATCGCAAGCAAGCACATACACACACAAACAAACACGCAGAAACGTCAGTTTCCCTTCATTTTCATAGCTAAAATTGTTTCTTGAATATCTTCTGAGTTTATTATCCCACAGTGATGCAATTTTTAGGATACATTTTAAGTACGATACTTATCAAGTCTATAGCTTTAAAATTTACTCTAGTTAAAGTATCTTTTTCGATTTGTGGGCAAAGGAAGCATGATATTTAAATTTAATAAGAAACTTGATAGACTTATGGTATTCAGGAACTTATATTCGAAATTTAAAGTCTCTAGCTTTTATAGTTGCTGAGATTATCGTGTTTATTCAGAGGGACATACGGACAGACGGACAGACAGACGGGCAGACAGACGGACAGACAGACCGGCGAGAATTGACTCGGTTATTGAAACTGTTCAAGAATCTATGTATGTACCTATGCACTGTATAGGATCGAAGATGCCTCCTTATGTCTGTTACATACAGTAGCACTAATCCATTATACCCAGTATTGCCCATTTTTATAAAAAAAAAAGAAAAGGAAAGAAATTCTGCAGTAAATAAACAAATAGGAAATTCGCATTAAAAATGCTCACAGCATGAATCATGCCCCATCCCCTTCCCCATTCCGGATTCCGCATTCCCGATTCCCGAAGGATCCGCGCACAACCTGCGCAGTAAAATATCAAATTACGCCTCGTCGAAATTCTTACGGTACGCAACGCAGTTTGCTCTACACACGATAGACACGATCACTCGCAGCTCGAACTATTACTCAGCGCTAGCTGTCTCGCTTACACACACACACACACACACACGCAGCAGCAGCAGCAACAGACTGCTTGTCGCTTTGTGGCGAGCAGACAAAGAGACGGCGATGTTTGTCGTGAGAGCACAAACTCACTACTTACGGTTGTTGTTGCTCTCGTTGTTGTTGTTGTTCTTGTTATTATCTTGTATGAGCTTTTGGCATTTCAATTGCTTAATAGACTTGCGGCTTTCAAAGCTCGCGCGTGGTTTACCGTTGTCTTGCTTGACTTGTGGGCGTGAGAAAAAAGCAGCGAGTGTTTTTTCTAGTTTTGCGCCCATTGCTCAACAACTGTTGATCGACTCGAAAATTATTTTCAGTGTTGACGCTAATTTCGGCATTTTAATAGCCAAAGTTCTACAACATTTTAATTAGACGGCTTTTTTAATGTTGCCCCCCAAAAACAACAATAACAACAATAACAGCAATAACAACAACAACGACGACGACGCATTAGTTTTTACTGCTGCAAGTCTCGGCTCGTTTTTCGGGCTATAAATTGGCGTCCTTCATTGAACGAGTCCAAAGTTGCCACCCCACCCCCTCGCACTTCATGCAGCACCACAAACAATACAAAATGGGCACCACACACACTAACAAACATGCACGAATACAAGCGCAACTCAAGGCACGCACACTAACAAAACTCGTCCAACGGCTGGAACATTTCCAGCGCACTGGAAGTACTACATGCGTTAGAGCAGTCCAACAGCTATATAACCATGGAAGTCTGGCTGTGCTGCTCTAACGCACGCAAGGGCTACACGCACATGCGCCATGTTGTCGTCTCACGCTGTGCAGGGGAAGTTGCTGCCGACGAGCTTACGCCATGTGTGTGAACAGTGCAGCTAGTGTGGGAGCGAACAAACTGACGCCGCCCCTGATGCTGGCGTTGATTTACCGTTGCGTGGCAGCGCTGCAACGCCGACGCTAACATCGACAGCGACGCTGACGGCAATGGCAACAACAACGTCGCCAGCGAGGACCAAGTCAGAGGCGACCAAATCCCGTTGCCGTTGCAGACTTTCTAGCAAAGAGGTCCCAACCACCAAAAGCTGGGGCAACGACTACGACGACGACAACAACGACGACGACGACGACGACGACGACGATGACGACGACGACGACGACGACGGCGACAACGACAACGATGATGACGACGACGACGACGACGGCGACAACGACAACGATGATGACGACGACGACGACGACAAAACTCCTGGTGCACATTAAGTCAGGCAACAGTTTAACGTGGAAATTATTGCGAATTTGTTGTGTGTTTTTGCGACAGGCGACAGGCGATTCAAACGCGACAATAATCGCGTGGCAATCGCGACAAGTTCGCAACAACAGCAACAACAACGTCAACAATCATTTTTTTAGTGTTTTCGTATGTTAAGTGCAGTTATTCTTCGTTTCGAGGCTAGTTGTTATTGTTACACACACTCTCACACACACAGACACACAGACACGCACACACTAGCACTAGCCGGCATATTAGCTCAGCTGAGAGGCGAGCAGGGCAAAGAGAGAGAGACAACGACAGCGACAGCGATAGCGAGAGAGCACGCGATGAGAGCTCGTGGGGCGAAAGCTCCGAAAATCATTTAATTAAAAGCAAATGCAAAGCAAACATAAAACAGCAACAACAACAGCAACAATAACAATAACAATAACAAATTTAGCTGATAGCAACAACATATTGCCAAACCAATTTTGTAACTGCTCTTTGCTGCGAAATTCGACATCGAATTCGAGCTGATCTTTAACTTTAGCTAATAGTAGCAACAACTGCGAATCGGTTAAATCAATTACAAATTTCGACTTCGAACTTTAGCGGATACTGGCACAAAACTTGTTATTTAACAAGTTTTAATGGATTTACTTGAAGCGTTGATTGCGCATCGCTTGAAACGGTTACCAAATTCGACATCGAATTCGAGCTGAGCTTTAACTTTGCCTGAGAGCAATAGCTAATTGTCAACAACATTTTGACTGACTGCGAATCTTCGAAACGTTTACCAAATTCGACATCGACATCGAATTCGAGCTCAGCTTAAACTTTAGCTAGTAGCAACAAAAAAATAGTTAAACGAATCTTAAATAATACAAAATTCGACATCGAATTCGAATTCAGCTTTAACTTTAACCAGTCAAACCAAAATTAAAAAGATTTACTTAAAGCGAATCGGTTACAACATTCGACAACAAATTCGAGTTCAACTTTAACTTTGGCTTATAGCACAAACTTATTTATCAACAAATGTTATAGGATTTATTTGGAACGATTAAAAAATTCGACATCGAATTCGGGCTCAGCTTTAACTATAATTGCGAGCAACAACAAATTGTCGAAACAATTTCAACTGACTGCGAACTAATTGAATCGGTTAACAAATTCGACATCGAATTCGCGCAGAGCTTTAAGCGCGATGCCGCAACGTTCGCCGTTTGCCATTCAAGAGCTGCTGGGACTCGCAGTGGCGGCAGCAGCAACAACAGCAACAGCGACAACAACAAGTGTCGCGAGAGCAACAACAACAACGACAAGAACAACGGCAGCAGCAACAACATGTGAAACGGCAACAGATTTAACAACGGCAGCAATAACAACAACTGCAGCAGCAGCAATAAATGTGCGCGAAACTTCAACGCCGCCAAAAGCAACAACAACATCAGCAGCAGCAGCAGCAACAACAGCAGCAGCAGCAGCAGCAACAACAGCAGCAACAGCAGCAACATCAGCAACAACAACGCATTACAGCAACAGCTCTGCAGATACAACAACAACAACAGCGGCAATTGGTTTGGCGGCAATCGAGCAGCAGCAACAACAACATCATCACTTTAGGGAACATCATCAGCAACAGCAACAACAACAACAACTGACCATGGCCGCCGCCTCAAGAATGGCCTATTTCAATGCACACGCCGCTGTGGCAGCCGCTTTTATGCCACATCAGCTGGCGGCTGCGGTGCATCATCATCATCATCATCATCCGCATCATCCGCATCACCCACATCCGCATTCGCATCCGCATCCGCATTCGCATCACACGCAACAACCGCCGCCGCCGCCGCCGCCACCCGCAATGCCGCCGCATCATTCACTGTTGCATGCGCAGGGTAAGATAAATTTCCCCTCCCCCCACTCACCCTTTAGACAGTGACTCAACTGTCGTTACAGTTACAGTTAGAGTAACAGTAACAACGCAATTAGCAATCGGCAACTGGTTTTGTCACCTGCAACAGACGCGCATTGAGTGCGAGACAGAGACGAACAAAGAGCGACAAGAGCCGCTTAGTTTGCATAAAAAAGAAATTAATCAACGAGCCATCGACACACACACACACACACAGAGAGAGACACACATGCACAGTCAGACTTCAGCTCAAGCTTCAGCTTTAGCTTTTGAGCCACTTCACTCCACCTCCACTCAAGTTGAGCTGCTAATTGCAATGGCAATTGCTCAACACAAATGCAGGGCACTGCGTGCGTGTGTGTGTGTGTGTGTGTGTGTATGTGTGAAAGAGAAGCGACTGCGTTGACACAGTGGGATTGTATTGTAATTAATTAACAAACAAGTAATTTAATACCGATTATGTTAAATGTTCTTTTTTTCGGTTATTAGTATTTAGTTATTTATTGTCAAACAAAATAACATTATTAATTCATACAATTAATATAAATTTGTAATAAATAATTTTATTTATATCCTATATTTACATTGTTTGACAATAAATAAATTAAATTAAATTGGAGTTTAAAATTATAAATGCATAACAAGTGTCAATGAATATGTGCTAGGATTGGGAAAGAACCCAGAAAAAAAAAACCAATCAAACCAAAAAAAAAAAAGAATAGTTGGTTAAATATGTTAATATACAGCATACTCAGCATACAAGACACGGAAAGATTCATGTCCAGTTCGTGGTGCAATGCTGAAGAGACAAAGGCATAAGGTTGTGAGTTATTCCGGAAGGTACGCTGAAAGATATTCCATTTAATAAATTAGAAGAGCCCATTTGATGCTAAAGTAATTTATGGATAAATATTTCATAAATACAATTTAATTTTGTAAATTTTGTTGCTTATGTTTAATGTGTGTAAACTTTAATATGCTTATGGATAGTAATGTAAAATTTAATCCAAAAATATAGTTCCATTAAATCTAAACAGAACTATAAAAATAATTGAAGCTGAGATAAATTGACTTCTTGTACTTTTTACAAAAATACCCATAACATATACATACATATATTCATATCACGGTTTTGATAAGCGATTATTTATTTTGTTCGCAATCGATTGGAGTTTAAGATTCATTAACTAAACTGCTAAAACAAAAAATAAATAAAAATAAATAAATTGATTAATTAATTAATTAAATTACTATTATTATTTATATATTTGTAGAGAAGTAATTTTATTCTAGATTGCAAATGGTTTTAAAACTAAAGCAACTTAGGTCATCTAGCTAGCAGTTAGATTAAAGTTTTTAGACCCTTTATTTTAAAAAAGTATAAGAGTATATTAAGTTTTATGGCTGACCCCATTAAGTATATATATTCAACAGCCGATTCGATATAGCCATGTCCGTCTGTCTGTCTGTCTGTCTGACTATAAGAGCTAGAGACACCAAATTTGGTATGTTGGTCCGTCTATGTGCTAAGCAGAACCAGTTTATGTTACAATTTTGCCACGTCCCCTTTCGCCCCCTTAAATCGCAAACAAAATTTTTTAAATCCGTTAAAACGAGAACTATTATAGCTAGAGTTTTCTGAATTTTGGCATACAGAACAAGCATCAGGGTCTCAAAGTATCCTGAAAATTTCATCGCACACGGATAATAAACTCGAAAGATATTTAAAAAAAATTTAATATAATGATATATTTTAAAGCTTTTTTTTGTAATATGTTTAAAATTACCAAATATTGTATATGTATAAATGTAAATGTGATAACAAAATGTTCGAAAAATAATATATTACTTACTGAACTATTTACAGTTCGAAAAATCAGTTTAAGTCATCCAGATATATTTGAAAATGTTTTTTTCTTTCACAATATCTCGAAATCCGTTCTGCTAGGAATGTTTTCAATTGCAGTTTCAGTTTTAACTCTTCATTTTAATATGTAAATGAATGCAAAATGTTGAGCAAACATTTCACTGTTAACTAATGTTATTCACTATTCAATTAATATACTATATATCATTCAATAAATGAATTGTGCTGTTTGCTCCACTGTAGAACACGACTTTGTCTGCGGATCAGCGACAAAAGAAACAAAAAGAAACATTTGCGTCAAGCCTTCGCATGCGGCGTGAAGAGAGCAGTGACCGAAGGAAGGAAAGAGATAGTGCGCAAGCTTGACTTGAGCAAGTGGCAATATCACTGCAGAGCGACGGGCAACAACAACAATAACAGCAGTCACTGTCGGCAACTGAAGCTCGCACAGCGATTGACTCTCCCACACAAATACACTTGTAGTAAACACTAGTGCGAGCTCGCATGAATGCGTGTGTGTGTGTGTATTGTGTGAACATACATATGTATGTATGTGTGCGGGCAGATAATCTGGCTGGTTGAAGTGCCAACTGTTATTGTTGTTGTGGTTGATGCTGCTGTTGTTATTGTTATTATTATTTTAATTAGCGTTGAAATGTCATCGTCATCACTCGCACATTGTCGTTGTTGTTGTAGTTGTTGTTGTTGTTGTCGTTGCTGTTTCTCACTGTGCCAAATTATTGTTGCAGCCGCTCAGTCGCAGTTTAACTCTACACTCAAATGCACTCTCCCACGCACTCCCTCGCTCTCCCACTCCGATTGCTTACTAGCACGCTACTCGCGCACTACTCTCTATCGCTCGCCTCCACTCTCCAACCATTGGCTAAAGCTCCATTTGAATTGTTGTAGTTGGCAACTTCCGTACGATATTTGTTATTTGCATTGCGCTTTCTCTTTTCTTCCTGCACATTGTTGTTGTTAGTGTTATTAATGCTACTCTTTTACTGTATCTGAGTATTACTATATGTACATATTACTTATTTATCGCGTTCGCGTAATTTGTTTAATAAATGTGAGAAAGAACATTTTTTTGGCGCTGCTTTTGCGCTCTTGCTGCTGTTACTGTTATTGTTGCCTGCGTTTTCTACGCGTCATCTTATTTAATTTTGCATATTGTTGGCGCTTGCTTTGCGTTCTACTTTGGCTTCTTTTTTGATGCCCTTTCTTTTTTATACAAAAGGGGTATAATCGCATCGTTGCCAGTGTGCCGATCCTAGCAACTAGAGAAATCAATCTTCAAACTTCATAAGTAGTAGCTTCCTTAATACCATACGCAGATGAAGTTTATTTTTAAATTTGAAAACTAGTCATAATTGGCGCAATTTAAAAACTATAGACTTGAGATTTGGAACACTTGATAAGCAACGTATTTTCTGGGAATACTGAAAATTTCATCACGATCGGATAATAAACTCAGAATATATTTAAGAAACAGTTTTAGTCAGGCAGAATACGATATTATGTGTGTGTGTATGTGTTCTCTTGTGTTTATATATGTATATCGTGTGTGTGTGTGTGTGTTTGGTAACCGAAACACTTCTTTATAAAGACTAACACAGGGTATTCGACTGTCGTGTGCGCTCAACTCACCGGCTTGTTTACGTGTATAGTATATATATATATATGTATGTAATGTTGTTTGTCTCGCTGATTTTTTACACTTTTGTTGATTTTTCCCATTTGCCGCTTTCGTCAATTAAAGTCGCGTCAAGTTTGGGGCCAAAAGCCCCAAACGGATTTCCTGTCACAGCCACCCAGTCAACTCCAATGGCGCCTCTGCCCGCACCACCTTCCCGGCCCCCTCATCCACATAGCGGTCACTCAGTCGGGCCATTAAGTGCCTTTGATCTTTTACACAATATGCAAACGGACGAAAGAAAAAACCAAATCGGAAAATTGGTAGCACATAACATAAGCCATTTATATAAATGTAGTATATACGATATGTATGTACATACATACATATGTACATATTGTACATACATATGCAAGCATTTTTTTTTCCATTTAATTGACAATTTTCACTTTGGCGCTCGTCGCTTTGTTGTGACATTCGTTTTGATGTGTTTGCACACACACACACACATTGCAAGCTGATAGCGACAACTTTCATGTGCGGCATTTTTAACTTTGAAGCGCCATCTGCTGGCAAAAGTAGGAGCATGAAGAGGAATATGTCCCTGCATTTTTCCGTCATTCTTTCGCTATTCTTTCATTTTTTTTTTGCTGGCAATTTACGCGTTGTTTTCAATTAACCATTTCGAAATTTTTCGTAACGCTTGCAAAATATTAAAATGTCGTTTGGCGCTAACAAATTTTTATTTGGCAGTGACGAAAGGGAGAATAAGAGCATACGCGACTAGCAGATGCTCTGTAAGTACTTCAAACACACTATTTATATATATATATATTTATAAGTATAATATATATATTAATATATATTCAATATAAGTATGTAGATTATCTTTAACTTATATAAAATTACTTTCTAATTAATTAATATTTTTTACATTATTATTTATTTTTTAATTTTTTTTTTCTTATCATTTTTATAAATATATTAATAATTATTTTTATGTTAATTTCATGTTTCACTTTAATTTCTAAGGATTCTACATACAGATATTAAATAGATTCTTAGATAACTTGTGTTCAGTAGTTAAAGTTGACGATAGTTCATCATTTTAATTGAGTTGAGAGCGTATTAAATAACATATAATGTTTAATAATTGAAAATATTCGTGAACTATATATATGATAATCGTTAATTAATCTAAAGTCAACTTAAATAATCACTTTAGTTATAAATATTGTTTTATTAGTCAAAAATAAGTTTAGATTTCTAATTTATTTATTTAATTGACGTCAAGTAGAAAATAATATAATGTAATATATAAAATAATGGATAATTTTTCTATTGTCATTTTTACAATGATTTCGATATTTGTCCACAAGTTTTGCAATAATTTAATAATAATCTGCAATTTGAAAGAACTGCTGCTAATTGCTGCATGTCAACACTGTTGTGGCAAACGCAGGCAACGCAATGGTTTATCATGCAACTAGTACTACTTACTTGCCACTGCCCCTTTGATATTTGAGACTGTTTGCTAATAGCCTCAGACCTTCTTGCCACATTCCCTGCCCCGTGTCTCAACCTCAACCGCCGACTGTCTCTTGACTGTTAGAAATCTTCTTAATTGTGTGTGTGTTTGTGTGTGTGTGTGTGTGTGTGTGTTTGTGTGTGTGCTCAATGTGTGCGGTCTCTATATACTAAAGACTAGAGACTAGCACACACTATATAGACACCAGACCCTGGGCAGACAATTTGCTTTGACTTTGCTTTGATTTTGCGTTGACGTAAATTAAAAAAAAAAAAAGAAGAAAAATACAGAAAAAAAGTCAAGTGAAAATTGTTTAAAAATCAAAAGAAAAAATAAAACAATCGCCCTTCGCAGCGGCGTGTGAGCGAACTTTACCGCGTCCTTCCTCCCTTCCCCCTACAGAGTGCGCCCGTGTCCAGTCAAGTGCCCCAATGCCTCGGCCCGCCCGCTGGCGCTTGCCGCTTTGCCTCGTTTGCCGCCTTGCCGCCTTGCCTCGCCTGCCACATGCCACTTGTGTGCATTGTCTGAGGTGTGAACATTTTTATGACGCGACGCGACGTCAACGTTGCCAACACGAGTGCAATTGTTGTTGTTGTTGTTGCTGCTGCTGCACTTTAGAAGCGACCTCGACGAGCCCACTCCCTCCCCTCCCCACCCCCCCCCCCCCCTCTTGACACCTACCCCCCACACTTCCTCCTTGAGTTCCTGTCAAACACTTTTCGCTTTGATTTTTCGTGAATTTCATTTCATTTTGTATTTTTTTTTTTTTGCAAATTTAAAAGTCAATTAAAGCAACTTGACAAACGAATCTGAGTGGCACTCAAGGGGTTAATTTGCTGTGTGACTGTGTGTGTGTGTGTGAGTGTAAGTGTGTGTGTGTGTGAGGGCCAAAAAGTTGAGTCAGTTTGACATAAAACGGAATTAGCCGCAATTAACTTGAATCAATGTATATATATATAAAAAAAAATGCACAATAATTATAATTATGATAATCATAGTGTGACTGCGTGTGTGTGTGTGTGTGTGTGTGTGTGTGCGGGTGTGTGTGTGGGTATGCATATATATAGCATATAATAATATGCTAGATTTTATGCCGCGTCATATGGCAATCAGCGGGGCAATCGTGCCCTAAAGCACAACTCACAGATACAGCTGGAGATACAGATACAGCTAGAGATACATACTACCTGCTGGAGATACAGATACAGATACAAAGATACATAGATACAGTGACGAGTGCTGCGCTAATTTTATAGCGCAAATAAACACGATTTGGCACTTGAGCCGCTTTATGAGTCTCGTTCGCTTCTTCAGCGGCTCGTCTCGAATCTCGAATCAAACTTTTGAATCCATTCGCATTTCAGCTTTGAATTCATGTCGAATACTTTGCTTTGCTTTGGTTTTTTTTGTTTTGTTTATTTTTATTTTTATTTGGATTTATTTATTTTTAGTTGCTTTCACTGTTCCGCAGCCGATGACTGCTAATTATGCAGCCTATATATTCATTCATATATGTATATTTATATTCAAATACAACATTCATCTCCAATTGTTAATTTGAAGTGGCCACTTGGCGATTTGACCGGTTGCAGACCAGTTTAATTTAATTTTCTTTTTTCTCTTTGCCTTTGAATGAGTGTGAGTGTATTCATTTGATTCAGCTGGTGTTTGGATAAATGGTTAAATTAATTAAGAAATTTATTCAATGCTTTTGGCGACACTTGCTTTGTTTTTAATAAATTTAATACACTTAAACTCGACATTAGTTTAGTATTAATTGCTTAATTACTTGAAATGTCTTTCTTTTCAAGTTTCAAATATTATTTATATAGATTTAAGTCATTTACAGCGTAAATTTCATTAAGTTCCACTATTCATTGGGTTCCACTATTCAATAACTTGAATACACTCATACTTGTCGTTGGTTAGAATTATACATTTTATTTATATATTATTATGTTTCATTATATTCATTATGTTTCCATATTCAATAATGTGAATAAACTCAAACTTGGCATTTGCTTAGAATTATATTTGTTACTCACTTGTAGTCACAATTTTATATTAATTTATTTTTTATTTAATTCCACTAATCATAAATTTAAACTATTCAATAAAGGGAATACACTTATGCCTCTCATTTTGTTAGAATTATTTTGTTTATTCACTTGAAATGTGTTTATCTTTTTCAAGTTATAAATTCTATTTATGTTGGTTGATTTTATTTATTCATAATATTTAATTCATTAGGTTCACTATTTAATAAAGTAAATAATAAACATATTTTATTATGTTCAGAACTATTTTTCAATCACTTGACATATTATTATTTTTAAATTATTTTATATATATTATATTCATTCACAACATACAAATATATCTTTTAAATGTATTCATTATACATAAACACTTCTTGAATTAATTTAAGCAATTGTCTTAAACTTAATCCTATGTTATATACACAATATATTCACTGGTTTGAAAACAAGATATTTAGATAAAACATAATTTAAATTGTTTAAACTTCGGCGAATACATTCACAATACATTCAACTGATAAAAAGCGCAAAAATAAACCGAAAACAAATTTCCATAGACATTTGTTGTGAGTCATCATGTTTTTGCTTGAATGCATTCAAGTGTAGTCAAAACTATTCAATGTTGGACCTACCGCTAGCTGCCATTCACTTGTCTGCGCGCACACCTCCCAACTGCCCCCGCTGCCCCGTTGCCGCACTTGCCGCACTTGCCACAATTGACGTATTTGTTGTTTGCGGACACTGAAGCGGCTACTTTACATGACCCGCGGCACATTTGGCGATCCAAGATCCGAGAGCTCACGACGCGACCCTGTTGTCGTTTTTGGGGGCACACTGTGTGGTCGCTTGTGATTGGAAATGTGTTGCAAGTTTCGCTGTAAATCCGCTTCAAAGCAGAGCAGACCAGAAGCAAAGAGAAGCGAAAACTAATAGGAAAGGCTATAGTCGACAAAAACCCGACTGTAAGTGACCCTGTACATGGTATTCTGCAAGAACTCCTACACACGCGAGCAAACACGCCGCAAGCTCTGTACTACGTTGTAGTGTCAATGTTTCTTGAATAACTTTCAAGTTTATTATCCGATTGTGATGGAATTGGGACAATTAACTTATTATATATGTATGATATGATGATAAATGATAATTCATGGCTTTATCCCTAAAATTGTTCTGGAAACTCTTCTTTTTTACGGGAGGGATAGATGGGCGTGGTCAAATTCGAAAAGAATATTGATCTGACTATGATATTAAGGGAATTACTTACCAAGTTTGGTGTCTTTCGATAACTGAGTTTCTGAGTTCTAGGCGCTTATATGGACAGACAGACAGACAGATAGATGGACAGGCAGATAGAAAGACGGACAGACGGACAGACAGACAGACAGACAGACAGACAGACGTATAGACAGACATATAGACAGACGGATGGACAAACAGAAAGACTGATAAAAAGTACATATATATAATTTATGGAATTTGATACACCGCATACACTTTATACATTTTAAGTACAGGGTCTAAAAATGGGAAGAGAGAGGAACAACGAGACCCATATCAGCTATTGTTTAGCGTTAATCAGTTTTTAAATACTTCGTCACTTGCATTTCTATAGTTATTTCCACATCTTACAGTCTCTCAGCCTCAGTCACAGCCTCAGAGTCTCAGCTTCAGCTGTTGTTGTACTCGCTTGAGTATGAGTATGAATATACTCACAATTCTTTACACAGCATTCGCGCAATATCGAATTTCACAATTTTCAAAATTCCTGGTAAATCCACAACGGCAGCAGTTGCTGATTGCCGTTGACATGCCACATGCACCAGACTCTCGAACGGGAACGGGAAACGTTTACTCGGTACAGCTAGAGATCGTGGATGCAGGGTAGTGGGTTGGGGGTAGGGGGTAGGGCCTTAGAAGGGAGCTTCCCTAACAAGGCGAAAGCTAATAAATGTAGTTTCCAGTTTGATATGTGCTGATTGTTGACGTCCTCCGTTTATACTCATCTTGTGAGTGGTAGCAAAGGGAGGGCAAGGGATAGGGGACAGTGGCTAACCGGGGAGAAACCATGTATATACATTCATGAATACACAGAGCGAATAAATCAAGAATTGCCTACATTTCAACATTTCAAACTTGATGTCTCATTTAGATTGAAATTACTAAGTTCAAGCATAAAGTATCTTGTGCATTTTCTTTCTATAAGTTCAAGAAATTAAGAATTTTAATATTTTTTAACTTTAAAAGTTTATTCTAAAACGTACTTGAATTATGTCTGATTTAAATATATTTTAAGCTCGAATTAATTCCTTTACTGACTACAAAAATCTCTTACTTTGTATACCCTGTGCCCATTAAAAAAGGGCAGAAAAGGGTGTAATGAATTTGTGTGAATGTCTGTAACAGGCAGAAGGAAGCATCTCCGAACCTATAAAGTATATATATTCTTGATCAGTATCACAAGCCGAGTCGATTGACACCTGTCGACCTGTCTGTCTGTCCGTCCGTCTGTCCGTCCGTCCGTCCGTCCGTCTGTCCGTCTGTTTGAACACGTCGATCTCAGCAACTATAAGAGCTAGAGACTTCAAATTTGGAATGTAGGTTCCTGAATACCATACGCAGATCAAGTTTATTTTCAATTTTCGATATTAAGCCACGTTTCATTTAAAATTAGATAAATTACCATAACATAAGCAATGTTAAAGCTAGAGACTTGAGATTTAGCTTGGGACTCAAATGACTACAATGAACTCTAATGAGCGAGACTGAACGAGAACGAACGAGAGTGAACTAAAGCGAACGAGAACGAACGGAAACGAATGACTCAAATGAAAGATTAGTTCGTTCAGTAAAAAATGAACTACTGAACTAATTCAGTGAATTGAACTAGAAAGCACAACTTTAGGGTTTCCAGGGCACAGGGTTTCCAAGTGTCGCGAGCGCTCGACTGATCGGCTTGTTTAAATATGAACATGATTCTAGATCCATGCATTCTACAGACTCAATTTAAACAAGTATAAACTTAGTAATACTTACGTATTAAATTATCTAAAATATTAGCGTGGGTTTGATAGACTTTCAGTTACTCCAAAAGAAGATAAAGACAGTCACCGAAGTTACTCTGTGTAGTCTTCATTTCTCATAGAAGACAAGCAAGAACCATTTGAGAATTCTATGCAAGCGAACGCAAAAAAGATTTAAGATTTATAAATCTTGATTTAAGATTTTTCTAACTTTGCTAAGCCGTCTCAAAACTGTGTTAAGAACTTAACTATAGAATTTCCATACAAATCACAAGTAAATCTAAAGTTATACTTTATTAAAATTAGTTTTCTCTTATATCAATATTATGTGTAATTGGTTTAAGTACTTTTACCCAACCTGGAGGTCATTCATATTCATTTCGTATGGCTTTTTTTCTCACTGTGTACTAATTGTACTCTCAATGTCGCTCGAAATGCGTCAGCACAACAATTGAAGCTCGATTCAATTTGCCACCTTCCCTCACCCTCTGCCTCTGCCGCCCCACCAGCCGTCTCTCGGCTCTGTCCGATTTGTGAGTCTCGCAACCCCTTTTGCGGCATGAGGCAAACAAAGCTGACGGCAAAGCGACCGCAACCGAACGCCTTGAAACAATGAAACATCGAGCAGAAATTAGCGCGGTTGTCTGTCAAATTTGATTTTGCTTTGATATGTCATTCCAAAAGAGACCTAAAGACCCCGTTACCCCGAGCTGGAGAGACGACTCCTCTGGTTTCGGGGCAATTTTTAAGTTTTTTGCGAAAGGCACTCAATTTGCATTTCTGACGCTTATTTCGTCTGCATAATGCAGAGTTGTCGATGGTGGTGTCACTTCCCTCCTGGGGGGGATGAGAAAGTGTGCGGTCAGGGTCAGATCGCAGGGGCCGATGTCTTTAATCTGGCTAATAATAATTGCGAAGGCAAATGATGAATAAACATACAAGTACATACTATGTATGAACGATAACTTTCAAACGAAGCTTCTAAGGAGTTCATTAAGCCAGTGTGTGTGTGTGTGTGTGTGTGTGAATCACAGTAAAGCTCCACATGAATGCACTTCCGAGCTTACAAGTCTAGTATTTATGTGCTATAGCACAACAAATGTTCATTTTAATCAAAATAAAGTGATAATTGTGATATCGACATGATATCGATAAGTTATCGATAAATATTTTAAATAAAATAATTAAAAAAGCTTCTCATAAAGGTACTTGCAAATCTATAAGTCTGCCATTTATGTACGAACTAAGCAAAATTTTGCAGTCAAATCAAAATAATCTGATAAATGTGTTATCGATAAGTTATCGATAAATATGTTTGTCTATAAGTATGTGATTCATGTGCTGTAGTATAGCAAAGTTGATTTAAAACAAAATAAACTGATAAAAAAGCTATCGATAAGTTATCGATAAATGTGGTAAATTAAAAAAGCTACACATAAAGGTAGTTACAAGTCTATGGATGGTATCACGTATGTACCAGCCCACCAATTGTGTTTTTAAATTAAAATAATCTGATAAATGTTTTATCGATAAGAAATCGATAACAATTTTAATCTATAAATATATCTGTTATGTGATAAAATGTGTATTTACATTAAAACAAATTGATAAATGTGATGTATTCAACAATTCAATCATTTAATTACATTAAAATAAATTATTAAATGTGTTATCGATAAATTTGGTATATTAAACAATTTATTCACAGTAAAGTTAAGCAAAAATGTTCTCAAGGGTCTATGATGTTAATGTGCAATAGCCCAACAAATGTGTTTTAAAAATAAAATAAACTAATCAAAGTGATATCGATAATTTATCGATAAGTTTGCGTACTTAATATAAATAAGTAAATAAATCATCGCATCTATTCAACCAATCACTTTGCTTGTACTAATTGTATACAATTATTAAAGAAGAGTTCTCGATAACATATCGATATACATTTTAAATCGCTATATAAATCATTTTATATATAAAAATTGGCATTTAACAACTTCTTAGTTCTTAAAGACATATCAGTAACACTTTTTCAAAGAATTCAGCACATTGGATATGTATGTCCTGCTGCTAATATGATATTCATTGAGATTAAATCATTATCGATAACGTATTAGTTAGCGCAATAATCCTGATAACAGTCTTATATAATTATCGAAAGCATTTAGAAATAAATTACAATATCATATAAAAAATCATAGTATTTTGATGTATTTTACTAACTCTCATTTTGTCCTTCTAATTTTTCCTGCAGGATTCCCGCAACTGAAGAACTTTGCCGGCACAGGAACTTGTTTACCAGGTAAGCTAAAATCTCCTCCCTAGGTAACTATGGAAATAAAGCATTCGCCTAAAGGTAGGCAATGCCCAGGCTCAAATGCAATCCTTGCAAAATTATTCACAATGCAAAAGCCGCAAACTGTGGCATATTCTTTTGACCAACAGAGGGCAGCAGCAGCAGCAATGTGACGAGAGTGCTGTCTCGTTCTGTCATTCTCTCTCCGTCCCTTTCTCGCTTGGTTGGTGCACGCTAATTAATGGGCATTCCGACGCTTCATTTCGAATCGGTTGAACCGAAAAGGTTCTTGCGGAACACATAAATTTCCCAAATTGCTAATAAAATAAACAATTTAGCTTAAAACAAGCAAAAAAGCGAAAATCGACACACATGTGTCGAGTGTTGTGAGTGTTGTGAATACGAATACGAATACGAATGTGAATACGAATGCGAATGTGAGTCAACTAATGAAATTTTCATTTTCATTTTGTTGGATTCGCAACGGGCAATAAATATTTTCAACATACGCTTTTATACGCAATTTACACGCACATACATCTCCTCACAGGCTCAACATCCTTGACGAGGACATGTGTGTCCTGTCTGTCAGACAGTCGCTCTTCTCTCTCTCTCTCCCTCTCTGTTTCTCTCCTTCGGTGTGTGCTTTAACCCTTTTTGTTCACACATGCCCAAAAACCAACAAAAGCCAAAAGAAATGCGAGTCTCACATAAACTTGTCTAATAAGAAGCGTACACGACAAAAATCCTATTGGAAGGGGGTAGAACGGTGCAGCGGAGGGTTGCAGCAGCCCGCGTTTAAATAAATTGAATTGTCCGCACTAAAACAAACAAATTACTGGTTTAGTTTCGTCTTTATATGTGGAACATATGGTGGTAATAAAGTTATACTCATAACTTGAGTATTTCATTTGCAATCGTCCGGAAAACTTGAGAATAAAAAGTCAAACGTCTATTTATATGCTTATAAACAAGTGTATTATCAAGTGAAGTGCATACAAATTTTAATAAATTTAAGTAGATTGTAAATATAAATAGTGATGTATCATTATTTGGTCTACTCCTGTGCTCCTTTACTCTATTTGTTCAATGAAGTTTTAATGCAGCACATGATCGAGCCTTCCGATTGATTCTACTTTTCACTTAAAGCTTTATTTGCTTCAATCAACTTCAGCTGAGTTTTAATATGCTTGCAATTTTCTAATTAGAAGGATTAAAACGTTCATCCAATTTAGTTGAGCTTTCATCTATTATAAATGTAATGTAAATGAGCTTTAGCTCCTTAATAATCTTCAGTTAAGCTTTAAGCTAATACTAGTCGCTTTCATGCACTTACAAGTTACTAAATATTAACATTAAAGTTTCTATAGATGCTTAAATGTTTATTTTTAATTAACACTGGAAGGGCTTAAGCCTACTTTCAAGTTGTTTTAATGTATTTGACAGTTGCTTAGATTAAAGCTTCAAATTAAATCAATATAATTTAAATTTTAATCTACTGGCAAGTTATTTTAATATACTTGCAAATTGTTTACATTATCTTGGGAATTTAAAAGTTTAAAATACTTACAAGCAGCTTTACAATAACTGCAAATTAATAAGGACAATCCTTAAAGCTTTAATCTACTTGCAAACAAATCCATTTGTGCTTTATACGCATAAATTTGAGTTAAAATTCTGCCCACTTTCAAGAAGCTTTAAATAAACTAAAAGTTGTTAGATAAAACTTTAAAATTTCCAGCTTTAATCTACTTGCAAGCTGCTAATCATACGCTTTGGAGCTTTAATCAATTAAAAACTTATACGATCAACCATTTGCTATAAAAAATATTATTAGAGTTTAAATAATGTCCAGTTGAATATCAGACTACTCTTAAGACGCTTTCAACTTATGAAAAGATGCTAAGAATATGTGAAGTTTAAACGATCTTGCATGTTGCTACAAATGAACTTTAGAGCTTAAATAAAATTCGCTTGAAATTCAATTCACTTTTAAGTTGCTTTAAAATAAATGGAAGTAGCATAAAATAAGCTTAAAAGCTTTATTAAAATTTCGTTGAGCTTTGTTCCAAAGTTAAGTAACTTCAATTTGCTTTCAAGTTGATAATCATGAGCTTTAGACAATTTAGTTGAGCTTTAGCACTCTATCAAGTTGTTGTCACTTGTCTTTGTGTAATTGCCATTTTGTTGTTGTTGTTGTTGAGCTCGCTCTTGTCTCGTAATCTCTAATCTCTAATCTCTGAGGAGACGACGACGACGACGACGAACACGAACTTGGCCACTTGGCAGCACATTCTTGGCTATTCTTGTTTTTATGAGGCCTGAAGTGTGATGCTTAAGTATTTTAGTAGCAGCCACTCGACGCTTGCATTCTTGCAACAGCGCAACGAGTGGCAACGACAACTGCAACAGCAGCAACAACAACAATAGCAACAACAACAACAGCAAGAAGCAGAAGAAGTGACGATGAAGAAGAGCAACAAGAATAATGAAAAGAAGCCACTTTTGTGCCATTTGCGAGCGGATAGCAAAAGAATCTCTTCACACAAAGGCGACAAGTGGGGCAATTTCCCTCGTCGACTCGACTTGAGTCGCGGCAATCCACCAACCGGGCGAAAGCTAAGCCCAGTGACGAGTACCGAGTGGTACCCACTACCCACTACCCGAGTAACGAGTACCCGTTACCCATTATTATCCATTACCCTTTAACCATTCGCCCAGAATCCCCACAATTCTTTCTTTCTTCATGCCTGCCCTCGGTCCTGTTCTGTTTCTGTTTCCCCTTCCCTTATGTCCTTGGTCCTGTCATGTCCTTGCCTTGTCTTGTCTCTGTGCCTGATGATGCACTTGTCCTGGCTAAGATTTTAATTGGCATTTTTTCTCATTTTTGCTCTTTCCCTTTCAGTCGGCAGTTTTGTTGCCTGCGGCCCTTAACCCTTTTATTCACTTGCTTGCCTGTCTGCCCCATGTTGCATGCACCATGCTCGCCATTGCCCTCGGATTGCGTGTCTAAGTTTTATTTGCTGGTCATGTCGAATGCGTTACTTTTGCGCTTAATTGAAACAAACACACCTCACACACATACACAGCCACACACACACACACAGCCACACACACACACACACACACACACACACACACACACACACACACACACACACACACATAACACACCACATTACACACACAGAGCACATGTGGAACCAATCGCATTTCGCATCGCACCAGTTGAGTGAATCTTTCAATGGCTTTTTCAGCTACAACAGGAGAGCGAAGGTGGAAGGAGGGAGGGCAGATTGCGGGGGGATGTGGCAAGGCTAACAAGGCCTGTAGCCAAAAAAGAGTATTATGGCCTTGTGGAAATGCATGTAACAGTTAGAAGGATACAACTCTGAACCCGTAACGATTATAATTTTTTTTAAAATATAAATTATAAATTTAAAATGATTTTCAACCAACAAATTAAAGAATAATCCTTTAATTTTGATACAAATAATCTAATTAATAATAATTACATTTGAAATTGCTTTGAAAAATCACAGCAAAATTCGTATATTAAATTTTATTGACAAAAAAAAAAAACAAATAAAAATAAAATAAATATTTATAATCATAGTTAAACAACGTTTTTAATAGTAATTATTAAATTGTAATTATTATTTCCAATTTATATTCATTTAATTCGAAAAATTAGAGTTTTAATTACTTTAAAATAAAAGTTTTCCTGTTTGTTGGATACTCTATAAAAATGTAGTATATCTTATTGGTTATTTCTACAACAGATTTGACTCATTCGACTCATGAATCATTTTCAACATTCAAACTGAATATTCAGTTCATGCCAGTACAAAATTCCATAAGTCCCGAATGTTCAGTACGTTAACATTCAATGTGAATGTTGACATTCGTGGCCATTCACCCTGAACATCTGATGCTAAAAAAAAAGTAAGCAAAATTTATATTTCAAAAAGCATCTGAGAAATTGTGGTATTAAAATACTCCATATTATTGCTACAACAATAAAAATAATTATATCACAGCTTTTAACTAAAGACTGTAATATGTTTAGCAAAATAAAACATGTTTATGGACCGAAAACATGTTTATGGACCGACCAGCTGTTCTGACAAATGTTAATTTACAGATACACATTTGGCCCTGGAAATCCAATAAAATCATAATTCAAATGTCATCACCAGCCGAGTCGATATAGCCATGTCCGTCTGTCCGTCTGTCCTGCTGTCCTGCTGTATGAACGCCTAGATCTCAGAGACTATAAGAGCTAGGGTCACCAAATTTGGTGACAATACTCCTGTGACCCCCGAATAGGTCAAGTTTGTTTTAGAATTTTGCCACGCCCCCTCCCGCCCCTAAAAATTCGAAAACCCCGAACAACTCGAGTAATTTAAAAGATACAAGTTCCAAAATCGGCATACATAAAATTTACTTTCCTTTCGATGCGTACTGAAAATTTCATCAAAATCGGACAATAAACACTGGAGATTTGAAGCAAACAAATTATCGAATGTACAATGACAGGAAATGTGCAGGAAATGTGCAGATATGTTAAGATTAACATTTGTATGTTAAGATTAACATTTGTATGCTAAGATTAACATTTGTATGTTAGGATTAACATTTGTATGTTAAGATTAACATTTGTGTGTTAATAATTCAAGTGTAACATAAGCGATTATATTTAATTCATCGGAAGCTAATCTGAGCATCGTCAAATTTATTTAGGTTTATATATAAGTCTGTATGTTTGTAACTGTTATTTCATTTTTGAAGAATAAGTAAAGGGTCTCTCATAGTCGATTTCGACTGTAGCCTTTCCGACTGGTTTAATTTATAACTTATAATTGCGGTCCCTGCTTTAAAGTATATATATATATATATTCTTGATCATTATCAAAAGACGAGTTTCTATGTAAGTTTGTCCATTAGATCGTTTCTTTCAATTTATATAATGAAATTTATATAAAAAATATATGAATATTATTCGAGAATTAAATTAGCGTGGGTATAAAAAATGATAAACAGTCAGCAAAAGTGTGAGCAATAGAATTATAATAAAACTTAACTGGAGTGAACTTCTAATAATGAAACGCTTAGTATTATGAACAGATTTAAAGTACAGTTTATTCTATATAGTAATGAGATATTCCGATACTTAGTTACACTCCCAAACTTTCGATATTTTCTCCAAATAAGTAAAAGTAAATAACTAAAAGTAAATATGTAATAATATACGATATAATGAGAAAATTTCTGTATACCATTTTACCCAGAAATGTCATCACTAATAGCTACCCTAAACTATCGGTCAACTGAATTGAAGGCCTAGGTTAGTACTCATTAATTA
This sequence comes from Drosophila histrio, assembly GCA_958299025.2. Lineage (NCBI taxonomy): Eukaryota > Metazoa > Arthropoda > Insecta > Diptera > Drosophilidae > Drosophila > Drosophila histrio. Next base: position 42,416,335 of record OY282582.1, read on the forward strand.
CGTAATATGCTTAGTACTTTAATTTCTTGGTTAATTTGGTTAAATAAAACAAACCAAAGAGTCGGGTGGACAGCGATAGTTGAAGCGGTTGCGATAGTATTGAACGATATGCTGCAGTCGAAGCCGCCTATGAGAGACCTTTTATTGGGACCCTAATGATTGTTCTGTATGCCAAAATTCACGACTCTAGCTTTAATAATTGTCGTATTATGAGAATTCAAAAAGTTTGTTATCGATTTACGGGGGCAGAAGGGGGCTTGGCAAAATTTTAACATAAACTGGAGCTGCTTAGCCCATAGACGAACCACCATACCAAATTTGGTGACTCTAGCTCTTATAGTCTCTGAGATCTAGGCGCTCATACAGACAGACGGACAGGTGGACGGACGGACAAACAGACGCACATAGCTATATCAACTCGGCTGTTGATGCTAGTCAAGAATACAAATGTATACTTTATGGGGGCTGCCAGACTTCCTTGGACCTGTTTTTTTGTTTGATAAACTAAAGTAAAGGGTCTAATAAAAATAATAATATCGTTTAACAGAGCACTGAAATCGATAACTCCCACGGGGGCAATTTTCAAAAGCTTTACGATATTGTTCATTTTAAATGTTTAATGAATTTACTAATTCACAGTCAATACTCGATATTCAGTAAATTCAGTTCAAGTGAATAAACGAATCAATTGCTTGTGTTGGCTATTTATGGAGTCAGCGCTAATCGTTGTTCACTTGAAGTTTGAATCTGTGATGTTGGCTTCCTCTTGTTCCCGCTGTCTTACTCTCTCCCTCTCTCTTTTTAAATATGTATATCGTTATTGTATATGTATACTAT